>CM060359.1:73534503-74734503 GCA_030545235.1 Helianthus tuberosus
AACACAAACAAATACACAGAATGATGCCGATTCCTGATCCACGATTACCAACTTGGGATCTCCGGCAAGTCCACAGACTCACTGTTCATAGTATGACCCATCCCAGTCACGAACTAGGGATGGTTCAGTTTTCTCCTTCTGTGTCTTCTTCTCATAAAACTCCTTCGTTCCTTTGACCTTCCTGTCAATCATTTTACCAAAAATATGATGAACTTTAGAGTTAAAGACTTTCTCAACATCGAAATCCTTTTTGTCATCATAAAATTGATTTGATATCTCAACTTTACCAATTTTCTTTTTATAATTTTCAGCCCGAAGTGATGGAAAATTCTCATCATCCATTGTCAGAACTGATTTTTCACTTTTTGAAACAACCTGTGGCTCCTCTGATTTTGTGGAATCAGATTCATCGCCAGAAGATAGCTCCTCTGATTTTGATCTATCAGAATCATCGCTAGAACTATCAACCGATTTCTTAACAACCCATTTCTGAGTGTCAAAATTTGCTTTCTTCTTGTAAAATCTGTTTGAACATTCACCAATTTCAAATGTAGAATTTTTGAATAATTTGGTTCGGTCAATTAGTGGTTCAAACTCAACCCTTTGTTCTTTCAAGTTACGAGAAACTCCCTGTTTTGACTGTATTGCCTTTGAACAATCTTTGGCAATATGTCCAACATTGTTGCATTTGAAACAGGTTCTCATTTCTTTCATCTCTTCTTGCTTCTTTGCAAGGAATTCTTTGTTCGATTGTCTCCAGAATTCTTTCTTTTCTTCCTCTTCTGCTGATGTACCTGAAACAAATGTCATCTTTGATTTAAAATCACGAACATATTTTTCATTTTTCTGTTTTTCTGTTGGAATAAATCCAAGACCTTTCTTTTTGAAATTACGGTTAGGGTTTGGTTTCTTGTGAAAACCAGAACCAGAACTGTAACCCTTTTTCTTGTTTAATCTTTGTTGTACTCTTGAGGTGTAAGGTTTAGGTTTACCATTAAGATTTAAATCTTTTATTTCAGAAATATTAATTTCTGTTAGTTTGAAAACCTTTTTGATCAATTCAGTTTTGACACCTCTTATTGGAAATTCCTCATCAGAATATAATTTGTCAGAATCATTCAATGTATATGCAACTTTGAATGTTTCGTCACTCAAATTGGATTTTGATAAAAGGAACTCTTTATTATAAACTCTTTTAACCGAAGAATTTTGACTGTTGACTGTCGAACTCAAGCTTTCAGAACCAGACTTTGACTCCGACTCTGACTTTGACTCTGAGTTTGACTCCAACTTTGACTCCTCATTTTCATCTTTATCCAACACCTGATCGACGACTTTCTTTATTAACTCGGACTCATGATCAGTGTCAGATGATGTAAACACGACATCAATATTTTCTGGCAAATTGACTGACGACTCCGACTCCCACTGTAAATTTGTTGCTTTTTCGACTCTTTCCTGATTTGGATTCCTGGGCAAATATCCATTTTCTAATGGGGGTGGACACTTGTTGTAACCTATATCTTGTTTCTGTCACACCCCAACCGATGGCGGAAACATCGGGATGAGACGAACAAATTGCTCAAAACAACATAACACTATTGTGACAATAAATATTAAATTCCTTTCATAAATTGTAAAGTGGGGTACATAGTTCCAACCAAATAACCATAACATTTAAATAATATCAAAATGCTAAGTGGGTTTCTAATGTCCATCCTAGCTTGATTCTCGTTTTCTTGATCAATCAACCTGCAATATGTATTAAAATAAAATCAACAAAAGCATGTTGGCGAGTATACAAGTTTTCATACATAGCATAATACGTGTTTAAAATGTTGCTCATATCCAAATGTGAAATACAATATCATATTGACAGTATACTCGAAACGATGTTACTCTACGTGTCCAAACCAAAGTTTAACGCAATTAACGTGTCCAACCCAAAAGTATAAGGGTGGTTTTTAACATAGTTTAACCTAACAATACTCGTTAATATAACGAGAGGGGCGTTTCTCAACCTATAGCGCTACCATTGTTAAGGGAGGCTTGCAAAGTTAATGAACACATAGTCATGAGAGTTTACAGTAGCATAACATGTATAACATGAATCAAATTGTATCACATAGAGTTTGGATAGAGTGTGCATAAAGCTGTTTGAAGTGAATAGTGTGTTTGATATAAAATACATATTGCACCCAAAAGTGTTAAAATGGAAAATGGGTCATGTATACTCACATTGGTTGCGTTGCGATTTCTTGTAATAACGCAGAGTAAGATTGAGAAAGTCCAAGAGAACGAGCAGGAAACGATTACCCTAAATATCATAACACGATCTCATTATTATTTAGATAATTTATCTAAATATTAACCTTTAACGTTATAAAAATGATTGTTAATTAATTATTTAGATATGGATTTTTTATCTAATTATATCTTGTTAAATATATATATGACAAAAGGTTGTAATGTCATTTGATTAATTGTAGTTCAAAAAGGAATTAAATTATTAAACATCTAATTATTACATGTCTCAATTTTTTTTTTTTTTTGTTACTGTTTTATTAGAATAGAAAAGGGATTAAACAAACAAAATCATTTGGGTTATTGAATTTAAAGAAAAATTTTGGTTGATTATAATTAGTTAACAAGAAAAGATATATATAATCTGTCTTCTTTTAAACCGTATGTAATATAAAGTTACATTCAAATGTTAGAATTTGTAACAACATGATATCGAACAGGGACAAAACAGGATCCTTAAAAACATTTCAAAACTCAAGATTATAGTATTATTTGTTCTTGTTATTCCTTGTTATTGTTCCATTTTGTATAATAATAGAAAAGACAAATTGATTTAGTCAAAGAATATACCGAACAGTTGAACGATCTCCGCGGTGATCCCGTACGGCTCCAGTGTCGTCTACGAGTTCCGGGGCTGCGGCGAAACGAAATAAGGAACGGAGTGGAGGTTTCCGGTCGTCCTTCGTCCTCCGGGGTGTGGCGAATCTTCTCCGGTGAGCTCCGGTTTCCGTCAACTAGAAAGGAATTCCGGTGACGACTTCACGTCTCCAGCAGGTCACAAGTTAAGCGAAAGAGGGTTGTGATTATGTGTCGAGAGTGGTGAGGGTGTCATTTATATAGCCTTTTACAAGCCTCGTAAGTTTGGTAGTTGGTTGTGATTGATTTGCATGAAGGTTACAATATAGGTCTAGATTCGGGGTTGGGTTAAAGATAGAAACGCGTAAATAATTCTAATTACCGTGAAGTCAGCGATCATAATCAAAAGGAAAGTGGTGAAGCTGTTGTTTCGCTGTCAAGGGCTTGGCGGCAAACAAAATGAAAGAAGAAAAGGAATTGAAGTTTAGGCCAAATGACAACTTTAGTCCCTGTGGTTTTTATGTTGCTAGTATAAACACAAACTGTTCCTGAAGTATCTAAATTTACAAGATGATTTCATTATTTCCAATTCAAGTTTCAATAAAAGTCCCTGAAGTTTAACTAAGTTATAAGTTAGATTACTAACCTTAAATCTCAAAGAGTTTATATTAATAGTTTGAAATGTAAATTATGATTCGTTAAATAAATTGATTAACTATATGTGAATAACTATATATATGTATTTGAAATACTTTTGTTTCATTAGATGAATAAATAACTAACATAACCAAGTTTTGTTTAGAACGTTAAAATAATTTTAAATTTGTTAAATATTAATGAAATATTAATAAATAAAAGTCTAAATCAATGAATTAAACAAAAAAAATGAGTCCTCTTTACGGTTATTTATTTCGCGAAAAATTTCAGGGTTTAAAAGTTAGTATCCGAATTTTTAAAAAGGGTCGGGTTTTGAAACGGGTCGATTTTGACGGATGTTACAGTCTCCCCTACTTTAGGAGATTTCGTCCTCGAAATCTAAGAGGAAGCGTTTTGAAAAGATGACATCTAAAGATTCAAAAGAGAGAATAGATGAGACTTTGATCATAATGTTTGTTTAAAGAAATTGTTTTCATGAATGCGTCCCGTAGCATATAATTTCACATAGCATATAATGTTTCAAATAGTTTCACGTAGCATAATTCTGAATTTCACGTAGTATAACATAGATAATGAAAGCATCGTAATTTAGTTCGTTCAAATATAAAGTTTCGTTGAGAAAGAAGAAGAGTTGGTAACTACCTCCGAGGTAAGGAAATCACCCCTAGCTCATTGGTGAAGTTGTAAAGTGAGCGGAGCTAATCGTTAAGGTAAGGAAATCACTCCTATCTTTCCGATAAGCTTCCATTTTTGGAAATATGAGTATTGGCATAAAAATTTAGAACAATTCACATGACATACTTAGTTAACAAGATTAACGTATCACTGGCATGTGAATAAACATGTCAACCCATCGTGTACCGCAATTGAAAGACTTAACATGACCTCACGTTCACGGGTGGTGCGCTACTCCTATAGCACTACGCATAGTGCTATACATGTTAAGGTGTGGGTTCAAGAACAAGTTCATCACATAAGAATAACCCAATAATCACGAATCTAGTATAACATATTAGTATGCATGTAATAAATTGAAATGATATAACGTACAAATGTAAAACACATGGAAATGAGATAGCATAAAAGAGATTTAACGTAAAACATGGATTGTCACGGAACGTAACATACGACAATTCCAAAATAAATCGAAGTCCTTTCGAATTAAGGAAACGTGCTTTGGCCTAATAGACAAATACTCTCGTCGATGAGCGATTAACGATATTTGTCCTTCCAGTTACTACACGTCCTTAATCGATTGAGAAAATCGAAACTTTGGCGAGAGCGAAAATCAAGGAGTGGGACTAGTTAACAAGATGCGAGTTTCACCTCTAACTTGATAACATCGTACCCTAGTGTGGTTGGTACTTATCAAAAGATAAGGGTCCACTAGAGTATGAAATGTAAATTTCCTTCAAGGTTTGGATATCACTCCTAACTTGAGGGTAGATTTCGTGCAAAACTCAAAGTATAGCTGAGTGAAAGTCTTCATCAAATGTAGGAATCACCCTTATTTTGATGAGTCGTTTCGATTGTGTTATAAGAGTGTCTTCAAAACTTCCAAGTGTGTATGGTGTTATGCCTTAGGGAAGGCATGTATATTAAGAGTCCAAGAAAATAGAGGGAAGCAAAGAAGATAGAAAGGAAGTTGTTTTAAGCAACACATAGTGAATAAGCTCTTAAACTATAGACTAGGCAAGGCATTCCTAATTCCCTACTATGGACTAGGGAAAAAAGTAGCAATTTACCTAATTCCCTATAGTTATGGCTCTGATACCAATCTGGTATCAGAGTATTCCTACTATAGATTAGGGAAATGTATGGCAAACTTCCTAATTCCCTATAGTTATGGCTCTGATACCAATCTGTCACACCCCAACCGATGGCGGAAACATCGGGATGAGACGAACAAATTGCTCAAAACAACATAACACTATTGTGACAATAAATATTAAATTCCTTTCATAAATTGTAAAGTGGGGTACATAGTTCCAACCAAATAACCATAACATTTAAATAATATCAAAATGCTAAGTGGGTTTCTAATGTCCATCCTAGCTTGATTCTCGTTTTCTTGATCAATCAACCTGCAATATGTATTAAAATAAAATCAACAAAAGCATGTTGGCGAGTATACAAGTTTTCATACATAGCATAATACGTGTTTAAAATGTTGCTCATATCCAAATGTGAAATACAATATCATATTGACAGTATACTCGAAACGATGTTACTCTACGTGTCCAAACCAAAGTTTAACGCAATTAACGTGTCCAACCCAAAAGTATAAGGGTGGTTTTTAACATAGTTTAACCTAACAATACTCGTTAATATAACGAGAGGGGCGTTTCTCAACCTATAGCGCTACCATTGTTAAGGGAGGCTTGCAAAGTTAATGAACACATAGTCATGAGAGTTTACAGTAGCATAACATGTATAACATGAATCAAATTGTATCACATAGAGTTTGGATAGAGTGTGCATAAAGCTGTTTGAAGTGAATAGTGTGTTTGATATAAAATACATATTGCACCCAAAAGTGTTAAAATGGAAAATGGGTCATGTATACTCACATTGGTTGCGTTGCGATTTCTTGTAATAACGCAGAGTAAGATTGAGAAAGTCCAAGAGAACGAGCAGGAAACGATTACCCTAAATATCATAACACGATCTCATTATTATTTAGATAATTTATCTAAATATTAACCTTTAACGTTATAAAAATGATTGTTAATTAATTATTTAGATATGGATTTTTTATCTAATTATATCTTGTTAAATATATATATGACAAAAGGTTGTAATGTCATTTGATTAATTGTAGTTCAAAAAGGAATTAAATTATTAAACATCTAATTATTACATGTCTCAATTTTTTTTTTTTTTTGTTACTGTTTTATTAGAATAGAAAAGGGATTAAACAAACAAAATCATTTGGGTTATTGAATTTAAAGAAAAATTTTGGTTGATTATAATTAGTTAACAAGAAAAGATATATATAATCTGTCTTCTTTTAAACCGTATGTAATATAAAGTTACATTCAAATGTTAGAATTTGTAACAACATGATATCGAACAGGGACAAAACAGGATCCTTAAAAACATTTCAAAACTCAAGATTATAGTATTATTTGTTCTTGTTATTCCTTGTTATTGTTCCATTTTGTATAATAATAGAAAAGACAAATTGATTTAGTCAAAGAATATACCGAACAGTTGAACGATCTCCGCGGTGATCCCGTACGGCTCCAGTGTCGTCTACGAGTTCCGGGGCTGCGGCGAAACGAAATAAGGAACGGAGTGGAGGTTTCCGGTCGTCCTTCGTCCTCCGGGGTGTGGCGAATCTTCTCCGGTGAGCTCCGGTTTCCGTCAACTAGAAAGGAATTCCGGTGACGACTTCACGTCTCCAGCAGGTCACAAGTTAAGCGAAAGAGGGTTGTGATTATGTGTCGAGAGTGGTGAGGGTGTCATTTATATAGCCTTTTACAAGCCTCGTAAGTTTGGTAGTTGGTTGTGATTGATTTGCATGAAGGTTACAATATAGGTCTAGATTCGGGGTTGGGTTAAAGATAGAAACGCGTAAATAATTCTAATTACCGTGAAGTCAGCGATCATAATCAAAAGGAAAGTGGTGAAGCTGTTGTTTCGCTGTCAAGGGCTTGGCGGCAAACAAAATGAAAGAAGAAAAGGAATTGAAGTTTAGGCCAAATGACAACTTTAGTCCCTGTGGTTTTTATGTTGCTAGTATAAACACAAACTGTTCCTGAAGTATCTAAATTTACAAGATGATTTCATTATTTCCAATTCAAGTTTCAATAAAAGTCCCTGAAGTTTAACTAAGTTATAAGTTAGATTACTAACCTTAAATCTCAAAGAGTTTATATTAATAGTTTGAAATGTAAATTATGATTCGTTAAATAAATTGATTAACTATATGTGAATAACTATATATATGTATTTGAAATACTTTTGTTTCATTAGATGAATAAATAACTAACATAACCAAGTTTTGTTTAGAACGTTAAAATAATTTTAAATTTGTTAAATATTAATGAAATATTAATAAATAAAAGTCTAAATCAATGAATTAAACAAAAAAAATGAGTCCTCTTTACGGTTATTTATTTCGCGAAAAATTTCAGGGTTTAAAAGTTAGTATCCGAATTTTTAAAAAGGGTCGGGTTTTGAAACGGGTCGATTTTGACGGAATCTGTCACACCCCAACCGATGGCGGAAACATCGGGATGAGACGAACAAATTGCTCAAAACAACATAACACTATTGTGACAAAAAGGGACGAAATCTCCTAAAGTAGGGGAGACTGTAACATCCGCCAAAAAGGGATATCCAAAATCCGACCCGTTTCGAAAATCCGAATCCTAACCTTTGAAAACCGCATAAATTTTTTGATATACTAAAAGATTTATTTATTTATTTTTTTATCATCAACATAGTTATTATATATATTTAGTTAATTAATTAATTTAAATAATCTTTTGCAATTTAAAATTTTAATGCAAACTAGTTAAAGTTAATTTAGGTTATGACTCAGTTAGTACAGTTAGTGTAATTAGAGGGTTTGTTTGTAAAATATCAATTCTAATTTGCCAAGAAAATGTAAATAAATACTCAATACTTAAAACTATAATATAGTAATGTGATCTGTTGATTTTGTCAAAATTTCTATTTTATTTTATTTTATTTTACCCTATAGCAAATTGCAAGCATCAGTCATAATTTTTATAGTAATTAACATATTTGGTGCAAACCTTCTATCCAAGCAATACATATACGTAATACAGTTAGGAATATTTTGAAATCCCTTCCCATTTTGCCGCCCAACCATTCACAACAAAGACCCAGCCAACCTTTCCTTTTTTCTTTTCGATACCTACTGTTTGATCGGAATTGATTCCGCATTTCCTTTCTTTCCACCAAGTGAACTTAGACATATGTTGTAACACACATACAATCAATCACAAATCATTTCCATACCTTGCGAGCCATGCGAAGGCTATAAAACCGAACCCTTCGATCACCATCTCGACACCCTCACAAATCCGCTCTCTCGACACCCTCCCACACACACTCAAACTCTCCGCTCATTACCACGCCCTTTCGTATCTCTCACACACTCGCCGGAGATTCTGAGAAGACAAACGGAGAACACGCCGTCGCCGGAGAAGACGACCGGAGGTCCGACGGAAACCTCGACACTCCTCTGTTTCGGTACCATTTTCATTCCGCTTGTTTCTTGTTGATATTATAACTGTGTTAAATAAAAACAAATTATAAAAGCAGTGGTTGATATCTTATTACTTCAACCATATTTTTGAACGATTGTTTCTTTTTTTAAAAGAAGGAGATGAACTAGAACATGTGTTCAAATGAAATACAAACTCTTAACCTTGTTCTTATCAACACAAAGCAACAGTGGTTGGTTTTCGTTCAAATCCAAATCCTTGTCTTTTATTGTTACCACTTATTTTACGAATCAGAAACTGTTCAAGTTATCATGGTTACGTATCAATGTTTTGTTATACTAAGATTTCTCTTTTAGTTCTTTTAAAGATTTATGAATTTATATTATTTATTATTTATTTATTCTATTCAGTTTTAGAAACAGATTATATAAACTATTTTATCTAAATGATTATAATCTTTTTGTAGACTTTATCAAATAAAACTCTTTCCATAACAATAAATGTTTACAAGAAGATAAAATAATATAAAGTTATAAACCAGAAATACATGGGATACTATCAAACCTATAAATATTAGGATTATTGTAACCAATAAGAAATAACGAGTCGTTATGTGTTATTCTAAATATCTAGGTTAGTCGCTCTTGTTCGTTCTCTTGGATTTTTCTCAATCATACTCGTGCGTTACTTACAAGAAATCTCCATACGCAACGCAATCACTGTGAGTATACATGACCCATTTTCTATTTTCCACTTTTGGGTGCAATATGTATTCTATATCAAACATCACAATCACATCAAACATTTTATGCACACTCTATCCTTTACACTATGTGATACATTTTAATCATGTTAGACATGTTATGCTATTGTAAACACTCATGACTATGTGTTCATTAACTTCGTACAAGCCTCCCCTAACAATGGTAACGCTATAGGTTGAGAAACGCCCCTCTCGTTATATTAACGAGTATTGTTAGGTTAAACTATGTTAAAAACCACCCTTATACTTTTGGGTTGGACACGTTAAACGTGTTAAACTTTGGTTTGGACACGTAGAGTAACATCGTTTCGAGTATACTGTCAATATGATATTGTATTTCACATTTGGATATGAGCAACATTTTAAACACGTATTATGCTATGTATGAAAACTTGTATACTCGCCAACATGCTTTTGTTGATTTTATTTTAATACATATTGCAGGTTGATTGATCAAGAAAACGAGAATCAAGCTAGGATGGACATTAGAAACCCACTTAGCATTTTGATATTATTTAAATGTTATGGTTATTTGGTTGGAACTATGTACCCCACTTTACAATTTATGAAAGGAATTTAATATTTATTGTCACAATAGTGTTATGTTGTTTTGAGCAATTTGTTCGTCTCATCCCGATGTTTCCGCCATCGGTTGGGGTGTGACAATTTCAAACCAACAGGGGGTGATGTGACGCCTTACGAAAACGTTTAATCACACTAGCTTGTCAGTGATTGCGCGCTAAAATTTCGGGACGAAATTTCTTGAACTTGGGGATAATGTGACACTTCGGGTTTTCCTGTACGTTTCTTTGATGCTATAGTTAAGTTTGTGAAAATCCGTACTATGTGAGATACGTACAACTCTGTGAATCTAATGCTATGTGATTTTACTTACTATGTGACTGTGTGTGCTATGTGGCTTGCATGTTCGTTTTGTGGACTTTCGTGAAACTGCTTGTGTTTATGTATGGTAATGGAGTCTAGGTATACAAATAGAGCGAATCGTATGACTTTTACTTAAATTTCGAGGACGAAATTCCTGTAACATGGGGAGAATGTAACACCCCGCACTCTCGTTGTCGATAGAAGGGCATTTTAGTAATACGCACATTCTTTATTAGTATTGTTACTAGAATTATTATGTATTTACCAAAAATAATAACGCACGCGATTAGAAATTTAATTACGTATCACGGTTATGTTTCTAAAATAACCGGGTCAGTATAATTGAACGAAACGCGCAATCATTTAACATGTTCATGCACTTGGGCTAGGCCCAAATCAACTAACCTAAATCTAAACCCTACCCTTTATATTAAAACACCCCACCTCCCTCATTTGTTTGCAAAAACCCAAAACCCTATTCTCATTCCTCATCTCAGCCGCATACAACTTAGACCAACACTCTGCCCCTCTCGATCTCACTCCGGCCACCGGAGGTATTCTCCGATCGGTGTCTCCAGCAAATCAACCACCCTACCCGACTCCCCATCCCCCAGCTTCACTTTCACAGCACCTCCACACCCTTTGTCACTCACTGGTTTATCTCCGGCGACCAAAGAAGCTCCGGCCGGCGACGACCCGACCTACCGATGAGACTCCCGCACACCACTGAAGTTCTTACCCTCCTTGTACCATCCTTTACCTCTGAAGATTGAAGGAAGAGAGAGATCACAAATGGAACCGGAGACGGCAGCGCCGCCGTGACGGTGGTGGTAGCACTTCTGACTCCGACGAGTTTCACCGTCGATCGAGGCCCGGATACTTCTGGTTCAAGACAGCAAGTGGTAGCTAAGGAGAGTGCTGACTAGAGCTGATGGCGGCGGCGGCCATCGGAGCTCTGACACAGCTCCGCAAACAGTGGCAGTGGATACCTCGTTCTTCCGATTGTACATAGGGCAGTAGGTACTCACCCTCGTTTGTCTCTCAGATTCTTGAATAAATAAACATACACTTGTTGACAGCTCTGTGTTTAGATTTAAAAAAGGAATGTGAATATCTGCTAATGTAGTGTGTGTCTCTTCTGATTTATCTTGCATTTTTGTGATCCTAGTTATGTGCATGATTGTAGAATAAAATGTGATTTATGATGTTGAGAAAAAGGTGGATTTGAAACTGATTGGTCATTAGAATGGTGGGTAGCTAATCGAAATTACAAAATAATCCGAGTTCTTGGGGCGCCTTATATTAATAACTTCTAACAGGATTTAGGAAGACTGTCCATGTTGATTTGGTTATGGTTCATAAAGTTGAGTGGATAATTTAATAGTATTTTAGTCAATGTTTAGATAATGATGATTGTTTAGGGATTATTACGCATAAAGTAAATGTTGCTATTTCTGTTATGGATGATGATGTGTGAGCATAACCTAAATATGTTTTGATGATGATATTAGAAAACCCCAATGATGAACTGATTGAAGATCTTGAAATATTTGAATAATGCTGTTTTGATCCAATTTGGTGGTGTACGATAGAATAAAACATGTTAATGAAATTTTATTGGATAGTACGTGCTTATGAAACCTGATTGGATAGTACCATTCGGAGAATTCTAGAAGCATCTGCATAACTGCGAGTCGAGACCTTATGGTTGCGACTCGAGACCATTGATTGGCAACTCGAAACCAGACAACACGCTACAGGAGTCGAGACCAGCTTGGTTACGACTCGAGATCCCCTGATCTCGACTCGAGGCCTGACTCGAGACCTCAACGGTTGCGACTCAAATGTTCACAACTCGAGAACATCTGATTGCGACTTAGAATCCAATGGTTGCGACTCGAGACCTCATGATCTCGAGTCGAGACCACCCGGTTCTGACTAAATTGGTTTTGTGGGCCAGTTTGGTTATTGGGCCGCACACAGTTAGATGTTACGTTTTGGACTATGTGTTATTGTTACCATTATTGTACAATTATGCAAACTATGTGTATTATATGAAACATGAATTTATGTACTACGTGATGTGTGATAACTTGTATTGACATGCAACTTGCTGAATACGTGTAAATACGTGCATTATTTGTATATGAACCTAATGAATATTAATAACCATAATAGGGTAAGGTTGACCAACATAACACAAGTAAATTGACTACCGAGCAAAGCAAAGGTGAGTTCACTACTTTTTACTTAAAGCATGCATTCCTGGTGGTTGGGAAATGGAACGAAACACTTTTCCTGGTTTGGGATTGCTTACTATCTCCTTGTGTGGGATACGGTATTTCTATCTCCTTGTGTGGGATACGAGAAACAACGCTATCTCCTTGTGAGGGATACAAGACTACTTTTCTCCCCTTATGCGGGACCCTTAGTTAATTACTATTTATACTGGATGCAACAAG
Organism: Helianthus tuberosus; assembly: GCA_030545235.1. Lineage (NCBI taxonomy): Eukaryota > Viridiplantae > Streptophyta > Magnoliopsida > Asterales > Asteraceae > Helianthus > Helianthus tuberosus. The sequence goes on from CM060359.1 coordinate 73,547,352, forward strand.
CAAAACTAAACGAAACTCTATCACTCAAGTCCCTACTTCTTAATACCGATTAGTCGCCGGGGCCTGGCGAACGGGTTATTAGTTGATAGCGCTATTTAGGTCTAACCAGCCTCACACCGAACCTTGTTACTGGGAACGGGCGTGAACTAATGTACTCAGGAAAACCGTCAATGATGATAGAACATTGACAAACGGGGCACTACGGAAATGTACGGTTAAGTAAGTATTCGGTATTGTAACATTTTAGTAGCTTACTTGTGGGGTAGCTCCCCACGGCATGTATAAATGAGTAAATTAACTGTTGAAACAAGTTTTTGGAAATTAAAACTGGAAAACTGTAAACACGTGAACTCGCCAACGTTATGTTGACACTCTACTGCATGCTTTGCAGGTTGCTCGGTACAACTTTGGACGGACGTTGCAATCGGATGGAGTGCGTGGTTCGTAAGTTTCATGTGAACAAACTTGTGGTTTTAAATTACCATGTGTTCTTCTTTCCACTGCAAACTCAAACTATGTTTTGGAAAATTTAAAATTTGGTCGCTAATTATACCATTATTTGTAATAATAACTAAATGGTTCAAAATAATTAGTGGCTGGATCCTGGTTAGTCACACGCCTCGCGGTAGTATTCCGCGTGTGGATTTTGAGGGTGTGACATTCGCTCTTGCGAGCTGTATGAGTCTTAGAGAGTGGTTTTGAATGTGGTAATGACTGAGTTCTGACACGGGTACCACTTGATTCATTAAACTGTCTGTCAAGAGCTCGAGTAACGACATTATCTATTAATTCCTGCAGTTCCGCACCAGCTACATTAACTCCGGTAGTATCATTATTCTCCCTCGGGTGGCTGTTAACTTCATCTGATCCAACCATGTAGCTTGATTGCTACATAAAATATTGACAATGATTCATTCAGAAGTTTATTATGGAATTGTCATTTATGGCAATTCATTAACCATGGTAACTATAAACCATATTGGTTAATTTAATTTATTTAAATTTTCATTATATTTTATCCCAGTTATAAATCATTTAGGACAATAGGGTGGCATACAAAATGCCTAGTCACAAGGACAATTTTAATTCATAAGCCATGATTTTATAAAATCAAGGCATTTAGGTTTAAACATAGTTCATCCCTTTTCTTGACAGGGAGTCGTAGACTACAACTGTCTTTTGTCTCAAAGGACATAAATATGGCCCGTAGGCACAACATCACAAATGGATGTTTTAAATAATAATGAAAGAAATTGGAAGAATCCAATATACGGATGACTTATGTGATTTTATCGAATAACATTTTCCAGGAGTGTTAACATGTTTTCAGATGTTAACAAGGAATTGAATCTTAAAAAGGAACTACCATCATGGCCCTGTCTTAATATGACACATAGGCTAGGTTTGGCCTTTAAGATTTTCTTTAATATTTTTTGGCAGATCAATATAAAATGAAATGTTTTATGTTGATTTATTTCATATAATATATTTATACATATAATGATAAAATGAAATTTTGAACTAAAATATTCCACTAAATTAAGGAGTACATAGGTGCCCTAAACGGGACTTTTACATAAATAACTTGCCCACGCAGGGGCTAAAATGAAAATACAAGTCCTCGCAGGGACTGAATACATAAATAGATGTCCACATAGGGACTTAATTGAAAATTATAAAACAATTAATAAGGAACTTCAATAATCCCTTCTGTTCTTCCCCTTGATTAAATTAGCCAAACCCTTAAGTAGACCCCGACGGCTTCTACGCTCCACCTGAACATCACGTTCCACCTGGTTCAACCTCTGGAGGATCTCCTGCTGCTGTGGTGGTTGGATCTGTGGTGGCTGCAGAGGTTGAGGAGGTGGTGGGTACTGATACCCATAGGTCGGGTACCCAGTCTGGTAGGAGGCTTCGTAGGGCCCTTTAGGATGAAGACCATTGTAGTTTGCCGCTACAAGATACGGGTCAACATCAAGGGCATTGTAGTAGTTGTAACCAGTATGGGCTGGCTGCTCAAAAGGGTTATACGCCGTTGCACCGGCGTAATAAGGTATTGGGTTATCAAAACCCACATGTGGTGGTGGTGGTGCGACTGGCGCAGAGTCCACCTCAGAAACTGGGTTTGAAGGCCTACCCATCTGTGGGTCTTCATACAGCGGCGGGTAGTGGCTGTTGTTGCTGTGTTGGGGAGTGCTGAAATGAAATCCCCCTCGCACGGTCAACCGTGCACCTGATCTTCTCCGCTTCGGTGGCTTCGAAGGCGGTTGCTGCTCTGGCGGCGGTGGTGGCGGTGGCGTAACCGCCTAGAAACGCGAATCCTCAGAGGGATCCTGCTGCTGCTGATGAGGTGGGTTGAAAGGGGGAGTAAACTCCCAAGGGTATGTGGCCCACCTTTCTGCAAAGCTGTCTGGGCCGCTGTATGGCGAACCGTGAAAAGACGATCCGTCTGAAATCTCTATGGGATGCGTGGGCGTCCAAGTTGGCGGCTCGGCAGGCTCAGGATCTGGATCCTCTTCTGTATCCATATCCTAGGCTCCAGGAAAGTGGTCTTCTGGTCCCAATGGGTTATAGCCCATTGGTTCTTCACTCACGTTCGCTGGGTTAAACTGGCTCTGAAAGAACGGGGTCGGGTCCTGAAAGGCGCGGTGAGAACCTGACCGCTGCAACGGTAAGTAGGAATGGCGTGAATGGTCGGACTCGTTGCCTTGATGGAGCCTGAAAGAATCGAGGTATGAAGGTGAGGAGCTAAGCGAGACAGAACGCCTCGCAGGCTCTAATCCAGTCTTCTTGAGGACTAGTGCTCATGGTTACTGAAGGGGTTCGCTGGTGTGATGGTCCGGTCTCGTGGTCATGACTTGCGAAAACTGGGGCTTTTCCGCCTCTACATCTTCCTCTGATACGTGGCGGCATTTTCTTTTTCCTGTCAAAACAACCAAAGGAAACAACAAGGAAAAACAGTAAAGGACAAAATAAAAGATTAGGATTAGTCCTAAGTCCTTTGCCTAGACTCGTAAGTCAAGGAATGTGCAAACTGTGTCATTGAGATTAAACACAAAAGGCTAGCGTTTAATTCACTCAATGTTGGCTCTGAAACCAACCTGTCACACCCCGATATTTCCACGTGTTACCGGTGGGCCCAGTGGGGAGTATCGTGACGTAGTTTATATCATCATAGTTAAATAATCACAGTTCAATGCACAGCAGATGTCTAAAGTAAAATATTACAAACCGATTGAAAGTAACATAAATTATTACTCAACTGTTGCAAAGTGGATCCACAGGCGGATCAAAACAAAAAGAAATATTGTTCAACAGATTTAAGCATCAAAAGCTTGCAAGACTCTTTATTTGATACTAGGAGTAGCCAGCTCATTTCGCTTAGTACCTGCACTTAACCTTTTTGGAAAATACGTCAGTTTACACTGGTAAATACAATTATCCGACTCTTTTGAAAAGTGTTTATAAAATTGATTTAAATGCACAAGGCACAAATATTATTTTATAACTTGGGATAATTATTTAAAAATAATATTGTAAAAGAATTATATGTTTGTTATATGTTCAGTAGCCCGGGTTAGAATTACCAGGTTAAAGATTAATAGACACATCACATAATATAAACCACTGCGAGTTATTCTCGAACAAGCGGGTATATCTTTTTACATACGCATCGGCAGGTGTATGCCTACACCCCGTGCTTAAGTCGTGGCCATTTCAATGAATGAGCCGAGGATATCCAGGACATGGTCATTAACCCCCGAAAGGCTTAAAACAAACAAAACAGATTAAACGGATTATCTCAATGATTTAACCTTCATATGATTAAAGATTCAATACCCGACCAAGCGGTATTATTAAATACCATACCCCAAGCCCGTATAAGGGAAAATAAGTTAAAAGTATTTACCTGAGCAAAAATACAAATTTATCTCAGCCGTATAACAATCAGCAAGTGCAAATATCTTTAACTGGGCTCCTAAATCTGGAACAAAGGTTTTAATAACCTATTAGATTCCTAACGGGTCTTACTTAAGTTTAAACTTAGACCGGTTAGTTTTAAAGAAAGGTTTACAGTTTAAAACGCAAGATTAAGCGAAGACCGGATTAGAATGTGATTTAGACCCGACAAGTATGTAGACTTGTATAATATGGGTAAACTAAACACATTCTGGATTTTGAGGTAAAAATGATAAGGTTTGACCCGTTTCGGTCAATTCATGCAAACTAGTCACATAAACCGTACCGAACGCGAAACAATGCATAACGGGTAACCAAATGAGTCATGAACAGGTTCCCTAAGTTAATATGCTTAAAATGTGTTATGATATCAGTAGGATACCTTCCATTATGCCCAAAACGAATTTAAAATCAATTTAAGCCCCGTAGGGGTATTTTAGTCATTTTAAAGTTTATAAAAGAGGTTAAATGACAATCTGAGGTTCTGGTCTAAAATGATCAGTAAAAATATTTATTTTTGCAGGTTATATCAGTAAGATATTAAACATATGTGAAATTTATCATCTATGGCCAAACTATGCACCGTATGGGCATTTTGGTCATTTCACATAAGCTTTAAGGGTCAAATTTGGAAATCTGATTTCAAAACTTTTACTTACTGTTAAAGTATAAAAATTTACTTATAACATCAGTAGGTAATGAGTTTTAGGTGTCAAATATAATTTTAACCCAAACTATGCGTTTAAAAAAGCGTAAAAGTCGGTATTTGACGATTTTCAGGTTATTTAAAGAAATCTGAGTTTTTGATCAGTTTATAAAGCTCAAAATATTTTATTTAATATATGAAATCAGTAGCAAAAGGTTTGGCATCAAAATGTTATGTAAAACTTATTTTATCCAAGAAAAGGGTAATTTCGTCAATACCGAATTTACGTTAAAACTCTATAATATAATCAGTTTAAAATTCAATAAAAATTTTGAAAAAACCCTAAATATTATATTACATCAGTAGGTAAAAGGTTTGGTGTCAAAATTTGGGTTTAAATAGGTTTTATTCCGAAAATGCCGTTTAACTAATAAAAAGGCTTCAATTTACGATATTGAGCATAACTCCTAATTTACACCACAAACTGATGTCAAATTTTTAGGACATGCTTATAAATCAGTAATAAAGGTTTTTGTCCTCTCATATTTTCGAAAACCCTGTTTTTATATCAAAAGGGCATAATGGTCAACAATTTAGCATTTAACGGAAATATGCAAATGATTCGGATTACAAAGGAACCATATTGTATAATCTCAGAGGGTTATACTAACATGTAATATGATCCTAATGGAACCCTCAGGCATATCTAAACTAAGCTAAATCGGATCAGAATTGAAAGTCAAAGTAAAAGTCTACTTTTGCGACTTTCGGTTCCGAACCGAGCCTAAACTCAGAATTGTCGGGTTGAACATGCTTAGACATGTTCTTACATTATTTACCAAGTTATTTTAGTGTTAAAACATGTTCCTTAACTTCTGCATTATCAATTATGAATTTATTTACAAAAATAGCTTCTGATGACTTTTTAATATTAAGTTTGACCCGACAATTGACCAAGTTAGAGTGAGAATCAGTAGGTGCCCTTTTAGGGGTTTATTACCTACATAATTACCAACTCATAGCCACTTTTAATTCGAACAATGGCTGGACCATTAGTGATTAATCACTAAGTCAAAGCTTAATTACGATTGCTTTGACTTTTTGTCATTAAACTAATAAAACTTGAACTTAAGAGGCAAAGAACACTTACTATGGTCCTTAGCACGAAAATAGAACTGGGGGAAGCTTGTTTGAACTCCATGAAACTCCAGAGAGTGTTGTGAATAAACATTCAACTGAATGCAAGAACAATGCAAACAAATGGCCCTTAAATAGGATTTCTAGAGCTTCAAGATTGATCCACCTGCCCCTACAACTGATTTCTGATGATCCCAGGTGTCCCCTATGCATGAAAATATGTTGGCACAGTCCCTGGTATCGAAAAATGGCATGCAAAGGTGGTGGAACTGGCTGGACATGCACCTGTCCCTTTTTTCTGCATCTGGTACTTCTACGCGGGCCGCGTAGGACTCTTAAGGAGCCTACGCGGGCCGCGACACTCCTTATGACCGGAAAACATGTTTCATTAATTGCAGTTTTGGTCCCTGGTCCTTCTAAACTTGATTTAACTTTCGTTTATTGCACTTTTAACCCCCAAACTTAACTTTTGAGGGTCTTGAGTCTATAAACATTTATCAATAAGCTTTCGGTTAGTTACGAGGTCACCCGAACGGTCTTGAAATGCAACATTGATGCATTTGACCCTTATTACTTGGGATTACCACTTTGTTTATTTACGTGCGTCGAAACTCCACGAATTTATTATCCAACATTCATGGAAGTATAAGGAAGTATTACAAAGTCTCGGAAATGTTAAAAGGTCACTCAGAGGTAATTTTAAACATGTTGACACATTTAACCCTTATGCTTTGTAAACTTTTCAATCTAAGCATGAACGACTTTCTAAGTTCGATATTTTATTCATTAAAGAATACGAACGTCGTGTGAGGTCAATCAGAGGCACAAGTAAGGCATGTTGACACTTTGGATCCCTTAATTCACATATTTACATTGTTTGACAATTTTAGTCCCTCCAAATCAATCCATTACACGTTTAAAGTCCATGACACGTGTCTTTATTATATTGGTCGTGATTTTACGAGGTGTTACATCCTCACTCCCTTAAAAGAAATCTCGACCTCGAGATTTACTGAAATAAATGAGGGTACTTCTGTTTTATTGTGGACTCAACCTCCCGCGTGTATTCGGGACCTCTACGGGCATCCCGTTTAACCTTTACAATCGGTACATGCTTTCTTCGAAGCTTCTTAACCTATCGATCCTCGATCGACAAAGGTTTTTCAACAAACTTTAAGCTCTCATCAATATGCACATCCTTATGTGACATGGCCAGCGATTCATCAGCTAGGCACTTCTTTAAGTTGCGAATGTGGAATACATTGTGAATTCCACTGAGTTCTTCTGGCAGATTTAGCTTGTAAGCTACAGTCCCGACACATTCGATAATCTCGAATGGTCCTATGTATCTTGGGCTCAACTTGCCCTTCTTGCCAAAACGCATCACCCCTTTCCAGGGTGATACCTTAAGTAGAACTTTGTCACCTACCTTGAATTTCAGAGGTTTACGCCTTTTATCTGCGTAGCTTTTCTGCCTATCCCTGGCAGCTTTGAGACGATCGCGTATCTACACAATCTTATCTGTCATCTCCAGGACTATATCGGGTCCTGTTAGTTGGACATCTCCAACTTCCGCCCAACAAACTGGCGTCCTACACTTTCTTCCATACAAAGCTTCCAAAGGTGCAGTTTGAATACTCGAATGATAGCTATTATTGTCACACCCCAACCGATGGCGGAATCATCGGGGCGCGGCACTAGGCGAATCAGATTGCTCAAGAGAATCCATAACAACTATATTGCGATAATATTTAATACATTCGTTATCCCATACTAACAAATAATACAATCACATAAGTTATCACAGACTTCTTGTCCTCTCGAACAATACAAATCCGACAACCTAGGTTTTAGTTGAGTTTCTAGACTTCCTAGCTTGATTTGATATGGTCTGCGATCTAACCTGCAACATACGTTAAAATATTTGTCAATACAAAAGTATTGGCGAGTATACAGGTTTGATAAGTATAGCATAGTAGATAAAAGTGTAGCGAATTTCCATATGCAAGAACGTAATACACGGCATACATACTCACAAAACTGATACTACCAACTAAGTCCTCGATGCTCGAATGTACGATGGCATAACTAGACCCCGTCGGGCGCAATAGTACTATACTAGTCGTGGTGGGACGTCGCGAGTATAAGCCCTAGCACATATGCAACTAGCATCACGTATATCTATGCATAACAGTTATTCGCAAGTGATAATTCGATTGATTGAATATTTCGTTTGATGAGTTCGATTTGTTAGAAACGTGTGTTACACCCAAAATTCGATTAAAAAGGGTTCAAGTATACTCACAGTGCGTATTTAGCGAGATTACAACTTGATTGAGTCGTTTGCGAGTACGTCTGTAATGATCCTTGAAGAAATAGAGTAAACGATATACGGTTAAGCGAGATTACATTGAAAAGTTACTCATTTGGTTGATTTGGTCCTCATCCGTGCAGTTAGACATGTTATCTGTCCGGATGACAAGTCATCCGTCCGGATGGCATGTCATCCGTCCGGATACATATGATCCGTGCGGATGAAGGTGGTACGTGCGGACTGACTTTGCTGTGTGTGCGGATGAGTAGTGCGTGCGGGTGAGTGGTGCGTGCGGGTGAGTGGTGCGTGCGGATGACATGATCCGTGCGGATGACAGTTGTGCGTGCGGACTGACTTGTCATCCGTGGGGACTGACTTGTCATCCGTGCGGACTGACTTTTCATCCGTGCGGACTGACTTGTCATCCGTGCGGACTGACATGTCTGGTTCGCACTCTGATCACCGTTTCCGAGTGTTTAACGGGAGGAATACGTTCGTTTTTACTAGGGTAGTGGAATTTCGCATTAACACTTGAAGTTCCGTCAACTCCGACTCATTCTAACGGCCGGGAACCACCCCGTTCCATCAGATCTGGCCGTTCGTGATGGTTCTTCATGGTTAACTCGAAATCGCACAGATTTAGGTGAGATTTGTCATTAAACATGTGGAAATCACCCGGATCTGAGTCGTTTATAGTGAAATGAGACCCCAACTTGAAGTTCATAAGAACTCTTGGTGACATCACCTCAAACGCCTCAAATCCGCAGATTTCACAGTTAGAATTAGAGTTTTGAAAGATGGAATGATGTAGAATCGAGTGTAGATTGTAAATGTACAAGTTTTAGGTTGAAATCTTACCGGAATCGTGAGGAAATCGAGAGAAAAGGGTGTAGGATCGATTTCGGACCTAAACGAGTCACGTAGAAGAGTCTATCTCATCTTGAATGGCGGAAACATACAAAACGAGTACAATTCAGCAAGAATTCAATTTAAACTGTTGATTCTATTAATCTGAATGACGTGTACAAGCAAATCAACACTTCGGCAGCACTTCGTGGCTCACCGGAAGACAACACCTAGAACTATTTGTATGGTTCGCTCATATGACCTATTTATAGGCTTTCTGGTCTGCTCGAATGACATGGACATATAAGCGGACCTCACTTAATTGACATAAAAGCGATCCACAAAGTGACCCTATGAGCGATCCGGAAACTATGCCAAATAAGCGGACCACATTTGATATATGAGCGGACCTCAACTTGACAAATGAGCGAACCTAACTTTTACATATGAAAACAGAATTTTGACATCTAATATATTTTGTCTTCTTGTGTGATTAAGTTGAATGATGTCATTGATGACATCACTTTGATGATGTCATCATGACATCATGCTTGATCAATTCTTCGCACCGAACAGAGAACTGACTGAAGACGTAGACGACAGACGGATGCACCAACAAACTCCCCCTCGGATGTTGACGGAGGCTTCAGTGTCAAGTCTTTGCATCTTTAGTCTTTATCATTCTCTCTAACTCTTTGAAGTGTCTGACATTGTAAGTATCTTCAATCTCTATCTTCTCATCTATTTTCATCACTAGCAAACTCTGCACGAACAATCTTCAGACTCCCCCTCTCAATCAGATGGGATCGTAGCCTGACATTCACTTTCCACGGGTTCTTAGATTGTAACCTGGCATTCTAACAAACTCAGGTTTCGGAACCTGGCTAACCTGCACAACTCGACCCAAAAATAAATTTTCTGATGATAACTTGAACACAATCAGACATTATTTGAAAATATTACAAAAATGATCTAACATTTATAATCTCTGATGAATCATTTGAAGAAATATTATTTTCATGTTCAAAAACAACACACTCTCCCAAACCATCTGTTCATCATGTTTAGCACTTGGAATTTTGAAAATTAGCTCTCCAACACCAGTTGTCGAAAATCTTTTTGTATTTTTCAAAATTTTAAGCTAAAACACACTGAAAATCTTTTTGGATTTTGAATATAAAGAAATGCAGTAATGAAATATTTACAAACAATATTTTTGTGAGTTTGTGTAAGAGGATCATATCAGTTTCTGAGACAAATCACCAACACCGTTAAGCTTCATTTCATTTTAAGTTCTAAACAATTCACTTAGATTGTCAGTATGTTTGTCCACTTAAATTTTCACACAAAGTTCAACTGATCCGAGATACGATATTAATGTTTTAAGCACTTGAACTTATCCGTGTGTCCCACTACTTGAATATACTCCCGTATCCAGATCCCAATATTCAGTCTTACAGGTGAGTATACCACAGATGATATCTGTCAGGGGAATAAATTATGCAACCGTGATAGCTCAGGTCAGAACTTCCGTTCAGCAGAGAGCCTAGTTGACTTTTAGGTGTGTCCCCTTTAGAGGATCTTTTGAATTACAACAGCCATGATTAGCATTTTTCAATGTTTCATCATTTTTTAGCTGAGGGTGGTGCTATATTTCAAGCAAGCAGAAAGTATTCTCCGGGGACTAGGCCATTGCTTCCGCAAAATCAGAAGTCCCGGGATAATACCCCAGATATCACTGAGCATAAAGACCTAGTATCTCAGAATAAGGGACCTTTCAAACAAGATTTCAGGGGTTACCTATATATCCAAGTTTGTATTAACCCACAGAACAAGCAAGCTTGAATTTAGGTTTATATCTCGTCTCAATCTACTAAATGTGCAAAAACCTACTCACACATCCACAGTGAGATCGTTTATCACATTTGACTTTCCAATTCTTTAGCATGTTGTGATCGTCCACTGATGTACTATCATTTCCTCTTCTTGACAACAAAACTCATTTTCATTTTTTACTGTTTTTGTCTTTTTTTTTTTTTAGTAGGTTTTATCATGTTTTTGTCTTTTTCAAATTTTCAAATGTTTTTGGATTTTCTAAAAATTCTTACTCCCCCTAAAATGCAAACACATTTTAGGAAATTTGAAAACAAACTGTACAATAACGTGACAACTGATATCGAATTGCTTCAATTCGCCATTCACTTGGCATAAACAATCAGAACTCCCCCTCAAACTATTTTCCCATTTAGATTTCAAAACACTTAAGTTTGTTTTAATCAAATGGTTTTTCCGGAAAATAAGTTTGTTTTTACCACTTGTAAATTTGGGGATGTGGTTCATCACTTTGTCTTCAACCATTTGTAGAAAATCAAGTACAAATTAATGTCCCTGATTTACCACTTATATGAAAAACACAAACAAATACACAGAATGATGCCGATTCCTGATCCACGATTACCAACTTGGGATCTCCGGCAAGTCCACAGACTCACTGTTCATAGTATGACCCATCCCAGTCACGAACTAGGGATGGTTCAGTTTTCTCCTTCTGTGTCTTCTTCTCATAAAACTCCTTCGTTCCTTTGACCTTCCTGTCAATCATTTTACCAAAAATATGATGAACTTTAGAGTTAAAGACTTTCTCAACATCGAAATCCTTTTTGTCATCATAAAATTGATTTGATATCTCAACTTTACCAATTTTCTTTTTATAATTTTCAGCCCGAAGTGATGGAAAATTCTCATCATCCATTGTCAGAACTGATTTTTCACTTTTTGAAACAACCTGTGGCTCCTCTGATTTTGTGGAATCAGATTCATCGCCAGAAGATAGCTCCTCTGATTTTGATCTATCAGAATCATCGCTAGAACTATCAACCGATTTCTTAACAACCCATTTCTGAGTGTCAAAATTTGCTTTCTTCTTGTAAAATCTGTTTGAACATTCACCAATTTCAAATGTAGAATTTTTGAATAATTTGGTTCGGTCAATTAGTGGTTCAAACTCAACCCTTTGTTCTTTCAAGTTACGAGAAACTCCCTGTTTTGACTGTATTGCCTTTGAACAATCTTTGGCAATATGTCCAACATTGTTGCATTTGAAACAGGTTCTCATTTCTTTCATCTCTTCTTGCTTCTTTGCAAGGAATTCTTTGTTCGATTGTCTCCAGAATTCTTTCTTTTCTTCCTCTTCTGCTGATGTACCTGAAACAAATGTCATCTTTGATTTAAAATCACGAACATATTTTTCATTTTTCTGTTTTTCTGTTGGAATAAATCCAAGACCTTTCTTTTTGAAATTACGGTTAGGGTTTGGTTTCTTGTGAAAACCAGAACCAGAACTGTAACCCTTTTTCTTGTTTAATCTTTGTTGTACTCTTGAGGTGTAAGGTTTAGGTTTACCATTAAGATTTAAATCTTTTATTTCAGAAATATTAATTTCTGTTAGTTTGAAAACCTTTTTGATCAATTCAGTTTTGACACCTCTTATTGGAAATTCCTCATCAGAATATAATTTGTCAGAATCATTCAATGTATATGCAACTTTGAATGTTTCGTCACTCAAATTGGATTTTGATAAAAGGAATTCTTTATTATAAACTCTTTTAACCGAAGAATTTTGACTGTTGACTGTCGAACTCAAGCTTTCAGAACCAGACTTTGACTCCGACTCTGACTTTGACTCTGAGTTTGACTCCAACTTTGACTCCTCATTTTCATCTTTATCCAACACCTGATCGACGACTTTCTTTATTAACTCGGACTCATGATCAGTGTCAGATGATGTAAACACGACATCAATATTTTCTGGCAAATTGACTGACGACTCCGACTCCCACTGTAAATTTGTTGCTTTTTCGACTCTTTCCTGATTTGGATTCCTGGGCAAATATCCATTTTCTAATGGGGGTGGACACTTGTTGTAACCTATATCTTGTTTCTTACCAGAATCCTTCTTTTCAGTCTTTTTCTTTGATTCATTCTTCTTTTTGTTCTTCTTTTCTGGAGTCTTTTCTTCAGTCACTTTTCCATCATTATTCTTTTTTTCAGTTACTTCATCCTCTTCAAATGTCTTCATTCCTTCAACAGTCGGATAAATCCTGTCAATGACATAAGAAGTACATGAGTAACTTTTCAACAATCGATTAACTCTTTCAGTTTCAATTCTTTGTAATTCCAACTTTTGTTCTAGCACAGCACACTTCTCAATGTAGTTGTTCACCACTTTTTGCTTCGTCATAAAAGCTCCTTGAAGTGATTTCATCGCTGTTGCTTGTTCTTCACTTGTTTGATTGTATTGGTTCATTGCTTTGTTCAGTACATCATAAGATTCCTTCAAACTATTCAAGTTATAGATCAGTGTACTGTTCTGCTTCTTCACAGCTTCACAGTTTTCACACTTTACTGGAATCTTCTTTGCATCAACTTCTTCGTCAACTTTGAACTTTGCAACTTCAACCTTTACTTTCCTTTTGATCACTGGAATTTCTTCGTCATCACTGCTCACTGGAGTCTTGACCTTTTTCTTCTTCTTTTTAACTTTTTCATCTTCACTATCACTCTCAGCAATCAATTTCATATCAGCTTCGAATTTTCTTCTCCAATACTCAGTATCATCATCACTATCATCTTGTTTTGTAACCTTCTTCTTTTTTGCAGCTTGTTTTTCTTTGATTCTCTCTGTTTTACCTGCAAAACATGAATCATCATTATCACTATCAGTTGAAAATTTTCTTTCATAATTTTCAAGTTTTCGAATTTCTTCACTATCATTGTCACACGTTTCATCTGATAAGTGATCAAAGATTGGAGCTTTTTCTGAACCCTTTTCTTTTGAAACTGATTCTTCTTCGTTCTTTTTCGGAATGAATTGCTGAGATTCGTAATAATAATACGCTATTTCCTCTTCAAAATCCATGTTTCGTTTTAAAAAAAATTCACCAAATCAGAATTCCAAACGAGCTGGGGTTTTGAAACAAGCTGGAAATCTCAAACAGTCTGACAAAAGCAAACAATCCGAGTGTTTGATACTTCAAACGAGTTAAATTTCGTGCGGTCTAGTGAACTTCAAACGACTTGGTTCAAAAATTTTTAATTCAAAGTCCACAAACTTTCAACTTCCACGAGGCTCACTTACAAGTCCAATCACAAAGTCTTGAAACTTGATAACAACTTGATCCAAAACTCGGTTTAAACCACTCAGTTTAAAAAATACCAAATTTCACAAACCCACTATTAAACTTGAATAATATTTGCTCAATATACTATTTGTCTACAATTAGCAGCCCATTTATCAAAATGTGGATCCAAAATCGACCGTCCAATCCAAAAACTTCAAATTGTATAGGCCTGACAACTTTGAATTATACTTTGACTATATTGCACCCCAATTACTTGATTCAATTACTTGATTGGGTCTCAATTTTTTTTTAAAATTCACATGGGCTCGGTATACTGGGCTGACATCAACTACCAACAAAATCTGATCAAGACCTTTTTTATTTGACCACACTTTTACTTGGATCTAATTGGACCTCAAAATCCACTACATCGACAAACAATTCAATGTATATCTATACCATTAATAATGCACATGGGCCAACTACAAACCAAATGATGGGTCGGTGAATTATTATCTCATTGGACCGATCAAGTGTATGGATTCACGTAATGAGCTGACAACTTTATCTTGAAACAATTTTCAATGTCTAGTAAATCACATATCACATGCAATCTCATGAAATGTCAAGTTCAAATATCACTATGCTGACAACATTAAATGTGATCACATGAGCTCTTTTCTCAACAACTGACAACCTCGATAAAGTATCACACAATTCGATTAACTTTCAATCCATTTTTGAAGCTGAATCAAACATGTCACAAAGACTAAATCACTAGTGTCACTAATAGCGGACCAGAATGTTCGAATAAGCGAACCACAAGAGCGGATCAGATGATGTCCGGATAAGCGGACCAGATGAGCGAACCAGCTGATGTCCGGATAAGCGGTCCAGAACTGTCACTTAAAGCGAACCACAACTGTCACTAAAAGCGAACCACAAATTTGTTCAAATGAGCGAACCAGATGATGATCAAATGAGCGGACCAGATGATGATGTCATCTTTTCACGAGTTCGTAAAAGCGATACCTCAAAAATTTGATGTTTTAGGTCGATTCAAACTATGAAACTTTCCAGGATTGATCAAAACATATTTACGCACAATATATGTGAAATTTGGCCGATTTTGACCGTAAAAAGTTTTGTTTTTCGGAAAAGAAAGGTGTAGAAACAGAAATCGCTGCTGAATTGTAGAAAACTCTTCTTCACTGGCTCTGATACCAATTGTAGGATCGATTTCGGACCTAAACGAGTCACGTAGAAGAGTCTATCTCATCTTGAATGGCGGAAACATACAAAACGAGTACAATTCAGCAAGAATTCAATTTAAACTGTTGATTCTATTAATCTGAATGACGTGTACAAGCAAATCAACACTTCGGCAGCACTTCGTGGCTCACCGGAAGACAACACCTAGAACTATTTGTATGGTTCGCTCATATGACCTATTTATAGGCTTTCTGGTCCGCTCGAATGACATGGACATATAAGCGGACCTCACTTAATTGACATAAAAGCGATCCACAAAGTGACCCTATGAGCGATCCAGAAACTATGCCAAATAAGCGGACCACATTTGATATATGAGCGGACCTCAACTTGACAAATGAGCGAACCTAACTTTTACATATGAAAACAGAATTTTGACATCTAATATATTTTGTCTTCTTGTGTGATTAAGTTGAATGATGTCATTGATGACATCACTTTGATGATGTCATCATGACATCATGCTTGATCAATTCTTCGCACCGAACAGAGAACTGACTGAAGACGTAGACGACAGACGGATGTACCAACAAAGGGTCTTGGTGCGCGTTTGGTTGAATAGGAGCTGTCACATCACTGTTCAAGTGATGTGGCATGGTATTTATAGGCAACAGAGGAGAGGGAAGGAGATCTGGCCCGGATAGCCCATCCGTGCGGATGGCCCATCCGTTCGGATGGCCCATCCGTGCGGATGGCCCATGCGTGCGGATGGCCATCTGTGCGCATGCCCATCCGTCCGGATGGTCCATCCGTCCGGATAGCTATCCTGACGTGTCGGACTTCTCCGTTCTTGATCGTTCTGATAGTTTTTGAAGTGCGCGCTTTCCATAGAAACTTTTATATTATTATTATATTGTTATTAATATATATATATATATATATATATATATATATATATATATATATATCACTAGGGGTCGTACTTACATATCCATAATCCAAAGTTTCGATAATTAACAATCGGTTTCCGATTCGAGTATGCGATTATTAGCGCGTTTCACGGCCATCAATGAGGGTAGTATAGGTCCTTTCTTGATGTCATCGTGAACGTTATGTCGTGTAGTGCCACAAGACTAACGGGGTACTGTTTACTCGTATTGTCATCATCGTCATGGCGACTGGAGCTACAGCACTCACCCGGGAGTCCTTGTTAGCGTTAATTGTTTACGTTCGACACATCACGGCCACTGAGGAGGGTAGAATAGGTCCTCACTCGATGCCTCCGTGAGTGTTAGTGTGATAATAATGTAGTATAATGATATTGTATTTCGAAAATATGCGATTATCCTTCGAATAGCGATATATACGGTATAGTTACATTATGATCCGAATCTCTGGTGCTAGGCGTAACGAGTATAACGAGTAGTAACAACGCACAAAAGTGCGGGTTGTTACAATTATTATATGAAAATTCAATCAATGGAAGATGATCATCCCAACTCCCTCCTAAATCAATAACACAAGCTCGTAGCATATCCTCCAGCATTTGAATTGTGTGTTCGCTTTGCCCATCCGTCTGAGGATGATATGTAGGGCTGAAATTTAATCGAGTGCCTAAAGATTGCTGAAAGCTTTTCCAAAAATGCGATGTGTATCTTGTATCCCTATCAGATATAATAGACATTGGCACTCTGTGGAGAGATACAATCTCATCCACGTACAACTGAGTTAACTTGTCAGAGCTGTGAGTTTCTTTAATCGGTAAGAAGTGAGCTGACTTGGTCAGCCTGTCTACTATAACCCAAATAGTATCATTTCCTCGCTTTGTCTTTGGTAACTTTGTGATAAAATCCATGGTTACCATTTCCCACTTTCAGGTGGGAAGTTCGGGCTATTGCAGCAAACCTGACGGCTTCTGGTGTTCGGTTTAACTTGCGCGCACGTCAAACATTCGGCCACATAAGTGGCTATAGATTTCTTCAAACCTATCCACCAATAA
Source organism: Helianthus tuberosus (assembly GCA_030545235.1). Taxonomy (NCBI): domain Eukaryota; kingdom Viridiplantae; phylum Streptophyta; class Magnoliopsida; order Asterales; family Asteraceae; genus Helianthus; species Helianthus tuberosus. The sequence continues at coordinate 73,564,586 of CM060359.1, forward strand.
TTTGCCTTTAAATCCTGGTACATCTTATCACAGCCAGGATGAACAGAACATTTGGAGCTATGGGCTTCTTGAAGAATCACATCCCTAAGTCCTTCATAAATTGGAACCCATATTTGTCCATTCAACCTTAGGATTCCATCCTTGCCATATGATAACTGTTCAGCAGTTACGCCCAATTTTTCATTCGGATAGTTAGCTTCTAGTACAGCTTCCTTTTGAGTGGCTAACAACCTTTCATTCAAGCTATTCTTCAATTCAATGCTCTTGGCATTGATTCTAATAGGCTTAACTCTTTTTTTTTCAGCTCAAGGCATCGGCAACCACATTCGCCTTGACTGGATGATATCGGATTTCATAATAGTAGTCATTCAGTGTCTCCATCCATCGACGTTATCTCATGTTCAGATCCTTCTGGTTAAACAGATGCTAAAGGCTCTTATGATCAAAATAGATCACACACTTGGTACCATATAAATAATGCCTCCAAAGTTTTAGTGCAAACACAACGGCACCCAATTCCAAATCATGGGTGGTGTAATTCCTATCGTGCACCTTTGATTGTCGCGAGGCATAGGCAATGACCTTGCCTCTTTGCATGAGTACACAACCCATTCCAGTATGTAATGTGTCACAATATACCATAAACTCTTCAATTCCTTCAGGTAATGTCAAAACCGGAGCATTGCTCAACTTTTTCTTAAGAATCTCAAAGGATTCTTGTTGCTTAGGACCCTAATCAAACTTTATTTTCTTTTGAGTCAAAGAAGTCATGGGTGCAGCAATCCTTGAGAAATTTTCAATAAAACGCCTATAGTATCCTGCCAGACCCAAGAAGCTGCGAATATCTGTGGGCGTCTTCGGTTCTTGCCAATTTATGATGGCTTCAATCTTAGCGGGATCCACCTGGATACCACGTTTGCTAACCATATGTCCAAGAAATTGGACTTCATGAAGCCAAAACTCACATTTTGAAAACTTGGCGTAGAGCTTCTCTTGCTGAAGAAGTTTAAGGATACATCGAAGGTGCTTTTCATGATCAGCCTGATTCCTTGAGTAAATGAGTATGTCATCAATAAAAATAATGACAAACTTGTCCAAATAGGGTTTACAAAAGCGATTCATGAGGTCCATGAACGCTGCTGGTGCATTAGTGAGCCTGAATGGCATCACCAAGAACTCGTAATGATCATAACGAGAACTGAATGCAGTCTTATGCACATCTTCATCTCTAACCTTTAGCTGATGGTAACCTGACCTTAAATCAATCTTGGAGAAGTAACTTGCTCCTTGAAGCTGATAGAACAGATCGTCGATCCTGGGCAATGGATATCTGTTCTTGATTGTAACCTTGTTTAGCTCACGATAATCGATGCATAGACGCATTGATCCATCCTTTTTCTTCACAAACAGAATCGGTGCTCCCGCTCCCCAAGGAGATGAACTAGGTTGAATAAAACCTTTTGCCAATAAATCATCTAACTGAGTTCTTAACTCTTTCATCTCAGTTGGTGCCAACCGGTAAGGTGCTCTTGCAACTGGTTCCGCTCCAGGAATAATGTCAATTCTGAACTCCACTTGCCTATCTGGAGGTAAACCAGGTAGTTCTTCAGGGAATACATCTGGATATTCAGAAATGATAGGGATGTCTTCAATCTTGGGCTTTGGTTCATCAATAGTCACTTGTGCCATGTAAATGGCACAACCCTTCTTGTAACATCTTGACGCCTTAAGCATAGACACTTGCTTAGGCAACCCATACTGGGTATCTCCCTGAATTGTTAACGACTCACCATAAGGTGTTTTAATAAGTAATAACCACTTGCTTTTTATCACAGACAATCTGGGCTTGGTTATGAGATAACCAATCCATGCCTATCACTATGTCGAATCTAGCTAGTTTCAAAGGAAGCAAAGACAATGGAAAAGAGTGGTTCCTAATGGATATAAAACATCCATCTAATACGGTTAAAGCAGTTTCTATGGTACCATCGGCTAATTCTACTTCGTACTTTATGCTTAGGGTTTTAACAGGCAAATTTAATAACTTACAAAATTTATTATCCACAAACGACTTATCTGCACCCGAATCAAACAATACCCTTGTATAAACATCATTGATAAGAAAGGTACATGTTATCACGTTTTCATTTTGAATGGCCTCCTGAGCATTCATTTGAAAGACCCGAGCATTGGTCTTTTTACCCTCTCCAGGCTTCTTTGCATACTTTGAGCAGTTGGACTTGATATGCCTTTTCTCATTACAGTTGTAACAAGTCACATCCTTTATCTTATTGCAATCTAACATTTTATGCTCACTTAATTTGCAAATCCCACAAGCTCTGGGCTGCGATTGGGATTTCGATTCGAACCTGCACTTCCCTATATGACGCTTCTTGCAGGTTTTACACTTGGGTTTTTCATCCGACTGCTGACTATCCTTTTTAAATCTGGAACCCTTCTTGTTCTCTGAGTCCCCCTTATGTTTCTTCTCAGAACGGCGTGAGCTCTCATCCTCACGTTTCCTTTTTTCCCTCATCGGAATTCCTAAGCGATCTCTGCCTGACCGCATCGAGAGTAAGAGATAATGACAGATTAGCCACTGACCTAAAGGTAGTAGGTCTTGATGCTTTCACACTTGCCTTAATTTCCGGAGCTAAACCTCCAATAAAATGAGCTATGCGTTTTGGTTCCGGTGTGACCAAGTATGGAACCAATCATGACATAGTGTTGAAGCTCGTAAGATATGCCTGACAGTCTAAGTTCTTCATAACCAATGTCAAGAAGTCAGTCTCAATCTTCTCAACTTCATGTTGAGGACATAAATTTTCTTTGATTAGAGCAACAAACTGCTCCCAAGTCAAGTTGTATAATGGTATCTTCCCTATAGCTTGGATCAGTGACCTCCACCAAGCTAGAGCTTCTCCTTTAAACGATTGTGACACAAACTTCACAATGTCCTGTTCGGCACAACCACTAATATCAACCACTGTGTCCATCTCATCTAGCCACATCATGCAATCAATGGCTCTTTTCTCCCCTGTGAAGTCTCTGGGCTTACAGGAGACAAAATACTTATATGAACAGGTTTTAGCACGTGGCTCTTGATTGAGCACTACCTTCTTAGATGGAACACTCCTCTGATTCGATGAGTGATGAGATTCTCTCTTGCGAGCTGTATGAATCTTAGAGGGTGGTTTTGAATGTGGTACAGACTGAGTTCTGACGTGGGTACCACTTGATTCATTAAACTGTCTGTCAAGAGCTCGAGTAACAACATTATCTATTAATGCCTGCAGTTCTGCACCAGCTACATTAACTCTGGTAGTATCATTATTCTCCCTTGGGTGGCTGTTAACTTCATCTGATCCAGCCATGTAGCTTGATTGCTACATAAAATATTGACAATGATTCATTCAGAAGTTTATTATGGAATTGTCATTTATGGCAATTCATTAACCATGGTAACTATAAACCATATTGGTTAATTTAATTTATTTATATTTTCATTATATTTTATCCCAGTTATAAATTATTTAGGACAATAGGGTGGCATACCAAAGGCCTAGTCACAAGGACAATTTTAATTCATAAGCCATGATTTTATAAAATCAAGGCATTTAGGTTTGAACATAGTTCATCCCTTTTCTTGACAGGGAGTCGTAGACTACAACTGTTTTTTGTCTCAAAGGACAATAAATATGGCCCGTAGGCACTATGATGTGCGTGTGGTGTGATATATATTTAAGTATATTTTAACCCCTTTTTACAAGTTAGCTAAGTTTTAAATTTATAAAACACGATATTTTACTAACACCAAACACACATATGGGCAAGTGCACCCATCGTGAGCGTAGTATAGTGTTGGCAAGATCCGAGGTCGTCCAAGGACACAAGAGCTTTTAGTATCGGTTTATCCTCAACGTCTAATCAAATCAAAAGTTAGAAAAAAGGTTTTTAAACTAGAAAAATAAAAACTAACTAAAATACTGAAAAATAAAATAAAAATAAAAACAGATAGACAAGATGAATCACTTGGATCCGACTCGTGTTTAGTGTAACCTTTGATTATTTCCGCACTTTTGCACTTTTTAAGAGATTATCTTAGTTATTGTAGTAGGCCCCTCTTTTGAAGGTGACGTTACCCTCAACCCAGTAGCTTGAGTTAGCAAGGATACAATCCTAAAGGGTCGGATTATTGAAAGATAATTAATTAAGTTATTAATGTATATTATGGTAGGCCCCTCTTTTGAAGGTGAGGTTACCCTCGGCTAAGTAGTCTGAGTCAGCAGGGATACAGTCCTAAGTAGCCAAGAATCACCTTCAACATAAGAAACTAGTATATAAGTCATTAATACATAACCAAGTAAAAAGTGCGAAAAGATTAAAAATAAAAAGTATTACACTAGACACTTGTCTTCACCAAGTGATGTAAGAGACTTAGGCAAACATAGCCTTTGATTGTCAAGAACTCTTACGATCAATCTTGGATCCCGAGACGACTCACACACTCTATGATGGACAATGGATGATGGTGGTGGATGATGGTGTTGTGATGGTGGTGGGTGGTGGGTGAAGTGTGAGGGAGGTGGTGTGCCAAGGGATGGTTTGCAAATGAGCCAAGCACCCCTATTTATAGCCTGAACAGTAGCTCGGGCACGGCCCCGTGTCCACCTTCATTCTCTTTCTTCATTAATTGCAGTTTGTCTGCATTAGTTGACCACGCCCCCGTGTCCGCTGGGCACGCCCCCGTGTGCAGAAGCGTATCTGTACTATCAAGATTTCCCCAGATTTTGCGAAACTTAGAGTTGACCACGGCCCCGTGTCCGCTAGGCACCCCCCCCCCCCCCCCGGTGGTGGGTGATAGAAGCTTCTACAGCTTTGTCTTTTCTGCTGCCAGTTGGGCACCCACCCGTGCTCATTGAGCACGGGGCGTGTTCAGCCTTTTGTTCTCTTGTTTTGCTTGGGAAAATGTTGTTGGGGAGGCCGGGCATGCCACGTTTGTTCCTTTTCTTGTATTTATGTTAGATTTAGCTGCATTTTTGCTTCTTTTGTTCATTTGAGCTCATTTAATCCTGAAAATACAAAAGGAAGACAAAAACACACTTTTTCCAACATTAGTACTAAAAAGGGTTAGTTTTATGCCACAATTGATGTAATTTATATGTTGCATTTTGTGCACATCAAATACCCCCATACTTGAATCTTTGCTTGTCCTCAAGCAAAACTCTTTATTTTGTGGCTTTACACTCCCAAATGGAATGGATAGAAGAGAAGGTTTTTTTTTGGGCTTGTTATAGAGTGTCGGGATTTCCAAGATTCTTTATTTAGTTTTATTTTTATTTATTTACAATCCTATTCGTCATGATTTATTGAAAACATTTCATAAGATAAATTACTTATTAGGGCATAACATGCCTTTTTAAAATTCCACTTATATACAAGTTCACATACCTCACGGGGATCACTCAACACTCGGCCGAAGATGTATTTTAGTGGATCACTCGAGAGCGGCATGGAACTTACTCCTACCATAAGCTTGCCAAGCAATCAATCCTCCTCCTTTTTAACTATATACCTTTGTAAATATTAAGAGGACTTTTGGGTGAAGGGTTAGGCTTGGGTTAAAGGTAGGTGGTTGGGTTAGTGGTTAGTAAAGGGCGAAAGGCGTAAAAAGCGTCGGTTTTCGTAAGACTTTTTATTTTTGAATTTTTTGTTTTGATGAAGCCATTATTCAAACAAAGTTATTTTTGATAAACTTGTTTGTTTATTTCTCTTTTGCTTCATCATCATCATTATTAATATTTTTTTGTTTGAAAGTCATAAGAAAAACCGAGCTTACTAAAACAAAAGAGTTAAAAATAAAAAGGTTTTGGTGGGTGAAAGGGTGTTTGTTTTGGGTTATGAAATGAAAAGGTTTAGGCTCAAAGGGGTTAACTAGGGGGTTTTGGGTAGGTGGTAAAAAAAATAATGGTGTAGAAATAAAAAGGGTTAGTCCTAATGCCTCCGTCATTTACTTACTCGGGTTTAAGTTGATAAGGACTGGGAATGTATCGTCGTGGCAAGTTCTAGAGTCGTAAGAACCAAGCGGCTATTCACACAAGAAACGAAAAATGAGCATTTAGTTTAAAGATATGTATTTGTATGCTCAATAACGGCTCAAAACTCACTTTTTGTGGGAATGGGTTTTTTATGTGATCAAGTATATATAATTAAATTTTAACTAGGTTTGTCATGCCTTTTCATAATTTTCTTATGTTTGTTCTTTTTATCACGATGCTATCGGTTGTAAAAATATAACCTTTTTAGAACTTGGAATTCCCAAATTAAACCTAGACAAGTAAAGAAAATGAAAATTTTTTGAAAAAAATTTGGGGTGATTAGCGGTTCCAATAGAGTTTTGTGTAAGGCTTGTATTTAGGACTTGCAAGATTCAAGGTTTTAGCATCCCCCCCCCCCCACTTAAATTACACATTGTCCTCAATGTGTCCCAAAAATAAGTTTTTAGGTTGATTGAATGTGTAAAAAGGTGTGAAAAAACAAAATTTTATGTTACTGGGCGTCTGGACACGGCCCCGTTGTGTCCGGGCATGGCCCCGTGGTGTCCGGGCACGGCCCCGTGTTCAGATCGCCAGTAACAAAAGTTTGTAAAAAGAAACAGAAGCCTGGGCACGAGGGCGTGTTCAATGAGCACGCCCCGTGTCCAGTTACCTGAACTGGGCATTTCCTGCAAACTGTGCAGCACGGGGCCGTGTTGGGTGGGCACGGCCCGTGATGAACTTGCTGTAATGAAGAAAAATTTGTCGGGTGGCCCTATTTTCTTGCATGGGGTGCTGGTTCAAGTTTCCCTTGTTATCCTTCACCATCCCGAGTGTGTTTTATTCCTGAAAATTAAAACTAAACTAGAAAACATGAAAATTAATCTAAACTAAACTAAGGATAGTTCCACGGAATGTTTTGCACTTGTCTTTTCTGCTGACACTTGGGCACGCCCCCATGCTCATTGAGCACGGGGCGTGTTCAGCCTTCTGTTCTCTTGTTTTGCTTGGGAAAATGCTATTAGGGAGGTCGGGCATGCCACGTTTGTTCCTTTTCTTGTATTTATGTTTGATTTAGCTGCATTTTTGCTTCTTTTGTTCATTTGAGCTCATTTAATCCTGAAAATACAAAAGGAAGACAAAAACACACTTTTTCCAACATTAGTACTAAAAAAGGGTTAGTTTTATGCCACAATTGATGTAATTTATATGTTGCATTTTGTGCACATCACACTACATCACAAATGGATGTTTTAAATAATAATGAAAGAAATTGGAAGAATCCAATATAAAGATGACTTATGTGATTTTATCGAATCATATTTGCCAGGAGTGTTAACATGTTTTCAAATGTTAACAAGGAATTGAATCTTAAAAAGGAACTATCATCATGGCCCTGTCTTAATATGACACATAGGCTAGGTTTTGCCTTTAAGATTTTCTTTAATATTTTATTGGCAGATCAATATAAAATGAAATGTTTTATGTTGATTTATGTCATATAATATATTTATACATATAATGACAAAATGAAATTTCGAACTAAAACATTCCACTAAATTAAGAAGGAGTACATAGGTGCCCTAAACGGGACTTTTACATAAATAACTTGCCCACGCAGGGGCTAAAATGAAAATACAAGTCCTCGCAGGGACTGAATACATAAATAGATGTCCACACAGGGACTTAATTGAAAATTGAAAATTACAAAACAATTAATAAGGAACTTCAATAATCCCTTCTGTTCTTCCCCTTGATTAAATTAGCCAAATCCTTAAGTAGACCCCCGACGACTTCTACGCTCCACCTGAACATCACGTTCCACCTGGTTCAACCTCTGGAGGATCTCCTGCTGCTGCGGTGGTTGGATCTGTGGCGGCTGCGGCTGCAGAGGTTGAAGAGGTGGTGGGTACTGATACCCATAGGCCGGGTACCCAGTCTGGTAGGAGGCTCCGTAGGGCCCTTCAGGATGAAGAGCATTGTAGTTTGCCGCTATAAGATACGGGTCAACATCAGGGTCATTGTAGTAGTTGTAACCAGTATGGGCTGGCTGCTCAAAAGGGTTATACGCCCCTGCACCGGCGTAAGAAGGTATTGGGTTATTAAAACCCACATGTGATGGTGGTGGTGGTGTGACTTGCGCAGAGTCCACCTCAGAAACTGGATTTGAAGGCCCACCCAGCTGTGGGTCTTCATACAGCGGCGGGTAGTGGCTGTTGCTGCTGTGTTGGGGAGTGATGAAATGAAATCCCCCTCGCACGGACATCCGTGCACCTGATCTTCTCCGCCTCGATGGCTCCGGAGGCGGTTGCTGCTCTGGCGGTGGTGGTGGCGGTGGCGTAACCGCCTAGAAACGCGAATCCTCAGAGGGATCCTGCTGCTGCTGATGAGGTGGGTTGAAACGGGGAGTAAACTCCCAGGGGTATGTGGCCCACCTTTCTGCAAAGCTGTCTGGGCCCCTGTATGGCGAACCGTGAAAAGACGATCCGTCTAAAATCTCTATGGGATGCGTGGGCGTCCAAGTTGGCGGCTCGGCAGGCTCTGGATTTGGATCCTCTTTTGTATCCATATCCTGGGCTCCAGGAAAGTGGTCTTCTGGTCCCAATGGGTTATAGCCCATTGGTTCTTCACTCACGTTCGCCGGGTTAAACTGGCTCTGAAAGAACGGGGTCGGGTCCTGAAAGGCGCGGTGAGAACCCGACCGCTACAACGGTAAGTAGGAATGGCGTGAATGGTCGGACTCGTTGCCTTGATGGAGCCTGAAAGAATCGTGGTATGAAGGTGGGGAGCTAAGCGAGACAGAACGCCTCACAGGCTCTAAGTAGGTCCTCTAGTCTTCTTGAGGACTAGTGCTCATGGTTACTGAAGGGGTTCACCAGTTTGATGGTCCGACCTCGTGGTCATGACTTGCAAAAACTGGGGCTTTTCTGCCTCTACCTCTTCCTCTGATATGCGGCGGCATTTTCTTGTTCATGTCAAAACAACCAAAGGAAACAACAAGGAAAAACAGTAAAGGACAAAATAAAAGATTAGGATTAGTCCTAAGTCCTTTGCCTAGACTCGGAAGTCAAGGAATGTGTAAACTAAACTAACATGTAATATGGTCCTAATGGAACCTTAAGGCCTATCTAAACTAAGCTAAATCGGATCAGAACTGGAAGTCAAAGTAAAAGTCTACTTTTGCGACTTTCGGTTCCGAACCGAGCCTAAACTCAGGATTGTCGGGTTGAACATGCTTACACATGTTCTTACATTATTTACCAAGTTATTTTAGTGTTAAAACATGTTCCTTAACTTCTACATTATCAGTTATGAATTTATTTGCAAAAATAGCTTCTGTTGACTTTTTAATATTAAGTTTGACACGACAATTGATCAAGTTAGAGGGAGAATCAGTAGGTGCCCTTTTAAGGTTTTATTACCTACATAATTACCAAATCATAGCCACTTTTAATTCGAATAATGGCTGGACCATTAGTGATTAATCACTAAGTCAAAGCTTAATTACGATGGCTTTGACTTTTTGTCATTAAACTAATAAAACTTGAACTTAAGAGGCTAAGAACACTTACTATGGTCCTTAGCACGAAAATAGAACTGAGGTGTAACACCTTGAAAATTCGCGTCCTATAATGTGTTGACACGTGTCATAAAGTTTGAACGTGTGAAAGAATGTTATAAAACGACTAAAGTTGACAAACATGGAAAGTATGTGATTATACGGGTTCTAAATGTCAACAGTGAATAAATATACTTCATAATAACCCTACATGATGTTTATAACATCAAACGAATAAATCATGGATCATACGAAGCTAAAAGTGAAAGATTACAAACTACAGGGGTTAAATGTGTCAACATGTTTAAAGATATACCTCTGAGTGACCTTTTGACAAACCCGACACTTTGTAAATGTTAATTATGCTCACTAGAATGCGCGATATAAATTTCATAAAGTTTCGTTATCGTATGAGAAAGTTATGATCAAATTCGTGTGCGAAGGGTTAAAGGGTAAACATTGAAAGTTAAGACTTTTCGGGTTAACCGGAAGTGTTCGGGGACTTGGCAAAGTGGATATAAGTCCTAAAGCCCTTGTGGGTAAATATAAGGGGGTCAAAAAGCAAGAAATAACATTGGTTTCCCTTTCGAAGAGCCAAGGGTCAACTTTGCAACAAATAGAAAATAAAATTTTGATTATCAGGCCCGCGTTGGCATTGGAGGATCTTGAGGCGGCCCGCGTTGGCATTGAAGGATCTTGAGGCGGGCCGCGTCAGGCCGCCAGATGTAGAAAGTACGACCAGGCTCCTGCAAAATGCGGAAAACCGATCCTTTTTCGACATTAGTGCAACATGGGCGTCCCCTAAACTATCCTAGAGCACTAGGACACATTTGGGAATGTTGCGGGCAGTAGTAGACCTTGTTGTCAACCAATTGTGGTGCCTAAATTCACTATAAAAGGGCCTTCAAGTTCACAAACATTCCTCACACCCTCAAGTGCATACCTGATCAATTCTGGAGCTCCCAAGCAGCCTCAACTGATCATATCTCATGCATAGGACTCCTGTAAGTCTGCTAGTCCTTCTTTAATTGTGTTTAGCTTGGTTAATTTGCTAAAAGTCAAACTATCGTAATTACGGTTTGACTTCGAGATTAGTCAACAATGGCTCAGCCATATCTCGAATTAAAAGTAGTTATAGGTTGGTATTTATGTGGGTAATAAACCTTTAAAAGGGTTCCCCCTGATCACCACTCTAACTAGGTCAAAAGTCGGGTCAAACTTATATTTAAAAAGTCAACAGGAAGCTTAAAATACCATTTATGCATAATTAACATTGTAGATCATTTACAACCTGTTGGATCATTTTTATAACTTGGTAATAAGTGTAAGAACATGTATAAACATGTTCAACCCGACAATTTCCTGTTTAGACCCGGTTCGGAACCGAAAGTCACATAGTTTGACTTTCACTTTGACTTTCAGTTCTGACCCGTTTAGGCATGTTTTAGAAATGACTCAGAGCTTTAATTGGACTAGGTTACATGTTAGTACAACCCTCTGTGATTATACACCTTGGTTCATTAGTTATCCAATTAATATGCGTGTTTCCGTTAATTGCTCATATGTTGACCATTATGCCTTTATTACCTTAAAACGTGATTTTTGGAAATGTAAAAGAGTAGAAACTTTAATTACTGATATATAAACTTGTATGCAAAGTTTGACATCAGTTTGAGTTGTAGATTAAGAGTTATGCTCATTGTCGCAAATTTAAAGCTTTATGTTAATAAAATGGCGTAATTAGCGTATAGCCTACTTAAACATACTTTTTGATATCAAATCTTTTACCCACTGATGTAATATATTATTTTGGGAATTTCAAAGATTTTTAATAAATTTTAGGCTGAGCATAACTAGTAGTCGTAGGCTTAATCCGGTAATTGTCGGTTTTGCCCTTACGGGCCATAACATGAGTTTTACATATCTAAACGAATCCAAACCTTTTGCTACTGATAACATATGATAAATAAATTATTTTAAGCCTTATGGAAATATAAAAATATCAGATTTAAGTATCGAACCCGGAAATGGCCTTTAAGCGCCTTATTAAGCGTTTTTAGCGCAAAGTATGTATTAAAAGTATATTGGACATACCCGGGTTGATACCTACTGATATATGAGGCAAATTATAATATTTTAATAGTAAGCAAAGGTTGATAAACTCAGACTTCAGTTTTGAGCTTTTCGGCTTATGTGAAATTACCAAAATGCCCATACGGTGCATAGTTGGTTATAAATGATAGATTTCACTCATATACTTTAACCTACTGATATAAATTGGAAAATTGAGTATATTTTCTGATTACATCAGGCCTGTAACTCAGGTTAGCACTTAAACTCTTTTGCAACCTTTAAAATGACCAAACTACCCCTACGGGGCATAGTTTGTGTTTAAACACGTTTCGGGCATAATAAAAGACATCTTACTGATGTCACAACATATTTGAAGCATATTAACTTAGGAAACCTGTATATGGCTCTTGCGGATACCCGTTACGCCTATTACGCATACGGTTCGGTTTATGTAACAAGTTTACATAAATTAGCCGAAACGGGTCAAACCTTAACGGTTTTATCTCAAAATCCAGAATGTGAATAATAAACCCATATTAAACAAGTCTTCAAACTTGTAGGGTCTAAATCACATTCTATCCGGTCTTCGCTTAATCGTGCGTACAAACCGTATCTTTGAAACTAGCCGGTCTAAGCTTAAGCTTAATTAAAGACCCGTTAGGATTCTAATAGGTTATTATAAAAACCTTCGTTCCAGATCAGGAGGACCAGTAAAAGCTACGTGCATTTTGCTAATTGTGAATTATACTTTGCTCAGGTAAATACTTTTAACTTATTTTCCCTATACGGGCTTGGGTTACGGTATATAGCATACCGCTTGATTGGGCATCAAATTCTCCACCGTTGAGTGGGTAATTGAATAAATTTGATCGGCTCGTTTAAACAGTCTTGTTACTTAAAGCCTTTGGGGGGTTAATGACCATGTCCCGGATATCCTTGGCATCATTTTACGAAATGGCCACGACTTAAGTACGGGGTGTAGGCGTACATCCGTCAGTGCACAAAAGTATATTGTGGTGTGTCTATTGATCTTGAACCCGGACAAGATCCGGGCTACTGAACGCACAAGGAACATGTAATTCGTTCACAAGATTATAATATTAAATAATTCTCCCAAGTTAAATAAAATGTTTATGCCATGTGCATCCAAACCAATTTTCAATCATTTTCCAAAATGAGTCAGTTGAATGTATTTACCAGTGTAAACTGGCGTATTTTCCCAAAAAGATTAAATGCAGGTACTAAGCGAAATTGGCTGGGATTTCTCCTTAGCATCATTAGAAGTCTCGCAAGCTTAAGATGCCTGAAGTCTGTTGAACCATTAATACTATTTTATTTTCGATCCGACTGTGGATAAACTTCCGGATATTGTGACATTGATATACAATATTAAATTTGGTTGTATCATATTTTTTAAATTTGCTTCCGCTGTGCATATTAATATTGTGTTGTTTGACTATTATGTTGCCAACCACGTCACGATACTCCCCCACCGGGCCCACCGGTGACACGTGGAAAATGGGGTGTGACAGGTTGGTATCAGAGCCAACACTGAGTGAATTAAACACTAGCCTTTTTGTGTTTAATCTCAGTTACACAATTGCACAATTCTAAACTTTCGAGTCTAGACATATAACATAGGACAAATTTCACTTTGTTAGTGTTGTCCTTTATTTTTGCATATATTCTTGTTTTGTTATCTCATATTATTATGACAGGATTTGAAAATGCCGCCAAGATTCTTTCGAAGGAGAGGACGAGGCAAGGGGCCAGTCACCGCCCCCAACGATAACGAAGCTGGGCCTTTGAATGCTCGAGCCCCATCTACGACCAAAAGTGACGATCCCCGGCAGAACCGGAGAAACCTTTTCGAGCCGGCTTGACGGTCGGTTTCACATAGTTCAACACCTCCTAACCCTTTTGGGCCTCAGCCGGATTATGAGCCCAACAACCCTCAATCGTCATACATACCATTACAGCGATCTTTATCGCACCATTCTTACGGGGACCCCACACCTGTTTTTCAGGGTCAGTTTAATCCGGTAGGCTACATACAAGAACCCGTGGGTTTTAACCCACTGGGGCCAGATGATCACTTCTCTGGAGATAATGCGGACGACATGGACGAGGATACGGACCCCGTCGAGCCAGCCAGTGGTACACCGAACCACCCGATCGAGATCTCCGACGGATCTTCGTTCCACGGATCACCCTATGTTGGTCCGGATAGCTTCCAAGCTATGTTCACTCGGCACGAGTGGTACTACACACCTCCTCACCATTCGTCGCCTCCTCAGCAGCAGCAGCATCATCAAGATTCCTCTGGGGATTCCCGATTTGTGGCAGTTACGCCACCACCTCCGCCGCCACCAGTTCAGCCAGCACCTCCTCAACCGCCAAGGCGTAGGAGAACCGGTGCCCGCATGTCGGCACGAGCAGGGGACTTCCATTTCAGTTCCCCACGTCAATCTAGTGGCAGCCACTACCCGTCACATCAGGAGGACCCACAAATGGGTGGGCCTTCCAACCCAGCGATGCCGCAGCCGCCGCCAATGGGTTTTGATAACCCAATCCCAGCATATACGAGTTCCATGGCATACAACCCGTTCGAGCCACCGGTCCACAACAACTATGGGTACGCAGAGGCTGACCCTTACATGGGGGCAGCCAACTACAATGCCCTACACCCGGAAGGACCATACGGAGCTCCATGGGGAGTTGGGTACCCAACACATGGGTACCAGATACCACCTAGGCCTATTATACGGACTCAATCGCAGCCGCCTAGGTTCTCCCCACCCGAGCGTGAAGAACTCCTTCAGAGGATGAATCAGGTTGAACGGGAAGTGCACAGGGACCGTAGGGAGAGACAGACTTTCTTCCAAGGATTAGCAAGTTTGATCAAAGGGAAGAACAAGAAGGATCTGTGACACATGGGTCACTGTGACCATCAAACAAATGCCGAGCCAATGAAATATTGTATTTCATACTTGGGATCTATATAAATATGTGTATCTTTTGCACATATCAACTCTTGTTCGATTTAAAGCTCTATATAGCTTTCTAGAAGGTTATACGCGCGCTGATGCGTAAATATAACCAGATTAATGCAACGAACACTATGGAATAGTGAAATATACTTAACATACCTTAAATAACCTTTACATAACTTAGAAATAAGTTTTGAAGGCTTTGGTATGGCAAAATCAAGTTAAATCGCTTACAGGGACTAAACTTGACAAACAGCGAAAGTATGCCAATTTGAACTGTAACAAACATTCTGGAACATGACCATAAGTTAAATACACCATAAATATCCTTTACATAGCTTAGAAATAGGCTTTAACGGGTATGATGTGCTAAAATAAACTTTTGGGTCATTCAGGGACTAAAAGTGTCAAAAAGTGCACAAGTTTGCACTTTTACGCATAACTTACGTTCTGAATACATCCGGACATCCAAAAATTTATGTAAGCATTAAAATATTTTATTTTAGTGTTTGGCATAAGAAAAATCCATTCGTCACGTCACAAACACTTAGGTTAAGTTTCATTTAGTATGTAGGCTTTGTTAAACCATACTACACGAGTCCCCATACTCGTTTGGTTTATAAACCCTCATCCTATCCGATCCTTCGGTTTAGGTTCGGTTTATTAACATAGTTACCTATATTAGGTGTCGTTTGATATCCGTGATCTCTAGCATTGCTTGGTGGTTATCTTGAGACTTCTAAGCAATCTCAAGTGAGTACACAGACCCCTCTTTTACTGTTTTCCAAACGTTTTGGGGTGGAACACATGTGCCTACTTGTTACTTTCATGCTTTCCATGCTTTCACATCATATACCTACTATGTTCGTTAGTACATTATAGTACATGATTTCATTACATTTCATGCTATGTATGCCCATTGTGTGCGTACTTAGTACATCGTTTTACATTACATGCTATGTATGCCCATTGTGTGCGTACTTAGTACATCGTTCTACATTACACTTATGCTATGTATGTCCATTGTGTGCATGCTTAGTACATTGTTTTACATTGCATTTCTGTTGCATATGCTCATCCAGCATGTGAACACATTATACTACTTTTTGAACCGTTGTAACCTTTTGACTATGTGAACCGACGTAACCGTTTGATTATATGAACCGTTTGTAACTATTGAACCATGTGAACCATTTGTATCTGTTGACAAGATTTACATTTGACAATAAACATTTGACATTACATAAACATTTCTACAATTGTTAAACATTACTTTGGTGGTTTGGTTTGGTTTGATTATGTGATTAAGTAACGATGCGTGTGTAATATGATACAAGCATGGTGGATACGCCGCTGGTACTTCCTATATATAAGTGTTGTATGGTATTACATATCGTAGCGTTATTTGAATCATTTCAGTTTGAGACATATAACATTTTATACAAATATCATACTTTTCACAAGACATTGATTTACAAACAACTTATCTTATACAAACACATTTTTACATGGTTATTCATTTAACCTGACATTTATTTATACATATCATCTGATCTTATCGTTTTTCAAATGATTTACAAGACAAAGCAAATTACAAGGTTCATGACTAAACATTTTCTCAAACTTAAGTCATGAATTCTGTTTTCACAAAACCTATGTATCTCACAGGCATTTTTATGCTGACGTACCTATTTTCATATGTGTTTTCAGGATATGATGCATAGGACTTATCAAGACATACTTAGGCGGACATGTGCCTTAGTGACTTAAAACGAGACAAGAACTAGTTAATTTATGTTATGTACTCTTTGTTTCTTGCTTAAAACATTGTAAACTCTCATGTTTGATTAATAAAACGAAACTTCAATTGTCATGGATTTGAAACAATTAATTCTGTTACAACACTCCCCGACGTTTCCGCCACGTTTGGTTGTTCCACGTGGTCGGGGTGTGACAGAAAAGTTGGTATCAGAGCCAATGGTTATAGGGAATTAGGTTATTAGTAATGCTTTGACCTAGTCTATAACCTTCTTAGGACCCTAACGCGAGTTTACTTGCGTTTAGTCATAAAACAATACCGTCGCCTATCCTTAGGCGACGACCACAACAAGAACATAAATTTCAAAACCGCTTTGAAAACTAATCATCTGTTCTAGGATGATTAATTACTAGGTTTTGAACCCTCTGTTATAAGGTTTTGAACCCCTTTGAGTTTTCAAAATCTCGTCAAAGTTTTGGGACCTAAATAGTGTGAACACGTGCAAACTGGGAGGGTGAATGCCTGTATTCTGGGTTTTCTGTCTAGGCAAGCACTTCGTATATATCTCATCAGACGCGAGACCAGTTGTGCTTACCTGGGAATTCTTGGGATGAGTGTTCACTTATAGGCGAGCATGTCTTCGCGATACATTATTTTTGATCCATTTACTTTAATTCAGTCACTGTGTGTCGTTTGTTTACCTTGTGGTAACGAAAAAATGACCACCATCCTTGCTTTCATCAGATTTGTTTCGTCTCATTCTTTTCGTCTAATTCTCTCACTCGTTTCCTTTCATGTTTCCTCTTTTAGAATGCCTTCTCGACGCGAAAACCAGATAGCGAATGCCGAACTGGCAGAAATCATTGCACAACAAATGGCTGCTCAATTCCCAAACCTCTTTGCTCAATGGAACCAAGCCAACAACAACAACAATGGTCCATGCAATTTCAAGAGTTTCAATTCGGCTAAGCCACTCAAGTTTAGTGGTTCTGAGGGAGCGACTGGGCTTCTTCAATGGTTCGAGAGCATTGAGAATACTTTCCACCACGTGCAGTGTCCTGACAATCGCAAGGTCGATTTTTCTTCGAGTGTGTTCCAGAAGAGGGCCCTTACGTGGTGGAACGGGGTTATGAGAGATCGTGGTGCAGAAGTTGCTCTAGCACAGACAAGGGCTGAACTTAGGGCCCTTATGATGAAGGAATTCTGTCCTCGTCACGAGATCACGGCCTTGGAAAGGGAATTTGACGATCTTACGCAAGATAGCGGTGAGCATCTAGCCTACACGGACCGTTATGAGGAGCTAAGTCTGTTATGCCCAAACATGGTCACACCTTTGGATAAGGCAATCGAAAAGTACATTGATGGCCTCCCTGACTCAATACAAGACATTGTGACTGGTAGCAACCCTACTACAGTTAGACAGGCCATTGAGCTATCTGCAACCTTGACTGAATCTCAGATCAAGAAATGCAAGCTTTTCCGAAAAGGTGACAAGAAACCGGTCGAGGAATCGAAACCAATCGAGGAATCAAAGACTATGGATGAACAGACTGGATCCCCTAAGAAGTCAAAGAAGCGGAAGGCTTCTCAGAACTTCGCCGTGGTCGCTCACAATGATCAAGCCGTCCCCAACCAACCAGCTCAACCCCCTGCCAGGAAACCCTACAACGAAACTGCACCTTTGTGCAACCAATGTGGCTTACATCATCATACAGCGAGGGTTTGCCCAACAGCAGTTGCACCAAATGAAGCTGGCAACAACCCTGCTCAAGGTCGTTTTCTACCAGGTTCTTGCTTCAACTGTGGCGAGATGGGTCATTTCCGAAGAAATTGCCCAAAGCTTGCTAATGCAAATCCAGCACAGGGATGAGCATCTGACCGACGACATCGTTTAGAAATAATCACGTCTTATGTATTATTTTCTTTTGTTGTCAAGGTCCATGAAACAGTTGTTATCTTTGTTTATAAATAAATCTTTTATTTACGTTACAATGTATTTATGTGGTTGTATGTATAAACAACACATCTCTTACAATACCGACAATCAAGGAATCGTATTTCCTTGTAAAGCAAACTACCCCCAAAATTTTTCCAGCTTATGATCTCTTGCGTTTTCCACGAAATTCCTAAGTACCCGTTTGTTCTAAGGAAACTAAGTACAAGGCGCAAGTTACAACACGAGACGAATACCCAAAGTACCACTATAAATCCTTAATAAGGGTACTTAAGGACATTTCCGTAAATCCTAAAATTGCCGTGTTCCTTAATTCGAATATTATGTTTCTTTGAAAACAAAATCGAATTTTTGGGAGATCTTCCTATCTTTTCAAATAGATCCCAGAGGACATTGAAGTCCATCGACTGGTTTTCATATCCGTTCTCAATCGATAACAAATTAATAACAAATTAATAACCAAGTTAAACAACTATGTGATTATGTGCTTATGAACATTACAAGACAAACTGTGCGGACTGTACAAGGAATTACGTAATTATGGATGCATACATAATTATGGAATTTAGTGCACAGAAACCACAGCGAGCTTTGTCATGTGCCTTGAAGTTAACTCTATTCATTTTTGTTTCTGAGGAAGCAACCGTTGAAAATGACTCCGTCAGTTCATTTTCGTTTCTGAATTTTTGTCCGTTGAGGAAATGAATATCCGTTTGTCTATCATTTTCATTTCCATTTCTGAGGAAGCAACCGTTGAAAATGACTCCGTTTGTTCATTTTCGTTTCTGAAGATTTTCCGTTGAGGAAATGAATATCCGTTTGTCTATCATTTTCATTTCCATTTCTGAGGAAGCACCCGTTGAAAATGACTCCGTTTGTTCATTTTCGTTTCTGAAGATTGTCCGTTGAGGAAATGAATATCCGTTTGTCTATCATTTTCATTCCCATTTATGAGGAAGCACCCGTTGAAAATGACTTCGTCAGTTCATTTTCGTTTTTGAAGATTTGTCCGTTTAAGAAATGAATATCCGTTTGTCTATCATTTTCATTTCCATTTCTGAGGAAGCACCCGTTGAAAATGACTCCGTCAGTTCATTTTACGTTTCTGAAGATTGTCCGTTGAGGAAATGAATCCCCGTTTGTTTATTCCTTCATTTCCGCTTCTGAAGAATACCCGTTGAGGAAAATGACTCCGTCTGTTCATTTTTCGTTCTGAAGAATGTCCGTTAAGGAAATAACATGATTATGCCTTACATATCTCTGGTGGTTATTTGACACAAAGTCACAAATAGACTCCTACGAATAAATTTCGGGACGAAATTTCCTAAAGTAGGGGAGACTGTGACACCTGGGTCACTGTGACCATCAAACAAATGCCGAGCCAATGAAATATTGTATTTCATACTTGGGATCTATATAAATATGTGTATCTTTTGCACATATCAACTCTTGTTCGATTTAAAGCTCTATATAGCTTTCTAGAAGGTTATACGCGCGCTGATGCGTAAATATAACCAGTTTAATGCAACGAACACTCTGGAATAGTGAAATATACTTAACATACCTTAAATAACCTTTACATAACTTAGAAATAAGTTTTGAAGGCTTTGGTATGGCAAAATCAAGTTAAATCGCTTAGAGGGACTAAACTTGACAAACAGCGAAAGTATGCCAATTTGAATTGTAACAAACATTCCGGAACATGACCAAAAGTTAAACACACCATAAATATCCTTTACATAGCTTAGAAATAGGCTTTAACGGGTTTGATGTGCTAAAATAAACTTCTGGGTCATTCAGGGACTAAAAGTGTCAAAAAGTGCACAAGTTTGCACTTTTACGCATAACTTACGTTCTGAATACATCCGGACATCCAAAAATTTATGTAAGCACTAAAATATTTTATTTTAGTGTTTGGCATAAGAAAAATCCATTCGTCACGTCATTTGGATCGTTTTTCGCGCTTATGCGCATTCCGTCGTAATTAAGCGAACATCGCGTACGTACGATCAAACGAACCAACATCCGACATATTTTTGAGCATGTTTCATGTCCACAATGTTTAGGCATCATTTTAGGGCCTTAAAGTTGGCTTTAAAGGCCTTAGAAGTGTCGAGAATGGCCTTAAACACGTGCAGGGACTGAAACTGTCAAAATGCAAACATTTTTCTGATCTGCAACTCCCAGGCGGCCCGCCTCAATTTTTGTACATATCCACGCGGGCCGCGTCAGCCTCTCTGATCAGATAAGAGCGAACAGTCAGCAGATTCCAGCTGTTTGATCCACACCCACACATTCTCACTTGCCTATTCAGCTGATAAGAAGTCATTTTTAGTCACCATGAGTTTCCGACAAGTGTACGCACAAGATTCAAGCACGGTTTCCATGAAACGATCTTAACGGTTACCCGAAAACTATAAATACCCCACCCCCCATTGCTTCAAAACCACTACTGATCTTAAAGACTCTAAGTTGGAACCTTTGTTTCATACCTGAGTTATTTCGATCTACATTAGCATCCAGGGACCCTTCGTAAGTATTCTTTCGTTCTTTTATTGCTTTTCGAGTCTTTTCGAGTCTGAAAGTCAAACTTTGTTTGACTTTCTGCGTTGACCAGTTTATGGTCAATGCGAAGTTCGTTTGAACTTCGCAACGTGATTGTAATCACGATGGTTATAGTCCTTTGGGACTATGCCTACTGATTACCACGTTGTCTAGGGTCGTAAGGTAAGCGATCTAAACAATCGCTTATACTTTCGAACCCGACCCATTTGGTCGATCATAAGGATCCGACCAAACACATTAGGTGACCATAGTATATAGGGAATAACCTTCCGAGGTTATACCTTATGGTCGCTTCGTTAAGTAGTTGTATGATAGGTAGTTTATATGCCTTAGGTAAATTACCAGAATACCCTTTTCATGTATAATTGGTAATTAAGCATATGTAACCTAAACTTTTGTCACATAACTGATTATGTAACATGTTTAGGCATATAACACTTGTCATAGGACTAGTTAGACGTTCTGAACGCGTTTCATAAGAACGACGCGTTAAAGTAGCATAAGCTACCTAAACGGGTCGTAATGGGTCACAAACACTTAGGTTAAGTTTCATTTAGTATGTAGGCTTTGTTAAACCATACTACACGAGTCTCCATACTCGTTTGGTTTACAAACCCTCATCCTATCCGATCCTCCGGTTTAGGTCCGGTTTATTAACATAGTTACCTATATTAGGTGTCGTTTGATATCCGTGATCTCTAGCATTGCTTGGTGGTTATCTTGAGAATTCTAAGCAATCTCAAGTGAGTACATAGACCCCTCTTTTACTGTTTTCCAAACGTTTTGGGGTGGAACACATGTGCCTACTTGTTACTTTCATGCTTTCCATGCTTTCACATCATATACCTACTATGTTCGTTAGTACATTATAGTACATGATTTCATTACATTTCATGCTATGTATGCCCATTGTGTGCGTACTTAGTACATCGTTTTACATTACATGCTATGTATGCCCATTGTGTGCGTACTTAGTACATCGTTCTACATTACACTTATGCTATGTATGTCCATTGTGTGCATGCTTAGTACATTGTTTTACATTGCATTTCTGTTGCATATGCTCATCCAACATGTGAACACATTATACTACATTTTGAACCGTTGTAACCTTTTGACTATGTGAACCGACGTAACCGTTTGATTATATGAACCGTTTGTAACTATTGAACCGTGTGAACCATTTGTATCTGTTGACAGGATTTACATTTGACAATAAACATTTGACATTACATAAACATTTCTACAATTGTTAAACATTACTTTGGTGGTTTGGTTTCATTAAGTGATTAAGTAACGATGCGTGTGTAATATGATACAAGCATGGTGGATACGCCGCTGGTACTTCCTATATATAAGTGTTTGTATGGTATTACATATCGTAGCGTTATTTGAATCATTTCAGTTTGAGACATATAACATTTTATACAAATATCATACTTTTCACAAGACATTGATTTACAAACAACTTATCTTATACAAACACATTTTTACATGGTTATTCATTTAACCTGACATTTATTTATACATATCATCTGATCTTATCGTTTTTCAAATGATTTACAAGACAAAGCAAATTACAAGGTTCATGAC
This sequence comes from Helianthus tuberosus, assembly GCA_030545235.1. Lineage (NCBI taxonomy): Eukaryota > Viridiplantae > Streptophyta > Magnoliopsida > Asterales > Asteraceae > Helianthus > Helianthus tuberosus. The sequence continues at coordinate 73,587,114 of CM060359.1, forward strand.
TAAACATTTTCTCAAACTTAAGTCATGAATTCTTTTTTCACAAAACCTATGTATCTCACAGGCATTTTTATGCTGACGTACCTATTTTCATATGTGTTTTCAGGAGATGATGCATAGGACTTATCAAGACATACTTAGGCGGACCTGTGCCTTAGTGACTTAAAACGAGACAAGAACTAGTTAATTTATGTTATGTACTCTTTGTTTCTTGCTTAAAACATTGTAAACTCTCATGTTTGATTAATAAAACGAAACTTCAATTGTCATGGATTTGAAACAATTAATTCTGTTACAACACTCCCCGACGTTTCCGCCACGTTTGGTTGTTCCACGTGGTCGGGGTGTGACAGAAAAGTTGGTATCAGAGCCAATGGTTATAGGGAATTAGGTTATTAGTAATGCTTTGATCTAGTCTATAACCTTCTTAGGACCCTAACGCGAGTTTACTTGCGTTTAGTCATAAAACAATACCGTCACCTATCCTTAGGCGACCACAACAAGAACATAAATTTCAAAACCGCTTTGAAAACTAATCATCTGTTCTAGGATGATTAATTACTAGGTTTTGAACCCTCTGTTATAAGGTTTTGAACCCCTTTGAGTTTTCAAAATCTCGTCAAAGTTTTAGGTCCTAAATAGTGTGAACACGTGCAAACTGGAAGGGTGAATGCCTGTATTCTGGGTTTTCTGTCTAGGCAAGCACTTCGTATATATCTCATCAGACGCGAGACCGGTTGTGCTTACCTGGGAATTCTTTGGATGAGTGTTCACTTATAGGAGAGCATGTCTTCGCGATACATTATTTTTGATCCATTTACTTTAATTCAGTCACTGTGTGTCGTTTGTTTACCTTGTGGTAACGAACAAATGACCACCATCCTTGCTTTCATCAGATTTGTTTCATCTCATTCTTTTCGTCTAATTCTCTCACTCGTTTCCTTTCATGTTTCCTCTTTTAGAATGCCTCCTCGACGCGAAAACCAGATAGCGACTGCCGAACTGGCAGAAATCATTGCACAAAAATGGCTGCTCAATTCCCAAACCTCTTTGCTCAATGGAACCAAGCCAACAACAACAACAATGGTCCATGCAATTTCAAGAGTTTCAATTCGGCTAAGCCACTCAAGTTTAGTGGTTCTGAGGGAGCGACTGGGCTTCTTCAATGGTTCGAGAGCGTTGAGAATACTTTCCGCCACGTGCAGTGTCCTGACAATCGCAAGGTCAATTTTTCTTCGAGTGTGTTCCAGAAGAGGGCCCTTACGTGGTGGAACGGGGTTATGAGAGATCGTGGTGCAGAAGTTGCTCTAGCACACACATGGGCTGAACTTAGGTCCCTTATGATGAAGGAATTCTGTCCTCGTCACGAGATCACGGCCTTGGAAAGGGAATTTGACGATCTTACGCAAGATAGCGGTGAGCATCGAGCCTACACGGACCGTTATGAGGAGCTAAGTCTATTATGCCCAAACATGGTCACACCTTTGGATAAGGCAATCGAAAAGTACATTGATGGCCTCCCTGACTCAATACAAGACATTGTGACTGGTAGCAACCCTACTACAGTTAGACAAGCCATTGAGCTATCTGCAACCTTGACTGAATCTCAGATCAAGAAACGCAAGTTTTTCCGAAAAGGTGACAAGAAACCGGTCGAGGAATCAAAACCAATCGAGGAATCAAAGACTATGGATGAACAGACTGGATCCCCTAAGAAGTCAAAGAAGCGGAAGGCTTCTCAGAACTTCGCCGTGGTCGCTCACAATGATCAAGTCGTCCCCAACCAACCAGCTCAACCCCTGCCAGGAAACCCTACAACGGAACTGCACCTTTGTGCAACCAATGTGGCTTACATCATCATGCTGGTGTGAAGTGCCGCACATGCAAAGTTTGCGGACTTATAGGTCATACAGCGAGGGTTTGCCCAACAACAGCTGCACCAAATCATGCTGGCAACAACCCTGCTCAAGGTCGTTTTCTACCAGGTTCTTGCTTCAACTGTGGCGAGATGGGTCATTTCCGAAGAAATTGCCCAAAGCTTGCTAATGCAAATCCAACACAGGGATGAGCATCTGACCGACGGCATTGTTTAGAAATAATCACGTCTTATGTATTATTTTCTTTTGTTGTCAAGGTCCATGAAACAGTTGTTATCTTTGTTTATAAATAAATCTTTTATTTACATTACAATGTATTTATGTGGTTGTATGTATAAACAACACATCTCTTACAATACCGACAATCAAGGAATCGTATTTCCTTGTAAAGCAAACTACCCCCAAAATTTTTCCGGCTTATGATCTCTTGCGTTTTCCACGAAATTCCTAAGTACCCGTTTGTTCTAAGGAAACTAAGTACAAGGCGCAAGTTACAACACGAGACGAATACCCAAAGTACCACTATAAATCCTTAATAAGGGTACTTAAGGACATTTCCGTAAATCCTAAAATTGTCGTGTTCCTTAATTCGAATATTATGTTTCTTTGAAAACAAAATCGAATTTTTGGGAGATCTTCCTATCTTTTCAGATAGATCCCAGAGGACATTGAAGTCCATCGACTGGTTTTCATATCCGTTCTCAATCGATAACAAATTAATAACAAATTAATAACCAAGTTAAACAACTATGTGATTATGTGCTTATGAACATTACAAGACAAACTGTGCGGACTGTACAAGGAATTACGTAATTATGGATGCATACATAATTATGGAATTTAGTGCACAGAAACCACAGCGAGCTTTGTCATGTGCCTTGAAGTTAACTCTATTCATTTCCGTTTCTGAGGAAGCAACCGTTGAAAATGACTCCGTCAGTTCATTTTCGTTTCTGAATTTTTGTCCGTTGAGGAAATGAATATCCGTTTGTCTATCATTTTCATTTCCATTTCTGAGGAAGCAACCGTTGAAAATGACTCCGTTTGTTCATTTTCGTTTCTGAAGATTTTCCGTTGAGGAAATGAATATCAGTTTGTCTATCATTTTCATTTCCATTTCTGAGGAAGCACCCGTTGAAAATGACTCCGTTTGTTCATTTTCGTTTCTGAAGATTGTCCGTTGAGGAAATGAATATCCGTTTGTCTATCATTTTCATTCCCATTTCTGAGGAAGCACCCGTTGAAAATGACTCCGTCAGTTCATTTTCGTTTCTGAAGATTTGTCCGTTGAGGAAATGAATATCCGTTTGTCTATCATTTTCATTTCCATTTCTGAGGAAGCACCCGTTGAAAATGACTCTGTCAGTTCATTTTACGTTTCTGAAGATTGTTCGTTGAGGAAATGAATCCCTGTTTGTTTATTCCTTCATTTCCGCTTCTGAAGAATACTCGTTGAGGAAAATGACTCCGTCTGTTCATTTTTCGTTCTGAAGAATGTCCGTTAAGGAAATAACATGATTATGCCTTACATATCTCTGGTGGTTATTTGACACAAAGTCACAAATAGACTCCTACGAATAAATTTCGGGACGAAATTTCCTAAAGTAGGGGAGACTGTGACACCTGGGTCACTGTGACCATCAAACAAATGCCGCGCCAATGAAATATTGTATTTCATACTTGGGGTCTATATAAATATGTGTATCTTTTGCACATATCAACTCTTGTTCGATTTAAAGCTCTATATAGCTTTCTAGAAGGTTATACGCGCGCTGATGCGTAAATATAACCAGTTTAATGCAACAAACACTCTGGAATAGTGAAATATACTTAACATACCTTAAATAACCTTTACATAACTTAGAAATAATTTTTGAAGGCTTTGGTATGGCAAAATCAAGTTAAATCGCTTACAGGGACTAAACTTGGCAAACAGCGAAAGTATGCCAATTTGAACTGTAAAAAACATTCCGGAACATGAGCATAAGTTAAACACACCATAAATATCCTTTACATATCTTAGAAATAGGCTTTAACGGGTTTGATGTGCTAAAATAAACTTTTGAGTCATTCAGGGACTAAAAGTGTCAAAAAGTGCACAAGTTTGCACTTTTACGCATAACTTACGTTCTGAATACATCCGGACATCCAAAAATTTATGTAAGCACTAAAATATTTTATTTTAGTGTTTGGCATAAGAAAAATCCAATCGTCACGTCATTTGGATTGTTTTTCGCGCTTATGCGCATTCCGTCGTAATTAAGCGAACATCGCGTTCGTACGATCAAACGAACCAACATCCGACATATTTTTGAGCATGTTTCATGTCCACAATGTTTAGGCATCATTTTAGGGCCTTAAAGTTGGCTTTACAGGCCTTAGAAGTGTCGGGAATGGCCTTAAACACGTGCAGGGACTGAAACTGTCAAAATGCAAACATTTTTCTGATCTGCAACTCCCAGGCGGCCCGCCTCAATTTTTGTACATATCCACGCGGGCCGCGTCAGCCTCTCTGATCAGATAAGAGCGAACAGTCAGCAGATTCCAGCTGTTTGATCCACACCCACACATTCTCACTTGCCTATTCAGCTGATAAGAAGTCATTTTTAGTCACCATGAGTTTCCGACAAGTGTACGCACAAGATTCAAGCACGGTTTCCATGAAACGATCTTAACGGTTACCCGAAAACTATAAATACCCCACCCCCCAATGCTTCAAAACCACTACTGATCTTAAAGACTCTAAGTTGGAACCTTTGTTTCATACCTGAGTTATTTCGATCTACATTAGCATCCAGGGACCCTTCGTAAGTATTCTTTCGTTCTTTTATTGCTTTTCGAGTCTTTTCGAGTCTGAAAGTCAAACTTTGTTTGACTTTCTGCGTTGACCAGTTTATGGTCAATGCGAAGTTCGTTTGAACTTCGCAACGTGATTGTAATCACGATGGTTATAGTCCTTTGGGACTATGCCTACTGATTACCACGTTGTCTAGGGTCGTATGGTAAGCGATCTAAACAATCGCTTATACTTTCGAACCCGACCCATTTGGTCGATCATTAGGATCCGACCAAACACATTAGGTGACCATAGTATATAGGGAATAACCTTCCGAGGTTATACCTTATGGTCGCTTCGTTAAGTAGTTGTATGATAGGTAGTTTATATGCCTTAGGTAAATTACCAGAATACCCTTTTCATGTATAATTGGTAATTAAGCATATGTAACCTAAACTTTTGTCACATAACTGATTATGTAACATGTTTAGGCATATAACACTTGTCATAGGACTAGTTAGACGTTCCGAACGCGTTTCATAAGAACGACACGTTAAAGTAGCATAAGCTACCTAAACGGGTCGTAATGGGTCACAAACACGTAGGTTAAGTTTCATTTAGTATGTAGGCTTTGTTAAACCATACTACACGAGTCTCCATACTCGTTTGGTTTACAAACCCTCATCCTATCCGATCCTCCGGTTTAGGTCCGGTTTATTAACATAGTTACCTATATTAGGTGCCGTTTGATATCCGTGATCTCTAGCATTGCTTGGTGGTTATCTTGAGACTTCTAAGCAATCTCAAGTGAGTACATAGACCCCTCTTTTACTGTTTTCCAAACGTTTTGGGGTAGAACACATGTGCCTACTTGTTACTTTCATGCTTTCCATGCTTTCACATCATATACCTACTATGTTCGTTAGTACATTATAGTACATGATTTCATTACATTTCATGCTATGTATGCCCATTGTGTGCGTACTTAGTACATCGTTTTACATTACATGCTATGTATGCCCATTGTGTGCGTACTTAGTACATCGTTCTACATTACACTTATGCTATGTATGTCCATTGTGTGCATGCTTAGTACATTGTTTTACATTGCATTTATGTTGCATATGCTCATCCAACATGTGAACACATTATACTACATTTTGAACCGTTGTAACCTTTTGACTATGTGAACCGACGTAACCGTTTGATTATATGAACCGTTTGTAACTATTGAACCGTGTGAACCATTTGTATCTGTTGACAGGATTTACATTTGACAATAAACATTTGACATTACATAAACATTTCTACAATTGTTAAACATTACTTTGGTGGTTTGGTTTGATTAAGTGATTAAGTAACGATGCGTGTGTAATATGATACAAGCATGGTGGATACGCCGCTGGTACTTCCTATATATAAGTGTTTGTATGGTATTACATATCGTAGCGTTATTTGAATCATTTCAGTTTGAGACATATAACATTTTATACAAATATCATACTTTTCACAAGACATTGATTTACAAACAACTTATCTTATACAAACACATTTTTACATGGTTATTCATTTAACCTGACATTTATTTATACATATCATCTGATCTTATCGTTTTTCAAATGATTTACAAGACAAAGAAAATTACAAGGTTCATGACTAAACATTTTCTCAAACTTAAGTCATGAATTCTGTTTTCACAAAACCTATGTATCTCACATGCATTTTTATGCTGACGTACCTATTTTTACATGTGTTTTCAGGAGATGATGCATAGGACTTATCAAGACATACTTAGGCGGACCTGTGCCTTAGTGACTTAAAACGAGACAAGAACTAGTTAATTTATGTTATGTACTCTTTGTTTCTTGCTTAAAACATTGTAAACTCTCATGTTTGATTAATAAAACGAAACTTCAATTGTCATGGATTTGAAACAATTAATTCTGTTACAACACTCCCCGACGTTTCCGCCATGTTTGGTTGTTCCACGTGGTCAGGGTGTGACAGGATCACTAAATCCTTCCAATTGTTGTTGAGCCCCTGCGTGGGCCTGTATTTCCTGTATTTGTTTAAGCCCCTGCGTGGGTATGTATGTGTGTTTGTTTTGACCCCTGCATGGGTCTATTTTCCGTTAACCCCTGCGTGGGTATGATGTTTGCTTAAAGTCCCTGCGTGGACTATTATGTTTGTTTAAAGTCCCTGCGTGGACAAATATGTTGATTGACCCCTACGTGGGTAATTGTTTGTTGAAAAGACCCGTTTAGGGCAGTATGTAATATTTTGAATAAATTAATGGAATGTTTGTTTTATAAATTTCATGTTTGCCATTTTGTGCATAAATAAATTATAAATGAAATAAATAAATTAAAATCATTCCTTTTGAATTAATCTGCCTAAGTAATTATTAATTAAGAATCTTAAAGTGTGAAACCTAGCCTCAGGTCAATTATAAGACCAGGCCAAGATGGTAAGACCTGTTCAAAAGATTCAAATCTAAGTTAACATCTGAAAACATGTTAACACTCCTGGCAGAAGTGATTCGTTAAAATCACACACGTCATTTTATACAAAAGGATCTTTCTAAAGATTTCTAACCCAAATTTTATGATCTCTGAATCATGGGTTTAGATCATCAATTAAGATGGTCATATTTTTACCATACGTGGTAATGTAGTACCTACGGGCCTTGCTCATTTCTATATGAGCTAAAAGACAGTGGTAGCTATGACTCCCTGTCAAATAAGGGTAATGAACTAGGTTCAAACCTCAAATGCTTTGATTCTCTGAAATCCTAGCATATAATTTATAATTGTCCTTGTGACTAGGCCTATTGTGCCAGTATACCTTAATGTTTTGATTCTCTGAAATCATAGATTAAATTAAAAGTGTCCACGTGACTAGGCCTTTTGTGCCACAATTAAAACTGTTAATGTTTTATAATTAGGATAAATTATAATAGAAATCCTAAATAAATATGATTTATAAATTAACCAAATATGGTCTCTGTACCATGGTTAATGAATTGCCATAAAAGACAATTCCATGAACTCCCAAATGAACTATTGTCCTTGTTTTCTGCAACAGTTCAATTTTTAAATGGCTAACTCAGACGAGGTTAATAATGAAGCCCGAGTTAATCTAACGGGTGCTGAATTAAAAGCGATCATAGACGGCGCTGTTACACAGACTCTGGAGCGGCAGTATGATGATTACAGTGGTACTCGAAGTAGGACCCAATCCGCACCGCATTCAAAGCCCAAGACACATTCTGAGGCTCATAGCAAGCCTCCTCCCAAAAAGGATATTCCCAAGAAAGATGGTGATGATCGCCAGTCCACCAACCATCAAAGTGTCCCATCTCAGCATACGGTGCTGAATCAAGAACCCCGTAACAAGGGTTGCTCCTATAAGTACTTCGTGTCTTGTAAGCCCAGGGATTTTACTGGGGAAAAGGGGGCCGTCGACTGCATGACTTGGTTGGACGAAATGGACACGGTGGTAGATATCAGCGGATGCGCTGAACGGGATGTGGTTAAGTTTGTGTCACAGTCCTTTAAGGGTGAAGCATTAGCATGGTGGAGATCTTTAATTCAAGCCATCGGGAAAATCCCATTATACACTATGTCATGGGATCAATTTGTCGCCCTAATCAAGGAAAATTATTGCCCTCAGCATGAGGTGGAGAAGATAGAATCTGATTTTCTATCCTTGGTGATGACAAACCTCGACTGTCAAGCTTACCTAACGAGCTTCAACACTATGTCTCGGTTGGTTCCATATTTAGTAACCCCGGAACCAAAGCGAATAGCTTGTTTTATCGGTGGTTTAGCCCCCGAGATCAAGGCAAGCGTGAAAGCTTCTCGGCCAGCTACTTTTAGATCAGTAGCTGACATTTCCTTTTCCCTCACTCTGGATGCGGTCAGGCAGAGATCGCTGAGGAATAAGGAGGCTGAGAAGAGAAAGCGTGAAGATGATGGTTCACGAAAGTCGAACAAGAAGCACCGTGGGAACGGTGACCACAAAAAAGGATCGGAGTCAAGGAAAGATGGGCATAACTCTGGTGAGAAGCCCAAATGCAAAATTTGCAAGAAACAGCACTATGGAAAGTGCAGACTCGAGTCGAACTCTCAGACTCAGTCAAAATCCTTTGCTTGTGGTATATGCAAATCCACAGATCACAAAACCTTGGATTGCAAGAAGATAAAAGACGCAACGTGTTACCGTTGCAATGAAAAGGGGCACATTAAGACCAACTACCCGAAATACAACAAGAAGCCTGAAGAGGCTAAGAAGACTAATGCTAGAGTCTTCAGAATGGACGCAAAGGAAGCAGTTCTAGACGACAACGTTATTACAGGTACTTTCCTTGTAAATGACGTATATGCTAGAGTACTTTTTGATTCTGGCGCTGATAAGTCGTTTGTAGACAATAAGTTTTGTGAATTGTTGAAGTTACCTGTCAAAACCTTAAAAGTAAACTATGAGGTGGAGTTAGCAGATGGCACCCTAGAAACCGTCTCTACTGTGTTAGATGGATGTGCTATATCCATTAAGAACCATTCTTTTCCTCTGTCTCTACTTCCCTTTAAGTTGGCCGGTTTTGACATAGTTCTGGGTATGGACTGGTTATCTCATAACCAGGCCCAAATTGTCTGTAATAAGAAACAAGTGGTAATAAAGACTCCGTCTGGTGAATCACTTACCATTCGGGGAGATACCCAGTATGGGCTACCTGAGCAAGTGACTATGCTCAAGGCTTCCAAGTGTTTGAAGAAGGGGCGTGTCATCTACGTGGCGCAAGTGATTATTGATGAGCCTAAACCAAAGATAGAAGACATCCCTGTCATTTCTGAATACCCAGAAGTGTTTCCTGAAGATCTACCTGGTTTACCACCAGATAGACAAATGGAATTCAGAATCGATATCATCCCCGGAGCAGCACCAGTTGCTAGAGCACCATACAGATTGGCACCCACAGAAATGAAGGAGTTGAGGACGCAGCTAGATGAATTGCTGGCTAAAGGTTTCATTAGACCTAGTTCATCTCCTTGGGGAGCGCCAATCTTGTTTGTCAAGAAGAAGGATGGGTCGATGCGCCTGTGCATCGACTATCGCGAGCTTAATAAGGTCACGATCAAGAATAGGTATCCTTTGCCCAGGATCGACGATTTGTTCGATCAGCTTCAAGGGGCAAGTTACTTCTCGAAGATTGATTTGAGGTCAGGCTACCATCAGTTGAAGGTTAAGGATGAAGACGTGCACAAGACTGCATTTAGGACTCGTTATGGTCACTACGAGTTCCTAGTGATGCCGTTTGGGCTCACTAATGCACCAGCCGCGTTCATGGATCTCATGAATCGCATCTGCAAGCCTTACTTGGATAAATTCGTCATCGTTTTCATCGACGACATTCTCATTTATTCTAAGAATCAAGCTGACCATGAGAAACACCTTCGTTGTATTCTCAAACTTCTACATCAGGAGAAGCACTATGCCAAATTCTCTAAGTGTGAATTTTGGCTACGAGAAGTCCAATTCCTTGGACACGTGGTTAGTGAGCATGGTATCCAGGTGGATCCCACTAAGGTTGAAGCCGTAATGAACTGGCAAGAGCCAAAGACGCCTACAGAAATTCGTAGCTTCCTGGGATTGGCAAGATATTACAGGCGTTTCATTGAAAATTTTTCAAGGATTGCTGCACCCCTAACCTCCTTAACTAAGAAGAAGGTTAAGTTTGTTTGGGGCCCTAAGCAGCAAGAATCCTTTGATATTTTGAAGCAAAAGCTGAACAACGCCCCAGTACTGACATTGCCAGATGGAATAGAAGAATTTGTGGTTTATTGTGATGCTTCGCACACTGGCATGGGGTGTGTGCTTATGCAGAAAGGCAAAGTTATTGCCTACGCTTCAAGACAGTTAAAGGTGCATGAAAAGAATTACACCACCCACGACTTGGAGTTGGGTGCCGTTGTGTTCGCACTAAAGCTTTGGAGGCACTATCTATATGGTGTCAAGTGTGTGATTTATTCTGATCACAAGAGCCTCCAACGTCTGTTTAATCAGAAGGAACTAAACATGAGGCAACGCCGTTGGATGGAAACTTTAAATGATTATGATTGTGAAATCAAATACCATCCCGGCAAGGCCAATGTAGTCGCCGATGCCTTGAGTAGAAAGGAGAGGGTGAAACCTATCCGAATCAATGCCAAGCGCATGGAGATAAAGAATAATTTGATTGAAAGGTTGTTAGCTGCACAGAAGGAAGCTGTGTTGGAAGCTAACTATCCTAATGAAAAGCTAGGAGTAACTGAGGAGCAGTTAACTCTTAGCAAGGACGGAATTTTACGATTAAATGGACGAATATGGGTTCCAATTTATGGAGGTCTTCGAGATGTCATCCTCCAGGAAGCCCATAGTCCCAAATACTCCGTTCATCCTGGAGCTGATAAGATGTACCAGGATCTAAAGGCAAATTATTGGTGGATAGGCTTGAAAAAGTCTGTAGCCACCCATGTAGCTAAATGCTTGACATGTGCGCAAGTCAAAGCCGAGCATTAGAAACCGTCAGGTTTGCTACAACAGCCTGAACTTCCTACCTGGAAGTGGGAAATGGTGACAATGGATTTCATCACCAAGTTGCCAAAGACAAGGAAAGGCAATGATACAATATGGGTTATAGTTGACAGACTGACTAAGTCAGCTCATTTCTTACCCATAAAGGAGACTTATAGCTCCGATATGTTAGCCCAGTTATACGTTGATAAGATTGTAGCCTTACATGGCATACCTGTGGCTATTATCTCTGATCGAGATACTAGATACACGTCACATTTTTGGAAGAGCTTCCAACAATCTTTGGGCACACGTTTGAATTTTAGTACGGCTTACCATCCTCAGACCGACGGTCAGAGTGACCGTACTATTCAAACATTGGAAGACATGCTACGTGCATGTGCGATCGATTTGGGTGGTAGTTGGGATAAGAACCTACCATTAATCGAATTCTCCTACAACAATAGCTACCATACCAGCATTAAGGTTGCGCCTTTTGAGGAATTATACGGTAGAAAGTGTAGATCGCCCATTTGTTGGGCGGAAGTTAGAGATGTCCAGTTATCAAGACCAGAGAACGTGTTCGAAACGACGGACAAGATTGTCCAGATTCGTGACCGTCTCAAAGCTGCCCGAGATAGGCAGAAGAGTTACGCTGATCCTAAGCGTAAGGATTTTCACTTCGAAGTAGGTGACAAAGTCCTACTTAAAGTGTCACCCTGGAAGGGAGTGATGCGGTTTGGTAAGAAAGGCAAGCTAAGCCCGAGATACATAGGACCTTTCGAGGTTATCGAACGTGTCGGGTCAGTTGCCTATAAGTTAAACTTACCAGAAGAGCTCAGTGGAATTCACAATGTGTTCCACATCTGCAATCTGAACAAGTGCTTCGCTGATGAATCACTGGTAATACCGCATACAGATGTGCATATAGATGAGAGCTTAAAATTTGTGGAAAAAACTTTGTCGATTGAAGATCGACAGGTAAAGAAGCTTCGAAGGAAGCACGTACCTATTGTAAAGGTCAAATGGGATGCCCGTAGAGGTCCCGAATACACGTGGGAGGTTGAATCCACGATGAAAGAAAAGTACCCTTACTTATTTCAGTAAATCTCGGGTCGAGATTTATTTTAAGGGGGTGAGGATGTAACACCTTGAAAATTCACGTCCTATAATGTGTTGACACGTGTCATAAAGTTTGAACGTGTGAAAGAATGTTATAAAAGGACTAAAGTTGACAAACATGGAAAGTATGTGATTATACGGGTTCTAAATGTCAACAGTGAATAAATATACTTCATAATAACCCTACATGATGTTTATAACATCAAACGAATAAATCATGGATCATACGAAGCTAAAAGTGAGAGATTACAAACTACAGGGGTTAAATGTGTCAACATGTTTAAAGATATACCTCTGAGTGACCTTTTGACAAACCCGAAGCTTTGTAAATGTTAATTATGCTCACTAGAATGCGCGATATAAATTTCATAAAGTTTCGTTATCGTATGAGAAAGTTGTGATCAAATTCGTGTGCGAAGGGTTAAAGCGTAAACATTGAAAGTTAAGACTTTTCGGGTTAACCGGAAGTGTTCGGGGACTTGGCAAAGTGGGTATAAGTCCTAAAGCCCTTGTGGGTAAATATAAGGGGGTCAAAATGCAAGAAATAACCTTGGTTGCCCTTTCGAAGAACCAAGGGTCAACTTTGCAACAAATAGAAAATAAAATTCTAATTATCAGGCCCAGGCGGCCCGCGTTGGCATTGAAGGATCTTGAGGTGGGCCGCGTCAGGCCGCCAGATGCAGAAAGTGTGACCAGGCTCCTGCAAACGCGGAAAACCGATCCTTTTTCGACATTAATGAAACATGGGCGACCCCTAAACTATCCTAGAGCACAAGGACACATGTGGGAATGTTGTGGGCAGTAGTAGACCTTGTTGTCAACCAATTGTGGTGCCTAAATTCACTATAAAAGGGCCTTCAAGTTCACAAACATTCCTCACACCTTCAAGTGCATACCTGATCAATTCTGGAGCTCCCAAGCAGCCTCAACTGATCATATCTCGTGCATAGGACTCCTGTAAGTCTGCTAGTCCTTCTTTAATTGTGTTTAGCTTGGTTAATTAGCTAAAAGTCAAACCGTCGTAATTACGGTTTGACTTCGAGATTAGTCAACAATGGCTCAGCCATATCTCGAATTAAAAGTAGTTATAGGTTGGTATTTATGTGGGTAATAAACCCTTAAAAGGGTCCCCCCCTGATCACCACTCTAACTAGGTCAAAATTCGGGTCAAACTTATATTTAAAAAGTCAACAGGAAGCTTAAAATACCATTTATGCATAATTAACATTGTAGATCATTTACAACCTATTGGATCATTTTTATAACTTGGTAATAAGTGTAAGAACATGTATAAACATGTTCAACCCGACAATTTCCTGTTTAGACCCGGTTCGGAACCGAAAGTCACATAGTTTGACTTTCACTTTGACTTTCAGTTCTGACCCGTTTAGGCATGTTTTAGAAATGACTCAGAGCTTTAATTGGACTAGGTTACATGTTAGTACAACCCTCTGTGATTATACACCTTGGTTCATTAGTTATCCAATTAATATGCGCGTTTCCGTTAATTGCTCATATGTTGACATTATGCCCTTATTACCTTAAAACGTGATTTTTGGAAATGTAAAAGAGTAGAAACTTTAATTACTGATATATAAACTTGTATGCAAAGTTTGACATCAGTTTGACTTGTAGATTAAGAGTTATGCTCATTGTCGCAAATTTAAAGCTTTATGTTAATAAAATGGCGTAATTAGCGTATAGCCTACTTAAACATACTTTTTGATATCAAATATTTTACCCACTGATGTAATATATTATTTTGGGAATTTTAAAGATTTTTAATAAATTTTAGGCTGAGCATAACTAGTAGTCGTAGGCTTAATCCGGTAATTGTCGGTTTTGCCCTTACGGGCCATAACATGAGTTTTACATATCTAAACGACTCCAAACCTTTTGCTACTGATCACATATGATAAATAAATTATTTTAAGCCTTATGGAAATATAAAAATATCAGATTTAAGTATCGAACCCGGAAATGGCCTTTAAGCGCCTTATTAAGCGTTTTTAGCGCAAAGTATGTATTAAAAGTATATTGGACATACCCGGGTTGATACCTACTGATATATGCAGAAAAATATAATATTTTAACAGTAAGCAAAGGTTGATAAACTCAGACTTTAGTTTTGAGCTTTTCGACTTATGTGAAATTACCAAAATGCCCCTACGGTGCATAGTTGGTTATAAATGATAGATTTCACTCATATACTTTAACCTACTGATATAACTTGGCAAATTGAGTATATTTTCTGATTACATCAGGCCTGTAACTCAGGTTAGCACTTAAACTCTTTTGCAACCTTTAAAATGACCAAACTACCCCTACGGGGCATAGTTTGTGTTTAAACATGTTTCGGGCATAATAAAAGACATCTTACTGATGTCACAACATATTTGAAGCATATTAACTTAGGAAACCTGTATATGGCTCTTGCGGATACCCGTTACGCCTATTACGCGTACGGTTCGGTTTATGTAACAAGTTTACATAAATTAGCCGAAACAGGTCAAACCTTAACGGTTTTATCTCAAAATCCAGAATGTGAATAATAAACCCATATTAAACAAGTCTTCAAACTTGTCGGGTCTAAATCACATTCTATCCGGTCTTCGCTTAATCGTGCGCACGAACCGTATCTTTGAAACTAGCCGGTCTAAGCTTAAGCTTAATTAAAGACCCGTTAGGATTCTAATAGGTTATTATAAAAACCTTCGTTCCAGATCAGGAGGACCAGTAAAAGCTACGTGCATTTTGCTAATTGTGAATTATACTTTGCTCAGGTAAATACTTTTAACTTATTTTCCCTATACGAGCTTGGGTTACGGTATATAGCATACCGCTTGATCGGGCATCAAATTCTCCACCGTTGAGTGGGTAATTGAATAAATTTGATCGGCTCGTTTAAACAGTCTTGTTACTTAAAGCCTTTGGGGGGTTAATGACCATGTCCCGGATATCCTTGGCATCATTTTACGAAATGGCCACGACTTAAGTACGGGGTGTAGACGTACATCCGTCAGTGCACAAAAGTATATTGTGGTGTGTCTATTGATCTTTAACCCGGACAAGATCCGGGCTACTGAACGCACAAGGAACATGTAATTCGTTCACAAGATTATAATATTAAATAATTCTCCCAAGTTAAATAAAATGTTTATGCCATGTGCATCCAAACCAATTTTCAATCATTTTCCAAAATGAGTCAGTTGAATGTATTTACCAGTGTAAACTGGCGTATTTTTCCAAAAAGATTAAATGCAGGTACTAAGCGAAATTGGCTGGGATTTCTCCTTAGCATCATTAGAAGTCTCGCAAGCTTAAGATGCCTGAAGTCTGTTGAACCATTAATACTATTTTATTTTCGATCCGACTGTGGATAAACTTCCGGATATTGTAACATTGATATACAATATTAAATTCGGTTGTATCATATTTTTTTAAATTTGCTTCCGCTGTGCATATTAATATTGTGTTGTTTGACTATTATGTTGCCAACCACGTCACGATACTCCCCCACCGGGCCCACCGGTGACACGTGGAAAACGGGGTGTGACATGAGGGAAGCTTGTTTGAACTCCATGAAACTCCAGAGAGTGTTGTGAATAAAAATTCAAGTGAATGCAAGAACAATGCAAACAAAGGGCCCTTAAATAGGATTTCTAGAGCTTCAAGATTGATCCACCTGCCCCTACAACTGATTTCTGATGATCCCAGGTGTCCCCTATGCATGAAAATATGTTGGCACAGTCCCCTGGTATCGAAAAATGGCATGCAAAGGCGGTGGAACTGGCTGGACATGCACTTGTCCCTTTTTTCTGCATCTGGTACTTCTACGCGGGCCGCGTAGGACTCTTAAGGAGCCTACGCAGGCCGCGGCACTCCTTATGACCGAAAAACATGTTTCATTAATTGCAGTTTTGGTCCCTGGTCCTTCTAAACTTGATTTAACTTTCGTTTATTGCACTTTTAACCCCCAAACTTAACTTTTAAGGGTCTTGAGTCTATAAACATTTATCAATAAGCTTTCGGTTAGTTACGAGGTCACCCGAACGGTCTTGAAATGCAACATTGATGCATTTGACCCTTATTACTTGGGATTTCCACTTTGTTTATTTACGTGCGTCGAAACTGTCACACCCTGGCTTTTGCGGAAGCGTGGGTTTATTAGGTGTGACTTCTTAATACCATAGCAACAATCACAACAATGCTATATGATAAAAATACAAGATGTTCATCCATTAATTAAAGTGAAAGAATACTACAACACCATTGTTTGAAAACATTGACACTTACTACAAGTTACAAACCAAGACAAGATTAAAGCGTTTTCACATGACACAACAAAAGACTTAAGTAATACGTGATTTAAAGACATGTAACCGTCCCGGTAAGGGTTACACCTCCTAAACCTGGATGACATCGTTATTCATTACGCAGCTTGACACAATAGCATACTTCGCCAGATCCATTAATTTCCTGAAATACATGTAGTTTGAAAAATCAACAAAAGTTGAGCGAGTTCATGTAAAAGTGAGTATGTATAAACCTTCAAAGTATGAATAAAAGTCCCTGGTATGTAGCAATAAGGAAAAAGAGATCACCATTGGGTTGCAAAGCCAATGATATATGTGAAGTGATGCAGGAAGACTCAAACCTTGCAAATTTGTGCGTCGGGCTCAAAGTCACCCCATGGTCCGTACTGTGGACTCAGGAGCTGGGCTCGCTACACCCAAATAGATCTACCGCTCATGACCCTCGGTCCTACAACGAGGATTAATGGCCTTAAGTTCCACCTACCCACTCACATGATCTAAGTAGTAAACCCTCCTTAAGCTAACCATACCATGTATAAAATGTCTGTAATAATTGTAACATGTATTCCACCCCCGAAGTATAAAACTGAAAACTGTTAAGAGAAAAGGGGGACATGAACTCACAGTGGTGCGTCTTGTACCGTAACTCAAACTCCGTCCGCTACACGACAACCTACACGTACTAATGTCTATTAGACTAACGGGTCGTGCCTTGGCTTAGAGTTAAATGTTTTGAGTTACGTTTCTTTTATTATTCCGAGTAATAATTATTTGTCAAAATAATTAATATTTCAACTTAATCATATGTCGTGTTGGAATATTTGTTCATGCAATATTATCGTATTAATACTTCTAAAGTATTTTATATATAAGTGTTTCCATCACAAGGATGGGACATTTTACATACGTATGTTCGTATCGGAAATATATTTTTAAGTCCCTTTTCGAGATTATATACTTAACCATTTTTATGTATAAAACCATCCTCCGATACTTTGTACTTTGTTATAAAATTTCTGGCGAGGTTTATCTTTTGAAAACGTAATCTAAAATATACTAGTAAACACTTGTTCAGAAAATATTTACTAAGTGTTAGGATTTTTCGGAAAATTTCGCCATAGTCTCCTTTGTAAATAGAAGTGTCCATGCTTAATAGCATATCATTTTATTTTACATATATCTCGTAGATCGTTCTCACATAGCCAACCCGACAATTAGACATGAAATAAACTACTTATGTCATTTCAGCTTAGTTAATCAAAACTGGACTGTTTTCGGGCATTTTAATAAAATAGTTAACCTTCTCCAAAAATTCCCAATTTTTTATAGAATGTCATATATAGTCCAAATTTTATTGTGTAAAAATATCAGAGTCCAGTTCTTTACCAATATTTTATAAAAATTAATTTACCGGACTGAACTCAGATCCGTCACTTTCTGACTGCAGTTCACGGAAAAATTCATTTAAAATTTATCGTAAGTCTGATTGATGAAATTCCAGTGGGACAATTATTTGGACACCAGTGGTCATCTATAGTACCAATTTCATGACCTGAATCTACACAAAATCCTAGCTATGACGGAAAACAGGACCCTTATTTTCAGCAGTAAAAATGCAGCTTGAGCTGCTGTTACAAAACGGGTCTTTAAAAATAGTAAACGAAGTCCAAAAATTATGATTCCAGTGCCATTAGAACCGTATTTCATAATAACATGTTATAGACGCAAAAAAATCAATTTTTTGTTAAGTTATGACCTGTTTACAGCCAGTTAAAGTCGGCTGAGAGTGCAAATCAGCAAGCTTTTTATAGGTTAAATGTTACTAAAACGCATATATACGATCACCATACTAACTTTTTAACCATGAAACAAGATGAACAAGGGTGTTCAAGTAACTTACTACTAGCACAAGGCTAGGGAAGAAATACTAGTGAAATTTGGGTGGATAAAAGCAATTGTGAGAGGTCCTTCAACTTCCGAAAAGCTCCAAGCTTCCTAACTTAGCTCCTTGCACCTCTAAATCACCATAGATTATATGGATGGAAGCTAGAAAGAAAAGTGTATGATGATGGTGGATGATCCGTGAGTTTATGAGGGAGGGAGAGAAAGGAATATCTTTTATGGTGATTAAAGATGGAAGGTAGGGTTACTAATTGATTCCATTAGGCAAATTGGTCTTAAAAGTGTGATACAAATTACACCATGTCCAAGAAAAGATTAGTGGAGGATTTTTGAAGATTTAAATCAAATCTTGGGGGCCATATGAACCGAAAATTCAGCCAAAAAGAAGGGATAATTTGTAAATTAGATGGTGATTGATTTAGCTAGTGGGAGGTTAATTATTATGTCTAATGTTTAATGTATTATATGTATTATGAAATGTGTTAGTGTGTTCGGGAAAATAATACTAGCTCAGAAAAAGTGAGGCAATGTTTTTAACAATATTTTAGTGTTCCGGGTAATGTCCGGTTGTTCGGTTAGATACCGTTCCGTTAAAGTGCTAAGTTATATCGTAAAGTGTCTTTTATATTTATTTTTGTAACACATTTTATTCCCGGCACTTAGGAAAGTATACAGGACCATTCTGTCACGTAACTGAACTTTATTAATAAATTAAAATGCTGAATTTTATAAAAGAATGCTGAATTCTGCATTTAAAGTATGTTTTAGGCACTTCCCGGCACTATAACTATCACCTAGTGACGCAGTTTTATGGTCCTCACTTCCCTACACTCCAAACTAGTGTAGTACCTTATCCCTGGCTCATACTGGCCATAATAATATTGTCCGTCTAAGTGCTGGCATTGTCAGCATGTTTCTGAATTATCCGTTCAGTTTGTTAACTGTGCTGTGTGCATCAAGTATGTCACTAATGTTTGTGAGTAATGAATAGAGTGACTGTATAAGATATGATGCATGTGTATGTATGATATAAAAATCATAGAGCAGTTTAAATTGTCAGTTGTAATCAAGCACTGTCATTAAGCACATAATTAAAATTAATTAATTGTACAGTACCTGTAATTTTGAGGGTTGTCACATTCTCCCCCCGTTAAGAAATTTTCGTCCCGAAATTTTAGGTTC
This sequence comes from Helianthus tuberosus, assembly GCA_030545235.1. Lineage (NCBI taxonomy): Eukaryota > Viridiplantae > Streptophyta > Magnoliopsida > Asterales > Asteraceae > Helianthus > Helianthus tuberosus. Next base: position 73,606,838 of record CM060359.1, read on the forward strand.
TGCGTCTAGTTGCAGGGGTCTTGGGGAATAAATGTGTTAGTGCACTACGTCTATTGACTTCGTCTTGTATCATGTAATAGGATATTCTGTGCACGAGGTTCAAGAAACTGAGAAATGAGGTTCAAGTAATGATTTCGCTTCAGATGGACTTGTAACAAGTTCAAGCGAAATTGATATAATAGATTTCGCTTGAACATGTTCTGGTCTCCTTCAAGCGAAATCTTAACATCTATATATAGTGCACATGTCATTTCATTCGGTACGCGACTTTCGGAAGTGTAACGAAGTGCTGCCGGTTTTCTGTCAGGTTGTAAACATTGTTATTATCAATACAAGCAACAGATTAAAGAGTACAAGCTGTTTTCGTGTCCGGATTACTGATTCCGCCTTTAAACTGGATGTAAAACTCTTCTGAACGACTCAATAGGGTCAAACGACGATCCAACAAGTGGTATCAGAGCTCAGGACGAGGAGTTCATACCATAGCAGCTTAATTCTTTCGGATTATCTTCTTTCTACTCATTTTTTTTTACATTTTTCAGATCTGAACAAGTTCCAACGGTCGAAATGGTCTGATTTTCGAGTATATCGTGTAAAACGTAGTTTTAACAAAGCCTACAAAGTTTCGGACTAAAATTCAGATTAAAACATGTTAAAATTGACCTAAAACTGAATTTCTCTTGAAAGTTTTCGAAGATAATGGATTGATTTCGCTTCAAATCAGACTTATTGGACTATTTCGCTTGAAACTTCTGAAGCGAAATTGATTCTGCTGAATTTCGCTTGAAAACAACTGAAGCGAAATAGTTGTTTTCGCTTGAAACTTGAAGCGAAATTGTTTGCTGTTGTTTTCGCTTGAACAGATTTGGATTTCGATTGTATTGTTGAAGCGAAATAGTGGATTTCGCTTGAATCAGAATTGGTATTTGATTTCGCTTGAAACTAGTTTATATAAGATTTCGCTTGAACTAGTTATATTGAGCTGATTTCGCTTGAGGCTGTATATACTTCAAGAATTTCGCTTGAAGTTGCTGAAGTTTCAAAACTTTGAAAATTTCTAAGTGTTTGACTGATTTTTCTGTCAGGTACGTTCACGATGGATGATAATTTCATAAACCCGTTTAGCGATATGTACGCGTTCACTTCCGAATCGTCAGATAGAAGATCTGAGATGAAAGAATATTCAAAAGAAATTTCGGAGAATTTGAAGTTTGAGAACATGTACGGGAGCCAACAGAAGCCACCAAAGCTAATGAATGTGGAAGATTATCACTGGTGGAAAAATAGATTTGAGGGTTGGGTAAAAGCTTTTGCTACTGAAAGCTGGTTAAAACTGACAGATGAATATGTTGCACCAGTAAAAGAGGGAGGAGAGTTAATAGATGCAAAAGATTTTTCAGAAAAAGATATAAAAAATGTTGTGGCTGAACATAGAATGATAACATTGATCAAACAGTCAGTAAGAGAGGATATTATTTCATTGCTCGAACAAGAAAAGACTTCAAAGAATTTGTGGGAAGCGTTAGAGAGAAAATGTGTAGGAAGTAATGAAATTGTTAAAAACAAAAAGAAACTGTTGCGTAAAGAGTTCGATTTATTCAATTGTATGAAAAATGAATCGATTTGTAAAATGATTGAGAGATTCGGACATCTGAAAATGGAGCTGATCAGACACCAAATCTTACCTTCTGAAGAGGAGCTGGTGGATAAATTGTTTGATTCATTGCCAAATGATCAAGAGTGGCAATACTTCGCTCTAATGTTGAAAAATACAATCAAGTCTGAAGATTTGAAATTGGATATGCTGATTGAAAAGTTTGAAAGTCATGAGCTGGAGATAAAGAGATCTAAAGTCAACAATCCAGCTTATCAGCAGAATGTAGAGCTTTACTACAGAGTACCGCAGGCTGGGTCTCCAAGAACAGCATTTTCTGCAGAAAGTTCAAGTTCAGGGAACAATGAAAGTTTTCACAGTGGTTTTCACAGTGGATCTTCTTCAAACACTTCAAATCAATCTGCTTCAAAGAATTTGTTTCAGTGTAATATCGCAGTGGATCTGAAGAATGGGCAGAATTTCAGCGAAGAGTCGGCAAAACAACAGATGGTTTTCTTGGCATCTGTACTTGAATCATATGAAAGCCTCGTTGCAGGGAAGATTGGCAATACCAATTTGACGAAAGAAGATTATGACCAATTAGACCCCGAGGAGATGGAACTAATGGATATCAGATGGTGCATGGCCAGTGCGGTTCGTCGGGCACAGCGGTTCATGGAGATCACGGGGAGAAAGTCAATTGGTGGACCATCTACCAAATTGGGATTTGATAAATCCAAGGTGACATGCTTCAAATGCAAACAAAGAGGTCACTTTAAGTGCGAGTGCAGAAATGCATATGCTGCTGATGATTCTGAAAATCCATTCAATGAAGATTACTACAGAAAGGCGATTTACCATCAGAACAAGTCTGAACCACCAAGATTAAAGCAACCAGAAGAAAGATCAAGGGCTCTTGCAGTTATATATGATGATGAAGGGTATGACTGGAGTCAAGAGGTTCTACCTGAAGAAGATGCAGTTGGTTATGCATTTGTTGCAAATGATGATCATGATAGATGGTGGAGAAGAGACAGTGCAAGATGGGAGATTGGCAAATTGAATGAACCATTCAAAGAAGCCCAGAGAGCTAAGAGATGGAATGAAGAATTTGAGTGTTACATGGATCCACAGGGTAATCCAGTAGTTGATCCATCAAAAGTGGATTTTGATGCTGTAACCAATGTGTTTCCAAGTGAAGGCACTTTCAACACAAGAAGGCTTTCTGATAAAAGCTATTTGCCAAATTTGATGATCAAGTTAAGAGAAGTTTTTGAAGCAAGTTTACCGAAGGTAGTAGAGATGAAGAAGAGAAAAGAAGAAGAACTGAAGAAGATGATTGAAGAAGTGAAGACTGTTGCAAAGCTTGCTGGAGAGGAACAGAGGGCTGAAGAAATGCAGAAGAATGAAGAAACTCAGAAAGAAGAAAAGGAGGAAGATCAGAAAACTGAGTCAGAAAAACCGGTGCTGAAAGAAACTGAGGTTAGAAAATCTTCTGATTTGTCGAATGTTGAAATCTTTGATAACAAAGAAAACAAGTGCAGGAATTGCATAGAAATGTGCAAAGCCTGTACTGAAAAAGATGATATAATCAAAACAAAAGATATTGAAACAAGCAAACTTGAAAATGGTTTCACAATAAAATGTAAAGATATGATTGAAAAAGAAGAAATTTTGAAACTAAAAGTTGAAAAATTGACACAGAAATGTCAAGGTCTTGAAAAGGATAATGATGTTTATAGACAAATGTGTTCTACAAAATGTGTCGATTGTGTTGAAAAAGAATCTAAATTTCAAGATTTACAAAAACAGTATGATTCTTTAAAGTGGTCGAGTCAGAGAGTACAAGAAGCTTATGATACTTTGAAGAGCCAAGTCAAAAGTTTTGATCAAAGACTGTCTGAAACTTTAACAACTAAAGAAATGTATGAAAGAAAGTTTAAAGAAAAGAAAATTGAATTGAACAAATATGTTGATGAAATTGCTAATCTTAAGCAAGTCTTGGCTGAAAAAGAAAAGATTGTTACAAAACTTCAAAGTTATCATAATTCTTCGTACATTCTCGAACGCATTTTCAACATCACACCAGATGACAAAGATACTGATAATTGCAAAAAGGGTATTGGTTCAGAATTTCATCAGGTACCACCACCATTGAGAAACAATTATACTTTTTATGATGAGGAAAAGGTGGCAAAAGGTTTGAACATAGCTGACCAGTTACCTGAAAGTATCGATGTGACTTACTCCAAATCTGATGATGCTAATGATTCAGAGGTGGTAAGTAAGGTTGTTGAAAGCGTTTTGATAGATGAGTCTACAAAAGGTAAGTCTGAATCACAGGATGGAGATGAAGGAAATTTTTATGATGGTTATTCGAAAAACACAAAATCCGAGAAAAGTTTGAATGATGATTCAAAAGGATTGGTTTATACCATGATTGGATCGGACAAATTATTCTTAGATGTTGTATTCCCGATTCAGAATGTGATTTCAGAGAAGGTCGATAAAGTTTTCAAAATGGTTGAGATTGAGAAGTCTGAGATTCCAAAGTTTGCTGGTAAAGGTCATAAATCTTTTTATAACAAACCTGGTTTTAAGAAGAAAAACATGAAGGTTGGTTTGGGTTATAAAAAGAAACGGAATTGGAATCAAAGTGAAAAACAGGATTTGCAACAAAAGATGAATTTTGTTCAAGGGAAAAGCTTGAAAGAAGAGGAAAAACTCAAATTTAGTCGACAGTCTAATGATGAGTTTGATGCTATGAAAAAGAAACAACAGCAGGTTAAGGATGTTTCAAAGAAAATGTGTTTTAAATGTGATCAAATTGGACATGTTGCACGAAAGTGTCCAAATCCAAAGCCTGTTGATGTTGAAAAACAGAAATCTGAGGATGTGAAATCAAGGTCAACCAGATTTGATTCGAAACAAACTTGGAGGTACAATACAAACAAGTTTGCTTCAAATCAAAATTGGAAATCAAACTCGAAAAGGTTCGATTCAAGACAGACCTGGAATTCTCACACACCCAGATTGAGAACAACACAGAGTTGGAGAACATCTGTTGATATGACAAAACCTCAAGAGTTTTGGAAACCTAAAAATGTTGTTCAAGATCAAAAGGTTCAAAAAGAGACAAATTTTTACAAAAGAGGTACTCCGAAAGGTCAAGTGTGGAGTGCTAAGAAACAAGTGACATCGGTAAAAGATGAGAAAGTTGAAGTCAAAATTGAAAACGTTTTAAATGACAAAGAGTTTCCAAAATTGAATGAACATTATTGTATTGAAATGCCTAAGGTCCAACAGACCTGGGCTAAATTGTTCAAATGATTGATAAAGTTTGAATATGCAGGTGTTCAATGAAGCTGAAGACTGTGAGAATGGCAGTTGGAGCAACCTGGCACAGGAAGAGGTTGCAGGACCCTGGTTTGGTTGAACAGGGAGTTTAGTTTGAATGATTTCTGTACATAAATAAACAATATTTTCAAAACCCTAAAAATTTGAAAAAAATTAAAAACCAAAAAATATGTTTTTAGTTTGTTCAAATTTGAAAAAAATCAAAAATATGCTTGTTTTTATTTTTGTTTGAATATATGTTGATTGAATACGCCGAAACCCTCACGGCTGAACAAACATGATTACTTTCATCAGATTGAAACACGGTTTTCAAACTGTTAAGATCAATGGGTTGTAAATCATGGGGGTACGTTATATTTTCTGCAAATCAGAGCATGTGAAGCAGAAAATGGATGGTGAGACAAAGCTATCAGTGTTGGTTGTCAAATTTTCTTTAAATGGTTTTGCATTTTAGGGGGAGAAAAATTGTCATTAGAAAATACAAAAACATTTGAAAATTTGAAAAAGCCAAAAACATGATAAAATTAAAAAAAAATTGAGTTTTGCGTAAAAAGAGGAAATGATAGTACATCAGTAGACGGTTACAGTACGCTAAAGAAATGGAAAGTATAAAAGAGTTAAACAATCTTACTGGTGATGTGTTGATAGGTTTTCGCACATTTAGTAGATTTATTCGGGATATAAACCTAAATTCAAACTTGTGAATTCGTGGGGAACACTACTTGGATATATAGGTAACCCCTGAAATCTCGTTTGAAAGGTCTCTTAATCTGATATACTAGGTCTTTATACTCTATGATATCTGGGGTATTATTCCGGGGCTTCTGCTGAACGGTGGTTCTGACCTAGTCCCTGGCTAATACTTGCTTCAATGCTTGAAACACAGCATTAAACCCTCAGCATGTTGAAACAATTAAATTGATAAATGCTGCTGTTGTAAGCAAAAAGATCCTCTAAAGGGGACACACTGAAAAGTCGAAGCTGATATCTCTCTGCGTATACGGAAGTATCGATCTGAGATCCCTCGGCCCTCGCATACCTAATTTATATACAGATATCATTGTAGTATTCTCACCTGTAAGACTGATTATTGGGATTCTGGATACGGGAGTATATTCAAGAGGTGGGACACATGAATGATCTAAGTTCTTAATTCATCTAAATCGTATCCTGAATAAATTGAAATTTGTGTGAGAATTTAAGATGGATCAGAATATCGACAATCGAAGTAAATTGTTTAAGTCTGAGTATGAATTGTAGCTTAACGGTATTTGTGATTTGTCTGAAAAGCTGATATGATCCTCTGACGCATACTCAAACAAAAATATTGTATGTAAATATGTTTGTACATATTTCTTTACTGCTTTATATTTTCAGAAAATACAAAAAGATTTTGATTTCTGCTTTATTTTCGACAACCGATGTCTGAGTGCTGAGTTTCAAAATCTAAGTAAGCTGATTGTGTTTCTGAAAATAAAACAAGTTCATTAATTTGAAACTTGACATTTTAAAATCAAAAATTTCAAAAACAATTTGTGATATCTCCAAGGTCATTAGCTTGAACTTGGATGATAAACTGTGAGGGAGTTGGATTCTTTAACACTGCCATATCAGTAAAGTATATTGAAAGGGGGAGTGGATTAGAGAATTTGATTGAGAATTCAAAATGATGTTACTTATAAATGGATGAGAAATTGCAGATGATAGTCCAGACTACGATCCCGAGAGCTGAGTCTAAGGGGGAGTCTGAAGACAAGCTGAAAGTTAGGAGCTTGTATCTGGAAAGCTAGGTGTCGATCCCAAAGCACGGAAGCTTAACGAAAGGGGGAGCCTGAAGCTGATAGAAAAAGAGAAAGATTATTAGATGCTTACAATGTTACAACTTAAATGAGAAGGCAGAATGATCAAGATTGAAGAAGGTGTTATAACAGAGATTAGTCACTGAAGACTGCGTCAATATCCGAGGGGGAGTCTGTTAGTGCACTACGTCTATTGACTTCGTCTTGTATCATGTAATAGGATATTCTGTGCACGAGGTTCAAGAAACTGAGAAATGAGGTTCAAGTAATGATTTCGCTTCAGATGGACTTGTAACAAGTTCAAGAGAAATTGATATAATAGATTTCTCTTGAACATGTTCTGGTCTCCTTCAAGCGAAATCTTAACATCTATATATAGTGCACATGTCATTTCATTCGGTACGCGACTTTCGGAAGTGTAACGAAGTGCTGCCGGTTTTCTGTCAGGTTGTAAACATTGTTATTATCAATACAAGCAACAGATTAAAGAGTACAAGCTGTTTTCGTGTCCGGTTTACTGATTCCGCCTTTAAACTGGATGTAAAACTCTTCTGAACGACTCAATAGGGTCAAACGACGATCCAACAAAATGTGGGTACTTGGCCTTCATACGATCCTCACGTTCCCACGTGAATTCTGGGCCGTGTCGTGCATTCCATCGAACTTTGACGAGTTTGATACTACTCCGGCGTGTTTTGTTAATCTTCCAATCAGTGACCTCTACAGGTTCTTCAACAAAATGGAGTGTGTCGTCGATATGAACTTCGTCAGCAGGAATGACAATTGTCTCTTGAGTTGGACTCTTTTTTAGGTTCGACACATGGAATGTATCATGAACACCGTTAAGTTCAGCAGGCAAGTCCAATTTGTAGGCTACAAGCCCAATCCTTTGCAGGATTTTGAATGGACCAACGTAACGCGGATTCAACTTCCCACGCTTCCCAAAGCGTGCCACACCCTTCCAGGGTGAAACCTTTAACAAAACCATATCCCCAACTTGATACTCCATGGACTTCCTGTTTGGATCTGCATAGGCTTTTTGTCTGTCGCGAGCCGCCTCGATGCGTTTTCGAATCTGTGTAATCTTGTCTGTCGTCTCTTGGACGATTTCGGGACCAACAAGCTGTCTATCACGTGCATCAGCCCAACATAGTGGTGATCGACACTTGCGTCCGTAAAGAGCTTCAAATGGCGCGACTCCAATACTTGTGTGGTAGCTGTTGTTGTACGAAAATTCGACCAAGGGTAAATGATTATCCCAACTACCGCCTAGATCCATTACACACGCTCTCAGCATGTCCTCCAATGTCTGAATAGTTCTTTCACTTTGGCCATCGGTTTGCGGATGAAATGCAGTGCTCAGATTCAACTGTCAGCCGAAAGCTTCTTGGAAGGATTGCCAAATCCTTGACACGAAGCGTCCATCTCTATCAGAGATAATCGAGAGAGGCACTCCATGACGTGCAACTATCTCTCGCATGTAAATCTCCGCAAGTTTACTCGTGTTGTCTTTCTCTTTGATCGGCAGGAAGTGCGCAGACTTCGTTAGACGGTCTACAATCACCCAAATTGTGTCATGGCCCTTGGGTGTCCTTGGCAATTTCGTAATGAAATCCATTGAAATCTGTTCCCACTTCCATTTGGGTATTTCAGGTTGTTGTAGAAGACCTGAAGGCTTTTGATATTCGACCTTTACCTTGGCGCACGTTAAGCATTTGCTAACATATACCGCAACATCGCCTTTCATCCTAGGCCACCAATAGAAATCATTAAGATATTGGTACATTTTATCCGCTCCTGGATGAATCGAGTACCGTGACTTGTGAGCTTCATCGAAAATAACCTTTCTCAATCCACCGAACAGAGGAACCCAAATCCTTTTCATGAAGCACAAAGTTCCTTCCCTGTTTGGTACTAACTGTTTCTCCATCCCACGGAGATACTCATTCTCAAGATTCCTTTCCTTAAGAGCTTCTCTCTGCGCAGCACGAATGCGCAACGAGAGGTCCGTTTGAACAATCATTTCTAAAGCCCGAACCCTTATGGGCTTGATCCTTTCCTTCCGACTTAGAGCATCAGCAACCACATTCGGCTTCCCTGGGTGATACTTGATTTCACAGTCGTAGTCATTCAATAGTTCAACCCAGCGTCTTTGCCTCATGTTAAGCTCCTTTTGGTTAAATATGTGCTGTAAGCTCTTGTGATCAGTGAAGATTGTACATCGCGTACCGTACAAATAATGTCGCCAGATTTTTAGTGCAAACACCACCGCGCCTAACTCTAAGTCATGCGTGGTATAGTTTCTCTCGTGGATCTTCAACTGGCGTGACGCATATGCTATAACTTTCTGCCGCTGCATCAACACGCAGCCCAGACCCTGACGCGAGGCGTCACAATATACCACGAAGTCATTCGTTCCTTCGGGTAGTGATAAGATCGGTGCGTCACAAAGTTTATTTTTCAACAACTGAAACGCTTCTTCTTGCTTGTCACCCCAATCAAACTTCTTGTCTTTCTGTGTGAGTGCGGTCAGAGGTTGAGCGATTTTAGAGAAATCCTCAATGAACCTTCGATAATAACCAGCCAAACCTAAGAACTGTCGAATCTCGGTTGGCGTCTTTGGAGTTTCCCAGTTCTTGATCGCCTCAATCTTTGTAGGATCTACATGGATTCCATTTCCATTAACCACATGACCAAGAAATTGAACTTCGCGTAACCAGAACTCGCACTTCGAGAACTTTGCGTACAACTTCTCCCTTTTAAGTAGCTCTAAAATGGCTCTTAAATGTTGTTCGTGTTCTTCTTTCGACTTTGAATAAATCAGAATGTCATCAATAAACACAATCACGAACTTGTCGAGGTACGGCTTACAAACTCTGTTCATCAAATCCATAAAAACCGCTGGCGCGTTTTTCAACCCAAACGGCATCACCAGAAACTCGTAATGTCCATATCGAGTCCTGAAGGCTGTCTTTGGAATACTTTCCTCTTGAATTCTCAACTGATGGTATCCTGATCGCAAATCGATCTTTGAGTAGAAACTTGAACCTTGCAACTGATCGAATAAGTCATCAATTCTCGGCAAAGGATATCTATTCTTGATAGTCAACTTGTTCAGCTCCCGGTAGTCGATACACATGCGAAAACTACCATCCTTCTTCTTAACAAACAAGACTGGAGCTCCCCAAGGCGAGAAGCTTGGTCTGATAAATCCTTTGTCTAACAACTCTTGAAGTTGCGTTGATAACTCCTGCATTTCCGAAGGTGCAAGTCGATAGGATGCTTTAGCCACAGGCGCGGCGCCTGGAACTAAGTCAATGTGAAACTCGACTTGTCTTTGAGGCGGCAATCCTGGCAGGTCTTCTGGAAAGACTTCAGGATATTCTTTCACGACTGGAATGTCTTCTATTCTCGGCTCAGCTGCTTCTTTATCCACGATGTGTGACAAGAAGGCAACACATCCCTTCTTCAAATACTTTCTAGCCTTCAAGCAACTAATGATCCTCAGGGGCGTATCGCGCTTCTCTCCGTGTACTATGATCGTTTCTCCATCCGCCATTGGGATGCGAATGGTCTTCTCGTGACAAACAATCTCGGCCTTGTTGCTCGATAACCAATCCATTCCCACTACCACGTCGAAGCTTCCCAACTCGACTGGCAGTAGGTCTAGCGTAAATTCGTATCCTCCCAGTTCTATCACGCATCCTCTGATGGCTTCATTCGTTTCAACTAGTTTCCCATTAGCCAGCTCAATTGAGTACGGAATGTCTAACTTACTAGCAGTTAACCCAAGCATATTCTTAAATTCTAACGATACAAAGCTATAGTCGGCACCAGTATCAAATAGCACAGATGCAAAGCGTTGATTTATAGGGAACGTACCAGTAACAACGTTTGGATCCTGGCGCGCTTCCCTTGCACCAATGTTGAAGACTCTTCCTTGTGCTTGGTTCAGTTTTGGGCATTCCCTCTTAAAGTGCCCGACGTCTCCACAGTTAAAGCACCCCGGTCCCCGACCATTCCCATTTCCACCTTGAGCATTGTTTTGGTTGCGATTTTCACTCCCAGCTTGGTTTGCAAAGTTCCCACGGTTTCCATTTCCGCCATTTCCTCCTTGTTGGCGGTTTCCATTACCATTCCCATTGCCTCGATTACCACCACGCCCAGCACCAGTTCCAGCCCAACATGTATCCTTCGAGTGGTCGTTCTTTCCACATGACTCACATTTCCTAAATCTGCACTGGCCGGAATGATGGCGCTGGCATACCTCACACTTGGGCAGAGTGCCCATGTACCCCTTTTTGTTTGAACTGCTGGTGCCTTGTTTGAAGTTGGAGAATTTCCGTTTGTTTTCACCTGAGGATTCCTCGTGAATTTCTTTCTTCTTGGGGTCAGAGTTTGGAAACTTGTTTAGACGGATAGCTTCCTCAGTAAGTGACACGCTCAGGTCGACGGCTTCAGTAATGGTTGCAGGCTTGGACGTGGTTACCATGCTCATGATCTGGGGTGCCAACCCCCAGATGAAGCGCTCAACGCGTTTAAATTCTGGCGTGACCATGTATGGCACTACATGGGACAAATCATGAAACCTTTGAACATATTCTGCAATCTTAGGACCTTCCATTTTTAGGTGCCAGAACTCAGTTTCTAGCTTCTGTATTTCAGCACGCGAGCAGTACTTTTTCCTCATTAACTCTTTTAACTCAGCCCAAGTTAATGCATAAGCAGCGGCTTCTCCTAAAGTTTGCACTTGCAGATTCCACCACGATAGAGCACCATCCAGAAACAGCCCTGAAATGTAAGTGACTTGTTGATCGGGAGCGCATTTGCTCATTCTCAGAACCGAATCTGTCTTTTCAGCCCACCTAACAAACGCAACAGCACCTCCAGTGCCATTGAAATTTACTGGCTTACAGTCAAGGAATTGTTTGTAGGTGCACCCATGGGGTGGATTGTTGTTGCCGTTGTTGTTCGAATTGTTCCCGCTAGTTCCTCCTTGGGAGGCCGCATATTGTGCTATGGCTGCGGTAATTATCCCTTGGAGGAGGCATCTTCTAAAAGAAAGATCATATTGGTCCGTTCATAATAAGTATAGTAAGTAATATGCGTATGTAATAACACAATAACTCATAATATCTCATGTCATAACGCAAAATAAATGATCAAAAACGCATGTAAGTCACAATCAATGTAAGCAAGTAATCATGCTAGTCTTCCCCAGACTATCCCACCCAGTCTCATAGACTGAACTCCTTAGTTTCTCAAACTAACTCCCTGGTCTCTAAGATCAAACCTTCCAGTCTCTAAGACTAAACATCCCCAATCTCTAAGATTGAGCCCCTCAGTCTCTAAGACTGAACCTCCCTCAGTCTCTAAGACTGAACCTTCCCAGCCTCTAAGGCTAAACTCCCTCAGTCTCTAAGACTGAAATATAAATTTTTTAACGTGTATTTGTGCCTTTTGTTTGTAAAAATGTTTGTACCCTGGATCTGGACGTTTCGTGTATGCAATTGTAAAAATGTTTTTTGTGAGAGCCCTAGTGATCATAGTCTAGACTCGAGAAAGAATCCTAGTTCACTATGATCGAGGCTCTGATACCAAGCTGTCACACCCTGGCTTTTGCGGAAGCTTGAGTTTATTAGGTGTGACTTCTTAATACCATAGCAACAATCACAACAATGCTATATGATAAAAATACGAGATGTTCATCCATTAATTAAAGTGAAAGAATACTACAACACCATTGTTTGAAAACATTGACACTTACTACAAGTTACAAACCAAGACAAGATTAAAGCGTTTTCACATGACACAACAAAAGACTTAAGTAATACGTGATTTAAAGACATGTAACCGTCCCGGTAAGGGTTACACCTCCTAAACCTGGATGACATCGTTATTCATTACGCAGCTTGACACAATAGCATACTTCGCCAGATCCATTAATTTCCTGAAATACATGTAGTTTGAAAAATCAACAAAAGTTGAGCGAGTTCATGTAAAAGTGAGTATGTATAAACCTTCAAAGTATGAATAAAAGTCCCTGGTATGTAGCAATAAGGAAAAAGAGATCACCATTGGGTTGCAAAGCCAATGATATGTGTGAAGTGATGCAGGAAGACTCAAACCTAGCAAATTTGTGTCTCGGGCTCAAAGTCACCCCATGGTCCGTACTGTGGACTCAGGAGCTGGGCTCGCTACACCCAAATAGATCTACCGCTCATGACCCTCGGTCCTACAACGAGGATTAATGGCCTTAAGTTCCACCTACCCACTCACATGATCTAAGTAGTAAACCCTCCTTAAGCTAACCATACCATGTATAAAATGTCTGTAATAATTGTAACATGTATTCCACCCCCGAAGTATAAAACTGAAAACTGTTAAGAGAAAAGGGGGACATGAACTCACAGTGGTGCGTCTTGTACCGTAACTCAAACTTCGTCCGCTACACGACAACCTACACGTACTAATGTCTATTAGACTAACGGGCCGTGCCTTGGCTTAGAGTTAAATGTTTTGAGTTACGTTTCTTTTATTATTCCGAGTAATAATTATTTGTCAAAATAATTAATATTTCAACTTAATCATATGTCGTGTTGGAATATTTGTTCATGCAATATTCTCGTATTAATACTTCTAAAGTATTTTATATATAAGTGTTTCCTTCCCAAGGATGAGACATTTTACATACGTATGTTCGTATCGGAAATATATTTTTAAGTCCCTTTTCGAGATTATATACTTAACCATTTTTATGTATAAAACCATCCTCCGATACTTTGTACTTTGTTATAAAATTTCTGGCGAGGTTTATCTTTTGAAAACGTAATCTAAAATATACTAGTAAACACTTGTTCAAAAAATATTTACTAAGTGTTAGGATTTTCGAAAAATTTCGCCATAGTCTCCTTTGTAAATAGAAGTGTCCATGCTTAATAGCATATCATTTTCTTTTACATATATCTCGTAGATCGTTCTCACATAGCCAACCCGACAATTAGACATGAAATAAACTACTTATGTCATTTCAGCTTAGTTAATCAAAACTGGACTGTTTTCAGGCATTTTAATAAAATAGTTAACCTTCTCCAAAAATTCCCAAATTTGTATAGAGTGTCATATATAGTCCAAATTTTATTGTGTAAAAATATCAGAGTCCAGTTCTTTACCAACATTTTATAAAAATTAATTTACCGGACTGAACTCAGATCCGTCACTTTCTGACTGCAGTTCACGGAAAAATTCATTTAAAATTTATCGTAAGTCCGATTGATGAAATTCCAGTGGGAAAATTATTTGGACACCAGTGGTCATCTACAGTACCAATTTCATGACCTGAATCTACACAGAATCCTAGCTATGACGGAAAACAGGACCCTTATTTTCAGCAGTAAAAATGCAGCTTGAGCTGCTGTTACAAAACGGGTCTTTAAAAATAGTAAACGAAGTCCAAAAATTATGATTCCAGTGCCATTAGAACCGTATTTCATAATAACATGTTATAGACTCAAGAAAATCAAGTTTTTGTTAAGTTATGACCTGTTTACAGCCAGTTAAAGTCGGCTGAGAGTGCAAATCAGCAAGCTTTTTATAGGTTAAATGTTACTAAAACGCATATATACGATCACCATACTAACTTTTTAACCATGAAACAAGATGAACAAGGGTGTTCAAGTAACTTACTACAAGCACAAGGCTAGGGAAGAAATACTAGAGAAATTTGGGTGGATAAAAGCAATTGTGAGAGGTCCTTCAACTTCCGAAAAGCTCCAAGCTTCCTAACTTAGCTCCTTGCACCTCTAAATCACCATAGATTATATGGATGGAAGCTAGAAAGAAAAGTGTATGATGATGGTGGATGATCCGTGAGTTTATGAGGGAGGGAGAGAAAGGAATATCTTTTATGGTGATTAAAGATGGAAGGTAGGGTTACTAATTGATTCCATTAGGCAAATTGGTCTTAAAAGTGTGATACAAATTACACCATGTCCAAGAAAAGATTAGTGGAGGATTTTTGAAGATTTAAATCAAATCTTGGGGGCCATATGAACCGAAAATTCAGCCAAAAAGAAGGGATAATTTGTAAATTAGATGGTGATTGATTTAGCTAGTGGGAGGTTAATTATTATGTCTAATGTTTAATGTATTATATGTATTATGAAATGTGTTAGTGTGTTCGTGAAAATAATACTAGCTCAGAAAAAGTGAGGCAATGTTTTTAACAATATTTTTGTGTTCCGGGTAATGTCCGGTTGTTCGGTTAGATACCGTTCCGTTAAAGTGCTAAGTTATATCGTAAAGTGTCTTTTATATTTATTTTTGTAACACATTTTATTCCCGGCACTTAGGAAAGTATACAGGACCATTCTGTCACGTAACTGAACTTTATTAATAAATTAAAATGCTGAATTTTATAAAAGAATGCTGAATTCTGCATTTAAAGTATGTTTTAGGCACTTCCCGGCACTATAACTATCACCTAGTGACGCAGTTTTATGGTCCTCACTTCCCTACACTCCAAACTAGTGTAGTACCTTATCCCTGGCTCATACTGGCCATAATAATACTGTCCGTCTAAGTGCTGGCATTGTCAGCATGTTTCTGAATTATCCGTTCAGTTTGTTAACTGTGCTGTGTGCATCAAGTATGTCACTAATGTTTGTGAGTAATGAATAGAGTGACTGTATAAGATATGATGCATGTGTATGTATGATATAAAAATCATAGAGCAGTTTAAATTGTCAGTTGTAATCAAGCACAGTCATTAAGCACATAATTAAAATTAATTAATTGTACAGTACCTGTAATTTTGAGGGTTGTCACAGAAACTCCACGAATTTATTATCCAAAATTCATGGAAGTATAAGGAAGTATTACAAAGTCTCGGAAATGTTAAAAGGTCACTCAGAGGTAATGTTAAACATGTTGACACATTTAACCCTTATGCTTTGTAAACTTTTCAATTTAAGCATAAACGACTTTCTAAGTTCGATATTTTATTCATTAAAGAATACGAACGTCGTGTAAAGTCAATAGAGGCATAAGTAAGGCATGTTGACACTTTGGATCCCTTTATTCACATATTTACATTGTTTGACAATTTTAGTCCCTCCAAATCAATCCATTACACATTTAAAGTCCATGACACGTGTCTTTATTATATTGGTCATGATTTTACGAGGTGTTACATAAAAATTTCACAAGGTTTCGATATCGTTTGTAATAGATACGCTAATTTTCATGATATACGGGTTAAAAGCATCAACAGGGCAAAACTTTTGTTTTCGGTTATCGTTTAACGAAACCGGACCCAATGATGTTTGGTTATATCTCATGGATCATAGAAATATAAGTTATATGGGTTAAATGTGCCTAAGTGTTGGGATTGAACCCTACCAGAGGAACAGATAATGTAAAGCCAAAACCAGGTCACAACAGTGGATTCACAATAAGCAGCGGTTTACACTTTGCTCTCCCCTTGAAAGTGATTTATAACAACTGATGGTCTCTATCTGCTGCTCATATTCAACTGCTGCTGTCCTTTCAACTGCTGATGAAAACCCTGAAGTATTCAACACTGCTGGTCCTATCTACTGATGTTAAAGCACTGCCCAGTCAAGGACTGATCAACCTTGAGGAAAGCACTGACATAAAGGGAGAGCAGCTGTTTAGTAAATTGTTTGTCTTATGTATAGTCAGTGGTTAGGTTAGCAGTGTTTGTGTAAGGTCAGTAGATACAGGTTGTTAGACTGTTAGACGTCGTTTTCATGGTGACGTCAGCTGAGATACCTCAGTGGTTTGGTTTGCCTATAAATGTAACAGTACCCTGTACTGTTACATTTGATTGACTGAGCGGGTTCTTCTCCTCATGTCTAATCCTTTCATCTTGTGTGCAACCATCCTTGGGGTATCAGGCTGAGGGGGAGTTTAGTTTGTAAGCTTATCTGTAATCTTTTGCTTTGATTTGTAAATCCTTTGACTCTATGAGAAGCAATTTTTTATCAAACTATTTTCTCCTTTAATTGTGTTTACAAAGTTTGTTTTCATTTCCGCTGCACTTTACATGTTTTCATATTCACAAATTGTTCAAAACATACAAACAAACACAATCATGAGAGCCTTCGATCTTAACACTAAGATGGAAGGTATTACGTTTTAAAAGGTTCAGGGGGTGAAAGTGTCATGTTTAAAACTTGAATTGCTGGTAAATCAGGTGGTGGCGTCGCACCACAGGGGACCCTTTCTGCCGTGGCGCAGCGCCACGGCATGATCTGGGCAGAAACCATGCACAGGTGTAGGTTCTGCCCTTCTCTTCACACATACCAGCTTTTGATCGAATCTAGGGACTGTTTGATGGTTTAAAAACCATTTTGGACACATGTGATGATCATAGAAGAACCATAACACCTGTATTGATCTGGTGGCACCCTCAATTAGTATAAATTGGTGAAGATTTGGCTGCCATCCTCACTTGCAAACTCAAAATTCATACTTTCAACTCACTCTCAAGCTTTGGAGCTTTTTAAATCATTCTCTGGAGCATCCTACCTTGGAAGGAAGCTCTCTTAGTCTTAATCTCCGTGCTAAGGACTCTTGTAAGTGTACTTAGCCTTTGTATTTAAGTTTCAATTAGTGTAATGACCGAAAGTCAAAGTTGACGTAATTCTGCTTTGACTTTGTGATTAATCACTAACGGTCCAGTCATTTTTCGAATTGAAAGTGGCTATGAGTTGGTAATTATGTAGGTAATAAACCCTTAAAAGGGCACCTACTAATTATCACTTTTACTTGGTCAATTGTCGGGTCAAACTTATTAATAAAAAGTCAACAGAATCAATTTTTACAAATTAATTCATAACTGATAATGCTGAAGTTATGAAACATGTTTTAACACTTAAATAACTTGGTAAATAATATAAGAACATGTTTAGGCATGTTCAACCCGATAATTCTGAGTTTAGGCTCGGTTCGCAATCGAAAGTCGCAAAAGTAGACTTTTGCTTTGACTTTCAGTTCTGACCCGAATTAGCTTAGTTTTAGTCATGCCTTAGGGTTCCTTTAGGACCATATTACTTGTTAGTATAACCCTCTGAGATTATACTATATGGTTCCTTTGAAATCTGATTCATTTGCATATTTCCGTTAAATGCTTAAAAGTTGACAATTATGCCCTTTTGATATTAAAACGAGATTTTTGAAAATGTGAGAGGACAAAAACCTTTATTACTGATATTTAAGTATGTCCAAAAAAATTTGACATCAGTTTATGATCTAAATTAGGAGTTATGGTCGATATCGTAAATTGAAGGCTTTTTATTAATTAAATGGCATTTTTAGTATAAATCACATTCAAACCCAACTTTTTCACCAAACTTTATGCCTACTGTTAAGATATAATAATTAGGGATTTTTCGGAATTTTTGTTGAATTTTAAACTGATCAAAACATAGAGTTCTAATGTAAATTCGGTATTGACGAAATTGCCCTTTTATTGATAAAATGAGTTTTATGTATTATTTTGATACCAAACTTTTTCCTACTGATTTTATATGTTAAATAAAATATTTTAAGCTATAGGAACTGATCAAAATCTCAGATTACCTTAAATAACTCGAAAATCGTCAAATACCGACTTTTACGCTTTTTAAACGCATAGTATGGGTTAAAACTATATTTGACACTTAAGACTCATTACCTACTGATATTATAAGAAAGTTTTTATACTTTAATAGTAAGCTTAAGTCTTGAACTCAGATTTCTAAATTTGACCCTTAAAGCATATGTGAAATGACCAAAATGCCCCTACGGTGCCTAGTTTGGCCATAAACAATTAGGTACACATATGTAAGATATCTTGCTGTTATAACCACATAACATAAATATTTTCACAGAAGGTTTTGGACCAGATCTTTAGTTTATATTTAAACCTCTTTTATAAACTTTAAAATGACCAAAATACCCCTACGGGGCTTAAATTGATTTTAAATTCATTTTGGGCATAATGGAAGATATCCTACTTATATCAAAACATATTAAAAGCATATTAACTTGTGGAACTTGTTCATGACTCATTTGATTACCCGTTATGCATATTCGCGTTCGGTATGGTTTATGTAACTAGCTTGCACACATTAACCGAAACGGGTCAAACCTTATCATTTTTACTTCAAAATCCAGAATGTATTTAGTTTACCCATTTTATACAAGTCCTCATACTTGTTGGGTCTAAATCACATTCTAATCCGGTCTTCGCTTAGTCTTGCGTTTTGAACCGTATGTCTTTCTTTAAAACTAACCGGTCTAAGTTATAAGTTAAATAAAACCCGTTAGGAATCTAATAGGTTATTAAAACCTTCATTCCAGATTAGGAGCCCGGTAAAAGCTACTTGCACTTGCTAATTTGACATACGGCTGGGATTAAATGTTATTTTAGCTCAGGTAAATACTTTTAACTTATTTTCCGTTATTCGGGCTTGGGATACGGTATTATAAAAATACCGCTTGGTCGAGTATGTAGTTATTTAAATCGGATTGTAATTAATACATTTACATAACCCGTTTTAATCTGTTTTGTTTGATGCAATGCCTTTGGGGGGTTAATGACCATGTCCTGGATATCCTCGGCTCATTTATTAAATGGCCACGGCTTAAGCACGGGGTGTAGGCATACACCTGACAGTTGCGTATGTATAAACGGTATCTCACATCTCTTGTGGGCGTATACTTGTGGTGTGTCAATTAGTCTAATCCGGCTCTTATAACCGGGTCCCGAATGGACGACAAACATGTAAAACTGTATACAAGATTATTTTAAATAATTGTCCCAAGTTATAAAAGAATTTTGTGCCTTGTGCAATTAAATCGATTTTTATAAACACTTTTCAAAAAGAGTCAGTTAATTGTATTTACCAGTGTAAACTGACGTATTTTCCAAAAAGGTTAAGTGCAGGTACTACGCGAAATGGGCTGGCTACTCCTAGTATCAAATAAAGAGTCTTGCAAGCTTTTGATGCTTAAATATGTTGAACAATATTTCTTTATATTTTAGATCCGCCTGTGGATCCACTTACAATCCGTTGTGTAATATTTTATGTTACTTTAAATTCGGTTTGTATAATTAATACTTTAGACTTCCGTTGTGCATTAGACTGTGATTATTTGACTATGATTATATCAACTACGTCATGATACTCTCCACCGGGCCGACCGGTAATACATGGAAATATCGGTGTGTGACAGGTTGGTATCAGAGCCAACATTGAGTGAATTAAACACTAGCCTTTTGTGTTTAATCTCAATGACACAGTTTGCACATTCCTTGACTTCCGAGTCTAGTCAAATGACTTAGGACTAATCCTAATCTTACTGCTTTCTTTTTGTTGGTTTCTTTTGTTTGTGAGCGAGCGCGGTATCCAGGTGGATCCCGCTAAAATTGAAGCGATTATGAATTGGCAAGAGCCTAAGACTCCTACAGAGATACGCAGCTTCTTGGGTCTAAAAGGTTACTATCGACGTTTCATCGAGAACTTTTCAAGGATTGCAGCACCTCTAACTTCATTGACTCGCAAGAATGTCAAATTTGACTGGGGTCCCAAGCAGCAAGAATCCTTTGATATTCTTAAGCAGAAATTAAGCAATACTCCTGTGTTGACATTGCCGGAAGGAATTGAAGAATTTGTGGTTTATTGTGATGCGTCGCACACAGGTATGGGATGTGTGCTTATGCAGAAGGGCAAGGTTATTGCCTATGCTTCACGTCAATTAAAGGTGCACGAGAAGAATTACACCACCCACGATTTGGAGTTGGGTTCCGTTGTATTTTCACTGAAGCTATGGAGGTATTATCTTTATGGGACTAAGTGTGTGATCTATTATGATCATAAGAGCCTTTAGCATCTGTTTAACCAGAAGGATCTTAACATGAGACAGCGTCGATGGATGGAGACACTGAATGACTACGATTATGAAATCCAAAGACAAAGTGAGGAAATGATACTATTTGGGTTACAGTCGACAGGTTGACTAAGTCAGCCCACTTCTTGTCGATTAAAGAAACTTACAGCTCCGACAAGTTAGCTCAGTTGTATGTGGATGAGACTGCATCTCTTCACGGAGTGCCAGTGTCTATTATCTCTGATAGGGATACGAGATACACATCACATTTTTGGAAAAGCTTTCAGCAATCTTTAGGCACTCGACTAAATTTCAGCACTGCTTATCATCCTCAAACGGATGGTCAAAGCGAGCGTACAATCCAAACGCTTGAGGATATGTTACGGGCTTGTGTTATAGATTTAGGTGGAAGTTAGGATGACCATCTTCCTTTAATTGAATTCTCATACAATAATAGTTATCATTCAAGTATTCAAGCAGCACATTTCGAAGCTTTGTACGGAAGAAAGTGTAGAACGCCAGTTTGTTGGGCGAAAGTTGGAGATGTCCAACTATCAAGACCTGATATAGTCCTGGAGACGACGGACAAGATTGTTCAGATCCGTGATCATCTGAAGGCTGCCAGGGATAGGCAGAAAAGTTATGCTGATATGAGGCGCAAAACTTTAAAGTTTGAAGTTGGCGATAAAGTGCTACTTAAGGTATCACCCTGGAAAGGAGTGATGCGTTTTGGCAAAAAGGGCAAGCTTAGCCCAAGATACATAGGACCATTCGAGATCATCGAATGTTTCGGAACTGTGGCTTACAAGTTAAATCTGCCAAAAGAGCTCAGTGGAATACATAATGTCCAATATAGTATCGACACGCATGAACTTTAAACGTGTAACGAATTGATTACGAGGGACTAAAGTTGACAAATGAAGAAAGTATGTGCGTAAAAGGATTCAAAGTGTCAACAATTGATAATTTTGCCTTTCAACGACCCTACACGATGTTTATACCCTTAAACGAATAAATCGTAAAACGTACAAAGCTGTTTGTGAAAGAGAGTGAAAGTTTACAAGACGCGAGGGTTAAATGTGTCAACATGTTAAAGTAATACCTCTGAGCGACCTTTTAACAAACCCGAATCTTTGTAACGATTAATTATGCTCCCAAGAATAAGTGATAAAAATTTCACAAGGTTTCGATATCGTTTGTGATAGATACGCTAATTTTCGTGATATAAGGGTTAAAATCGTCAACAGGGAAAAACTTGTGTTTTTGGTTATCGTTTAATGAAACCGTACCCAACGATGTTTGGTTATATCTCATGGATCATAGAAATATAAGTTATATGGGTTAAATATGCCTAAGATGGAAGATATTACATTTTAAAAGGTTTAGGGGGTGAAAGTGTCATGTTTGAAACTTGAATTACTGGTAAATCAGATGGTGGCGTCACGCCACAAGGGACCCTTTCTGCCGTGGCGCAGCGCCACGGCATGATCTGGGCAGAAACCATGCACAGGTGTAGGTTCTGCCCTTCTTTTCACACATACCGGCTTTTGATCGAATCTAGGGACTTTTTGATGGTTTAAAAACCATTTTGGACACATGTGATGATCATAGAAGAACCATAACACCTGTATTGATCTGGTGGCACCCTCAATTAGTATAAATAGGTGAAGATTTGGCTGCCATCCTCACTTGCAAACTCAAAATTCATACTTTCAACTCACTCTCAAGCTTTGGAGCTTTTTAAATTATTCTTTGGAGCATCCTACCTTGGAAGGAAGCTCTCTTAGTCTTAATCTTCATGCTAAGGACTCTTGTAAGTGTACTTAGTCTCTGTAATTAAGTTTTCATTAGTGTAATGACCGAAAGTCAAAGTTGACGTAATTCTGCTTTGACTTTGTGATTAATCACTAACGGTCCAGTCATTTTTCGAATTGAAAGTGGCTATGAGTTGGTAATTATGTAGGTAATAAACCCTTAAAAGGGCACCTACTGATTATCACTTTTACTTGGTCAATTGTCGGGTCAAACTTATTAATAAAAAGTCAACAGAATCAGTTTTTACAAATTAATTCATAATGAAACATGTTTTAACACTTAAATAACTTGGTAAATAATATAAGAACATGTTTAGGCATGTTCAACCCGATAATTCTGAGTTTAGGCACTGTTCGCAATCGAAAGTCGCAAAAGTAGACTTTTGCTTTGACTTTCAGTTTGACCCGAATTAGCTTAGTTTTAGTCATGCCTTAGGGTTCCTTTAGGACCATATTACTTGTTAGTATAACTGTAGGATCGTTTGCGGACCCGAACGAGTCGTTCAGAAGAGTTTATCTCAGTTTGAGCGGCGGAAACGAACAAACCGAGTTCAATTCAGCAAGATTTCACTTTAAACTGTTGTTGTATTGATAACGAATGCGATTACAGACCTAACAACACTTCGGCAGCACTTCGTGGCTAACCGGAAGAATCTAAGAAAATTCGAACTCTTTGAACTGATTACGCTTCAGGGTATTTATAGACATTGAGATTTCGCTTGAGCACTGTTCAAGCGAAATCAAGTCATGTGGATTTCGCTTGAACTTGCTTGAAGCGAAATCATCTATTAATAACCCTTGAAGCGAAATCATCACTTAAACACACTAAAACATAATATTTTCTCATATTACAAGCCCTAATCTTTTAGTTCTAATCTGAGACTCGAAATAAGACGAAGACGACAGATGTATGCACCAACAGACTCCCCCTCAGATGTTGACGAGTCTTAAATGTCGAGTCTTCTCAATCTTCAGTCTTTATCAGTCTTTGAGCTTTCTCTGAAGTATTTGTCATTGCAAGAATCCTCAATCTCTATCTTCATCATAAACAACCTTCTCTCTCTCAAATGTTGAATATCATAGTGTCTTCAGACTCCCCCTCTCAATCTGCTGGGATTGTAGTCTGGAATTCACTTTTCACAGGTTCTTAGATTGTAATCTGGCACTCTATCAAACTCAAGTTTCAGAACCTGGCTAACCTGCAAAAACTCTACCCAAAAATAAATTTTCTGATAACCATTTTGTAGATAAGGTTTTCAAGTCTAATTTACCACTTGCAGGAATAACATTTATATTTCAAAACATTTTTTCATTTCATTTCAACATTCTTCAAACACTTTCACCCAAACCATTTGTTCATCATGTTTAGCACTTGGAATTTTGAAAATCAACTCTTCAACACCAGTTGTCGAAAATCTTTTTGTATTTTTCAAAATTTATGCTAAAACACACTAAAATCTTTTTGGATTTTCTGAAAGAAAATACAAACAAAAATGAAATATTTACAAATAATATTTTTGTGAGTTCGTGCAAGAGAATCATATCAGTTTTTTAAGATAAATCACCAACACCGTTAAGCTTCATTACATTTTAAGTTCTAAACGATTCACTTAGATTGTCAGTATACTGGTCCACTTAAATTTTCACACAAAGTTCAATTGTTTTGAGATACGAGGTTAATGTTTTAAGCTCTTGAACTTATTCGTGTGTCTCACTACTTGAATATACTCCCGTATCCAGATCCCAATATTCAGTCTTACAGGTGAGTATACCACAGATGATATCTGTCAGGGGAATAAATTATGCAACCGTGATAGCTCAGGTCAGAACTTCCGTTCAGCAGAGAGCCTAGTTGACTTTTAGGTGTGTCCCCTTTAGAGGATCTTTTGAATTACAACAGCCATGATTAGCATTATTCAATGTTTCATCATTTTTTAGCTGAGGGTGGTGCTATATTTCAAGCAAGCAGAAAGTATTCTCCGGGGACTAGGCCATTGCTTCCGCAAAATCAGAAGTCCCGGGATAATACCCCAGATATCACTGAGTATAAAGACCTAGTATCTCAGAATAAGGGACCTTTCAAACAAGATTTCAGGGGTTACCTATATATCCAAGTTTGTGTTAACCCACAGAACAAGCAAGTTTGAAATTTAGGTTTATATCTCGTCACAATCTACTAAATGTGCAAAAACCTACTGGCACATCATCAGTGAGACCGTTTATCACTTTTTATCTTACCAATTCTTTAGCATGTTGTGATCGTCCACTGATGTACTATCATTTCCTCTTTTATGCAACAAAACTCATTTTTGATTTTATCATGTTTTTTTACTTTTTCAAATTTTCAAATGTTTTTGTATTTTCTCAAATTTCTTACTCCCCCTAAAATGCAAACACTTTAGGAAATTTGAAAACAAACTGTACAACAGCGTGACAACTGATATCGAATTGCCTCAATTCGCCATCCACTTGGCATAAACAATCAGAACTCCCCCTCACAACAAACTATTTTCCCATCGATTTCAAAACACTTAAGTTTGTTTTAATCAAATGGTTTTTCCGGAAAATAAGTTTGATTTTACCACTTGTAAAGTTAGGGTTTGGTTCATCACATTGTTTTTTCAACCACTTGTAGAAAATCAGATACAACTTAATGTCCCTGATTTACCACTTGTAATCATCACAAACATACAACTCAAACCTGTTTTTCAACCAATTTACCATCTTTTGATTGAATTCTCAAGGTGCCGATTCCTACTCCTCGCTTACATACCTGGGAGTTCCGGCAATTCCTGCAAAAATTCTCAAAAAATTTCAATTTTCAAACAAACAACATAAGAATGATGCCGATTCATGATCCACGATTACCAACTTGGGATCTCCGGCAAGTCAGGTTTTTACTCTTTGAAAAATATATCCACCCAAGCCTGACCTTCCTTGGGTGTAACAATCTCTTCATCATCTTTTCTTTCAACTAACCTGTGACCTCCTCTTTTGGCAGCATAAAATTCTTTAACACTTTTGGCCTTACCATTGATCATTTTGCCAAAAATGTGTTTCACAGTTCCATTGAAAGCTTTATCAACATCAAATTTCTTTTTATCACAATAAAATTGATTTGAAATTTCAACTTTTCCAACTTTCTTCATGTAATTTTCAGCTTTCAAAGATGGAAAATTTTCATCGTTCACATTTGGAACTGATTTCTCAACCTTTTTCTCAACATGTGGCTCCTCTGATTTTGTGGAATCAGATTCATCACCAGAACTGTTTCTTGAACCCTTAACAACCCATTTTTGATTTATCAGTTTTTCTTTTCTTTTTACCACATTCTTTGAACATTCACCAATCTCAAAGGTCGAATTTTCAAAGCCTGTGAACTTTCGGGTTGAAAGTTCAGTTTTCTCAACAACTTTCTCTTTCAGTTTACCAGATACTTCCTGTTTTGGTTTAAATGTTTTCGGACAATTCTTAGCAACATGACCAGCAATCTTGCACTGAAAACAGGTTATGATTTCTATCTTCTTTGGCACAGCATTTTTCTTCAACTCTTCTTGCTTCTTGACATGGAATTCCTGATTTGTCTGCTTTCTGAATGCTTTCTCTTTCTCATCATCTAAAGTATTTCCTGAAACAAACACAGTTTTGAAATGCATGAGACGTTCCAAGCCCTGCAGTTAAAGATACAGGTATCGGCGTAAAATGGACCGGATAATGATTAACATGCATGTTCAGGATATTGGAAAGGAATTTTTACCTGCTTAAGGAATGAAGTAGCTTCACTAAACCCATGATGCTCGAGAGAGAATGTTTCCGAGGCGGTTGGAGAGTCCATTTCTTTCCTCTTCCGGGAACTAGAGGCCCGGGTCCTGGATGCTGGAGGGGCTTTAGAAGCGGTAGTAGTCTTTGAAGTGATGGGTTTCGGTGTGGCAGATGGCTTCGGCTTAGGTTCTTGTTCGGCAGGCACAAGGCTGGAGTAACTATCCAACTCGTCAAGTTGGAAGCCTTCGAGGTTAACAACTGGCACTACATAAGGGAAGATGTTTTAAGCTTATTATACTTCTAAAAATAATAATCAGTTTAATATAAAGATAATTCCTGAAAATATGCTTACCAGACATGTTGGAGCTTGATCTTTGGCTTGAGCTTGTGAGTAGCAGGTTGAAGGTTCTTTCACCCTCTGGAAGCTTGTAGATCTCTTTTATTCTCCCTTCCGATTCAGCACTAGGAGGAGCTAGTTCTTTAAAGTTTGCTGCAAGAAAAGAAATAAACATATCAGGATGTTGGTTCAGGATGGAGGTTCGGGATATGATTGGGGATATTCCTAAAACCCTAAGTCCTACCAGAAGTCAACCATCTTTTAGGGAGGTCAAAACCCTTATCAATGGAGTCTCTTTTCACAAAAAAGAATTTTCTTGTCCACTTATCCTCGGTCTTGGTAGCCTTGAGGATGAGAGGATCTTTGGAAATAGAGAATAGAAGGAATCGGCTGGAACCATGAGATCTTAAACGATAAGCCTTTGGCAAATCTTCGATGCACAGGTCGGGCACATGGCGAGCCTTAATTCCTTCCAAGGTGACTAATATGCGCCAAACCATGGGCATGATTTGGGCAAAGATCAGGCCAGTAAGTTCGAAGAAACGGGAAATAAAAGGTGAAAATGGGTATTGAAGTCCTATGGAGAAGGGGTAGGCAAAGAAGCAGACCCATTCGTCGGAACAAAAATCCGATCGGACCTCTCGGTCGAATGGACGGAAGATTGTCCCAGCGGGAAAGGCACCGGAAGCTCGTAGGGCCGCGATGTCAGAATTATCGAAAGAACACACCTCTTTTGAAGGTTTCTGAAGCAGATTCTGTCTGTGGAAGGTGGAAACAGAGTCCGCCATTTGCGATCTGGTACGGGTCGCCATGGAAGATCACAATCGGAGAAAGGGAGATATAAACAAGGAAAATAGAAAGGATAGAGAGGAAAGTACCTGATATCCGGTTGAAGATAAGGGTAACCATAATGAGGAGTCCCTCGGTTAATATAGGCTAAATATAGGGGAGGGTAAAGAGTAAATAACGCTTTGGAAGTTGCACCACTGTCATTTCAAGGGTCTAGTCGCATTGATTGCCTTAAGTTATGAGGTGAAACTTTTAAAATATATCCATTGGATTGGTATACCAACCGATATATTTGGGGACAATTGTTATGGCTCACTTTCTAAGCATACATATCTTGAACTATATCCTGCTTTTAATTGTTTATCTGTGATCAGGATACTGGACGGGGATATTGCTAACATCCTGGGTGATATCCTGAGGTATATCGAATTAATCACGTGCAGGTTAAAGACTGGTACTTGCCAACGGTCAAATGGACTTCATCTCCTCAAGACTCGGGCGTATTTGTTAAAGGAGAGACGTTGAACCCGAAAGACCAGGTCTACAACGTTCGACTAAGGAATATTCATTGGATCCCGGTTATGTAGGATAGTTAGTTACATTTGTTTTACTATAAATAGATGGGGGCGGATCAGATTAAGGCACTCAACTTACACATTTTCAAACACTTTCTCTCTAGCTCATCGCAAACACTACACACAACACTTGTATTCGAATTACATTGTAACACATAGTCGATCCGCACCACATCCTGCACTGTATCCTGATATTTGAAGCAATAGAAGAACAAGGCAGCTGCGATTGTCAGCTCCCGAGGTTTTATGCCGGCGATCTAGATTGATCAAGGGCTTTCCTCGTACATCACGTGTCAACCTTTACTTTTTTGCTCATTGTTTGATCATAGATACAGCTTTATATCCTGAGCCGTATCCTGAAACTGTTTTCATATCTAACTTGGTTAACATATTTTTTTACACATAATTCTAGCACACTACCTCACTTAACTAATTTGATCACTTAATTGCTTAGGTAATTTTTGACAAAAACAGGAATGACAACAAGAAAGTTATTGTTGTTGAAGATGAGGATCCTGAGGAGTATCCTGAATTGTCAGAATATTATTTTTCTGTTAATATACCCGAACTAATGTATGCTATGCAGGGTTTGGGAGATAAAGCAAGGTGGCCCCAGAAGAACCTGCAAAAGGCTGATTGGAAAGACAAATCTAAGTGGTGTGCTTTCCATGAGGATTTTGGTCATGTGATGGAAGATTGCATAGCCTTGAGGAAGGAAATAAGCTACCTGTTGAGTAAAGGATACATGAAGGATCTTTTGGGCAGAAAAAAGAATAAGGGTCAAGATATTGAGAAGGATCTTGAACAAGCAACATCACCTCCTGCAGATGCCAAGATAATTAACTTTATTTCAGGAGGATCCGACATTTGTGGAACCTCTTACTCTGCAGCAAAAAGACATGCAAAGGTGGCTAAGGCAGAACGGGGGGACAAGCCGATCAGGATGACAACCCTCACAACTGATAAAGTGTTAACGCTTGATAGTGATGACCGGGATAACGTCCAGGATCCTCATCATGATGGTTTGGTAATCACTTTATATATTGCTAACCATTTTGTGTGCAGGATATTGGTGGACAACGACAGTTCTGTCAACATTATCCAGTTGGAAACGCTCAAGAGAATGAACATTCCCCAGATGGAAATCACTTCAAAATCCACTGTACTTGTAGGGTTAAGTGGAGAGGCCAAGAATACTGTGGGAGAAATAAAGCTGTAACACCTGTGCCTCCACGGCCATCAAACAAATGCCAAACCAATGAAATAATGTATTTCATACTTTGGACTTGTATGAATATGTGTATCTTTTGCACATATCGACTCATGTTCGATTTCAAGCTCTAAATCACTTTCTGGAAGGTTATATGCGCACTAATGCGTAAATATAACCAGTTTAATGCAACGAACACTCTGGAATAGTGAAATAGGCTTAACATACCTTAAATAACCTATACATAACTTAGATATAAGTTTTGGAAGGTTTGGTGTGGTGAAATCAAAGTTAAATCGCTTACAGGGACTAAAGTTGACAAACTGCAAAAGTATGCCAATTTGAACTGTAACAGACATTCCGGAACATGACCATAAGTTAAACACACCTTAAATATCCTTTACATAGCTTAGAAATAGGCTTTGAGGGGTTCGGTGTGCTAAAATAAACTTTAGGGTCATTCAGGGACTAAAAGCGTCAAAAAGTGCACAAGTTTGCATTTTTACGCGTAACTTACGTTCTGAATACATCCGGACATCCAAAAATTTATGTAAGCATGACTACATTATATTTTAGTGTTCGCCATAAGAAAAATCCTTTCGTCACGTCATTTGGATCGTTTTTCGCGCTTGTGCGCATTCCGTCGTAATTAAGCGAACATCGCGTTCGTACGACCAAACGAACCGACATCCGAGATATATTTGAGCACATTTTAAGTTCCCTATACTTTAACTTCATTTTAGAGCTTTGAAATGGGGTTAACGGGCCTTAAACGTGTCGAAAATGGGCTGATTGCACTGCAGGGACCAAAACTGTAATTCTGCCAAAATAAGCTTACGGACCTCAACATCCATGACCTTACGGTCCGTAAGGCAACCTGCAGACCAGATGCAGTGTATTAACAGCCTGTTTGCAGCTGTTTTAACCACAACCACATGTTTGCAACTTGCCTAATCTGTTGATAAACATCATTTTTAGCCACCATAAGGTTCCGACAAGTGTACGGCTCGGATCGTGGCACGATATTCAAGAAACGATCCTAGCGGCTCTACTTTTTCTATAAATACCCACCCCCCCTTTGGCTTAAAAACCCACAAATCTGATTAAGAAAGCTCTAAGTTGGAACCTTCGTTTCATACCTGAGCTATTTTGATCTGGGTTAGCATTCGGGGACCCTGGGTAAGTATTCTTTCGTTCTTTTCCTTATTTTTACTGCTTTTCGAGTCAGAAAGTCAAACTTTGTTTGACTTTCAGCGTTGACCAGTAATGGTCAATGCGAAGTTCGTTTGAACTTCGCAACGTGAGTGTAATCACGTTGGTCATAGTCCTTTGGGACTATGCCCACTGATTACCACGTTGTCTAGGGTCGTAGGGTAGGCGATCTAATAAATCGCCTATACCTTCGAACCCGACCCAGTTTGGTCGATCATTAGGATCCGACCAAACACATTAGGTGACCATAGTAGGTAGGGAATAACCTTCCGAGGTTATACCCTATGGTCACATCGTTTAAGTAGTTGTATGATAGGTAGTTTATATGCCTTAGGTAAATTACCAGAATACCCTTTTCATGTATAATTGGTAATTAAGCATATGTAACCTAAACCTTTGTCACGTAACTGATTATGTAATATGTTTAGGCATATAACACTTGTCATAGGGCTAGTTAGGCGGTCCGAACGCCTTTCACGCGCACGACACGTTAAAGTAACGTATGTTACCTTAATGGGTCGCGATGGGTCGATAATACTTAGGTTAAGTTTCATTTAGTATGTAGGCTTTGTTAAACCATATCATATGAGTTCCTACACTCATTTGGTTTACAAACCCTCCTGCTACCCAGTCTTCCGATTTAGGTCCGGGTTAATTATGTAGTTACCTATATTAGGTACCGTTTGATTTCCGGGACTCCTCTAGCTTACTTGGTAGTTGTTCAAGACTCCTAAGCACTCTCAGGCGAGTACATTCTTCCCCTATTTTACTGTTTTCAATTGTTTTGGGGTGACTCATATGTGCTAAATGTTTTCGATGTTATAACGATGGTTTCAAAAACGATTAAGGCGAATTATACAAAACTAATAACGATTTCATAAAGTGAACAAACTTGTTGGTTGTAGTTACATAACAAATGACATTCATTAGCAATGATCAAGCCGACCAGTATTAGGTTATGGTACCATAGGATCTGACAAATCCCGTTATCTTACTGCACCCGTGGTTATGTGTGGGGGTAGTGGTAGCGACTGAATCTGATATTGTTAATTTACTCTTTGGTAAGGGTTTATTAATGCGAGATGTTAATTTATCCTTTGGTAAGGGTTTATTAATGCGAATTGTTAATTTATCCTTTGGTAAGGGTTTATTAATGCGAGTCACGAAGGTTTGGATGTTATTAGCGAGACGATCATTTAAGTAGTTTCACGACCTAAAACGAATTTAACGATTGTGTAAACGATTGGTTTTCACACGATGTTTTAACGATTGGGTAAACGATTGGTTTTCACACGATGGTTTAACGATTGGGTAAACATTTGTACATGATTGACATTTGATCATGTATTTCCCACAAAACATAACTTTGATTTAAACCAAGTTTTTACTTCAATACTTTGTTTTTGTGCATATGGTTTAGTTGAGACATTTCACTTGCCATACATGGATATTTGACATAGACATTTGACATGGATATTTGACATAGACATTTTACATTGTTTGGTTTGGTTTGATTAAGTAACGATGCGTGTGTAATATGATACAAGCATGGTGGATACGCCGCTGGTACTTCCTATATATAAGTGTTTGTATGGTATTACATATTGTAGCGTTATTTGAATCATTTCAGTTTGAGACATAGAACATTTTATACGAGTAACATACTTTTCACAAGACATTTATTTACAAACAACTTATCTTATACAAACTCATTTTACATGGTTATTCATTTAATCATGCATTATTCTGTTACTGATACATATCACCTGAATTATCATTGTTTTTCAAATAATGTACTAAAACAAATGTTTTTGGGTTAAGAGTCATGGCTACGAGGTTTTACAAATTATAACTCGCTTGATTTGAGTTGGTTAATTAAGTTGCAATATTATACTCTTTTCAAAACAAGGTTTTTAAATAAAGTATTGCAACGTCTAAACTAGCCATGATTTCGACACTCCTACAAAACCTATGTACTCGCCAGCATTTCTTTGCTGACCTCGTTTTCACATATGTTTCAGGTATGTTGGATGATATCGATTGATAAGATGCATGCTCACATAGGACTGGACAAGGCCTTAGTGACTCAATAACAATGATAGACTATGTTTAAATAGTGTAATTAGATTTCCAGACGATGTAATTACTCAATGTTTAATAAAACGAAACACTTTTGATATCCATGGTTATGAAACATTAATTCTGTTGCAACACGCCCCGATGTTTCCGCCGCGATTTGTTGTTTTACGCGGTCGGGGTGTGACAGAAAAGATGGTATCAGAGCCAATGGTTATAGGGAATTAGGTTATTAGTAATTAGTAATGCTTTGACCTAGTCTATAACCTTCTTAGGACCCTAACGCGAGTTTACTTGCGTTTAGTCATAAAACAATACCGTCACCTATCCTTAGGCGACGACCACAACAAGAACATAAATTTCAAAACCGCTTTGAAACTAATCATCTGTTCTAGGATGATTGATTACTAGGTTTTGAACCCTCTATTGTAAGGTTTTGAACTCTCTATTATATGGTTTTGAACCCCTTTGAGTTTTCAAAACTTCGTCAAGGTTTGGGGTTTTAAATGATGTGAACACGTGCAAACTGGAAGGGTGAATGCCTGTATTCTGGGTTTTCTGGCTAGGCAAGCACTTCGTATACATCTCATCAGACGCGAGACCAGTTGTGCTTACGTGGGAATTCTTGGGATGAGTGTTCACTTATTAGGCGAGCATGTCTTCGCGATACATTATTTTTGACCCATTTACTTTGACCAGTCACCGTCTCATTTGTTTGCCTTAGGTAACAAACAAATGATCGCAATTTTCATGCGTTATCATTCTGTTTTGATTGTCCAATAATCTTTCACCTGTTTCTCTCTATGCCTTTCTTTTTCTTCAAGAATGTCTCTTCATCACGATGACGCCCAGATATCTGAGCAAGCAGCCAAAATTCGCTCAGCGAATAGGCGAAGTAGCCCTGAAGACTGTTGAATTAGCTACTGCCATGTATCATCTCCAGGATGAAGCCACTCAAGAGTCACCAAGACAGGCAGGACCTAGTCAGGTGACAACACCATCAGCCAAGAAACCAATCGAGGAATCAAAGACCATGTATGAACGATCCCCTAAGAAGTCAAAGAAGCGAAAGGCTTCTCAGAGCTTCGCCATGGTCGCTCACAATGGTAAAGCAGTCCCCAACCAACCAGCTCAACCCCCTGCTAGGTGTGTATGGCTTTTCCTATGATACCTACATCAAGGAACTATGTACCTTACAAACTACTCTTGTGATTTCTCTCTTTCAAATGATTGCTCATGATTCCCTCGAAAATTTTAAGTACTCGTTTCACTCTAAGAAACAAAGTACAGAAAATTAAGTGACATTATGAGTAATCGTGCTTTTCGCACATCTGTGCCTTTAAATCCTTGGTTAGATAACTAAGGGTATTTTCAAATCTCATACCCCTTTACGTTTTGATTTTTCAACATACACAGTACCAGTATTTCAAAACAATCTTCATGATCTCAAAACATTTCATATAGTTTGAAAACAATTTTTCTAGATGCATTGTCTATGTTATTTCAAAAACATTGGCCATGTTATCAAAACCAACCTTTCTAATTTCAAAATATTTCATATAGTCTGAAGACAATATTAACACAATACATTTTCTGATCAAGTGCATGATTTCGAAAAGCATCATTCATGTCTTTCAAAAACCTTATACATAATTTCAAAATTCATCTCGCATGATTTTAAAACATTTTTGTAAATATATCTACCTAATACACCTACTTTATGATTTCAAAAAGTATTATATATAAGGTTTCAAAAACGTTAAACACATTTTTCTTAAAAGAACCTCATGCATAGTTTTCAAAAAAATATTTTCCTCATACATTGACTTAACCTTCAAAATTCTGCTTCATATGTCGCCTTGACATATCAAGCATCTCAACTTCATAAGCATTTTACATCATGTTTTAACCTAAGCACATCCAGTGCAAGGTTTCAAAACATCTTCAACTTCTAAAATTCATATGGGATCTTTTTATCTTTACAATTAGATCCTTGTGGATGATTATCGTTCAAATCAGAGTCCTTAATTGGATTCCTTATGTACCTTAATTCGAACACTTCGGTTCCTAGTAATCGAAATCGAATTTTCTTTTTGAATCTTTCTATCTTTATAGTTGGATTCTTGATAACGTTTAAAGTACCAAATGAAATCCACGGAATGGATTCCAAGTGTGCTTTAAATGCATGTACGCAATTTACAAGACAAATTAACGAACAATTTTGTGGTTATGTGATATGTGTTTATGTGTTCTCCTCTATGATTTTGTGTGATCCGATTTTCAAATCCTCATAGAATCTTTTATATCTTCATATGAGGGATTCGTAGTAGGATATTCAAAAGGTACTACCTTAAATCCTTATGGGCTTCTACGTGGTAGTTAAGACCCTTGGATTATATAGTACCACTCCATGATTCTTAAGAGACCTTAAGTGGTCTAGTCAAAAAGATTGGTTCACAATCTGGTTAAAGAATGACATCTAGTGATGTAGCTGAACAGACTCCTTGATAGCCTCTTTAGATCATTTATTGATTTAATTAAAAGGACTCTATGACGGTCTAGTCACACTCATCACAGGATTGTTCATTTGGTTTCCCCCTACACATTATAAAATAGACTGTGTGAACTATGCAAGGAATTGTCTAATTATGGACGCGTACATAATTATGAAATTTAGTGCACAGAAACCCAATAAGATTTATTATGTGTAAGAACCGATAGTGACAACAATAACGAAATGAGAACGATGTAATGGAGGTACGGTGGACGCACCAATGACGCTTCATATACTTGTATATAAGTATCCCTCTTACTTTGCAATCATGATGTTATTAAAGTTACTAGAAGTTCAGAAACCTAGCCAATGTTGTTCGATCTTTTCAACTTCATGTTTTAAACTCTCACAAGTTTCATCTAAATAAATTTCGGGACGAAATTTCCTAAAGTAGGGGAGACTGTAACACCTGTGCCTCCACGGCCATCAAACAAATGCCAAACCAATGAAATAATGTATTTCATACTTTGGACTTGTATGAATATGTGTATCTTTTGCACATATCGACTCATGTTCGATTTCAAGCTCTAAATCACTTTCTGGAAGGTTATATGCGCACTAATGCGTAAATATAACCAGTTTAATGCAACGAACACTCTGGAATAGTGAAATAGGCTTAACATACCTTAAATAACCTATACATAACTTAGATATAAGTTTTGGAAGGTTTGGTGTGGTGAAATCAAAGTTAAATCGCTTACAGGGACTAAAGTTGACAAACTGCGAAAGTATGCCAATTTGAACTGTAACAGACATTCCGGAACATGACCATAAGTTAAAAACACCTTAAATATCCTTTACATAGCTTAGAAATAGGCTTTGAGGGGTTCGGTGTGCTAAAATAAACTTTAGGGTCATTCAGGGACTAAAAGCGTCAAAAAGTGCACAAGTTTGCATTTTTACGCGTAACTTACGTTCTGAATACATCCGGACATCCAAAAATTTATGTAAGCATGACTACATTATATTTTAGTGTTCGCCATAAGAAAAATCCTTTCGTCACGTCATTTGGATCGTTTTTCGCGCTTGTGCGCATTCCGTCGTAATTAAGCGAACATCGCGTTCGTACGACCAAACGAACCGACATTCGAGATATTTTTGAGCACATTTTAAGTTCCCTATACTTTAACTTCATTTTAGAGCTTTGAAATGGGGTTAACGGGCCTTAAACGTGTCGAAAATGGGTTGATTGCACTGCAGGGACCAAAACTGTAATTCTGCCAAAATAAGCTTACGGACCTCAACATCCATGACCTTACGGTCCGTAAGGCAACCTGCAGACCAGATGCAGTGTATTAACAGCCTGTTTGCAGCTGTTTTAACCACAACCACATGTTTGCAACTTGCCTAATCTGTTGATAAACATCATTTTTAGCCACCATAAGGTTCCGACAAGTGTACGGCTCGGATCGTGGCACGATATTCAAGAAACGATCCTAGCGGCTCTACTTTTTCTATAAATACCCACCCCCCCTTTGGCTTAAAAACCCACAAATCTGATTAAGAAAGCTCTAAGTTGGAACCTTCGTTTCATACCTGAGCTATTTTGATCTGGGTTAGCATTCGGGGACCCTAGGTAAGTATTCTTTCGTTCTTTTCCTTATTTTTACTGCTTTTCGAGTCAGAAAGTCAAACTTTGTTTGACTTTCAGCGTTGACCAGTAATGGTCAATGCGAAGTTCGTTTGAACTTCGCAACGTGAGTGTAATCACGTTGGTCATAGTCCTTTGGGACTATGCCCACTGATTACCACGTTGTCTAGGGTCGTAGGGTAGGCGATCTAATAAATCGCCTATACCTTCGAACCCGACCCAGTTTGGTCGATCATTAGGATCCGACCAAACACATTAGGTGACCATAGTAGGTAGGGAATAACCTTCCGAGGTTATACCCTATGGTCACATCGTTTAAGTAGTTGTATGATAGGTAGTTTATATGCCTTAGGTAAATTACCAGAATACCCTTTTCATGTATAATTGGTAATTAAGCATATGTAACCTAAACCTTTGTCACGTAACTGATTATGTAATATGTTTAGGCATATAACACTTGTCATAGGGCTAGTTAGGCGGTCCGAACGCCTTTCACGCGCACGACACGTTAAAGTAACGTATGTTACCTTAATGGGTCGCGATGGGTCGATAATACTTAGGTTAAGTTTCATTTAGTATGTAGGCTTTGTTAAACCATATCATATGAGTTCCTACACTCATTTGGTTTACAAACCCTCCTGCTACCCAGTCTTCCGATTTAGGTCCGGGTTAATTATGTAGTTACCTATATTAGGTACCGTTTGATTTCCGGGACTCCTCTAGCTTACTTGGTAGTTGTTCAAGACTCCTAAGCACTCTCAGGCGAGTACATTCTTCCCCTATTTTACTGTTTTCAATTGTTTTGGGGTGACTCATATGTGCTAAATGTTTTCGATGTTATAACGATGGTTTCAAAAACGATTAAGGCGAATTATACAAAACTAATAACGATTTCATAAAGTGAACAAACTTGTTGGTTGTAGTTACATAACAAATGACATTCATTAGCAATGATCAAGCCGACCAGTATTAGGTTATGGTACCATAGGATCTGACAAATCCCGTTATCTTACTGCACCCGTGGTTATGTGTGGGGGTAGTGGTAGCGACTGAATCTGATATTGTTAATTTACTCTTTGGTAAGGGTTTATTAATGCGAGATGTTAATTTATCCTTTGGTAAGGGTTTATTAATGCGAATTGTTAATTTATCCTTTGGTAAGGGTTTATTAATGCGAGTCACGAAGGTTTGGATGTTATTAGCGAGACGATCATTTAAGTAGTTTCACGACCTAAAACGAATTTAACGATTGTGTAAACGATTGGTTTTCACACGATGTTTTAACGATTGGGTAAACGATTGGTTTTCACACGATGTTTTAACGATTGGGTAAACGATTGGTTTTCACACGATGGTTTAACGATTGGGTAAACATTTGTACATGATTGACATTTGATCATGTATTTCCCACAAAACATAACTTTGATTTAAACCAAGTTTTTACTTCAATACTTTGTTTTTGTGCATATGGTTTAGTTGAGACATTTCACTTGCCATACATGGATATTTGACATAGACATTTGACATGGATATTTGACATAGACATTTTACATTGTTTGGTTTGGTTTGATTAAGTGATTAAGTAACGATGCGTGTGTAATATGATACAAGCATGGTGGATACGCCGCTGGTACTTCCTATATATAAGTGTTTGTATGGTATTACATATTGTAGCGTTATTTGAATCATTTCAGTTTGAGACATAGAACATTTTATACGAGTAACATACTTTTCACAAGACATTTATTTACAAACAACTTATCTTATACAAACTCATTTTACATGGTTATTCATTTAATCATGCATTATTCTATTACTGATACATATCACCTGAACTTATCATTGTTTTTCAAATAATGTACTAAAACAAATGTTTTTGGGTTAAGAGTCATGGCTACGAGGTTTTACAAATTATAACTCGCTTGATTTGAGTTGGTTAATTAAGTTGCAATATTATACTCTTTTCAAAACAAGGTTTTTAAATAAAGTATTGCAACGTCTAAACTAGCCATGATTTCGACACTCCTACAAAACCTATGTACTCGCCAGCATTTCTTTGCTGACCTCGTTTTCACATATGTTTCAGGTATGTTGGATGATATCGATTGATAAGATGCATGCTCACATAGGACTGGACAAGGCCTTAGTGACTCAATAACAATGATAGACTATGTTTAAATAGTGTAATTAGATTTCCAGACGATGTAATTACTCAATGTTTAATAAAACGAAACACTTTTGATATCCATGGTTATGAAACATTAATTCTGTTGCAACACGCCCCAATGTTTCCGCCGCGATTTGTTGTTTTACGCGGTCGGGGTGTGACAAAAGCTGCCAGTATATGTTGAGGGAATGAATTCAATGCAACGTTTCTGTGTCATGGACTCATTATCCTGCTACAATATTATATTGGGCAAACCATGGATCCATGATATGAAGGTTGTCCCATCAACCTACCATCGATGTATCAAGATTTCTACCCCTTGGGGGGTTGTCAAAGTGGAAAGCGATCAACAAGAGGCAAAAGAGTGTTATTCCTCCTCAATGAAGGCTTCAACAAAATCCAAAGCTGGATAACAATTAAAGATACGAGCCCAGGATATCGTGGAAGCCTCAGAGCAATATATTAAGAAAATTATCCTGGATCAGGATAATCCAGATATTTCGGTGCTCGTAGGAGCTAATATCCCACAGGATATTGAAAATCAGTTAACTAACTTTTTAAAATGCAGGATGTCCACGTTTGCATGGAAACATGGGGATATGACAGGTATCTCTAAAGATATTATAACTGATAAGCGTGGGATTGACAGGTCTTTCAAGCCCGTTCAACAAAAGAGAAGGAAGTTTGCTCCTGAAAGGAATGCAATCATACAGGAAGAGGTTGAAAGGTTATTGAAATCCAAGATGATTAGAGAGGTCAAATTCCCCAAGTGGCTAGAAAACGTGGTTGTGGTTCAAAAGAAGAATGGGAAATGGAGAGTTTGTGTAGACTACACAGACTTGAACAAAGCATGTCCTAAAGACCCATTTCCTTTGCCTCTTATAGACTCGATGGTGGATGCAATGGCTGGTCATGAAATGCTAACCTTTATGGATGCATCCTCAGGATTCCAACAGATCCAAAGGAACCCTCAGATCGGGAGGATACTGCTTTCATGACACCAACAGGTATTTATTGTTATACTGCCATGCCTTTTGGTTTGAAAAAATGCAGGTGCAACGTACCAAAGATTGGTGAATGTGATGTTTAAAGACAAACTGGGGGACACCATGGAGGTGTACATTGATCATATGGTGGTAAAATCCAAGAAGGCTGAGGATCATCTCTAGGATATTGAAGGTGCATTTTATATCCTAGACCAATATAACATGAAGCTGAATCCTGCTAAGTGAAATTTTGGAGTGGGGGCAGGAAAGTTTTTAGGATATATGGTGACTAAAAGGGGGATAGAAGCAAGCCCGGAACAGATCAAAGCTATCCTGGATATCAAGTCACCATCTAACATGAAAGATGTGCAAAGGTTAATAGGACGAGTAGCAGCATTGAACATGTTTATATCAAGATACTCAGAGAAATGCAAGGAATTCTACGATATCCTGAAGAAGAATAAAAAATTCGAATGGGGAGAAAAGCATAAAACGGCCCTACAAGAATTAAAGCAATATCTTTCAACTGCACCTTTGTTGATGAAGCCCGAGGATGGTGAACCGTTATCCCTGTATCTTGCGGTATCAGGGAATGCTGTAAGTGTTGTTCTGGTAAAGGATCATGAAGGTCAGCAGTATCCTGTCTATTATGTTAGTAAAAGTTTATTAGATGCTGAAACTAGATATTCACACTTAGAAAAATAGATATTAGCTCTAGTTATGGCATCAACTAAGCTTAGACATTATTTTGAGACATATAGGATTCATGTTAAAACTAATTATCCTGTTAAAAATGTGCTTAGGAAACCTGAGATGTCGGGTATAATGGCTAAATGGTCGGTAAAATTAAGTGCTTATGATCTAGTATATGAACCAAGAAATGTTATAAAGTCTCAGGCTTTAGAAGACTTTGTAGTTGATTTCAGTAGTGAC
Organism: Helianthus tuberosus; assembly: GCA_030545235.1. Classification (NCBI taxonomy): domain Eukaryota; kingdom Viridiplantae; phylum Streptophyta; class Magnoliopsida; order Asterales; family Asteraceae; genus Helianthus; species Helianthus tuberosus. Next base: position 73,647,490 of record CM060359.1, read on the forward strand.
ATTCAAAACGAAGTAGACTTAGAAGTACAACAACTAGGTGAGACCTTAGAATCCTGGACATTATATACCGGTGGTGCATCTAATGTAAGAGGTGTATGATTAGGTATACTACTAAAATCGCCACAGGGGGACATATTACCCCAGGCTATTAGGTGTGAATTTCCTGCCACTAATAATGAAGCAGAATATGAAGCTCTGATTGCAGGATTAGAGTTGGCCAGGAATATTAATATTAAAAATTTGCAAGTATATGTTGATTCCTTGTTAATTACTAACCATTTCAATGGATCCTATGCAGTCAGAGGTGAAAGATTAATCGAATATCTTTAAATTGTCAAAAAAATTAGCAGGATATTTTGGAAGTTTTTACAATTGAACAGGTACCAAGAGAGGATAATGCTGAAGCAGATGCTTTGGAAAACTTGGGATCTACAGTCAGGATACCAGAAGGAGCTCAAATACCAATACTACATATTCTGTATCCTGCCATGGAACTCTTCAAGTCTCAGGGTAAAGAAGTAGCAAGTATCCAGGGTCCTGGTAATGAGTATCCTGAGGAGGATCCTAAATCCTGGACAGCCCCAATCATGAAATATATCAAAGAAGGATACATCCCAAAGGATGAAAATCCTAAGGCTTTCAGGTTAAAGGTATCTTGTTTTACTATTATAAATGATGTTTTGTATAAGAAGTCTCTTGCAGGTCCATACCTAAGATGCTTGGAGGATCCTGAAACCAAGGAAGTACTTCAGGATATTCACGAAGGAGACTGTGGCAACCATACTGGGGGCAGGTCATTGTTTACAAAAGTATTAAGAACGGGATACTATTGGCCGGCTATGAGAAAAGATGCTGCACAATATGCTCGAAGATGTGATGCATGTCAGAGGCACAGCAATATACTACATCAGCCTGCTGAGCCATTATATCCTATTGCATCCCCTCGGCCATTTATGAAATGGGGTATGCATATAGTGGGGAAACTCCCAAAAGCTCCAGGAGGAAAGGTTTTTATGTTGGCAATGACAGATTATATCTCCAAGTGGGTTGAAGCTGAGGCCTTTGTTCAAGTTAGGGATCAAGAAGTGGTATCCTTCATAAAGAGAAATATCCTGACCAGATTTGGGGTACCAGCTGAGATAATTTGTGATAATGGCTCTCAGTTCATCAGCAAGAGAACCACTGATTTTTGCAAAAGTTGGGGGATCAAGATGATCACATCAACTCCAGTACATCCTCAAGCAAATGGACAAGCAGAAACCTCAAACAAGATAATTGTCAACAACTTAAAGAATAGATTATGTGCTAAAAAAGGTAGATGGGCAGAGGAACTACCATTTGTCCTATGGGCTGATAGGACGACAGTAAAAAGTGCAACTGATCAGACCCCATTTTCTTTAGTATTTGGGGCAGAAGCAGTGATCCCGATAGAGATGGTGATACCTACAGCAAGATCAAGCCTCCTGGATCCTGAGGCAAATCCTGAAGCCCTGTGTCAAGAATTAGATACTGTTGATGAAACAAGAGATGCGGCAAAGCTAAGGATGACAGCATATCAACAGAGGATATCCAGAGCATATAACAAGAATCTGAGGACTAGAAGGTTTCAAGTTGGAGATCGGGTGTTAAGGAAGGCTTTTCAGAATACTACTAATCCTGCTGATGGGAAGCTTGCCCCAAAATGGGAAGGAACTTATGAAGTTGAATCAGAATCTGGGAAAGGAGCATACCGACTCAAGAATATGGAAGGGGATATGTTACCAAGATCCTGGAATTCCATACACCTTAAGCTCTATTTCAAGTGAGTTTAGAATTTAATTTCTAACTCAGGATGGTATGAATTCTATCCCTTTTAAATATGTTTGAATTTATTTATTCTTTTGAACCCAATACTAACTTAAGCATCGGAGGGGTGTTAGCCAAGCTAACACCCACCTTAGTTTGAAGGTGTTTTGTAGGATACGCTTCAGGATGTTACTCCAGGATGGTATGAATCGAAAGATTAGATGATTGGCCCCCTCTCTCACGTTTAAGGGATCCTCATCCCTTCAAAGGTTTAAAGGTATTCACCTTTCTCTTGAATTGGGTTTAAACACCCCGTCTGGAGCGCAAGTTATTCAGGGATAGTTCAAGGTAGTGGGACCAGTTCATGTAAAAGTGGCTGACAATTTCGTTATTATTGGCTATATCCTGGATCCTTAAGGTAGATGAGGATTGATCACCCTCTCTCACGAAAGTGTATTTTCATACTCTCTAAGGTTTAAAGGTTTTCGCCTTTCTAAGTCTTGGAGTTTATACACTCCCAGCTATAGCGCATGAAAACAAGGGTTTATCCCCAGGATATTAAGGGTTTATCCCCAGAATATTAAGGGTTTATCCCCAGGGTATAAAAGGTTTATCCCCAGAAAAACTAAAGTCTATGGACAGGGGACATCCATCTTGATACATTGTAAACATTTCGAAGGATGAACTCAATTTCTTAAATGTTCCAGACAGGGGATATCCACGAGGGGAATATTGCAAAAGGTTCAAAGGTGGGAAATTGGAATCAATTCTCTAGGAGTCTTTGGTATGATCTTTCCTTTTCATCTTTTGAAACCTTATCTAAATAACCTAAGTTTTTGGAGTTATGTATGACAAAGCTTTAACATAACATTTCTAATTAAATACTAGAGTTTAATAACAATATCCTGATCAGGATATTCTTTCAGAATATTTTCTCGGGATATTTTCTCAGAATATTTTCTCAAGATATTTGAAATAATATTGAAATAAAGGAGAAAACTACTTTTAAATCAAACACATGCAACGCAATAAATAACAGTGGATAAGGATAGAAAGGTTAGTTTATTATTCACATGCAAAAGGTTGCACTATTGGCTTCATCTCAAAATGAGACCCATCCACCAACAGTGCAACTAGTTCTAAACCATATTTACTTAAATAGTTGAAGGCTTCGTCCTGAAAACCAGGATCCCTCCACCTTCAACTGTTGATTGTTAAAAAAAAAAGCATACTAAAGATTGATGACCAAGGGCTTCGTCCTGAAACTCAGGATCCCTCCACCTCCAACTGTTAAATTGTTCAAGTGCAGGAAATGTAAATTGTTTAGGGGTTACAGACCATTCAAATTTAAAAGAGTGGGCTCCGACCTAAGCAATTATATCCATCATTGCCCATTTCGATGCTCTCACACAGCAACATCAGCTCCAGCCTCCACCTTCTATGCAGCTTCAACCGCCACCTCGGCCGCCTTTGAAGGCTTACCAGAACACATGTATCATTAATACTGTCTAATCGGGATACAGACTGTAACACCCGTCTAAATTAATCAAGAGTTTAATGATATAATACGCATTTTTATGCTAAAATGTGACTTTACAAAAACCTTTCTAAAGTAACATACTTACATGTCTATAATATTAAAAATATAGTACCAAATGTTTTACATAGTTCACTTAAGATAAAAAAAATCCTGGATTAACGCGGAAGCTTTGTTCGGGCGTGTGTTCGGTTCTTGTCCATTGCTTGATCGGCATCCGAGAGCTTGCTAGTACCACCTAAATCCAAAACCAACATAAAAGTTAGTTTTGGTAGCTCAAAAGTGTGTAAAACCAAGTTCTAACATCAAACAGTTTAAGAGAAAATAAAATTTCTGGATTTACGTCTGTCGCGCCACGCGACAGACTTCTCTTAATCTTTCGCGGGCCGTGAGCACTCTCGCGTGTCGCGCCCGGACCATAGTACCCCTGCGCGTGTCGCGGGGGAGAACGTTTTCCAGCAGGTCCGTATTTGGACCTGCATTTTCTGCCCAGCTCTAGTTTTATCCAAAGTGCAAACTTCAAATTGCCATAACTTGTTGTCTACTGGTCCGTTTTCAGCGATTCTTTTTCCTACACGTTCGTAATTTAATTCTCCATCTCATGGAGTAAAAATCCGACATTCTAACTAATAAAATTCTAAATTTTTAAGCATTCGGCTTATTATTCAAAATCAACATTTTGACCCGTTTGGATTTAAGACCTCCAAACTTATTTCTAATTAATCATAAATCATATACCAAAGTGTTTAACTTAAATCTCTATTTCGGATTCATAATTTTTGTGAATTACGCGGCAAACACCCAAGTTACACCCGTAATTCATTTTGACCCGTTTAGAGGATTTTTGTGCATTTAAGAATCAAATACGCTCTTCTCTTTTCACGCCTCGCGTTCCCATATTTAAATAGCTACTTATATTCCACCACAACTCTTTTTGTGGTGGATTTACATAAGGAACCCACAATCCCAATTTTTTTTACCCTTCGTTTAGTTATTTTGCTTAAATGACCCGTTCTTAGGCATTTAACCTGCGAAGTTTATGTCTACAACTTTTACATGTATCTAAGGGCTTCGTAATTATAATACAAGTTTCTAAACGGCCTCTAAGGGTCGTTTGTCCGATTTACCCATCAGGGCTTTTTGGTCAATTCTAGTCTCTTATTTTACGACGAAGACTCTCACTAATTATTTGACCAAAATAGCACTTTTAACCACAACATAATTATGCGTACCTGGCTCGGATCAACATATTGACCCATTTTAATACCTTGTCTTCATTTATTTGCTATTTCACAGCTTCGCTAATTCCCGAGCCATTCATCCTGCGAGCATGAGACTCGTCATACACTTATTAGTCGTTAATTGTCAAATGATATCAATATTACCATTTGACCCGTTTTACCCTTTTTGTTAGTTTAGGCTTACTTATAAAGTAGCCGTCGAAAACTCATTTTATCTTAGTCCTTTCGTGACTAATTTTCCACCCCATTTCACCATTAACTATGGTTTTTAACATTTGTTTTTGGTTCCGACCCGTATCATTTCGCGTCGGAAACCTTATTTTGAATACTATCTCTATTGTATTTATAACTTATAGAATAGACACATGTTCTACAAAAGGTGTAAGTTTCACTTACCTTGCATCCATGCCACGCTTTTCTTTCCGTACTTGCTCCGTTTGACCCGCTTTATCCACAATCTTCCATCTAGCTCGTTAGGCGTCAAACTATCATCATATTTCGTAAGGTGGTTAGTTTAATCATTGTCAATCATGACTATTCCATCTTACGTATTTTCTATCAAAATTATCATTCGATCTTATTAATGGTCGGTTTGACTTTTAAAAAGTCAATTGCCTATTAGTATATAAAATGCACATTCAAGTTTATCAACTAGTTTTGGCATTTCTCAAATCACCCGGTAGGCGTTCTTTTAAGCCACTGTTTAACAAATCTTTTAACCCGGTTCCATATATTTCCAATACTTCAACTAGTTCAAATGATTACTAAATCTAACTTATTTATTCATTTTCACAAGAACTAAGGGTTCCCCTCTATTAGTGAGACCCATTTCATCATGCTATTTAGCATTCATCTGAACGCCTAATAAAATCAAGTGTTTCATATGAACAAGTATATGACACGATTTCATACATCTATTTACATGAATCAAAATTACCAAATTTTATCATAACATACTATAACCCATTTCAAGTCATGCTTAAGCTTTCATCCGAAATTATAATTTGTTCAAATATCTCGCTTCAACTATGAATTATGATTATTTTTAAACACCAATATATCATCCTCCTCACTATTTAGTCAAAACCCACTTATCTAAGTGTGGTAATCCATTCAAACACCTAGTCATGGCAATTTTACTTCAAATTTCTACTTAGGGTTTGTTCCTAAGCAATTATACTTCACTAATTCGGCCATAGCCTCTACGATTCTTACATAGGTCGCATCATGCAAAGTTAACTAATTTTTACAACTTCATGAATGTCAAAAATTCGACATACCTTACGATCCCCTTGACTTGGTGATCGTTTATATACATTCAAATCCGAAATTGGCCTTCGATTGATCCTTCAATTTGAAGATTTGGCGGAGCTAGGGTTTTCACCCCTTTCTGTCTCCTGGAGGTCGATCTAGAACACACACCTTTGTGTGTGTGTTTTATTTTTTATATATGTTTTAATTAAAACATTTTCTTATTTATCCACCTTTAGCCCCTCATGTTTTGGTTTGTTATTATGTAGGCCACAACCTACTTATTTCTAGTAACATTCCCTCTTATTAACTAGGTTAATTATTCCTAGTTAACTTGGTGGGTTCGTGGAAGTTATAACCCGTTTTATTTTAAGTCCCGTTAACTCGGGCCTTTCACATACTTTGTTTTCTCAAAGTATTTATCCTCCTTTTTAATTAACATCAAGTTTATTTATTCAAATCCTAATATTTACCGGGTTAATTTTTTTACCACTAACGGTATTTTACCCGTCATTATTATTAACGTGGTTTGATTACCAAACCCGTTTTTGGGATGTTACAAGTCCACCCCCTTAAAGAGGTTTCGTCCCCGAAACCTTATTTACGTAGTTCTTTTAATTTTTAGACTAAAGGAACTTAGTTTCATTTTTATGATATTCATTCTTTCAGTGTCTTTTATGTGTAAGTCCTCAGTGACCGAGGCTTTCACCTCTTATTTCTTATCCTTTGCACCTTTTTAACCAAGTCGTCACTTGATCACTTAGTCTCATCAGTTTGTTAACATGTTTATCCCGCACTTGTCTTATATTAACAAGCGCTTCGTATTTGTCAGGACATTTTCTTAACTTTGATTAGTTTTACCGGCTAGACCAATTAGTCGCCGTCACTTCATACCCCGTCATCCGGGTATACTATTTTGCCATCTCCGGCCTTACGTGTGTTTAATATTTTCTAAATCCCCTCATACTATTTATGTTTGTTAGAACGCTGCTTTTGACTAAAAACTAAATTTTTAGTTTACGTTTTCTCTGTCTTGCGTCTTTTTCTCTCATGTCTAGGAATTTTTTTTAAGGTGAGACCCTACAATGCGTTTCTTTCTATTTCTGACCCAAGGGTCTTTTGGCCTCGTAGACCTCAACATTGCTTATAATTCCTGAAGGTTGTGATGATCCCGTAGATTCATCTTTTACTCATGTCGTTCTAAAATATACTTTCGGTGTCAATGCACCCTTCTTAAGTTTAGAAATTATTTGTTTCCGTTCTTGAGTTCTATGGATCTTGACCGTAGTCTAAGGCTACAATTGTTTTCTTTCGAATTATCTTTCCAAATTTATGACTTCTACCATCATTTATACGTCGGTTTGTCCTACGCTTACCGTTACCCGGTTCTTACCTATACTTCCTTATGACCCGTTACCCAGGTTCTTTTATCTTAATGTTTTTAGCTTTCCGGTTTCACTGGTTTGCGTTTTCCTTACTATATCAAGTGTCGTTCCTTAATTAACTCATTGTGACAACTGTCACTTTTCCGTACATTCCGTACACTAATTGAACAATAATCTGTGATTTAATAACTGTGCATGATCTAGTTTACAAGACAAATGAATTTCTGATTACTGTTATATACATACAATGGCATTTCATGTTGCAAGACTTTTATCATTACTACATGCAACCCGATATAGTTCAAATAATGCACAGAACAGAATTGGCACCATTATCAGACAAACTAAAAGCACTGACGGGAGTTCAGTACATAGACAGACAATGTTTTGAGACCCAGTATGAGCCAGAAACCAAGTTCTACACTAGTATAATGCGTAGGGAAGTAAGGACCACAAAACTGCTTTTCTAAGTGATAGTTTAAGTGCCGGGAAGTGCCTAAAACCCACATAAAGTGCATAATTCTGCATAAATCAGCAAAATTCAGTATTTTAACAAGTTTATTACATGCAAAAATACGACTAAATGGTCCTGAATGCTTTCCTAAGTGTCGGGAATTAAAAGTGTCACAAAGGGATACATAAAGAACACTAAACGGAATAGTTTGACACTTTAACGAACCGGTATCTAACCGAACAACCGGACATTACCCGAAACATCAAAATTATACTAGAAGCATTGTTTTATTATTTCTGAGCTAGTTATGGTCCCCGAACACCCTAACACACTATATAACACCTCTTATGAATAACACCTAACTAATACATTTAAGTTCTAACTAGATTAACTTAACCATCATTTGAAACCAAACCAAGACCCCCCCCCCCATGGTGGACGGTCACCATGTGGCCCCACCTTGATCTTGTGTAATCTTCCTTGATCTTGCTTGGATTTGTAAAGATCTATTTAGATTGTGTTATGTACTTAAGGGACATAAGACACAATGGTTAAAACCAAAAATTTGGATTATAAGTGAACATGAGGGACCATTATCATCCACTTCTCAACACCATCTCTCTCCCTCTTCTCCCCTCCCTCTTGGCCGAGAACCACACCCACACCACCACCACTTTTCATCCATCATCCATTCATTCCAAGTTCATTCCAAGGTGTAATAAGGTGTTTAAGGAAGGTCGGTGCTCTTGGATCTTGAAGGACTTTCATCATTTGCCATTATCCTCCACTTTTGTCATCACCATCATCTTGTGTTCTTCCCTAGCCTTGTGCTAGTAGTAAGACTCTCATAACCCTTGTTACTTCAAATTTTTATTGGTTAAAAGATGTTATACATTGATGAACATGAAGAACACCAAAGAACATAAACATGAATCATGAACATAATCTTGATATATGATGAAACTATGTTGTTTAGTGTATGAATGATACTTGCTTGTTATTTACTAGAGATTATGATGTTGATCATCATAAGGGGCTTGCTAGATTGTGATTAAACACATGATCTAGCAAGAGAGAGGATGATTATGTAATGAAACAAGATGATCATCCTCATGTACAAGCACGAACTTGAATAATAAAGTGATTTCTTGAAAATAATAAGCAAAGTAAGTTAGTAATCTTATGGATCTAAGATTTATGAATGGTTTTTCAAAAGAACCAAGTTCAAAATATGATTTTTAGAAGATCATGGTTCTTACTTAAATATACACTATTTTTTGTGATAAAACAAGTATAAGAACACTTTGTTTAAAAGAAAAATTCAAAAGAATGATTTTTGGAAAAATCATCTAACAAGTTTTAAACACTCAAATCTTTCAAGAATGAGATTTTTAAAGAAATAAACACATTTTAAAGGGTAACTAAGTCTACTATAAACACTATCAAGTTACTACAAGTCTTTATGAAAATTCAAGTTCATGATTATTATGTAGATAGCTTTGTTTTAGCACTTGGTAAGTGTAGATTGATTATTGATTGCTTATAATAATTTTTGAAAAGAAAATGATATGCTTTAATAGCATGGACACCTCCATTTTTAGGGGAAACTATGGCGAAATTTTTAAAAAATACAAACACTTAGAAAAATATTTTTAAACAAATATTTACAAGTGAGTTTTAAACCATGGTTTTCAATATAAACTTTGCCATAGATTTTGTTACAAATACAAGTATCGGAGGTTGGTTTTTATAAATAAAAATGGATAAATATGTATTTAGAATATATATTTACATTAATAACACATTGTGTGTGATTATTTGTATACTTGGTGTAATAGTTATGTTATTTTAGGATTTAAAGTAATATAACTTAACAAAATACAAAGAATTTACAATCCAAAATAATACCAAAAATCACAAGGAATAAATATATAAGTTACACACTTAATATTGTGGAATCGAACGCAAGAACGTAACTTACAAAATATTCCGGAAAATACCGTTATAAATATGTTTTTGGTAAATATTATTTTGGACACAAGAAATGAAAATATGATTTTCGTTATTATTACAAAGTATATCATATTTTCGACAAAGAGAAAATATATTATTTTTGGAAGTAAAAATATATTTTCTTAGAATATTTAGAAGATATATGATTTTTGGGAAAAATATATATTTTCTTGAAATACATTATTTTGAACAAAATAAGTTTATATATATTTTCTAAGTGAGACTTGAAAATATATTATTTCGGAACTACATATACAAGAATACGAAAATACATGTATGAAATACTCCCATCATTGGGAAGAAAATACGAGTATAAATACTTGAGAAGTATTGTCACAAAAATATTGTTTAACAATTATTCCAAAATTTAATGTAATTTAAAGTTAAAATAATTATTATTTTAACAAGTAATTATAACTTGGGATAATGTTAAAGACATAAAAGAAACGTAACTCAAAACATGGATACTAAGGCAAGGCACGGCCCGCTCGTCTAATAGACCCTAGCACATTGTAGGTAGTCGTGTTTGCTGATGAGATTTGAGTTATGAGTACTGAAGACGCAAAACAGTGAGTTCATGTCCCCCTTTTCTCTTAATTGTTTTTGGTTTTATAACTCTCGGGGGTGGAATACATGTTACGAATACTTAAACAGTATGAATTGCCTATGAAATGAACTACTAGATCATGTGAGCATAGACTAAATATTGAAATGCCATTAATACTTAATTAGGGACGAAGGTTAGATCTAACGGGTATGGCCGAGCCCCACTCATGGTCCTCATGTGATCTCTTGAGTGCTTCGGTGTCCCAGTCGAGGGAAATCAACATAGTCAAGGGAAATTGACATACTCAAGGTAAATTGACATAGTCGAAGGGAAATTCGACATAGTCAAGGGAAATCGACATAGTCGAGGGAAAATCGACAAGGGTATAAGCCTACTCATTTTGAGTGCTCCCTATGTCCTCACATGCCTTAATGTCCTTGTAAAACATTTATTTGGTATGTTCATACACGCTTTTCATACCTGTTTTCAAATGAGTCTCTCAAAGGTTTTCAAGTTTACCAGTACTCACACAAAACGCATGAACTCGCTCAACTTTTGTTGATGTTTTCCAAAATTACATGTATTTCAGGTAACAAGATGGATCTTGAGCGCGGGTGTTGTTTCTAGAAGTAAATTCCAAGTTTAAGATGTCATCCACTTTTGTTGAATTGTATCTTAGTCGAAGGTTATTTTGTTTGAAACTTAAATAACTGGTATTTGTAATACTCAAATTTTATGAATGGATGAACATCGTTTTGATCATGTAGTTGTTTATTATGATTGAATGCAATGATATTAAACAAGTCACACATCATACGCTTCCGCAAAAGTCAGGGTGTGATAGTTTGGTATCAGAGCTTCGATTGTAGTGAACTAGGATTCCTTCTCGAGTCTAGACTACAATCACTAGAACTCTCTCACAAAAACATTTTTACAAAAAAAAGGGTTTTTCATTGCATTCACGTAAGCGTCAAGATCCATGAGTCAAACATTTTTCAAAGAAGCGACAAGGCAAGGACATTAGTAGGGAGGAAAATACCCCAAAATAAGGTGCCAACTAAGGCATAGTCTACACGAGTTAGACTTGCCAAAGACAAAATGACCCCCCAAAAGGATAAACGAGAGTTATATGTGATATGATGCATCGAATTGCCTGTTTATGCTAAGTAACATATTTGTTTATCGATATATACATACGAATAAGTGTACGGAATAATTATTGACGTGAATAAGATACCTTCGTCTCCGAATCCTATTATTATTCTTACTCGCACGATGAAGCTATCGGCCTCGCGTTCATTGCAAAGCTCATGGCTGGAGTGATTACCAAACGAGATTCTGAGCTTGCTTCCGTAGGAGATGGCTGCTCTTGGACAACCTTGGACAACTTCTTAATCAGACCTTGGACAACTTCTTAATCAGAGAGACAAGGTCCCTGCGGCTTTTGTGAAGCGAGATTGACGACATACCTGACCAGACAAGGAAGATGAAGTATTCATCTTGAAGGTGCCCCTCCAACTACTAGGAATTCTCCTTATTCCTATTTCGTTTAATCATCGTGCCTATTCGCGCGTAACGATAACGAGTGTTAGCGCGTGGACCACCACAATGGTCCTTTCCATGACAGAGGTATAAGGACAGTAGTTTCCCCTTCTTGGTTGATCATCTGCTTGGACGAGGGAAAATTGGGGTAACTGTGCAAGACAATTTATTATTACGGGGGCCCACGTAATAACGACTTGTAGTGCATGGAAATCCTGGTGGACTCTGCGGGTCAGGCTAATGATCACCACCTCTCTAAATATAACATATAGGTGTTCACACCCCCACCTGGTAGAACAACGCCTAGACCATTGCTTTAGCACTTTATAAAGTAGGAAACCTGTCTTTGCCTACTTCGTGTCTGATACTTCTACCCGTGTACGAGACGTTTGAGAACCGATATTTAAACAAGTGAAGATGGATAACATTCGGAAAGATTCAATGACGTTACACTCTCTATCACCCCTACGTGAACAACTACCACTTCATGAAACTTGTATGACCGAGGCGATGTAGCCTCGAGTTCATTTTATTTTCCCAATTAAAAACAATAAGCCAAGTTACCAAGTCTATGTGAAGGCTCAGTAATTGTTTCCGCACTCATACATTGTTGAGTATATATGCATGTGATATTGGGTGATTACATGTTGGCTTATGGTGCTATATACCTCATAGACAATTATGGAATGTTGTCTAACCTACCTCATACCTTATGACAGAAGAGAATGCCGCCCAGACGAGACATAGACACCAGTATGTTACCAAGGACAGAAGCCGAGCTTCAAGAATGCATCTCACAGGTAATTGCACGACATGAAGCCCTCTGCTCTAAGCACAGCGATGGCACTACCGGAAATAACCCTTCAACTGGCTGCACCTATAAACAGTTCCTGGACTGCAAGCTATTAAACTTTGATGGCACAGGAGGCGCCGTTGCATTTGTTCGTTGGACAGAAAAGACTGACTCCGTCCTAAGAATGAGTAACTGTTCGCCCCAGCAGAGTGTTACCTATATCTCAGGGTTGTTTTTGGATGGCGCACTCTCTTGGTGGAACCTTCAGATTCAGACCATTGGTAAAGATGCTGCTTATGCACTGAGCTGGGACGAGCTCAAGGAAATGATGGAGAAGAAATATTGTTCTAGGCCTGAAATCCAGAAGCTTGAGGTGGAGTTCTGGAATTTGAAAATGGACGGGCCGAAGATTTCTGAGTACGTCCAGAGATTTCACGACTTGTCTAGGGTCGTTCCCTACTTAGTCAAGCCAGAATTCAAGAGGATTGAACGATTCATTTGGGGACTTGCACCTCAAATTAGGAGCATGGTTACCACCTCAAAGCCCCCAACCATCACAGAGGCTATCAATTTGAGTGTCACCCTTACTGAAGAAGCTCTACGCATGGGAAAATTTTCGGAATCTGAAGATAACAAGAAAGAGACTCATGTGGAGTCATCGGGCAACAAGAAGAGGAAGTCTTCAAACCTAAAGATAGGCACCCAAGTCAGCTATGGAAACTCTAAAGCAAACAAAAGAAAGGAAGTGAACCCACCCCATGGCAGGAAAGCTTATGGAGCCGCTAAAGAGGCCGGTGGTAAGGTTTATTTGGGAAATAAGACGAGATGCGGGGAATGCAATTTTTACCATGAAGGTCGATGTCTGAGGCCTAAGTGTGGAAAGTGTGGAAAGGAAGGGCACAGCAAGGATGCCTGTTGGGCGAAGGATCCAGACAAAAAAGATAATGGGAAAACTCCAGGCTGCTACAGGTGTGGTGAAGTAGGGCACTTTAGGAATGATTGCCCTAGGAAGAACCAAGCAAGGAAGGGTCTTCATGATCGGAGCTCGTGAAGCACGCCAGGATCCAGATGCGGTTATGGGTACGTTCTCTATTAACCAACCTTATGCATTTATTTTGATTAATACTGGCACCAACTTTAACCTTGTATGCTTAGAACTTAAGAAACTACTTGGCCTAGTTTCGAGTAAAATAGACGTCCCGTATTCTTTAGAAATAGGCATATAGAAGGCTAGTTTAAGCAGACGAAGCGATTAAGGATTATATTTTGGGGACTCAGAAGGCCGGAACCTTGTGTTACCATTGACTTGGGAAGTCATGATATGATAGTCAGCATGGATTGGATATCCAAGTATAGAGCTAAAATCGTTCAATATAAGGAAAAATCAGACGCGTCCCTCCTACGAATGATGAAACATTTATAGTACACAACCTTCTTGCAATAGGTGCAAGGGTACTAGACCGTGGGTCTGCGACAATCTCTCATTGGTCGAAGAGACATAGAAGCGCCTCCGAGTAGACTGCAGAGCCTTTCTAGCTCATGTTGCCAATAAGGAGACCAAGGAGTCAGAGCCTGAGAACATCCCCGTGATGGAAAAAGTTCCAGAAGCCTTTTCTGAAGACTTGCCAGGAATACCTCCGCAGCGACAAGAGGAGTTTAGGATAAACCTCGTGCCAGGAGCGGCACCAGTGCCGAATGACGCCATACCGACTAGCTTCGTCCGCGAAGCATGAGCCTCCGATATAACTGCAAGATCTACTAGACAGAGGGAATTAAGGACATGACATCCTTAGTTAAGGACACAAGGAGAAAGTTGACAGTTTCCACTTTGCATAAATTCCAGAGAATTGGATATCAAGGATTGGTATCCTTTGCCAAGGATTGATGACATGAACAAACCAATCGTTAGGTTATAGATACCACTAAAAGATCGACTTGAGGATAGGATATCCTCAACGGTGAATACAAGAAGGAAATATCCCTAAAACGACCTTTAGGACTCGCTTCGAGCATTACGAGTTCCTTGTCGTACCGTTTGGCTTAACACATGCATCGACAGTATTCGTAGACCTCATGAATCAAACGTGTAAGCCATACATAGATCATGATTATATTTATTGACTACATTCTTATATGCCCAACGACCAAGGAAGGTCGTGAGCAACATCTGCAATTTATCTTGCGACTCTTAGAGAAAGAACAGTTATGTACTAGAATGTCGAAGGGCGGATTTCGAATTCACGAGGTAAGAACTTTAGGATACATGGTGGATAAGAATGAGATTCATGTCAACCCTGTAACCAAGAGCTAAGGAGTTAGAGTTGCAATTATGTAACGCTTCTCGACAAAGTCTCGATTGCGCGTCGATGCAACGAAACCACGACATTGCATACGCGTCATGTTGATTAAAGGATCATGAGAAGAAACCTTGATCTAGATACAGTAATTGCGCGCCGCAAATTTGACGTCATTACCTGTAAGAAAACGCTGCACGACCTTTACTGACCACAAGGGTTGCAGCACATCGTTGATCGTAAGAACTTAAATATTAACGAAGATGGACTGAGCTACTGAACGATGCAGACTGTATGGACATGTTATGTGCTTGTGTGATAAACTTTGATGAAAAGTTGGAACACTCACTTGCCCTTAGTGAAGTCTTCCTGCAACAGTATTTATCACACCGCTGTTTAAACCGCTTCGTGTGAAGCTTTAACTAGAACATAATAAGTCGATCCCCGTTGTGTTGAACGGAGACCGGAGATAAACAATCTACTGGCCCGAGTTGGTTCAAGAAAAATTAGAGACAAGATCGTTAAGATATGTGATCATATCAAGACACCCCGCGGAATACAGAAAGATTGCGCCGACGAGCGGCAAAAATCGTAGGAATTCGAGATAGGAAGTATGACTTTAATGGGAGCCTCACCTTGAGAAGGCGTGGTGCGATTTGAAAAAATGTGAAAGGTTGGACCCCCGGTATATTAGACCTTTCGAGACCCTGGTAGGGATCGGTACCATTGCTCACTAGCTGAAACTTCCAGAAAAGATCAGTAGTGATCGCGACACATTCCACGTGTCTAGTCTTTAGAGGAGTCTGACACAAGGAACAGTCATTATTCCTACAAACAAGATTCACGTCAACGACAAACTCCAATTTACTATAGAACCTAATAAGGTTGCGGACTAAGAGTCCACAAAACACAGAGAAGACATAGTTGATTTACCTGAGTACGTTAGAATTCATATCATGACCCAGAGTGACATGGGAACATGAAGACAAATTTTAAACCTAAGTGACCACATTTGATTCACAACTCCCTTGCGACCGATGGCATCGCTTGAATTTCGGGACGAAATTCTTTTAATGGGGGGAGTCTGTGACAACTGTCACTTTTCCGTACACTAATTGAATAGTAATCTGTGATTTAATAACTGTGCATGATCTAGTTTACAAGACAAATGAATTTCTGATTACTGTTATATACATACAATGGCATTTCATGTTGCAAGACTTTTATCATTACTACATGCAACCCGATATAGTTCTAATAATGCACAGAACAGAATTGGCACCATTATCAGACAAACTAAAAGCACTGACGGGAGTTCAGTACATAGACAGACAATGTTTTGAGACCCAGTATGAGCCAGAAACCAAGTTCTACACTAGTATAGTGCGTAAGGAAGTAAGGACCACAAAACTGCTTTTCTAAGTGATAGTTTAAGTGCCGGGAAGTGCCTAAAACCCACATAAAGTGCAGAATTCTGCATAAATCAGCAAAATTCAGCATTTTAACAAGTTTATTACATGCAAAAATATGACTAAATGGTCCTGAATGCTTTCCTAAGTGTCGGGAATTAAAAGTGTCACAAAGGGATACATAAAGAACACTAAACGGAATAGTTTGACACTTTAACGAAACGGTATCTAACCAAACAACCGGACATTACCCGAAACATCAAAATTATACTAGAAGCATTGTTTTATTATTTCTGAGCTAGTTATGGTCCCCGAACACCCTAACACACTATATAACACCTCTTATGCATAACACCTAACTAATACATTTAAGTTCTAACTAGATTAACTTAACCATCATTTGAAACCAAACCAAGACCCCCCCCCCCATGGTGGACGGTCACCATGTGGCCCCACCTTGATCTTGTGTAATCTTCCATGATCTTGCTTAGATTTGTAAAGATCTATTTAGATTGTGTTATGTACTTAAGGGACATAAGACACAATGGTTAAAACCCAAAATTTGGATTATAAGTGAACATGAGGGACCATTATCATCCACACTTCTCAACACCATCTCTCTCCCTCTTCTCCCCTCCCTCTCGGCCGAGAACCACACCCACACCACCACCACTTTTCATCCATCATCCATCATCCATTCATTCCAAGTTCATTCCAAGGTGTAATAAGGTGTTTAAAGAAGGTCGGTGCTCTTGGATCTTGAAGGACCTTCATCATTTGCTATTATCCTCCACTTTTGTCATCACCATCATCTTGTGTTCTTCCCTAGCCTTGTGCTAGTAGTAAGAGTCTCATAACCCTTGTTACTTCTAATTTTGATTGGTTAAAAGATGTTATACATTGATGAACATGAAGAACACCAAAGAACATAAACATGAATCATGAACATAATCTTGATATATGATGAAACTATGTTATTTAGTGTATGAATGATACTTGCTTGTTATTTACTAGAGATTATGATGTTGATCATCATAAGGGGCTTGCTAGATTGTGATTAAACACATGATCTAGCAAGAGAGAGGATGATTATGTAATGAAACAAGATGATCATCCTCATGTACAAGCACGAACTTGAATAATAAAGTGATTTCTAGAAAATAATTGTAACATATGTGCTTGTAATCATTGTGAATAGTTCAGTTATCAATAAAACAATGTTATTTGATCCCAATGTTTGTTTGGTTGTGTTTTACATTTTTCATGTTTTGACTTTTATTCAATTTCAAACTCTTTATCGCCTTCTAGAGAGTTATACGCAAACTGGTGCATAAACGTAATCAGTTTAATGCGACAAATACCCCGGAACATCAACATATACTTAACATACCTTAAATAACCTTTACATAACTTAGAAATAAGTTTTGAAGGCTTTGGTATAGCAAAAACAAGTTAATTCGCTTACAGGGACTAAACTTGACAAACTACGAAAGTATGCCAATTTGAACTGTAACGAACATTCCGGAACATGACCATAAGTTAAACACTCCTTAAATATCCTTTATATAGCTTAGAAATAGGCTTTGAGGGGTTCGGTGTCCTAAAATAAACTTTTGGGTCATTTAGGGACTAAAAACGTCAAAAAGTGCACAAGTTTGCATTTTCGCGCATAACTTACGTTCTGAATACCTCCGAACATCCAAAAATTTATGTAAGCACTAAAATATTTTATTTTATTGTTTGGCATAAGAAAAATCCATTCGTTACGCAATTTAGATCGTTTTTCGCGCTTATGCGCATTCCGTCGTAATTAACCGAACATCGCGATCGTACGACCAAACGAACTGACATCCGGCATATTTTGGAGCATGTTTCATGTCCATAATGTTTAGGCATCCTTGTGGAGCCTTGAAAATGATTTAACGAGCCTTAAACATGTCGGAAATGGCCTTAATACGCAACGGGGACTGAAAAGGGAACATTGGAAAGTGTTTGCTGATCAGGTGGACCTTAGCGTGACACCTAGCCCCCTAGGCGTCACGCGAGGCCCCTTCTAATCAGAAAAAGTCATTTGTTTCAGCTGTTAACAGCCCTTAACCCCTCCAAAGGCCAATGCCATGTGTCCAACTCTTGTGGTGGGAGCAATATGAGTTACCACAACATTCCGACAAGTGTACGGGCGAGATCATTCCCTCTTCTCCAAGAAACGATCCTAACGATGAACCGAAATCTATAAATACCCACCACATTTTCACTCATTCCTCACAAGAATATGATTTGAGAAGCTCTAAGTTGAAACCTTTGTTTCATACCTGAGCTAGTTGAATCAAGATTAGCATTCGGGGACCCTTTGTAAGTGTTCCTTCGTTCTTTTATTGCTTTTCGAGTCCGAAAGTCAAACTTTGTTTGACTTTCTGCATTGGCCAGTTTATGGTCGATGCGAAGTTCATTTGAACTTCATAACGTGAGCGTGATCACGATGGTTATAGTCCCTAGTGACTATACCTACTGATTACCACGTTATCTAGGCTCAGTGACGAGCCGTAGTTTAGGCCAGAATACGTATTCTTGCGTATTTTGTAACCAAACTACTTATGGGTATCAAAACCGTTTGTTTTAATACCAAACCTGTTTTCTAAACTTAGTTAAGCATGTTTTAACATGCTTAGCTCGTCACTTTTAGTTTAGTGCTTATATAGGGTCGTAAGGTAAGCGATCTAAACAATCGCTTATACTTTCGAACCCGACCCGTTTGGTCGATCATTAGGATCCGACCAAGCACATTAGGCGACCATAGTATATAGGGAATAACCTTCCAAGGTTATACCTTATGGTCGCTTCGTTTAAGTAGTTGTATGATAGGTAGTTTATATGCCTTAGGTAAATTACCAAAATGCCCTTTTTACGCCAAAATTCATTTTAAGCATATGTAACATAACTTTTGGTATCTAAACTGATTTAGTAACAATATTAGATATGTTAAGGCATATTTTACTTGTCATAGGACTAGTTAGGCGGTCCGAACGCGTTTCACGCGAACGACGCGTTAAAGTAGCATAAGCTACCTAAACGGGTCGTAATGGGTCGTAAGCACTTAGGTTAGGTTTCATTTAGTATGTAGGCTTTGTTAAACCATACTACATGAGTTCCCATACTCATTTGGTTTACGAGCCCTCATTCTATCCGATCTTCCGATTTAGGTCCGGTTTATTAACATAGTTACCTATATTAGGTGCCGTTTGATTCCGTGATCTCTAGCATTGCTTGGTGGTTATCTTAGGACTTCTGAGCAATCTCAAGTGAGTACATAGAACCCCCTCTTTTAAATGTTTTCAAGGTGTTTATGTGAGTACATAGTCCCCTCTTTTACTGTTTTCCAAACTGTTTTGGGGTGAAACACATGTGCCTACTTGTTACTTTCATGCTTCCCTGTTTTCACATCATATACCTGCTATGTTTGTTAGTACATTATAGTACATAATTTCATTACATTTCATGCTATATATGCCCATTGTGTGCATACTTAGTACATCGTTTTACATTACATTTCATGCTATGTATGTCCATTGTGTGCATACTTAGTACGTTGTTATACATTACATTTCTGCTATGTATGTTGACTGATAGCATGCTAGCACATTGGTTTACATGACTTTTCTGTTTTGTATGTTAACTAAGCATACTTAGTACATTGTTTTCATATGACATGTATACAACTGCTATAACATTTGGTTTGCACAAACGAGACTTATATACGTTCATTAACATTAGCTATGCCGCTCGGTAGTAAGTACTGGTACCATAGGGCTTGACAAATCCCATTCCTGACATCTCAGGTTTGTTTGGATGTAAGGAATGACTGAATCCGAAAACATTACTTTTGATAACCTTGACTGAAAGGGTTATCCGACTGTCTCAAGGCTTGAATGTATGCGTTAACTTACCACATAAATGTTTATATCAATGTAACATGCATTACTTTGCAAAACATAACTTTTTGATATATTCAAAATACTTTGTTTTGTACATTTCTACATTTGGATTATGTGACAATACTTTACTTACAATACATAACATTTGTTACACATTACTTGACTACTTTTGGACTATTAACATTTGATATGATTTATACAAGGACTTTTGACAATTGGTTTAAACATAGACTTTATACATTGTTGGTTTGCTTAAGTGACTTAAGTAACGAGATGTGAGTAACATGATACAAGCATGGTGGATACGCCGCTGGTACTTCCTATATATAAGTGTTGGTATTATATTACATATCATAGCGTTATTTAAATCATTCAATTTGGACTTATACATTTTACACAAGTAACACGATTTTCACAAGACTTTGGTTTACAAACAATTTACTTTGTACAACTCATTTTACTTGGTTATACATTTAACCATACATTATACTTTTATTTATACATATCATTTGATCTTATCGCTTTTTAAATAACTTACAAAACAAAACAATTTACAAGGTTCATGACTGACTTTTGCTAAACAACTTTTTCTTAAACTTATAAGTCATGAATCCTATTTTCACAAAACCTATGTATCTCACAGGCATTTTTATGCTGACGTACCTATTTTCACATGTGTTTTCAGGAGCTTTTGCATAGGATGATGATCGTGACACTAGGGCGGACCTGTGCCTTAGAGACATAAAATGAAGATAGACTTAGTTTAATTATGTTCTGAACTCTTTATTTCCTGTTTAAAACAATGTAACTCTTATGTTGATAAATAAAATACAACTTTGTATGCCATGGTTATGAAACAATTAATTCTGTTACAACACTCCCCGACGTTTTCCGCCACGTTTTGTATGTTATACGTGGTCGGGGTGTGACAGAAGAGTTGGTATCAGAGCCAATGGTTATAGGGAATTAGGTTATTAGTAATGCTTTGACCTAGACTATAACCTTTCTAGGACCCTAACACAAGTTATCTTGTGTTTAGATTTTAAAACATGCACTTCACCTATCCTTAGGTGATAACCACAATGGGAACATCAAGTTCGAATCCGCTTTGAAAATTAATCATCTGTTTTTGGATGATTGATTACTATGTTTTTAACCCTCCGTTCTAAGGTTTTGAACCCTTCCAGTTTGATTTTTGGCCTTGTGCCTTTCAAATTTTCAAAATCTCGTCAAAGTTTTGAGTTCTAAATAGTGTGAACACGTGCAAACTGGAAGAGTGAATGCATGTACCCTGGGTTTTCTGTCTAAGGCTAGAGTGTTCGTACAAATCCACATAATCGGACCAGTCACTCTTACCTGGGAACTCTTGGGGTGAGTGTTCACTTATAGGCGAGCATGTCTTCGCGATACATTATTTTTGACCCATTTACTTTGATTAGTTACTATGTGTCGTTTGTTTGCTTTGTGATGTGGACAAATGACCACCATCTTTGCTTTTGATTTTGTTTCATCTCATTCTCTTCATCCAATCATCTCACTCGTTTCCTTTCATGTTTTCCTCTTTTAGAATGCCTCCTCGACGCGAAAACCAAATAGCGACTGCCGAGCTGGCAGAAATCATTGCGCAGCAAATGGCTGCTCAATTCCCAAACCTCTTTGCTCAATGGAACCAAGCCAACAACAAGAACAATGCTCCATGCAAATTCAAGGATTTTAACTCGGCTAAACCACTCAAGTTTAGTGGTTCTGAGGGAGCGACTGGGCTTCTTCAATGGTTCGAGAGCATTGAGAATACTTTCCGCCACGTGCAGTGTCCTGACAATCGCAAGGTCGAGTTTTCTTCGAGTGTGTTTCAGAAGAGGGCTCTCACATGGTGGAACGGGGTTATGAGAGATCGTGGTGCAGAAGTTGCTCTAGCACAAACCTGGGCTGAACTTAGAGCTCTTATGATGAGGGAGTTCTGTCCTCGTCATGAACAGCGAGCTTTGGAGAAAGAGTTTGATGACTTGAAACAAGACAGTGGCGAGCACAGGGCGTATACTGACAGGTTTAAGGAGTTGAGTCTGCTTTACCCGACTATGGTTACCCCACTCGACAAGGCTATCGAAAGATACATCGACGGCCTACTTGACTCAGTGCAAGACATCATTACTGGTAGTAACCCTGCCACACTCCGTCAAGCGATCGAGTTAGCAGCGACATTGACTGAGTCGCAGGTTCGAAAGGGAAAACTGCACAAAAAGGTGACAAGGGTAAGAAGCAAGCCTCTGACAAAGAAGATAGCAAGAAAGGTCAAAACAAGAAGGGAAAGAATTTTGGTTCCTCAAAGGGTTCTTGGAAGCGAAAGGCTTCCCAAAACTATGCCGTTACTGCACAGGCTCAAGCTGCACCAAATCAGCCTGTGCAACCACTAGCCAAGAAGCCTTATCTTGGCACTACGCCTTTGTGCAACAGGTGTAATGGTCATCACCTACCACATCTCCAATGTCGTCATTGCACTAACTGTGGGAGAATTGGTCATCTTGCCGCTACTTGTCGCATTCCTGCTAACCAGAACCAGGCAGCTCAGAACCAAGCCCAACAAGTTGCTCAGCCTCTTGCTCAGCAACAAGGTCAAGCTGCACAACCTCATTTTCCTCCTGGTTCGTGCTACAATTGTGGGGATCTGACCCACTACAGAAACCGGTGCCCAAGGCTAGCCAACCAAAATCAGAATGCAAATCAGAATCAGGCTCAGGCTCGAGGTCGAGTTTTCAACATGAACGCACAAGAGGCACAGGCAGACAATGAAGTGGTGAACGGTACGTTCTTTATTAATAATCAGCCTGCATCTGTTCTCTTTGATTCGGGTTCCGATAAGAGTTTTGTGTCTTTATCTTTTGAGCCATTACTTCGCGTGTCTAGAACGAAACTAGGTAAACCTTTGACAGTAGAGGTTGCTAATGGTGAACCCATTGTTCTTGATTCTATTCTTCGCAACTGCCAGTTGAACCTTAACGATCATCTATTTCCTATCGACCTCACGCCTATGCAACTTGGAAGCTTTGACGTTATTATGGGTATGGATTGGTTAGCCAAGCATCGCGCAGAGGTAGTTTGTTTTGAGAAGATTGTTCGTGTACCGCTTTTGACAGACGAGATCCTACAGGTTCGTGGTGAGAAACCTGCCGGTGGTCTCAAACTCATGTCTTGTTTTAAAGCTCGGAAGTATCTGCGAAAGAATTATGTGGCCTTCTTGGCACATGTCACAGCAGATAAAGGCAAAGGTAAGTCTATCCAAGATATCCCTGTTGTCCGGGATTATTCTGAAGTATTCCCTGAAGATTTACCTGGTCTACCTCCAGCACGCCAAGTCGAGTTCCGTATTGATCTCGTACCTGGTGCAAATCCCATTGCCAGAGCTCCATATCGTCTTGCACCGTCTGAGATGCAAGAGTTGTCTAAGCAGCTTCAGGAGCTCTCTGACAAAGGTTTTATCCGTCCTAGCTTTTCACCTTGGGGTGCTCCCGTTCTTTTTGTCAAGAAGAAGGATGGATCATTTAGGATGTGTATCGATTATCGTGAGCTTAACAAGCTTACCATCAAGAATCGATATCCCCTACCTCGCATTGATGATCTCTTTGATCAGTTACAGGGCGCTTCTTATTTTTCAAAGATTGATCTGCGTTCTGGATATCATCAACTTCGTGTGCATGAAGAAGACATTCCCAAGACAGCATTCCGCACTCGTTATGGGCATTATGAGTTCACAGTCATGCCATTCGGTTTGACTAATGCCCCTGTTGTTTTCATGGACTTAATGAATAGGGTCTGCAAGCCTTATTTGGATCAGTTCGTCATTGTTTTTATTTATGACATCTTGATTTACTCCAAGACGCGAGCTGATCACGAGCAACATCTTCGTCTTACTTTGGAACTCCTAAAGAAAGAGCAACTTTTCGCCAAATTCTCCAAGTGCGAATTTTGGCTTAAAGAAGTTCAATTTTTAGGACATAGTGTCAACGAACAAGGTATTCATGTAGATCCCTCCAAGATCAGCGCGATTAAGGATTGGGATACGCCTACTACTCCTACTGAAGTTCATTCTTTTCTTGGTCTAGCGGGTTATTACCGCCGCTTCATTGAAAATTTCTCGAAGATTGCAGTTCCTCTAACTACTCTAACTCAGAAGAACAAACCCTTTGATTGGGGATTCAAGCAAGAGGAAGTGTTTCTGACTTTGAAACAAAAACTTTGCGACGCGCCTGTTCTGACTTTGCCTGAGGGCAATGATGATTTTGTCATTTATTGCGACGCATCTAAACTGGGTCTTGGCTGTGTTCTGATGCAAAGGAACAAAGTCATAGCATATGCATCGAGGCAGTTGAAGATACATGAGAAAAACTACACCACTCATGATCTTGAGTTAGGTGCAGTTGTCTTCGCTCTTAAGATCTGGAGACACTATTTGTACGGTACAAAATGTGTGGTTTTCACAGACCATAAAAGTCTTCAGCATATCTTCAATCAGAAAGAACTCAACATGAGGCAACGACGTTGAGTGGAGCTTCTAAACGACTATGACTGCGAAATTCGCTACCACCCTGGTAAGGCGAATGTCTTGGCCGATGCTTTGAGTCGTAAGGAACGTACTAAGCTTCATTGTGTTCGTGTTCAATCTGATATTCAAGCTCGATCTGATATCCAAGCCCGCATTTCTCAGGCTCAACAATCTTGTGTTTCACAAGGTTTGATGGATAGGGAATTTCCCTATCACATAACCCCTGATCTGGAACTGAAGGACAATGGATCGTATTACTTCATGGACCGTTTGTGGGTCCCAAGCCAAGATAACCTTCACACCTTGCTTATGGATGAAGCCCATAAGTCTCGTTATTCTGTTCATCCTGGCTCAGATAAAATGTATAAGGATCTTCGTATTCAGTATTGGTGGCCTGGTATGAAGAAAGACATTGCCTTATATGTATCAAAATGCCTTACTTGTCTTAAGGTTAAGGCTGAACATCAGCGTCCTTCTGGTTTATTGGTGCAACCAGAGATCCCAGTTTGGAAATGGGAAAACATTACTATGGATCTCATTACCAAACTTTCGCGCACAAAGAAAGGTCATGATGCCATCTGGGTAGTTGTTGACCGTCTTACTAAGTCAGCGCATTTCTTGCCAATCCGTGAGGATTTTTCTGCTGACAAGCTTGCTAAAATCTATGTGGATGAAATTGTAGCTCGACATGGTGTTCCTTTGAACATCATTTCTGACAGAGATGCTCGCTTCACTTCTCATTTTTGGAGAACCATCAATCTGCTACGGGGACCCAACTTAACCTGAGCACAGCTTATCATCCGTAAACGGATGGTCAATCTGAAAGAACAATCCAGACTCTGGAGGATATGCTTAGAGCTTGTGTGATCGACTTTGGTGGTAGTTGGGATTCACATCTTCCGTTGATTGAATTCTCCTACAACAACAGTTATCACACCAGCATCAAAATGGCTCCTTTCAAGGCTCTCTATGGTCGAAAATGTCGTTCACCAGTCTGCTGGAATGAGATCGGCGAGGCTCAACTTACTGGACCTGCCCTCATTTTAGAGACAACTGACAAGATTAAGAAAGTTCGTGATAACCTTCAGACAGCTAGAAGCCGTCAAAAGAGTTACGCGGACCCAAAATGCAAGCCCTTGGAAATTCAAGTCGGTGATCGAGTATTACTTAAGGTCTCACCTTGGAAAGGTGTGATCAGATTTGGAAAGAAAGGAAAACTTGCACTTAGATACGTTAGACCATTCAAGATCGTCGAAAGAATCGGTAAGGTAGCCTACAGACTTGAGTTACCTCCTGAACTTGGAAATGTTCATCCAACCTTTCACGTGTCCAATCTCAAGAGGTGTTTAGCTGATGAGAACCTCTACATACCGCTTGACGAAATTCGTGTTGACAAAACACTGAAATTTGTTGAGATGCCAGTGGAAATCATGGAACGTGAAGTCAAGTGGCTCAAAAGCAAGCGCATTCCTTTGTTCAAAGTTCGCTGGGAAGCTAAACGTGGACCCGAGTTTACTTGGGAATGCGAAGAGCAAATGAAGGCGAAATATCCGCATCTTTTCCCACGAGTTTCCTCTAAATAAATTTCGGGACGAAATTTCCACAAGTAGGGGAGACTGTAACATCGGTGCTTGTAATCATTGTGAACAGTTCAGTTATCAATAAAACATTGTTATTTGATCCCAATGTTTGTTTGGTTGTGTTTTACATTTTTCATGTTTTGACTTTTATTCAATTTCAAACTCTTTATCGCCTTCTAGAGAGTTATACGCAAACTGGTGCATAAACGTAATCAGTTTAATGCGACAAATACCCCGGAACATCAACATATACTTAACATACCTTAAATAACCTTTACATAACTTAGAAATAAGTTTTGAAGGCTTTGGTATAGCAAAAACAAGTTAATTCGCTTACAGGGACTAAACTTGACAAACTACGAAAGTATGCCAATTTGAACTGTACCGAACATTCCGGAACATGACCATAAGTTAAACACTCCTTAAATATCCTTTATATAGCTTAGAAATAGGCTTTGAGGGGTTCGGTGTGCTAAAATAAACTTTTGGGTCATTCAGGGACTAAAAGCGTCAAAAAGTGCACAAGTTTGCATTTTCGCGCATAACTTACGTTCTGAATACCTCCGAACATCCAAAAATTTATGTAAGCACTAAAATATTTTATTTTATTGTTTGGCATAAGAAAAATCCATTCGTCACGCAATTTAGATCGTTTTTCGCGCTTATGCGCATTCCGTCGTAATTAACCGAACATCGCGATCGTACGACCAAACGAACTGACATCCGGCATATTTTTGAGCATGTTTCATGTCCACAATGTTTAGGAATCCTTGTGGAGCCTTGAAAATGATTTAACGAGCCTTAAACATGTCGGAAATGGCCTTAATACGCAACGGGGACTGAAAAGGGAACATTGGAAAGTATTTGCTGATCAGGTGGACCTTAGCGTGACACCTAGCCCCCTAGGCGTCACGCGAGGCCCCTTCTGATCAGCAAAAGTCATTTGTTTCAGCTGTTAACAGCCCTTAACCCCTCCAAAGGCCAATGCCATGTGTCCAACTCTTGTGGTGGGAGCAATATGAGTTACCACAACATTCCGACAAGTGTACGGGCGAGATCATTCCCTCTTCTCCAAGAAACGATCCTAACGGTGAACCGAAATCTATAAATACCCACCACATTTTCACTCATTCCTCACAAGAATCTGATTTGAGAAGCTCTAAGTTGAAATCTTTGTTTCATACCTGAGCTACTTGAATCAAGATTAGCATTCGGGGACCCTTTGTAAGTGTTCCTTCGTTCTTTTATTGCTTTTCGAGTCCGAAAGTCAAACTTTGTTTGACTTTCTGCATTGGCCAGTTTATGGTCGATGCGAAGTTCATTTGAACTTCATAACGTGAGCGTGATCACGATGGTTATAGTCCCTAGTGACTATACCTACTGATTACCACGTTATCTAGGCTCAGTGATGAGCCGTAGTTTCGGCCAGAATACGTATTCTTGCGTATTTTGTAACCAAACTACTTATGGGTATCAAAACCGTTTGTTTTGATACCAAACCTGTTTTCTAAACTTAGTTAAGCATGTTTTAACATGCTTAGCTCGTCACTTTTAGTTTAGTGCTTATATAGGGTCGTAAGGTAAGCGATCTAAACAATCGCTTATACTTTCGAACCCGACCCGTTTGGTCGATCATTAGGATCCGACCAAGCACATTAGATGACCATAGTATATAGGGAATAACCTTCCAAGGTTATACCTTATGGTCGCTTCGTTTAAGTAGTTGTATGATAGGTAGTTTATATGCCTTAGGTAAATTACCAAAATGCCCTTTTTACGCCAAAAATCATTTTAAGCATATGTAACATAACTTTTGGTATCTAAACTGATTTAGTAACAATATTAGATATGTTAAGGCATAATTTACTTGTCATAGGACTAGTTAGGCGGTCCGAACGCGTTTCACGCGAACGACGCGTTAAAGTAGCATAAGCTACCTAAACGGGTCGTAATGGGTCGTAAGCACTTAGGTTAGGTTTCATTTAGTATGTAGGCTTTGTTAAACCATACTACATGAGTTCCCATACTCATTTGGTTTACGAGCCCTCATTCTATCCGATCTTCCGATTTAGGTCCGGTTTATTAACATAGTTACCTATATTAGGTGCCGTTTGATTCCGTGATCTCTAGCATTGCTTGGTGGTTATCTTAGGACTTCTGAGCAATCTCAAGTGAGTACATAGAACCCCCTCTTTTAAAGGTTTTCAAGGTGTTTATGTGAGTACATAGACCCCTCTTTTACTGTTTTCCAAACTGTTTTGGGGTGAAACACATGTGCCTACTTGTTACTTTCATGCTTCCCTGTTTTCACATCATATACCTTCTATGTGTGTTAGTACATTATAGTACATGATTTCATTACATTTCATGCTATATATGCCCATTGTGTGCATACTTAGTACATTGTTATACATTACATTTCTGCTATGTATGTTGATTGATAGCATGCTAGCACATTGGTTTACATGACTTTTCTGCTTTGTATGTTAACTAAGCATACTTAGTACATTGTTTTCAGATGACATGTATACAACTGCTATAACATTTGGTTTGCACAAACGAGACTTATATACGTTCATTAACATTAGCTACGCCGCTCGGTAGTAAGTACTGGTACCATAGGGCTTGACAAATCCCATTCCTGACATCTCGGGTTTGTTTGGATGTAAGGAATGACTGAATCCGAAAACATTACTTTTGATAACCTTGACTGAAAGGGTTATCCTACTGTCTCAAGGCTTGAATATATGCATTAACTTACCACATAAATGTTTATATCAATGTAACATGCATTACTTTGCAAAACATAACTTTTTGATATATTCAAAATACTTTGTTTTGTACATTTCTACATTTGGATTATGTGACAATACTTTACTTACAATACATAACATTTGTTACACATTACTTGACTACTTTTGGACTATTAACATTTGATATGATTTATACAAGGACTTTTGACAATTGGTTTAAACATAGACTTTATACATTGTTGGTTTGCTTAAGTGACTTAAGTAACGAGATGTAAGTAATATGATACAAGCATGGTGGATACGCCGCTGGTACTTCCTATATATAAGTGTTGGTATTATATTACATATCATAGCGTTATTTAAATCATTCAATTTGGACTTATACATTTTACACAAGTAACACGATTTTCACAAGACTTTGGTTTACAAACAATTTACTTTGTACAACTCATTTTACTTGGTTATACATTTAACCATACATTATACTTTTATTTATACATATCATTTGATCTTATCGCTTTTTAAATAACTTACAAAACAAAACAATTTACAAGGTTCATGACTGACTTTTGCTAAACAACTTTTTCTTAAACTTATAAGTCATGAATCCTATTTTCACAAAACCTATGTATCTCACATGCATTTTTATGCTGACGTACCTATTTTCACATGTGTTTTCAGGAGCTTTTGCATAGGATGATGATCGTGACACTAGGGCGGACCTGTGCCTTAGAGACATAAAATGAAGATAGACTTAGTTTAATTATGTTCTGAACTCTTTATTTCCTGTTTAAAACAATGTAACTCTTATGTTGATAAATAAAATACAACTTTGTATGCCATGGTTATGAAACAATTAATTCTGTTACAACACTCCCCGACGTTTTCCGCCACGTTTTGTATGTTATACGTGGTCGGGGTGTGACAATAATAAGCAAAGTAAGTTAGTAATCTTATGGATCTAAGATTTATGAATGGTTTTTCAAAAGAACCAAGTTCAAAATATGATTTTTAGAAGATCATGGTTCTTACTTAAATATACACTATTTTTTGTGATAAAACAAGTATAAGAACACTTTGTTTACAAGAAAAATTCAAAAGAATGATTTTTGGAAAAATCATCAGTTTTAAACACTCAAATCTTTCAAGAATGAAATTTTTAAAGAAATAAACACACTTTAAAGGGTAACTAAGTCTACTATAAACACTACCAAGTTACTACAAGTCTTTATGAAAATTCAAGTTCATGTTATTATGTAGGTAGCTTTGTTTTAGCACTTGGTAAGTGTAGATTGATTATTGATTGCTTATGATGATTTTTGAAAAGAAAATGATATGCTTTAATAGCATGGACACCTCCATTTTTAGGGGAAACTATGGCGAAATTTTTAAAAAATACAAACACTTAGAAAAATATTTTTAAATAAATATTTACAAGTGAGTTTTAAACCATGGTTTTCAATATAAACTTTGCCATAGATTTTGTTACAAATACAAGTATCGGAGGTTGGTTTTTATAAATAAAAATGGATAAATATGTATTTAGAATATATATTTACATTAATAACACATTGTGTGTGATTATTTGTATACTTGGTGTAATAGTTATGTTATTTTAGGATTTAAAGTAATATAACTTAACAAAATACCAAGAATTTACAATCCAAAATAATACCAAAAATCACAAGGAATAAATATATAAGTTACACACTTAATATTGTGGAATCGAACGCAAGAACGTAACTTACAAAATATTCCGGAAAATACCGTTATAAATATGTTTTTGGTAAATATTATTTTGGACACAAGAAATGAAAATATGATTTTCGTTATTATTAAAAAGTATATCATATTTTCGACAAAGAGAAAATATATTATTTTTGGAAGTAAAAATATATTTTCTTAGAATATTTAGAAGATATATGATTATTGGGAAAAATATATATTTTCTTGAAATACATTATTTTGAACAAAATAAGTTTATATATATTTTCTAAGTGAGACTTGAAAATATATTATTTCGGAACTACATATACAAGAATATGAAAATACATGTATGAAATACTCCCATCCTTGGGAAGAAAATACGAGAATAAATACTTGAGAAGTATTGTCACAAAAATATTGTTTAACAATTATTCCAAAATTTAATGTAATTTAAAGTTAAAATTATTATTATTTTAACAAGTAATTATAACTTGGGATAATGTTAAAGACATAAAAGAAACGTAACTCAAAACATAAATACTAAGGCAAGGCACAGCCCGCTCGTCTAATAGACCCAGCACATTGTAGGTAGTCATGTTTGCTGACGAGATTTGAGTTACGAGTACTGAAGACGCAAAACAGTGAGTTCATGTCACCCTTTTCTCTTAACTGTTTTTGGTATTATAACTCTCGGGGGTGGAATACATGTTACGAATACTTAAACGGTATGAATTGCCTATGAAATGAACTACTAGATCATGTGAGCATAGACTAAATATTGAAATGCCATTAAAACTTAATTAGGGACGAATGTTAGATCTAACGGGTACGGCCGAGCCCCACTCATAGTCCTCATGTGATCTCTTGAGTGCTTCGGTGTCCCAGTCGAGGGAAATCGACATAGTCAAGGGAAATTGACATAGTCAAGGTAAATTGACATAGTCGAAGGGAAATTCGACATAGTCGAGGGAAATCGACATAGTCGAGGGAAATCAACATAGTCGAGGGAAAATCGACAAGGGTATAAGCCTACTCATTTTGAGTGCTCCCTATGTCCTCACATGCCTTAATGTCCTTGTAAAACATTTATTTGGTATGTTCATACACGCTTTTCATACCTGTTTTCAAAGGAGTCTCTCAAAGGTTTTCAAGTTTACCAGTACTCACACAAAACGCATGAACTCGCTCAACTTTTGTTGATGTTTTCCAAAATTACATGTATTTCAGGTAACAAGATGGATCTTGAGCGCGGGTGTTGTTTCTAGAAGTAAATTCCAAGTTTAAGATGTCATCCACTTTTGTTGAATTGTATCTTAGTCGAAGGTTGTTTTGTTTGAAACTTAAATAACTGGTATTTGTAATACTCAAATTTTATGAATGGATGAACACCGTTTTGATCATGTAGTTGTTTATTATGATTGAATGCAATGATATTAAACCAGTCACACATCATACGCTTCCACAAAAGTCAGGGTGTGACACTCATTTGACCCATTTTGAGTGAAATTTAATCACTTATGAGTGTCAAACTTCGTTCTTTAATCGACCCGTCCAACTTTGAAATAATTGAACGAAATTTTCTAATTTTATGTTTGCAAGATTTGATCGTCTTTTAGTCATAACTCTCAATCCGAGTCTTTTGACCTTTTAATTCGCGTTCCCATCTCTTGGTTTACGCATACTTCTGAATCCCTACCCATCAATCGGGTATTTTACCGAATTCACTATTATTGTAACCCTTCCGGTATGCATTAAAATTTCGTTTTGATTTATTTGGTCATCTTAGCGAATCTCATTGCTTTTATTCGACCAAGTCTTTTATTCCTTATTGTACCCCTTTGACTTGTCTGTGTGAATTTCATCACTTATGACAGTCAAACTTTATCCCCCATGCCTTAGCATTCACATTAGTTGGTTTATATTTTTATTTACTTTAATCTTTGTCCCTTCTCTCGGGCCCGTTATTCTAACGTAATACGTTTCCGTCATCCGACTTGCGTTTACGTTTACCATCAAACATCTTACTTATTTGATTCATTTGGGTACCATTTAAGTTAGTCCCATTCACCCCGCCCTTACTACATCAGACGTAAATGTGTCCGCTATAAAAAGTTCATGGTATCATATGCTACTACTTACTTGGCCAGAGTAAACAATCAACACATGATACACATGACCTTTTTATAGTTTTCACATCACGCCCTATGTAAGTAACGCCTCTATTTATTTCGTATCTCTGATTTCATTTAGTAAAACTTTATTTAATTACAAAACAACAATCACTAGTTTTACTAGTTTTACATTTGAAAATATAAAATGTTTTTCTTTTCTATCGAACTATTATATAATCACATTCGTTAATGTGATTGCTACCTTTCTCAATAGCATTATATTGAGAGTTTTCCATTTGGATAATTACCCCCCGTCCAAGTTTCCATATGAACTAATCCTATTATTTCTTTGTTATTCATCACGTGAATAACACATGTTTATATTAAACTTCTCTTGGAAACATCATCCTGAATAGATATCCTATCCATTTTCTTTCCATTCATACATTAATTGACTTTCGTTAGTCAAAAGCCGCATAAATAAGACATACACTAATAGTCATCTTGTTCCAAATCTACACTACTGAATTATCATCATGCATAACACATAAATCATCTAGCACATAACACATTAACACTCTACTCTAACAATCATGTCCAAAGACCAGTTCATGGTACTCATACATTGTCGACTTTCAAAAGTCAACTATCCTACTTATATACTTTCAAATTATGAACATGAAACCATCTTAAAATGGTAGACAATTGTATTAGCATCATACACACTTCATACTCATATCATATGACATATACTCTTACATAGTCAATTAGTTATATACTCATTAGATTCATAATCCGTTCCATCCACACTACCATTTCCATTACTTCATAATTACACCAACATCATTCGAATTCACTCTTTTCTAAGATTCTCATATGCTCCCAATCTACTTCTTAATCGCGATTAAGACGATCAAACAATTCATATGTGTGCATTACATCATTCAAGCATATAACACAACTCTTAAATTATACTTCTACCCAATCACCCATTAACTACTTTCACATATGGAATTTCACCAAGAACATACTTATCATGATATTTTACTACTAAATTCATCATGTCTACATTCTATGCATATTCATTCATTATTTACATCCAATCTCATCTAATAATCTCACTTATGTATTTCATCAAACACTTGGTGTGCGTATTACTATTTAAGCATAATGTACAAGTATCATATGTTCATTCTCCTAATACTTGCTTTCATTCATCAATATAACCAAACATCATACATATTCTATAAAATACTCAATCCATTTAACAAGAATCCATCTAATACCATACTCTACATCATGAATTGAACAAGACTTGGACATGGTGAAACACCCATGTCATCTTCAGTGGCGGATCTAGGATTCGCTCCAATCGGTAACGTTTTATAAATAAATGGTAACGAAATAGAAAAAACGTCAAATTTTTCCAAAATTTACACTAATTTTACACTACCGCCGGAGCGCCAAGGGGTAGCGGGCATTACCCCTTGTTATACACTAGATCCGCCCCTGGTCATCTTCATCACCCAACTAGTGGGTGTTCATCTTTAAAAATCAAGTTAATCAACGTTATGCATAACACATGTCCTGTATGATGATGCTAACACATATTCATACTCATTTTCATACAAATTCGTGGATTGATCATAACCCACTTCATACAAGTTCATCAAATTAACTTCTACAACTTACCTCATGTGTAACAAGTCTAGATAATCATGAATTTGAGTCCATGCATTAGATTTGAGCTGAACTCCCCTCTCAATTTGAAGATTTTGAAGAATTAGGGTTCTTCCCTCTTTCTCCTTGTTCCTGGTCGACACACACACACACACACATACAAGTGTGTGTTGTGTTTAATTTTCTTTTATTTAAAACAATTAGTTTCTAGTTGTTCCCATTTAGTCCCCCAACTATGGTTTTATTATAAAAGCCACTAATTCATGTTTTCATCCATTACTTAATATTAATAAACTAGGTTAGTTAATCCTAGTAATTATACTTTATTCCATAATACATGGAAATCGTATTAGCGGGTTAAAGATTCAAGTTTTGGGGCGTTACAATAACGGTGTTGTCTTCTTTACAAGGTTTGCATTTACGGATCGACGTTTACTGATTTGTGTTGTCGTCATCTTCATGATTTAATGGATTGATATATTTGGCATCCGATATAGGGTGAGAATATGGATAAAATAAAAAGTTGCTGACTTACGGATCAGTATCCGGTGTGTCCAGTATTTAGGCGAAGCAGTTGTTCCTGTTGCTGACTGTTACTTGTATAGATCTGGATGCTAGCTCAAATATGATTGAATTTCATGTAGGAGTTTTGTCCAAGAAGTTGTAGGTGGATATGTTTCGGAATGTTCCGGAGAAACAGTAAAGCTAGTGGATGTGGAGGTTATATTTAGGCGATTTGAATCGAGATCGGAAGGTGGTTTTATAAATTTGTTTTGGTGATGATTTATGTGGATTTTGTGTAAATTATGTGGATGATTGTGATTTGATATTGTAAATTTAGGATAGAAAGAGTAGAGGTGGAGTGGGAGTGGTGGTCAGAGTTCTTCCGGAGTAAGGTGGATGGTTTGGAAGCCGACAAGTAACTCAGGTAGAAAAACGGGGTTTGATTTGTTTTGTTGAAGGTGTGTCCCACTTATTATAACATTTTTTAATTTTATTTATGTATTTTTTTGTTTTTTAAACAATGAGGGTATATTTATCATTTTACATAACTTAACCGGAAAAACTAACCTACATCCAGTTGGGGGACTATCCGAATAACAAGTAATCAAACTACAGGGAGTAAGAGTGTAATTTTAGAAAGTTGGGGACTAAAGGTGAAATTTAAGAAAACCACAAGGACTATCCGGTCATTTTACTCATTTAAAATTCTATTCTTTTGCCCATGGCTTTATAGCCTAGTGACATCTTGGGGGTGAGATAAGGCTTTGAGACCAATAGGTCTTGAGTTCGATTCTCACAAGGGGGTTTTCTCGTATTTATTGGGTTTCCTCCTGAATTGGTGTATTGACTTTATGCTTAGTGGAGATGGATATGATCGTGAGGTTCCGTTGGTAACACGATAATACTCCAGTGGTCCGTAAGTGATCCAAATTTGCCATTAAAAAAATCTTTTCTTTTCTTTTCTTTTAGTTTTTCTTTAATAACATATAATATTGAAAAGAATTAAAATGTAGAGGTATTTCTTTGGTATTGATATAGATTTTATGGAAAACTGAATTGATTTAGACTACATATCAATAAAGTTTGTTTTGAAATGTGAAAAATATTAAAGAATGATGTGCTTTTCCTAGATATCACATACTATTAGAAAAACACTAAATTACCCTATATATTTAAAGCACAAAGTCGGTGGCCTCGCCATCGACCAAACACGTTTTAGTCCTCCACGTTGTGCCACACTCCATCAGACCAGGGTTTCTATTTATAGAGCAGAGAAAGAGAGATGGTCGGATTTCGCTGTGAACCAGCAGCGTCAGTGGAATATGACCAAGACGTCCGCCGCGATGGTAAAATGGTGGTTCCTCTCCGGCTCTTCACCTTTGTCTGTGGCCAACGACGTCTTTGTCGAACGTCATCTGTAAACGATTGTCGTTTTGCCTCTGAAGACCGTCATCAACAAATCCGCAAACGACTCATCAACAAAAACATTGAAAAAACCTTAAAATTTAAAACCCTAGCTCCGACGATTATCGGCAATCTTCCGGATGCTTCTCTGCCTTCGATAGTCGTCCTCTGCTTCAACAGCGGCTTCCGGTAACACTAAGCCCCCTATCCTTCTATCTGCTAACTCACTTCGATTTTTTATCTGAATTATTATTTAGGTTTCAATTCGATAGATATATCATTTATTCTATATGAACAAACGTAAATATCATTATGTGAACGACAGTGTCCTAGAAGCAGTAATTTTGAATTTGTATGGGTCAAATTTGTGTTAATTTCTAGGTACTGTTTATCCTTCATCCATTAATTTAGCATTTTGGGCATAAAGTAGATAAGCAATAAGAGGGTTACATCATACATGATAGCACAAAGTTTTGTTTGTTTTATCCTGTTTTTAACCTTGACCTGGATTGACTGGATTAGATATATGGACATTAAGGTTCCATTTATGTAAACAATTTTCTGTAATCCAAAGGCTGATATGGTGTTCTGTATATAATGGCTGAATGCAATGAAATAATATTTAGGTTTCAATTCGATAGATATATAATTTGTATATCTTAAAGTTGAAAGTCGATGATATTTACTTCTTTGGCCCTTCATTTGTCTTTACATAGTTGATCTTTAACTTTCTTTGAGTGCTATCTTTTTCCTCCCACCACCTCTGTCTTTTAACTTTACACGTGTATATTTCAATATTAAATCAAAAGGTTTACTAGAAGAAGAAAGCGCAATGAGTTTTTCCCAGACGAAGACGAAGAAGTAAGCGCGACGAAGTTTCGCATAGTGGTGAGCAAGCAGCAACGACGACCAAAACAACCCTAAACGGCGGTAATTTGGGGATTCGGATTTCGGATTCTTCTTTCTTTCGATTTCAGGTTACCTCGTTTCTTTACAAATCGATAACAGTCGAACACCGCCGCACGAACTCTCAGACCACGGATCGATTGAACAGAGGTAAGAGTTAGGCACTTAGTTTGTTTGTTTGTTGAATTGAGTGCTTAATTAGTGCGTAAAATGAAGTGATAATGAAAGTTATAACTGATTTCAATTTTGTAGGTGCTGATTGTTTGTCGGTTGGAGAAGGGGCGTTTGTGGAGCACCACCCGAGCGGAAGGGTTTTGGCGGAATAAAGGTACACAGGATTCCATTGTGGTTTTAACTTTTAATTGTTGCACTATGGAGGTCATACCGTGGTTAATTGATTGTTGTAGATCTATGCCCTTAGGCAATTTGGTTATACATTGCTCTATTATGCTCCATTTTCTTTAGTTTATCCCACTAGCTTCTCATGTCTACTCATATATCTAATATAGTTTGGTAATTTGTTGTTAGAATTACTACTCATGTAGTGCTAACTTGGTTTTAAAAAGCGAGAGGCGCACAAAAGCGACGAGGTCTAAAATTGAGGCGCAAAAGCGGTGGGCTTTTCGTACCCGAGGCGCAAGATGTTTATATAATTTTTTTATATATCCCATACATATCCCATAGGTTTTTAGCTTCACCAAAATATAGCTATAAGTAAGGCTTTTATACCATTTTAATTACATGTACAAGTCAAAAAACCCAATGTACAACATTTTTATGTAGTAAAAAGCCTAAGGTACATGAGGCGCGCGCCTCAGGCCAAAAAGCCCACAAAAAACATCAAAAAATGCGCTTTTTTTTCGCTTCCTGTAATTACACAAGGCGAGAAGCAAAAAAGCCCCAAGCCCTGCGCCTTGTTGCGCCTAGGCGCGCCTAGGGCGCGCTTTTTAAAACCAAGAGTGCTAAGAATTGGAAATACTCATGTTGTGTTTTACTAATTATTATTTGTTATAAATGATAATAATCTATGAGGAGCAACTATACTGTTACTTAATTTAAGGATGACTTGTCATTTTAATATTGTCATGTCATTATTTCATTGAATTCTAATATTATCTTGAACATGACAAAAAAAAATGTTATATGTCAATGGAGTTGAAATGGGAAGTCAGCTTCCATTCTGATCGCAATAAAACCAATAGATTTGCTATTTTCCTGAATCAAAAGTGAAGTAATTCTCGAAAAGAAATATAAAGGAAGGAAAATGGAAAAAAATATAGTGAATTCGAAGGATTCGTCAAAAAATAAAGTCTAATATATGTCTCTTCATTTGTACATATATTATTATACTTAGCTCATATTGGTAAAAAAAAATAATCTTATGCTTTATGAAGTACTCAACTTCATGAATAAAATCATCAAAGCATAGGATTGGGAGGAGTTGGTTAATCCTGTATAGTTTTGATAAAAACTTTAGAGGTGGAGTTCATAATATACCAGCCATTATCATTTATAATTATGTGATTGGTGTTCGGGATATGGCTTCTTAATCATCCATCATGTCTTTAGCTTTGTTCAGATTTTGGTACCCTTTTATCGTGCTTATCGGTTTATCCATTTGAAGGGGTTTACAATAAGTAGGGTAAACATTTACATGTCCATTGTATGGATTTTGAGCTTTAAGAGTTTGAGTTAGATTTAGAGAATAATTAATGTGGTTTTACAAAATATGTTATATGAATGGTGGCCTACTTTCGTACGTATGTTTGATTTTCATATCTTACTCTTTCATATCTTCAAAATGTTTTATTTTGTGTTGCAGAATCAATTGCGTTCAGGTTCTCTATTGTTTTTTCGGGTCGTTACAAGTACTATACATGTTATCCGTTCGATTTTTGCGATGTGCTCGCGCCGCAACGCGCGCGGGAAT
Organism: Helianthus tuberosus; assembly: GCA_030545235.1. Lineage (NCBI taxonomy): Eukaryota > Viridiplantae > Streptophyta > Magnoliopsida > Asterales > Asteraceae > Helianthus > Helianthus tuberosus. The sequence continues at coordinate 73,686,788 of CM060359.1, forward strand.
GTTTACTAGTTATGTATGAAATTAAAATGAGAAAAAAAATATCAATAGTTTTCAGAAAGATGAATTTGCTTAGACTATGGGGTATGGGGCGGGGGTTGGGTACAAACACCCAAGTCACCACCCCGGGTGGGCTTGAGTTTCGGCGTGGCCCCTTGGGCGAGGGTTTCAGCCCGGGCGTTGGGCGGGGCTACCCACATGACATGGCGGAACCTCATTGGCCAAGAGCACTAGCCCTTTGAAATTGGCTTTTTTTTTCCACACCACCCCAGCCACGCCCCACCATACCCCTTTGAAATTGGCTTTTAATCTTGGGTGCCCATACTTCACGTGTCGCACCATGCCCTCAACCCACGCACCACCATACCCTCAACCCACGCACCACCATACCCCACGTTCTTATTCAAATATCGATTTTAACTTTTCCACTTTTAATCATTTGAATTCATTATTGTAAACAGTAAAGAACAAATTTTTCGCAGCAAGAAAAAACAAGATAAAAAGCCCTAACACGAGATGTTTCTTTAATTCTATGTCTTTTTATTTGTTAAAATTTATAAGTTAAGATATTAATAATTTGCGAAGGGATGTTTTACATGCTAAGCATATACCTTTAAGGTCCTTTATTTAAATCATGTTTAAGCGTCCATGACATTATAGTCTAGTGACATTTTAGGGGTGGGATAAGGCTTATGACCATTAGGTCATGGGTTCAATTCCCACACGGGGGCTTTTTCTCATATTTATTGGGTTTCCTTCGGAAATTGTGTATAGGATTGCTCCAGTAGTCCCGTCAGTGATCACAGATGGATATGATCGGGTAGTTCCGCTCGTGACACGATGATACTGCAGTAGTTCGTTAGTGAACCAAATTTGCCTTTTTTCAGAAAAACATTTATCAAAACGACCAGAGACTAAATTAATATTTAATTTAATAATAATATATAATAATAAACTCAAAAAGTAGTCAAACTCGTGCAACACTCTTCAATGGGAATCTTGAGCTATTGTTATGGTAGCATGTGACATTACAATCCTCTAAATGAAGCTCGAGCTTCAAACATTTGGCTTATTCCCATATCTGGGTCGCCTCAATCTCCTACATAAGTGTGCGATATTATACTCTCAAGCTAGTAAATGTCAAGACCAACCTAAATTTATGTGTAAACACGTCATTTTAAAACTAATAATACGTAGAGAATTGTGTAATTATTTTTAAACTAACTTATACTTATTATATTTATTTAATAACAGTTTAATGGCATTATTGTAAAATCAAGTATTAAAATTGCAGGCGTTCCTGGTGGTCGTCAACCACCTCCACCCACTCGTTATAGCCAAAAACATCGAAGAGACCGCTAGATGCCTGGATCTAGCTCAAACAACGACGATGGTAGCTGTATTTGGTTCTTCCACACCCAAATGTCAAGCTAGTAAATGTCAAGACCAACCTAAATTTATGTGTAAACACGTCATTTTAAAACTAATAATACGTAGAGAATTGTGTAATTATTTTTAAACTAACTTATACTTATTATATTTATTTAATAACAGTTTAATGGCATTATTGTAAAATCAAGTATTGAAATTGCAGGCGTTCCTGGTGGTCGTCAACCACCTCCACCACTCGTTATAGCCAAAAACATCGAAGAGACCGCTAGATGCCTGGATCTAGCTCAAACAACGACGATGGTAGCTGTATTTGGTTCTTCTCAAACAACGACGATGGTAGCTGTATTTGGTTCTTCCACACCCAAATGTCAAGCTAGTAAATGTCAAGACCAACCTAAATTTATGTGTAAACACGTCATTTTAAAACTAATAATACGTAGAGAATTGTGTAATTATTTTTAAACTAACTTATACTTATTATATTTATTTAATAACAGTTTAATGGCATTATTGTAAAATCAAGTATTGAAATTGCAGGCGTTCCTGGTGGTCGTCAACCACCTCCACCCACTCGTTATAGCCAAAAACATCGAAGAGACCGCTAGATGCCTGGATCTAGCTCAAACAACGACGATGGTAGCTGTATTTGGTTCTTCCACACCCAAATGTCAAGCTAGTAAATGTCAAGACCAACCTAAATTTATGTGTAAACACGTCATTTTAAAACTAATAATACGTAGAGAATTGTGTAATTATTTTTAAACTAACTTATACTTATTATATTTATTTAATAACAGTTTAATGGCATTATTGTAAAATCAAGTATTGAAATTGCAGGCGTTCCTAGTGGTCGTCAACCACCTCCACCCACTCGTTATAGCCAAAAACATCGAAGAGACCGCTAGATGCCTGGATCTAGCTCAAACAACGACGATGGTAGCTGTATTTGGTTCTTCCACACCCAACAACTATATGGCACACTCCCCACACCCCCAATGTTCACTTGGTTCCCACCACCCCACGCCCACGAAGCCCTCTACGTCACCACTCCCATGCAACCCCCCCCCCCCCCCCCCTGTCGACGTGGCACCATCATCGCACCCTCCCCTTCTCTCGCAACACATAGCTTTATAGATTTAAAATTGGATTATGCATGGTGATAATACATTATCCTACTAATCATTTTAATGTATTAATTATCCAAATAAACATACAAAAAAACCATCTTTTTTTCCTAGATGTATGAATGTTTGTAATTTTACATGAAAAAATAACAAAAATCATATATAATCAACACTCAAATCATCATATCATCTAAACCTCACAAGTAACTTTGATGATTCCAATTCTCGAACATTAGGATTCCTAATCATCTGCAACACAATCCCACCATATCTTTTCTGTAACTCCCCCGTTGACTTTGACCTACTCATCATCCCCTTCACACTCACCCCACATTTCATCCCATCCAACGGTCCAAATCCAATCTCATCCACAGACCCAATCGATCTCGATCTCCCCACACCACCACCGTCGGATCTCCCCTTTACCTGCACACTCGTCACACCGGATACTTTCCTCACCCTCCTACTCGATACAATAACCGTCTCGGTACTCTCAACCAACGCCTCATATTCAATCAACGGCGGTGACGTCACTCTCACGCGCCGTCTCACACGCCCAAAACCGTTCCATACTTGTGACGTCACTCGCTTACTCGCCGCGGTTAAACACTGCACCACCTCCGCCATCGCCGGCCGCTTCTCCGCCGTCGATCTCACACACCTCGCCGCCAACACCGCTAGCATCCTCACGGCGGTTTCGTCCGCCGTGACGTCAACATTCCGATCGAATATCTCGCTGTAATCACCGGATCTGATGATCGGAACCGCCCAATCCACCACCGACGGTGGACTAAACCTCAAATCAATCGCGTTTCTACCGGAAAATATCTCGAGTAACAAAATTCCGAAACTGAAGACGTCACTTTTGGCGCTGAGATCTCCCGGCGCAAGATAGCACGGATCGAGATAACCTAACGTACCGGCCGGTGGTGTGCATTGCACCTTCACGTCCTCCACGTGTCCTCTCAACGCCAATCCGAAATCACCTAACCTAGCGTTCCATTTTCCGTCGAACAACACGTTTGACGACTTAATGTCACGATGAATCACCGGCGGATTTGAGGTATGAAGATGATGAATCGCTTTCGCTACCTGAATCGCGATCCGTACTCGTTTTGATAATCCGAACGTTCGTGTATCGTTTTTGTGTAACAAATCGTACAACGAACCGTTCGGCATGTATTCAACAACAATAAGTTTTCTTCCGTCGATCGGATCTGTTCCAAACCCTAGCAGATTCACTAACCTAGGGTTTCGCACACGAGATAGCGTCTCGATCTCGTTTTCCGCCGGACTAGCAGCGGTGTTACGCTCCGGCGAATGATTAACGGTAGTTCGTTTCACGGCGGCGATGAGAGCGCCGCCGTCGAGCGCGGCTCGGTACACCGAGCCATGACTTCCTTTTCCGAGGAAGTTACTATCGGAAAATCGGTTCGTAGCGGATTCAAGATCTGCAAAACGGAATTTTCTGAGCTTAAACTGCTTGTTTTGAGGATTGGAGAGCGATTTCTTGGTTAGATTGTAGGAATCGCATGTGGAAATGGCTGATTCTGCATTACATGACGAAAGGTAACCCATTCGCCTTAACGTAAACTTGCTACTTAATCTGGATTGTATATGTGCGTCTATACTATAGCATGACTCTATAGTGTTTTTGAGATTAAGTATTAATCTTTCTGGTGCTTCACTGATAACAAAATTGAAGTGAGTCTATGAAGAGAGTAATGGTGGGAGGTGAGTGGTTGAGGTGTGAAGTATGGTGTGTGTGTGTAAAGGTGTGCAAGGGGTTTGAAAGGGGATGGAGGGAGGGAAAGAATATATTGGGAGGGTGTGTCAAGTATAAATATGATATGTTTTTATAAAGTTACCAAATGTTGTGAACAATAAAGTGTAAAAGCATCACTTTTTTTCTTTAAAAAAAGCAAAGTCAGATTCTTCTTTTAGCTTTATTCTTGCTTTGCTTTAATTGTTAGTTAAAAAAATAAAAACGATATGCTTGAAATCATTGAACAGAATTTTAATATGTTAAAATATGTTTAAGGACTCAATTTGTAGAAAATACATAGAAACATCACTAAACTTGTTTTTATTTAGAGTAAATTAATTTTTGAATCTCTGTGTTTTAATGTTTTTAATCAATTGAATACAAAATCAAAAAAATTTAACGTCTCTAATCGTTCATTTTTTTACGTTTTGGGTCCTTGTGTACAGAGACTCAAAAAGCAATTTACTATTTTATTTGTTGGAGTTCATAAATTTGTCTAAAATATGTGTACTTGTAATTTTTTCTTAAACTAATATGTTAAATTGGTTTAAACCTAACAAAGTAACTCTTACATCTTTATAAAAGAAAAAGTTTATACCATCTTGTTTTGACCAACTCAATAATTAGGCTGGATGGTATTGTATAAAGCCTCTAGGGGCTTTATCACGTCACATCAGTGTCATGTCACATAGAGGGCTTTAAAGCTCTTTCATTTAACTTGCATTCAATGGTTTAAAGCCCTGCTTTTCCCTTTAACGCACGTTACTGCAATGGAGCCCTCTCCATAGCGCCCCCTTTGGCGCCCAAAGGGTGGTTATGGGGCGCTAAAGGGCACTAAAATTGCTGATTTGGCCAGAGGCGCTATACCACACCCTGGCGCTAGAAGTATGTGATTTTAACCACGTTTAGGAACTTAAATATTCGAAAATAAAATTAGTTTTTTTTTCAATTTGCAGGTTGAGGTGCTTTTTGATGAATAACAAAATGGTGTATTGGTTTTATATAATATTTGACCCTTATTAATTTTATATGGACGAATTGCCATTCTAGTTAATAAAATTACATATAAAATGCCCAAATTGCTCTTCTTTTTAACAGAAAAATGGATGAAGTTAACCTACTGGACTAAAATGGCAACGGTGAATTTTTTTGGACCCACAGACAAAAAATGAAACCTTTATACTAAACTGCAAAAATAACTCAACCACATAGACTAAAATGCCATTTAACTCAAAATTAATTTTAGAGTAAACACATGAAAGTGTGTTGATGGCATCCATTTAGTATGGTATATTAATATGTTTAAATAAAAGTGGGCCTGCTTCGAGCATTGGTTGTGGCTTAGCATGTCGGCCCGAATCCCACTTATCCGGATATAGTTTCTGCCACATAATTAAATTATCTCTCCTTATAGGAAAATTTCAAGTTTTATAAAAGTTTAAAGAAAATATTCCAGACTTATTATGACTTGGTTTGCCTAATGATACCTACTTAATTGATTATTTTGAATAAAAAATCCTTCTCAATTTCCATTATAACAAAAATGATAAGTATATGTAAACCCATTTTCAATGTGTGAACTATGTCGGGTTTGTGGATTGACGTGTTAATGGTATTTATGTTGACGGGTTGAATCGCTGAATCCAAACACAACCCACATATGTATGTTTAAAAGACATTAGCTATAACGTGGATACATTTATATTCTTGACATGTTTGTGTCGAGTTTTGTGTCAACTTGTTTAACTTTCCTTTATTAATATGAGTAATACATAATGACTTATTAAAAATTTAACACTCGGTTACTATAACTTGAACGATTATTTTTTATTATTATTATTATTTTTTTTTTTTTTTTTTTTTTTTTTTTTGTAATTGATATATTTTCAATCATTTCCCCTATATTTCTTCATTCTTAATTAACAATACTGTGTTTACATATCTAGTGTGAAATTAAAAGAACCTAGTGAAAAGGAAATGAGATTGGCAGGTGAGGGTAATGAACAAAATTAACAATAACTTGTCACTAATGCCTTTCATTTATAAATTTGTATTTTATAGGTTACATGAATAATAATGGGGTTGACACACATTATCTAGAAATTCTTGGCGTGTCATACGGGTTGTATGCTTATACGGATCGTAAGACTTGCAAAAACAATGTTTATATAGGTCGTATGTGGCGGTGTTCGCCAGATCATATGACCTATATGATTTGTTTGACTGACATATAAATAAATAATTTAAACACTAATAAAATCATATGGTCCATATGACCATTTTTTTGCCATATCATGTAGTATGTATGATATGAGAGACTCTTGTGTACATACTTGATTTGACATCATACGACCCATATGATATGACAGACACGTTAGTGTGTAGATTTACAGATGATTACTCTTTAGCATCATCGATAAGTATCATTCTTCACTTATATCCTGTATCACCCATAAGACCATGAGTAGTGGGCTGGGCCCCCTCCAAATGGAGGGTTTTCAGTGGACAACATCCATGACAGTAATCTTCTCTCTTTCACACTCGTTAAGCCCCGCCTTTGACACCCACAATGTGATGTTTAACGCCCACCAATTGCATACGTGTAAGTGGGCGTTAACTTACCACACATAGTCTAAGGTCATCCGTAATGGTTAATGCTCCTTAAGGGGCATTATCCACCGCATTAGCATCATAACGCCCCTTCAAAAATGTGTAACGGTTAATGCTCTTTCAATGATTATATTTCAACTTTTTTCTCCTCATTTGGCGTTATAGTATAAACGTCTCTCTCTCTCTCTCTTCATGTCCTATAACACCCCGAGGGGAGGTGAGGTTGGGAACGTTCTCAAGCCCCTTAATGTAACACCCCGAAAATATAAAACTTTATATTAAAATTATAAAGTATAAAATAAACGAGAGTAAACTAACTAGGAATAAATAACCTAGTTAGTCATAAGTCTAGTTGTAACAAAGAAACTTGGTTAAAACATTGAAAATTTAACTTAACATTAGTAGGAGGGCCAAAAGTGTTAAGTTGGAAACTTGATTTTATAAAACAAAATAATCAAAATCCAAACACACACTTATGTGTGTGTCTGGATCGAACAAAGCACAGGGGCGACACATGGCTCCCCCACAAACCCTAGTTCTTGTTATTTTCTACAAATTGGAAGTTCTAATCTGTTCCAAATCGAAAGTTAAGCACAAATTCGTGATCACCTCGTTGAAGGGATCATAAGGTATGCTAAATTTCATCATTTGGTTTCAACTCAAATTCTTGATGATTTGTGAAATTGAAATCTGAGCTTGATTAAATGATGTATAGATGAAATTAGTAAGGAAAAACATGTCTAGGATTAAACCCTAGTCAATAACTTGTTGGATATGTGTTCAAATTGTGAAACTCATGATAATCCATTTATAGGTTAAATGAGTTTTGTAGAAATAGGAAGAACACAAGAATCATGATTATCAAAAGTGGTGTTACTTGATTTCTATAAGATGATTTTGATAAAAGTATGCATGCTTGACATAATGGAATCGAAATGTATGATTATAATTGGCAAAAATAACAAGTTATGAACTTGATTCTAGTTGTGTAAAATTAAACTCGTCAGGTGTTCGTTAAAATGCCTAAGTGAGGAATAAAGTGTTAAAAATTGGATGAAAACGCGTGTTTGATTTATATGGCAAATTATGCGTTAAAACTTATAAAAAGGGTTCTAAAACAGTTGTGAATTGAACTCTTTAGGCAAGGAATCCGGATCGTCAAGTGGACAAGCCGGAGGAGATACGCGCTTGAAAGGGGTGCTTTAAAGGTATGTGACTATTAGTTTCGTTACTTAGTTACAAAAATGTTTAGTATGTTTTGTAAATGATGTCATAGTGTGATAAGTATGTTGATGTATCATTGAAGTGATGAAGTTCACTCGATAGATCAAACGGGTCAATTTGAATAAATCTTGGTAGTCATCAAAGTGAAGGTTTTCACTTGACAACGGAACGGGTCAAAACTATGCTTTCAAAACGACAATGTATGTAGAGACTTGAAAGTCACATTATATGTTAACAATAGGAGGTGATATGCCAAGAGATTGGATGCACCAAATTGATTTTTATGAACCCTTGATATTGGGTCAAATGACTAGAAATCGCTTGCAAGATTTGCATAAAGCGGTATGCTCGAATTATGGGAAAACGAGCATGAAATTCTAGTGCGTGCGTAAAACCATGTAATGGTGATGATACGCCATAGTTGACAAGCCTGGGGAATGGGTAACAAAGCTTAGAAATCAATGAAATTGAATGATGAAAAATATGTCACAAAACAAACGGGTCGAATAATCGAAACAAGGATTTGTGAACTATTCATTTATAAACCGGGTTTCGTTGTATGAAATTTAAATGGTTAGATCCGTATTTTTATTACGGACGCGTAGGAAAAAGAATCGACTAAAACAGACATGTATATTGAAAGTTATGTAAAATTGAAGTTTGACATTGGAAATAACAAAGTTGGGCAAATATGCAGCTCCAATCCACAAACCTTCTGTCGAAATGGGGTGCTCGCGCTACGCGACACCAACCCAAGAACATCGTCGCGTCACGCAACGTTGGTCGCGGCCCGCATAAGCCAAGGCGGGATCTGTCGCGGGGCACGACAGACCCAAATCGCTGAATTTTTGCTTTGTTTTCATTGTTTGGCAATAGAACTTATTTATACGTGTTATTATGTTATCAAAACTAACATTTGTGATGGTTTTGATGTTAGGTGATATTGGTGTTACTCCGGATGGTGATCAAGCATATGTCAAGAACCGAACACAACGCTTTTGATGCTTCCGCAAATGTTATCTTTTGTTTAGTTACATTATAAAAACATGTAATCACTTAAATGTTTTAAAACTAGTATGGTGATGTAACTCGAATACTTTGATTATGATGAGTGTTTACTCATCAACATTTTGAAAAGCCGTATATTTGGATATTAAAGTGTGTATTTTGCATAATATTGTTTAACAAACGTGATGGGTCTTACAAGTTGGTAATCAGAGCTCAAGGTTGTTATCATGGTGTGTTCGGTTCAAGCTTGATCAAACATCCGGTAAGAATTAGTTACGTTAGTAGATTTTATTTAATGTTAGAAAAAGAAATATGAATTGATGTGCACGGGAAGAGTGTATTAACACACTCGAACCCGGAAAGTGCACTAAAGGAGTATGGTTAAAGCAAGTTACAAACTTGGCTAAACCAAAGTAAATAAAGTATATGTTATAAAAATGAAATGTTTAACGATTGGTATAAACATTTCAGTTTCAAGATGACGAAAAAAGGTAACAATGATGCGGTGCCGATAGTCACCGAGCAAATGAAAGAAGTGATTGCCGAGGAGGTAGGAAAGACAATCGAGAATGGCCTATCCAGTTTTATAGTCAAGATCCAAAATACGGTGCTTTTCGGTAGTTGAAGAGCGGATCAAGAAGTTGGAAGATAATACCAACCTAGCAAAGGAAAAATCCGGAGAGCGGAAAGGTTGCTCATATAAAGAGTTCATGGCGTGTAAACCACCAATTTACAATGGAGAGGTGGATCCGATAATATGCCAACGATGGCTAAGTGATATCGAGGGGGTGTTTGAGAGAACCCACAGCGACACAAATGACTTCGTAGCTTACGACACGGGTCAGTTAAGAGGCCAAGCAAAAGATTGGTGGGATAATAAGAAAAAAGAGATTGGGAATGAAGCGGCGAGGGCGATGACATGGGACGAGTTTAAGGCACCATTCCTTAAACACCACAGTCCCAAGGCAGTCATCAACAGAATCAAGGAAGAATTTATTCAGCTAAGGCAAAAGGGTGAATCTATTGATAAGATCACGGGTATCTTTCTCGACAAATTGAGATTTTGTGATGAGTTATGTGACATCGTTTTAAAATCGTTTGCCCAAGTGAACTAAATAATGTCATAGAATGTAATATGATAAAAACACTTATATATAAGAAGTACCAGCGGCGTATCTACCATGTTTTTATCACATTACACCCATCCCATTATCTAATCACAACCCAAAACCAATCGTTTATTCAATTCGTTTAACTCGTTTAAATCGTTCAATCGTTCAAAATCGTTTAATCGTTCAAAATCGTTCTCGTTTTAATTGTGAAAACTACTTTTGGTCGTCTCGCTAATAACATCCAAACCTTCGTAAGTCGTCCATCGTTAAACTCGTATTAACAAACCACCAAATGGTAAGTTAACAATCACAGATTCAGTCGTTACCCACAAAACCCCCACACATAACCATGGGTGCAGTCTGATAACGGGATTTGTCAGATCCTATGGTACCATAACCTAATACTGGTCGGTTCGGCCAAAATTAATGAATGTTATTCGTTATGTAAATACGTCCAACAAGTTCGTTCACATTATCGAAATCGTTCTTGTTTAATATAAACCACAGTATTTGTTTTTGAAATCTTTCGTTAAAAGCATCGAAATCGTTTAACACATATGAATCACCCCAAAACAATTGAAAACAGTAAAATAGGGGAACTATGTACTCACTTGAAGTGCAAAGTATCCTTGATCTAATGAATTTAACGAAGCTAAGGCAAACAAGGAAATCAAGCAGCACCTAGTAATCGGATCGCCTAGTTAATAAATCGACACCTAAATCGGAAGATCGGGTAGAATGAGGTCTCGTAAACCAAATGAGTATTGGAACTCATGTGATATGGTTTAACGAAGCCTATATTCTAAATCGGAACCTATCCTAAGTGCTTTCGACCCGTTAAGAGCCATTAAGGTAGCTTATGCTACTTTAACGCGTCGTTCACGCAAAAGCGCGTTCGAGACGCCTAACTAGTCCTGTGACAAGTATTATATGCCTAAACATATTTAAATATGTTGCATAATCAGTTTAAGTGACAAAAGTTAAGTTACTTATGCTTAAAATTCAATTATGCATGAAAAGGGCATTTTGGTCATTTTCCTAAGGCATATAAACTACCTATCATACAACTAATTGAACTAAGTGACCATACGGTATAACCTCGGAAGGTTATTCCATATACAACTATGGTCACTAAATGTGCTTGGTCGGATCCTAATGATCGGCCAAACGGGTCGGGTTCGAAAGTCTAAGCGGTTGTTTAGACCGCTTATCTTACGACCCTATACAAGCACTAGACTAGAAGTGACGAGTTAAACATGTTGAAACATGTTTAACTAAGTTAGAAAACGGGTTTTGATATCAAAACAAAGGGTTTTGATACCCAAGAATAGTTTGGTTGTAAAATACGCTTAAATACGCATTTTGACCGAAACTATGACTCGTCACTTCGACTAATCAACGTGGTAATCAGTAGGTATAGTCACAAGGGACTATAACCATTGTGATTACGCTCACGTTGCAAAGTTCAAACGAACTTTGTGTTGACCAATTTGTGGTCAAAGCAGAAAGTCAAACATTGTTTGACTTTCATGCTTGAAATACATAAACGAGCATGAAAGAAACTTACAAAAGGTCCAAGCAAGGAAGGATTTGATCTAAAGCACTCAGGTATGAAGTATTAACTTCAATTTAGAGCAAATTCAGATCAAAAGGTGTGAGGAATGAATAAGAACATGGTGGGTATTTATAGAATTCCAAGAACCGTTAGGATCGTTTCTCGTAATTGTGCTTTAATCCTAGCCCTCCATGTGTTACCCATAGTTTACAAAACAATGGGAACTCAAAAACCATCAAATGGTATTGCAAAACAAGCAACAAAACCATCAAATTCAGCTCAAATGACCAAATTCAATGTTTCTGTCTGACATGTTATCGAGGGCCGCGTAGACACATACATATCCTTACGCGCCCCTCCTAGCAAACTTTGGCAGATTGTTAGTTTTAGTCCCTGCAAGCCCAAAACTTGGTTTTTGATGCATATTTGACACGTTTAAGCCCCGTTAACCTCATTTCAAGGCTTTAAAATGAATTTAAAGCATAGGGAACTTAAAATATGTTCAAAAACATCTCGGATGTCGGTTCGTTTGGTCGTACGGTTGCGTTATTTGGTTAATTACGACGAAAATTCGAACGGGCGCGGAATCGATCCAAATTGCGTGACGAATGGTATTTTTGCATTCCAATCACTAAAATAAAATATTTTAATGATTACAAAAATTTTTGGATGTCCGGATATATTCAGAATGTAAGATATGCGCGAAAATGCAAACTTATGCACTTTTGACGCTTTTAGTCCCTATTGATCAAAAAGTTTATTTTTGCGCACCAAACACCTCAAAGCCTATTTCTAAGCTATGTAAAGGATATTTAGGGCATGTTTAACTTATGATCAAGTTCCGGAATGTTCATTACTGTACAAATGGGCATACTTTCGCAGTTTGACACAAATAGTCCCTGCGATCGAATAGACTTGTTTTCGACACACCAAACCATCCAAAACTTATTTCTAAGTTATGTAAAGGTTATTTAAGGTATGTTAAGCCTATGTCACTATTCCGGAGTGTTTGTCGTGTTAAACTGATTGCGTTTACGCACCATTTTGCGTATAACTTTCCAGAAAGCGATTTAAAGCTTGAAACCGAACTCGAATCAAATCGTAAAATCATCAAACACAAATACACACATAATAACACCAAAACACATCGTTTTATTGATAATTGATATTATTTTACATCGCACATCGTTTACAGAGAACAGTTGTCACAATAATATAGAATCAAAATGTTTGAAGGCTCATATCCAACATGAATAACCAATATGCAAGTTTACTAATATGCTGAAACGGTGTACTATATGTTCAAACCCACGAATACAATGCGTTAATTTTGCCTATCCCAAATAATAATGGGAGGTTAACATGTTTAACTTAACAATACCCTAAGACTAATGGGTGGTGAGTCGCTATAATTGTTAAGGTAGGCTAGAAAAGTTAATGAGCATATCTTGACACAAAAAGTTTACATAGCATACAAGTCTAACAAGCATCATATAGTTTCATGTTAAGCATGGATAGAGATTAAAATAGTTTAAGTGTCGTGTGATTTGTATAACATACATGTTGCACCCAAAGTGATAAAAGTAAAACGGGATCGAGTATACTCACAGTTTTGCAAGCTTTCCACTTGATAATCCCGCGAGAGTTGTTGGTTGATTAGAGTGGAACACCGTGTCCTTCTACACGAAGAAACATTGGTGTGTGGGTATTGGAAGTTAACGGAGGAGTAAAGATTCGGAATTTAAATTACATGAAAATAGACATATGAGGAAAATAATCATCTAGTCTTATAATACTTGTTTTGACACTATGAAACCCAAAAGGGTTAGAATGTTTTCATAGGTCAAATTACCCATTAGAATCACAACAAGTTATTAAAGTCTTAGATGATGTAACTTAACATTTGACAATGACCACTAGTTCATCTTCAAAAGTTTAGTTACTTAAATATTATATAAGTTATATAATATCATATTTGTCATATAACTCAAGCATGAGGTAGGAGGATGAATCCCCCATTTAGGAACCTCTTTTGTATTTCACATAAGGCATGCATGAGGTAGGAAAGACAAGTCTTCCATTTAGGTACCTCTTTGGTGTCCACCACTACACATGTGGTCATAGACAACAAGGAGGGTCATGAACATACAATAGGAAATGAAATAACTACAACTAATCTAAGAAAAACATCAAGTGATGTGTGGATTTTCAAGTAGGATATCCCAAGCTAACCTTATAATCACACAAACTGTAGGTCCCTCTCGAGGATGAGATAAAACCTTTTCCTTGTTATATCAAACACACTAGCGAGTGCGGAATCCAAGCTAGCATGCAACCGAGAATGTATACGAGAACCAGCACAAACACAACACACAAGATTCACCGATTAACACCACATGTATTAATACGAATGAAGGGTCCGGTTACAAGCTCAATGTTTACAGATATGTTCTATAAACTCTCAAAGTGTGTGTGTGCTTTCAACAGAATGCTCTCTCTGTTTCTCTTGTGTCCACTCCCTAACTGAACACAACACACTACATGGGTATTTATACCCGACACAGATTGTCTGGTCGAAGGATCAGACAGACTGATCGAAAGATCATCTGTCGACCACAAACAGCTCGAAGGATACACATATACCTCGAAGGATGATATCCTTCGAGGTCCATCTATCGAATGCTGTCTTTCGAGCTCATCATCGAAGGATATAAACTATCCTTCGATGATCTATCCTTCGACACACACAACTAACAACCAATGTGCTAACTGTTTGGCCAAGTCAAACCAGGAGGATGGTTGACTTGGTCAAACTTACATCGAACGCACATTGTAACAAACTAAGACGTAACCCAGACTAACATAAGACATCGTTTTGTATCATGACGAAATACAGACAAAGTACAGACACAAGTGCACCAACAAACTCCCCCTTGGCTGTAGCTTTGTCTCGATCTTCGTGTCTTCAAGTCTTCAAGGCCGAGTCGAACCGAGCCGAGTCGCGTCCACCCAAAGTGCATCAACAAACTCCCCCTTGGACGCTACTCGTGATGGTTCGTCTTCTATGTCTTTCATGTCGGAGGATCTTCAAAGTCTTCACGTCTTGAAAGTAGAAAGTGTATCAACAAACTCCCCGTTTCATGTAGAAAGTGTGTTGACAAACTCCCCCTTAGATTGAACTCTCCATTGAGTCATGCTCGTGAATCTTTTGACTTGTCAATTCTTCAGATCCTTGTGGTGTTGATGAAGGGACAGCGGCAACTCGATCATTTTATCCTTTGAGTGCCTCCACTTCGTGTCTTCATTCCAAAGCTTTTCATCGAACATGTTCTCCTCGCCTTTAGCATCTGCACATGCAAGAAAGCTAAACGCATAATGAGAACACCCGCTTGGAATGTAGTTAACATTTAAACTAACGACACGTATGAGATCAAATCTCAATCAACCACCAACCGACAGCAGTTTGAAAGTTTAGAAAAATATTCATTTTAATCCTTTAACTTTCAAAACTCGTTAACTTCGACTGTTTATGAAGATGCAATTGTTTTCCAGCTTACGATCAGGATTTTGGGTAGGATAGACTCGAGTTCCAACATCAGTCAATCAAAAAATAAACTTGAAGAAAAATCTTTTTGGATTTTATAAAGTTTAAATTAAAACACACCTAAAATCTTTTTGAAATTTTCATATTTCAAATGTAAAGACGGAAAGCAATAAATAAATATATACAAAGATGCATAAACAGAAAACATTAAATAAATATTTACAGACATTCTTTTTGCGAGTTTCGAGGGTAAGAGAATCATATCAGTGTACGGTCATGCCAAAACGCTCTTGTTGTTCTTTTAGTTAACATTAAGATAAGCATCCTATAACGATTATCGGTATTGTTGTCCACTTAAGCTCAGCTTATCATTTGTAATCATGGCGAGGGGATACGTTAAGGTATAATTTATACTTACCGACCGGTGTTCATCCACATCACGACACATTCCCGTATCAAGGTATGCACGAGGATTCATCTTACCGGTGAGTATACCGATTATCATCTGTTTGACCGTATATGATGTGAGATTCTCACTTATTTTGATTGAAAACAAGCCCTATGTGATATAATCACTTATTGATGAGGAACTTGATTTTCAGATGCATGAGGGCACAGGAGCAAGTTCGTGAACAGGTCAGTACTTTCGTACAGCAGAGAGACGAACTTGACACCCGAAAATAATTTGTGATATATTATCACTTATTTGTTTGGGACATGTGATTGTTGATCACTTATTGAGGTCGTATGCAGTATGTACACGTATGTATAGTATCATGGAAGATCTAGACTTGCGTCCCCGTTATTTTTCGGTAAAAGATACAACCATGATACCCAGATGATAAGCAGCATAAAGACCGAATATCTCAGAACCTCGGCAATCTCTCAAACGAAATTTCGGTACTAAGACCATATGCCAATGAATGGTTCCCACCCAGTCTTCAGTCGATTTAAGTTTATATCACCCTGCACACTTTAAAATGATTGTGAGCCTACCGATACATCTTATATAGAGCTGCTTATCGTTTTTCATTTTGGGTTTAAAGAGGTTTAGACAGACCACTGATGTACTATCATTTTCTCTTTTTCTCGCCAGGAAACTCATTTTTGTTTTTCTATTGTTTTTGTGTTTTTGAAATTTTTCAATGTTTTTGGATTTTCAAATTTTGGATTTACTCCCCCTAAAATCAACAAACTAAAATAAATTTAAAACACAAAGGTATTTACAAAAATGATTTTCCGATGTTGGTTAACTCATGTTTTACCTCAATGCCGTTTACCAAAATTAAGTTTTAATCAGAAATGATTTAGCGAATTTTGGAAAAATCAGTTGGCATGTCGGTAAGCGGTGCGGACCATGACAACATTGTCTGGCCAAAGAGTGCTGTGCGAGATAGTAATTCACAAAGCAGCTTAATAATCGACAAGTAAAAGAGAGATTAGAAATTTAAAACCGTATCCTTCAACTGCTTCATGCATTGACAGGAAACTGAGTGCTCTCCCAAACTGGATATCCACCCGGTGTGAATTTCAAAGTCGATTTTGTAGCTACTGAAATCTCTTGACAGCAACAAGATCAGAAACCTTTGGGTCCGGCTGGTCGTCCACATTGCACCAGCGAAGGTCTTTGTCTTTCTCTTTCAGAAGTAGTGTGCGGTTGTTCAACCCATGCCAAGGCGTCCGCACACCTGGTTGGTTTGTTCAACAAACACATTTTCTTCAATCACACCACGAAGAAATGTACACTGCACGTTCATCTTGTAGATTGTTGAACTTCAGACGTGCTGCAGGAGCGTACATTTTGATTTGAATCTATCCCGGGGACCCGATCAAAGCCTTGAACATTCACATTTTGAAATGATTTTCATTTTGTCGAAGCTTTTCAATATCTTTCATCAGACATTTCTGTTTCCCTTTCCTTTTTCTCTCCATCAAAGGCAACAATTTCTTCTGTCGCCTATCTTGTGCAAGGACGCTCCACTATCAACAATCTTACGACTATCGAAAGTTCCTCCTGGAATATCCTACACGCTCACTCAAAAATTAGTTGGAGAGTGGGACCCAAGCCTTTGTGGACTTGGGTCGTCCTTGATCATCAAGAAAAGTGATTTCAATCATTTGATGATTAGGAAAAAGAACCTGTGGTGCTCCCCCTGACTGAATTACCTGTTTTTGTTTCCAAGCTGTTTGTTCTTTACCAGTATTTGCATTAATTGTTTTAGCATTTACTGGTTTTACAGTTTTAGGTTTTGCTTGAACAGGTTTTTCTTCTTTGACCTCTGATTTTAAGGCCCTTTCAATTACCTTTTGATTCTTTTGTTTTAACTTCTTTTCCCTTTCTTTCAAGACACGAGGGTCTTGTTTCGGGGAAAATGATCGTTTTTGGTAATTGGTTTCTTGGGGAGCACTTGTTTTTGCCTTCAACTTTTGCAGGTATGGGCAGTATCTTACAATATGCCCAATTGTGCCACACTCAAAGCACATTCTCCGCTCTACAAACCTCGGAGAAACACGTTGATGACCAGACTGAGAACCAGACAATGAACTTTGTGATCTAGATGTGCTTGGACCTAAATCACATCCGTTGGTGTGTTGGGTGTAATTATTCTGATAATTTCGTTTTAAAATTCTAACTTGTTTTATAAAATCAAGGTTAGATTTATCCTGAAATGTTTCAAGTTTGTCTGAACCCGTGGATCCAACAAAGTTCACTTTCGGTTCTCTTTTCTTAACAGGAGCTCTTTTGTTTTGCACCCATTGTTGTTGAACCTTAGGTGCTTGAACATTCTTGTTCTGAGCCTTCTTTCCCTGTACCTTACCCTTTCCGGAGTTGACTTGTTGTTTTCGCTCAACTTGTAGTTTTTGGTTTCCGTACTGTTTTCTAATTTGTTCACACGGAATTTGATCACATTGAGTGACAGTAACTTTGCCACCTTTGTTCCCCAAAAACTTATCAGTACATCCTTCAAAAATTTGCTCAATTAAATCTTGATTTACATTTTTAATTGGAAAATCTTTGTTAGAGTAAATTTTGTCATCTCCTTTGAGCGTGTACAACAAGTTACTTCCTTCAACACTTGATACAATCGACTCCATTTCTTTTGACATTTCAGTCTTACTCGGTTTCACTGGTGGATCACACAGGATGTGATTCTCGATTGGAATATTTGTTGTAACCGAGCTAGACTGTTGTTTCACAATTACTTCAGATTCATCATCCGAAGAATCAGCATCCTCAACAGTGGGAGGACTCTGTTCCTTAACACATGATGAATCTGTCACATTCTCAGATTCAGATTCAGTTTCAGATTGACCTGAGGATGATGTACCAGTTGTGAACCCGAGGCCTGCTGCAAAGTCATCTAGACCGAGTGGCACAGTAGGTTCAAAACGGGGCATATCCTCGTCATCAGGCAATTTTGAGTAATTGTGATTCATTGGGGGAGGACATGATTTGAATCCCATACACTTCTTATCCCCCTTTTTCTTTTGAACATCAATAATGTGATCCAATACATAGCGGGAATTGGAATAACTTTCCAATTTCTGCTTGATTGTTTCACATTCACATCGAGCGGTTGCCAAATCTACCATCTGCTTTTCAATTGTGTCTATAAGATCATTGTTAGCATGTTGTTTTCGCAAAACAGCCTTTTGTAATTCTGAAACATCATGTCTTAATGACGCAATTGTTGTTTTAAATTCCTTTTCATTTCTGGTTAAAAACACGTTAGCTTCAGCTGCTTTAGAAAGATCTACAATCAATTCTTGATTGTGTTTGGATAGGATTTCAATCTGACTTTCCTGTTCAGCATATTTAACATTTAAACTATCACAATTTTCACAGCTAACTACAGTGGGTTCATCGACACATACCTGACCTGATGAACTGTCGACATTAGCCATAAAGGCTGAATGGAGAGAAGACGAAGAGTAAGCAGCTTGATCCGTCAAATTAGATCTTCTTTCAGCTCCTGCTGCAGCTTCTTCCAAAAGCTCATCAAAATCTGCATCGACTGACGCACTAGATGTCTCATCCACATGATCATTTCCTGAAGTGGAGGACTCTTCATCTGAGCTTCCACTATAACTAGAACTGTCTTCATCTCCAGAAGATGCAACACCATTGGTGGAAGATTCTCCACCACTGGCGTGCTTTAAATCCTTTACTACTTCAGCAAAACATGCTGTTCCACCATTTCCTCCTTCTCCAAGCTGAAGTGACCAATCCCAACCCTCATCTATTTGAACCACCAGCCCCCGGTTGGCATTTGATGACCCTGCTTGGCCTTGGTTGTTGACTGGTATCAACGTTCGAACATTGTTCCCGTTCTGGTTCTGCTGGTTGCCTTGATTTCTGAACGGATTTTGATTTCCATGCTGAGCTGGTCTTGTGCATTCCCTTTTGAAATGCCCCCGTTCACCACAGTTAAAGCACGTTACAACTTGCTTGTCGAACCCATACTTGGTGTCTTTCTTGCTATCCAAGTTGGTTCTCCCCGTCCTTTCCATAAACTCCTTTGCTCTTCGAATTGCACTAGCAAGAGCCCATTTGATATCCATCATCTCAAACTCTTCTTTATCCACTTGCTGATAATCTTCATTGGTTAGATTGATATTCCCAATCTGACCTGCAACTAATCCACTATAAGCACTAACCAAGGTATTCAACATCTCCATATGTTCCTTGGCTACTTCGACACTGACTTTGGAAAAGTTGGAAGTGTCTAATCTGACTGTGTTAGGATTGGAAGTGGCTTGAAAGTTTGAAGAGCTTCCATAAAACCCTTGCTGTTGCGGTTGTTGCTGCTGAGCTGTCGGTTGCACATTCGGTCTTGAAAACATCGTGTAGGCTGAAGGATCAAACTGATCTGTTGTTGAAGGTCCGGTGTTAGAAACAAAAGCTGTTTGAAGCTTCGCGTGTTGAGAAGCTGGTCTTTCTCCACTGATACCTCCTGCAATCCCAAAGTACATTTATGGATTTTGAGGAGTTTGTGTTCTTTTTGCCTTCAGCTTTTCTTCAACATCCTTATTCTCCAATCTTTGAATTAATTCATAAACGGTGATTGTTTCTAAAACACCATTTTCCTTAAGAATTTCAAGATAACTGCTCCACTTTGCTGGCAAGCTATCAGCGAATCTCTTCACCAATTCTTGTGGAGTGGCAGTGACTTTAAAAGCAAACATCTCGCTCAACAAGTGATGGAATCTTGTAGATAGCTCTCCTAAAGTCTCATTCTCCAAACACGTAAATCCTTCAAACTCCTTCTTCAGTAATTCTTGCTTGATCTTTCTTGATTGAGCATTTCCTTCACAACGTAACGTGAGCATATCCCACAAGCTTTTAGTAGTCGTGCAGTAAACAAACTGGTGGTAAATGTCTTTATGAAGAGCTTGTGTGAGAATCATGAATGCTTTCTTTTCTAACTCAAACTTCTTTTTATCTTCTTCAGATAAAGTGCTGTAAGTTTGTGGATTAGATCCTGCAATTTCCAACTCATTTTCAAAGGCTGTGAAGAAGCACATCCATAGATCTTGACCTTGTCCCTGAACATAAGTTCTCAGCCTTTCTTTCCACCATCCCCAATCATTGATGTGATTTAGCTTTGGCGGTTTTGTGCTTGTACCAGTTTCACTGTCGTTCTGCATCATAGATTGAATGCTGCTGTTTTGATTTGTGACCAGTGCCCATTGATTTGCAGTGATCATTGCAGCTTGAGGTGGGACAATAGCTCGCATCCATGCCGTTTTGTCGAAATCTGACGTAGATTGCTTAGATTGCATAGCTGATGATTGTGGAGTCGAAGTTATTTGAGTCCACGCGGTTGGATCCCACTGACCGTTTGTTCCCATTTTATGAAAATTAATATATTAAGTGAAAATTGATTTAAAAATGAAAACAAGTTTTCTGTTTAAAAATAATTTTTCACAAACTATGTTAATTTCAAATGATAACACCAGCCGAAAAATCCTTGATCGAAAGACCTGAAAACAAAAACTGTTAAACTAAAACAAACAAGGATCGAAAGATCAAACTTTGTTCGAAGGATCAACAGTGTTCGAAAGATCACTGTTGAGTTTCGAACAATGTTTTCGAAAGATTCTCCAACGAAGGATCCTTATCCTTCGAAAACGTACTGTAGACCGAAAGATGAACACGAAAGATGACTTCGAAAGACTTCCCAATCGAAGGATCCTAGTCTTTCGAAAATGAGCAGAAGACCGAAAGATATATGTTTCGAAAATATTCCTTGGACCGAAAGATAAGTCTCACACTTCGAAGGATGCTCGAAGGATGACTATCTGTCGAACCTCCTTTGGTCGAAAGATGATCTTTCGACTTCGAAGGATATCTTTCGAACAGCTCTGACACGGTTGACAAAGGGTGACAGGTTGGTGAAAAAGGTGATGGGTTGGTAAATCTTTCGGCAGAAAGTATGGTCAGACCATGCTTTTCTGCAAAAACAGATTTTGTATGATTATTTTAATCAGTTCCCCCTATCCAATACACCAACAACTTTCGAAAATAACTAAACAAGATCAAAAGATGTAAACTTTGAAGAACACTTGAAGATATTATGAACACAAAGGGTTTTCCGGTAAAACTACAAACTTCCGAACAAGATTTAAACCGGATAAATAAAGTTTTTCAGAAAAATACAACTTTTCAAAACCCGAAAAACACCCAAGAACACCTCGGTTTTAACAAGGAGAAGAGCCAAAGCTCTGATACCACTTGTAGGTCCCTCTCGAGGATGAGATAAAACCTTTTCCTTGTTATATCAAACACACTAGCGAGTGCGGAATCCAAGCTAGCATGCAACCGAGAATGTATACGAGAACCAGCACAAACACAACACACAAGATTCACCGATTAACACCACATGTATTAATACGAATGAAGGGTCCGGTTACAAGCTCAATGTTTACAGATATGTTCTATAAACTCTCAAAGTGTGTGTGTGCTTTCAACAGAATGCTCTCTCTGTTTCTCTTGTGTCCACTCCCTAACTGAACACAACACACTACATGGGTATTTATACCCGACACAGATTGTCTGGTCGAAGGATCAGACAGACTGATCGAAAGATCATCTGTCGACCACAAACAGCTCGAAGGATACACATATACCTCGAAGGATGATATCCTTCGAGGTCCATCTATCGAATGCTGTCTTTCGAGCTCATCATCGAAGGATATAAACTATCCTTCGATGATCTATCCTTCGACACACACAACTAACAACCAATGTGCTAACTGTTTGGCCAAGTCAAACCAGGAGGATGGTTGACTTGGTCAAACTTACATCGAACGCACATTGTAACAAACTAAGACGTAACCCAGACTAACATAAGACATCGTTTTGTATCATGACGAAATACAGACAAAGTACAGACACAAGTGCACCAACAAACTCCCCCTTGGCTGTAGCTTTGTCTCGATCTTCGTGTCTTCAAGTCTTCAAGGCCGAGTCGAACCGAGCCGAGTCGCGTCCACACAAAGTGCATCAACACAAACTACAAGCTTTAAGCTTGTACACCACTTGTGGGTTAAAACCCTAACCAAAACAGAATGTTTATGAGGTTTAAACCTCTGATTTTACATGTCACAACCTTGTTTTTAAGCCCAACTAACCATAGACTTGATTATGAGCATAAGGACATAGGAATGTGTATGAGAAACCTCAAGTTTAAATAGTTTAACAAGTGTTTAAATAAAAACAGAAAGTTCACTTCACTTTGGAGCCTGTTTTGGTGATGTTCCAGGCCTTGGTTTTCCATGGAAAACCTATGGAATCATACCTAAGGTTCTTCCAAGTGTTTAGAAAGAAGAATCAAAGAAAAAGATGAAGAAATGAAGAAGTTATGCTCACTCAAGCAAGTTGTGATGAATCTGTCCACTTTCTGATTTTCCAGCTGATTAAGAGTGATTTGAGGGTGTTTGAAGTGAGTTGCAAAGTGGAAAAAGTGTGGAGGAGGCTTGGGTTTTATAGGGGAGAGTTAGGTTAAGTTGGTTGGGTGTTATTAATGAAGAAAACACAAAAATAACTCAACAAAACACACCTAATGGCCCAATCCCGTAGCTAGAAGAGTTTTTCTGCGGATCAGACCACCTCGCCGGCCGCGAGCCACTTAGGTGGGCCGGGTCGCGGCTGGTGAGCAGCCCGAAGCTAGGCACAGTTTGATTATTTGACATTTTAGCCCCCTAAACTTCCAACTTGATGTTTTAAGTGTATTTTAGGGTGTTTTAAGAACAAGAAACATGTTTAAGGGTAAGAGATGTAATTATATCATAAAACCACTATAAAATAAGCATAAGCAAGTATATTTGCCGAGATTGAGTGTCGTAATCGCGTAAGTTGAACATATAATTATGTGTTTGCAAGTTTGACGTATTTTGCACAAGTTGTGAATAAAGTATCATATGTTTAATCAATCTAAGTATATGAACAAGAATGAAACGTGTAAAACATGAATGTAAAGAAAATACGAATTTCATTATAATCCAAGTCTCGGATTTTACAACGATTACGACGAATACAAGAATACAAGACTTCCAAAAATAGAAATACAAGCAACGGTTTCTAATTATGGAAAGTATGAAAAAGCAGGGTGTTACACGCTACCCCGCCGATTTCGAGGCATTCTTTGTTGTAGCGGGTAACAAAGGCCTCCAAGCCCCTGTTCTCCCCGCGCCAGATGTTCATGACGTCTACTGGGTCGCGCTTGTGACGTCTTTGCTGGCTGAAATGGGCCAGAAATTTTTGTTGTGGATCCTCAAATGAGGCCAGTGATCCCACTGGCAAAGAATCAAACCAGGCCCTCGCGAATCTGGTAAGGGTCTGGGCAAAGAAATGGCACCAGACGGGTTCTTCCCAACCACCGATGACCCCAGCGCCAGTAAAAGCATTCATATGGTCGTCAGGGTCCGACAAACCATTGTATTTACCCACGGTGAGTGGGAGTTTGCTCCTGGTGAGTGGGGCTAAGGCAATCTCCTTTACGAACTTGGAGCTGCCAGCGGCGGACTTTGGCCGGTAGGCTGAACCCTGATCGCGCTTTGCGGCGCGGTCGTATGTTGTGCGAGGTTGTACGGGGGTATAGTAATTGTAGTCCCCAGACTGGCTGTAAGCCGACTGGGAGTCCCCGCGGAATGTATGGTCGTCTAGGTCGGTTCGGCCATATCCCTCGTTGTGGGGATGTGGTCCCAAACGGCTGTGTATGTCGGACCTTCGGCGAGCAGCTGATTCTCGCCTGTATTCTCCATGCGGGCCAAGGCGGTCGTGCACTGGTGCTCTCGCTCGGGACCCGTATGTGGAATCGTCTTCATTGAGCGTATGGACACTGCAGTAGGAAGGTTCATACGGTCCGCTCCTATCTCGGGATGCGGGATGTGTTGGTGCCCGACCCTCGTATTGTAAAATGCGAGCCGCGGGTTTATATGGCGCTGGTGTGGGCCCTCCGGGTGCTTGCGTACTTGCGCAAGTTCGGGTGTAGGCTGCATTTAAAGCAGCCTGTTGTTGTAAGAACCAGGTGTGAAGATCCACTCCTGGTGCCGATATGGCCTATTGGTTGGACAGGGGGAGTGTTCCCCGTTTGTCCTGCGTGATGGAAAAAGGTGCTAAGAGTAGCGATGGGCGCCAATGATGAAATAGTGGTTAACCGGGGAGGTCAATTCACTGGTCTCGTCAAGTAGGGTTAATCCCTTCTTTCCGAGGATAGGCGTCTGGATCGTCCGCTGACCTGTCTCCTGTACAAGGAAACACACCGTGACTCGTAACAAGGAGGATGGGGTGGGGGTGCTCCTTGTTACCACTCTCCGGCGTGAGAATCTGTATTTGCTTGAGAGCAAAGTGTGTGATAGTAGTAAGTGTGAGAGAGCAGATAAGCGATACCTCAAACCTGGTCCGGGATGGGTATATATAGCCGAAGAGTGAAGGAGGGTAATTAAGTGGCTAGACTGACAACCCTTTGCAGGTATGTCAGGCGCGTAGGTCACGGAGGTGATGCCACGTCCTGCTGTGGCTGTCAGTCTGTTCGCCAGCGTTGCATACATGTGGGCTGGACAGGTGACTGCTGTCAGTGCCACTTGCTGTTTTGGACACTTAAGTCAAAGTGTTAGTCCCACTTGCATCGTCAATAGGATGTGGTGTTGGGCCGCATCGCTATGTGCGGTAACCGTAGTTGTTTTCGCGTCCCTTGTCTTGACGAAAGTATTAATAGGGTGTGGTGCTGAGCCGTATCGCTATGTGTGGTAACTGCGGTTGTTACCGCATCCCTTGTCCTGACGAAAACAACCGTTTTCATACACAAGGTAAGTCTTCTCATCACTAGACCGATTGGAACAGTTAACCGCGTTCGCGCGTGCCCGCACGGACGCATATATGTCCTTGCAGGGGGAGTATTTGATAAGGGTGATGGTCACTCGCGACCGCTTTGGTGCGAGATCTAGGACCATACCCCTTCAAGTACGTGTTGATCTGGTGGAATGGGTGACCGTGGGTGGGGTGATGGTTGTGGTGGCGGTGAGTGGTGGTGGTGTGTAGGGTTTGGATGAACCATACAGATGATGAATCATAAAGATAGACTGGGGTTTTTTAGATCTAGGGTTAGCTAAGGCTAATTACTAAAATGTCACTCCTTATGTTTTTTCTTGTTTGTCACATGTCCTGTTATAACTTCCTACCCAAACCATACTTCATGTTTGATCACTTATTGTTAGTTAGATATAAAATGGTATTTTATAAATATAGAACCATGATAATAATTAAATAATTATTTGACCTCAAAAATCATCATTCCAAATAAAGTACACGTGAATGCTTTTATTCAAAATTAAGTAATTTAATAATGTTTTTCTGGAGTGTTTTTCTTTGGAGCTATGTTTAAGCAAATTATTAAGTAATTTAATAATGTTTTTCTGGAGTGTTTTTCTTTGGAGCTATGTTTACTTGGATATTAGATTGTCAACAATAGGTAGGGGTGGGTGGGGGTAGGGGGCGCTAACATGAAAACAACTCATCCCTTTTGAAATATGTTGTTTATCTAGGTGTTCTTGCCAATATTAACTTTTTCAGCAAAATATATTTTGTATAAATGTTTGTATCTCTTAATAATAATTTTTTGTATAAAGTAATTTATTCACAATCTAACTTTAAAAAAAAATTCAAAGAAAAATAGATATATTTGTGAAACAAATCACAACAAAAATTATATATATATTTTTTTTATTTGTAGGAAATAAATGTTTAGATGAATTTATGGTTTCTAGTAATTGGAAATTTATGGAGAATTCAAACTAATTTGGTATGATGTCAATTTTTATGTTTGGTGAAACTGGACCTTTATTTGTATGATGGCTTTTATTACAATTTCCTTTTGTAGATATCCCAAACCTAACTTAGAAATTAAGATCGGGACCGGATACGATCCACACATATCGAACCATGTTTTAATAATCGGGTTGGTTATCAAATGAACCATCATACCGGCCTGTTGTAAGGCCGGTTTTAATAGGATGCCGTTATAAATATTTTAAACTTCATTAGATAACCATAACAGTTATATAGCCGGATCCTAGTCAGAGAACGAATCGTATATTTGATGAATAATTGTTTTTGAAGTCTAAATAAATTTAAAATGTATATTTTAAGGATAACAAAAATACTATTATAAGGTACAGATATAAAACTTCTTTAAACGAATTATTATTATTACTAGGGTAAAACCCTGTGTATTACACGGGTTGTATAACTATAATTTTATATAAAAATAATAAAAAGATATATTTTTTAAAAATTTCGTATATTGCACGTGTTAAATAAAATATAATGTCATATGTTAATACAAACAGTCATCAAGATTTATATTTTAAAAATGAACATTGATATACTATTTACTTATTATAAAATTTTACTTTTTTTATTTTGCATAAATGTAATTTTATATAATAAATAATAAAAAAGATATATCTTTAAAAAAAACTCGTATATTGCACGTGTTTAATAAAATATAATGTCATATGTTAACACATACAGTCGTCAAGATTTATCGTTCTAAAATGAACTTTAATGTACTATTTACTTATTATAACATTTTACTTTGTTAAATATGTATTCTTAACTAATTTTTTGTTTAAAATTATTATTATTATTTAATATGATCATAATAAAAATAAATGTTTATATTCTTATCTAATTTTTTTGTTTAAAATTATTATTATTATTATTATTATTATTATTATTTAATATGATCATAATAAAAATAAACGTTTATATTTTTATCTAATTATTTTTGTTTAAAATCATTATTATTATTATTATTATTATTATTATTTAATATGATAATAATAAAAACAAATGTTTATCCTTATCTAAATACTTATTCTTATCTAATATTTTTGTTTAAAATTATTATTATTATTTAATATGAGAGATAAATAAGAAAAAATAAGACGAGAAAGCGCCAGAAAGTGACACGTGTCCAAAAAAGATTTTTATTTATAGGAAGATTATTATTATTATTATTGTTATTATTATTATTATTAAACTAATATTTAAAAAGTAAGGAATTAAACGTCAATTATAGCTCTTTATTACATATAAACCAATTTGTGGTATTGTCAATAAAAGTTATCTTGGAGTAGTTGAATGTGATTTATTTATTGAAAACATATAAGTATATAATATATAACAAGGAAAACAATATAATAATAAAGTCAGGAGTAGCTTTTTCAAGAAAATACAAAACCATAAAAAGACTATTTACTTCTAAGAGGGATGGGGCACCCTCACGAGTAAGCCCTGCGGCTTTGATCTCGTGCCAGAACACCGCCACCACTCTCACGGGTTGGCTCGACGGGTAGATGAACCCATATGCATGTTGTGAGTTTCGATGCTTTTTATGGCCGTTGAACGGTCAATATAAGTTAAAAAATATCAAACGGAAATTGGGTAGGCTACATTCTCACCTAAAGACATGTACGCACAAAAGATGAGTTATAAAGCTTGTAAGTTAGCATCGGTACACTAAAAACAAAACCGTTAGTACAAACGTGGAAAGTTTATATAAACAACACTCATTTGGTTTGTAAATAAACATGTAATGGTACATAACTTATTGTCATGCCATAAGTGAAGACAACTTCACGACAATCACATATTCAGGAACTTTACCTACTTGAGTACACCAAATACGACGTTTATGCTTATCTACAAAGTCAAGTATAATAAATTTGAAAAAACAAACACAAACTTATATGTCTATTTCATAAATATTGTATGTCTATTATGTGTTACAACGGCTCACCTAATCAGGTATGTATTATAGTATTATAATCAACGAATAAGAATTTGATTGCATTCCAAGAAGAGATACTTTAATATAAAACAGACTCGAAAACCCATCATAACATCGCATGCAAAAAGACATAAAGAGTTCATTACATAAAGTATGGTTTGTAATTAATATGATATAATAAAATTTGAGGTTATTAAAATAAACCCAACCAACAAAAAACATCAACAATTGATCTTAAAAAAAAATTAACTTTCGTTTTGCTTTCCGTGGTTTGGTCGTTTTAACGGTTTTGCCCCAATCATTTAAAAAGTGTTATTTTTCTCCAATAGTTTACTATGTTTTTCCCAATCAGCTCCCTGACGCTAACTCCATCTAAATTGTTTGTTAACTGGAAGGGTATTTTAGCAACTTCAAATATAATAATAAAGGTATTTTGATCAAAACTGACAAATAAAGATTATTTTATATATAATTATATTTCTGTACTATCTCTTTCTCTCTCTATACCCTCTATCTTCTCTCTCTACACTCTCTCTCTTCTTCATCACCAACAACCGACCATCACCACCTCGCCACCATGGTGCACGACCCCACCCGACAACCACCTCGTACCAGCTCCACTGGACGATCACCACCCCTACCCGACCACCAACAACCACCGTACCACAAGGCACCACCACCACCACCACCCCCACACCAACCACCGGAGCTTCCAGTGGACCCCACCGTCACCATAATCATTCGAGTCTAAAAAGTCGCTGGAGATGGAGTCCTTGGCTCAAAACCATATGCGGTCGTCACTGTCAAAACCCTAGGCGGCCATCACCTATGACCGGCTCGAAACCCATGGCCTGCTCGAAACCCATTTAACTCAGTCTGTCGTTGATTTCAGATCGTCTCCATGCTCCTCATTCCTCGTCTCTCGCGCCACCCACCATCGTAAACCAGATCTCCATCTTCTTTTCTAATTCCTAGGGTTTCCCAAATCTGAAGCAGAGATGTATTTAGTTGAATAGGATGTAACAGAACTGGCGACGATGGAGGTGGTGTGGCGATGGTTTGGGTGGTTCCGGTGATTTGGAAGGTGACGACGGGCCAACTGGTTGCCCAACTTGACCCGTCTTGGGCTCCTCTCATGTAGGCCCAACTGGTAAGGCCCAAATTATAATACTTGTCTCTTAAGGGTGTAACACCTCGCAAAATCATGTCCAATATAATAAAGACACATTTCATGGACTTTAAACGTGTAAAGAATTGATTCCAAGGGATTAAAATTGTCAAACAATGTAAATATGTAAGTAAAAGGATCCAAAGTGTCAACATGCCATTCTTATGCCTCTGATTGACCTCACACGACGTTCGGATTCTTTAATGAATAAATTGTCGAACATAGAAAGTCGTTTGTGCTTAAATTGAGAATTTTACAAAGCATAGGGGTTAAAAGTGTCAACATGTTAAAAGTTACATCTGAGTGACCTTTTAACGATCCCAAAAGCATTGTAATATTCGTATAATTGGCTCTCAAGAATATTGGAATGTAATCTCTTGAAGTTTCGATGAAAACAAGACATTTCGGGTGATCTTGCAACTAATCGGGAGCTTAACGGAGTTAATTTGTGACCCAAGACACTTGTTAGTTAACTATGGGGGTCATAAGTGCAATAAAAGAAAGTTATTTAAACTTAAAATGGACCAGGGACTGAAATTGCAAAGTTTTAAAACTTTTTACCGGAAAAGAGGGTTCTCGCGGGCCGCATAGACCCCCTCTTATGTCTACGCGGGCCACGACAGAAGTGCCAGCGAGCAAAAAGGGGACAACTGCATGTTGCAGCCTGTGACACCGCCATTGCATGGCTGATTTCGATACCAGGGACTGAGCAAATGGTTTTTCATGCACTAGGGACACTTGGGATCATCAGATTACTCTAGGTAGCAGGTGGATTGATCTTAGAAGCCTTGAATTTCCTATATAAAGGGTCATGGTTTGCACTTTGAACTTACACACTTGAATATTTTCACTCAATTCACTCTCTGAAGCCTCCTGGAGCTCTAGGAAGCTTTCCTCAGTTCTAAATTCGTGCTAAGGACTCTAGTAAGTGTTCTTAGCTTCCTAAGTTTAAGTTTTATTAGCTTAATGACCGAAAGTCAAAGCTATCGTAATTAAGCTTTGACTTGGTGATTAATCACTAACGGTCCAGCCGTTATTCGAATTGAAAGTGGCTATGAGTTGGTAATTATGTAGGTAATAACCCCTTAAAAGGGCACCTACTGATTACCACTTTTACTTGGTCAATTGTCGGGTCAAACTATTTAATAAAAAGTCAAACGGGCCAGTTTTTATAAATTATTTCATAACTAATAATGTAGAAGTTATGGAACATGTTTTAACATTAAAATAACTTGGTGAATAATATTTGAACATGTTTAGGCATGTTCAACCCGACAATTCTGAGTTTAGGCTCGGTTCGCAACCGAAAGTCGTAAAAGTAGACTTTTGCTTTGACTTTCAGTTCTGAACCGATTTAGATTAGTTTAGTTATGCCTTAAGGTTCCTTTAGGACCATATTACATGTTAGTATAACCCTCTGAGATTATACTATATGGTTCCTTTGAAATCTGAATCATTTGCATGTTTCCGTTAAATGCTTAAATATTGACAATTATGCCCTTTTGATATTAAAACGAGATTTTTGAAAATGTGAGTGGACAAAAACCTTTATTACTAATATTTAAGTGTGTCCTAAAAATTTGACATCAGTTCATGGTCTAAAATAGAAGTTATGCACAATATCGTAAAACGAAAGTTTTTTGTTAATTAAATAGCATTTTTAGTATAAATCATATTTAAACCCAACTTTTGGCACCAAACTTTCTAACCACTGATATAATATAATATTTAGGGCTTTTTGGAAATTTTTGTCAAAATTTATACTGATTATATTATAGAGTTTTAGTGTAAATTCGGTATTGACGAAATTGCCCTTTTCTTGGATAAAATAAGTTTTACATAACATTTTGATACCAAACCTTTTCCTACTGATTTCATATGTTAAATAAAATATTTTAAGCTTTAGAGACTGATCAAAATCTCAGATTTCCTTAAATAACCCGAAAATCGTCAAATACCTACTTTTATGCTATTTAGGCGCATAGTATGGTTTAAAACCATATTTGGCATCTAAGGCTTGTTACCTACTGATGTTATGGATAAATTTTTATAATTTAACAGTAAGTATAAGTCTTGAACTCAGATTTCCAATTTTGACCCTTATAGCTTATGTAAAATGACCAAAACGCCCCTATGGTGCATAGTTTGGCCATAAATGATAAATTTCACATATATAAGATATCTTACTGATATAACTTGTTAAAATAAATATTTTTACTGATTATTTTAGATCAGAACCTCAGATTACTATTTAACCTATTTTATAAACATTAAAATGACTAAAATACCCTTACAGGGCTTAATTTGATTTTAAATTCATTTGGGGCATAATGGAAGGTATCCTACTGATATCATAACATATTTTAAGCATATTAACTTGTGGAACTTGCATATGATTCATTTGGTTACCCGTTATGTATATTCGCGTTCGGTACGGTTTATGTAACTAGTTTGCATAAGTTAACCGAAACGGGTCAAACCTTATCATTTTCACTTCAAAATCCAGAATGTATTTAGTTTACCCATTTTATACAAGTCTTCATACTTGTCGGGTATAAATCACATTCTAATCCGGTCTTCGCTTAATCTTGCGTTTTGAACCGTAAACCTTTCATTAAACTAACCGGTCTAAGTTTAAACTTAAGTAAGACCCGTTAGGAATCTAATAGGTTATTAAAACCTTCGTTCCAGATTTAAGAGCCCAGTAAAAGCTACTTGTGCTTGCTGATTGATATACGGCTGAGAATAAAATTATATTTTAGCTCAGGTAAATACTTTTAACTTATTTTCCGTTATACGGGCTTGGGATACGGTATTATAATAATACCGCTTGGTCGGGTATTGAATCTTTAATCGATTAGTGGTTAAATCATTGAAATAACCCGTTTTAATCTGTTTTGTTTGGTACAATGCCTTTGGGGGTTTAATGACCGTGTCCTGGATATCCTCGGCTCATTCATCGAATGGCCACGACTTAAGCACGGGGTGTAGGCATACACCTGACAGTTGCGTATGTAAAAGATATAACAACTCGTTGAGGATAACTCGCCGTGGGATTATATTAGTGGTGTGTCTATTAATCTTTAACCCGATACTTCTAACCCGGGCTACTGAATGGACGGCAAACATATAAATCTGCATACAAGATTATTTTGAAAATAATTGTCCCAAGTTATAAAAGATTTTATGCCTTGTGCATCCAAACCAATTTTATAAATACTTTTCAAAAGAGTCAGTTAATTGTATTTACCACTGTAAACTGACGTATTTTCCAAAAAGGTTAAGTGCAGGTACTACGCGTAATGGGCTGGCTACTCCTAGTATCAAATAAAGAGTCTTGCAAGCTTTTGATGCTTAAATCTGTTGAACAATATTTCTTTTTATTTTAGATCCGCCTGTGGATCCACTTAGAATCCGTTGTGTAATATTTTATGTTACTTTCAACTCGGTTTGTATAATTTACTTTTAGACTTCCGCTGTGCATTTAAACTGTGATTATTGACCATGATGATATCAACTACGTCACGATACTCCCCACCGGGTCCACCGGTAATATGTGGAAATATCAGGGTGTGACAAAGGGATTCTCTCATACAATATGGGCGGGAAAAAGGGTATTCAGAAGAAACAGGGAGCATTAATGATTGACAAGAAAAGTATCTCCGGCAGATACAGTACTTCCGAGCTGGCTTCATTAAATGATGGCAGCAATCTCGCCATTGGGGCTCAGACACGTGTCTGAGTCCCCCAAAGATGATCAGAAGCCGTTAGATCACTTCGGTACCGTTCCATCAAAGAGATAAGCCATCTTGGCTATATAAGGAAGGTAAAAAAAGGATCTAGCTCTCAAGAACAAGGTATCTCACTTAATGCTTTGCATAGTCATTTATTCCGACCATAATTCCCCCTATTAAATACCCATATTTATAACTGATTCACACCATAGAGAACATTTCGGTGATCATACTCATCGGAATAAGCTACTTTTTTACTCTCCGGCAAGTTTACTTACTCTCACGCCAGAGCTTGGTCACGGATCCCCCCCCCCCCGGGGTCCCCCGTGACGAGGCTAACGGTTTCCTTTTTTGTAGAAAGCAAAGGCTGGGATATTACGACGTCAGCGAAGACCCTTTGAACGTCATCCAGGGATCTGGGGATTCAACATTGGCGCCATCCGTGGGACTGTTCAGTCCGGCTAATTTTCCCACTAAAAAAACACTGGCGTTGTAATAACCCAATCTGTGAAAGAAAGGTCATGGTGGAAGATATTACTCATGAAGAAGAAAACGAAGACCAGGAAAGAACCCTGGAAAGGGAAGAAACCATCACCCCAGACTTCGTTGCCATGCACAAGGAAGAGCTAAAAAAGCACCTCGAGGACCTGGAGAGACAGGAGAGGCTCGAAAGCCTCAGGGCCAGGCTGTCCTTCGATACACCATTTAACAAGGGAGAAACGGATCCACAAAACAAGAATGATAGCTCTGCCCTCTAGAGGCCTGTCATCAGAAGAAAGAGAAGAACTTATCACAGGGAAAGGGCAAAAGGGAAAGGAAAAAGGAAAAGAGAATCAAAGAGACGACGGTCTGGATCAACCCTACCTTCCTCGAGATTTAGCTGAGATCTCAAAGTTTACCAAAAGAATCGCTGAGGCACCCATGCCCCCCAAGCTCAAGTTACCCTTGAACTTCGACAGATATGACGGGACGCGGGACCCGGAGGATCACCTTCACGCCTTCAAGGGTGCGGGACAGCTGGGACGATGGCCTATGCCTGTTTGGTGCCACATGTTCGTACAAACCCTAACGGAAGGAGCCAGGCTCTGGTTTGACAGCCTTCCCCCCGGTGGAATCGATAGCTATGAGGAACTAAGTGAGAAGTTCCTGAGAAACTTCGGTCAACAGAGAAAGGTGGTCAAAAACCCAAACGAAATCATGCATATAAGGCAGAGAGATAATGAACGGATAGATCAGTACATGGAAAGGTTCGTCAAAGAAAGTATGAACATCAAAGACGTCCCGGAGGTCATGAAGATCAGCAGCTTCATCAATGGACTGAAGCATGCACAACTGTGTGAGAAATTAGGAGAGGAGTTCCCACACACATTCGATAATCTTATGGATAGGGTCAGGGCCTTCGTCAGGGGAAAAGACACAGTCAGCAAGGCTAAGGAGATGGACGTTCCGGCCCGCAGAAGCAATCCTGCTCCAAAACCTCCAGAAAAAGGTACACCATACTCACGAAAACCAACCTTTGACAAAATATTACATGACAGGGTAAGACCCACATACTCCCCATATAGACCTCGGGGCAGGGGGTCACTCCCTTACTCCGATAGTTTCACTCCTCTCACCAAAACCCCCGAGTGAGATATTGGCCACTGAGAGGGTAAAAAGTTCTTTTCCAAGGCCACCTCCCATAAAACCAGGACCGAAGGCACAGCCAAACGTATATTGCTACTTCCACAGGGGCTATGGCCATAAAACCGATGATTGTATGTACCTAAAGATGGAAATAGAAGCCGCGGTAAAAACGGGTAAATTGGCTCACTTGATTAAAGAAATCAAAGAGGGAGGAGGAGATCATAAGGGGAAAGATGTAATGGAGCCAAGTAGGGCAGACGTAGATATGATCAGGCGAAAGGATGAGTTTAACACCACTAGGAGTGTAAAAGCTAGGGTCCTTGGCCCCCCAGACCGCATGAAAGCTCCCATACTAATGCCACACCTGGAGGAACACGAGGTGCAAAGACTCCCCCTCAATATTTCGGCCATCATAGCCAGACATAAGGTAGCCAGGATACATGTAGACGGGGGAAGTGGAGTAGAGGTAATATATGAACACTGCTTCCTGAGGTTTGATAGGGATGTGAGGGACAGACTTGAGGAAGACTCGATTCCCCTTGTTGGTTTCAACAATAGCGTATCTCATCCCTTGGGAAAGATTAGGCTCCCATTCACTGTTGGAGTAGGAGACCGTGTCCGGACCATAACTCTCACTTTCACGGTGGTACGGGAACCCTCAAAATACAATGCAATCCTGGGAAGGCCGGGAATCGGTGATCTACAAGCACAGGCTTCAACCCCAAATGGAGCTTTGGTATTCCAAACGCCGAAGGGCTTGGCTTGGGTAAAGTCCTCGTACGAAGTAGTGTCTTCCGTTTCTGAGGGAGAAGTGCCTGAGAAACCTCAAAAAGAAGGAATAGAAGAATGGGTCCTTTGCGACAGATTCCCGGAGCAAACAGTTAAAGTGGGAAGCCACCTCAGCGACAAATGCAAAAGTGCTCTCAAGGAATTACTTCTCTTCAACATAGACGTATTCTCATTTCAACACGGAGACATGACCGGGATTCCGAGAAGTCTGACTGAACACCAGCTTAATACGTACACCTGGGTGCAACCGGTGAAGCAAAAGAAACGGAGCATGGGCCCCAGCAAGAGAAGGACTGCATGTGAAGAAACCAGGAAGCTACTCAGAGCGGGAATAGTAAGGGAGGTGAAGTACACTTCCTGGGTCGCCAACCCAGTCATGGTCAAGAAGAAAGATGGAGGATGGAGGATGTGCATAGACTTCCAGGACCTGAATAAAGCGTGCCCCAAAGACTGTTATCCCCTCCCGGAGATAGACGTCCAAGTGGATTCCCTATCTCAGTACCCCCCTGAAGTGTTTCCTCGATGCATATAAAGGGTATCACCAAATAAAAATGTCACTGGAGGACGAAGAAAAGACTGCATTCATCACGGACGAGGGGACCTTTTGTTACACTAAAATACCCTTCGGACTGAAAAACGCGGGGGCCACTTACCAGAGGTTCATGAACACCCTCTTCAGGGAGCAACGGGGACGAAACTTGGAAGTATACGTCTACGACATTGTCATAAAAAGCATCACAGAGATGGCCATGATAGAAGATATAGCCGAGACCATGCGGACCATGCAAGATGTGATCATGAAACAAAACCCAGGAAAATGCTGCTTCGGGGTAGAGGAAGGAAGATTCCTGGGAGTAGTGGTCACCAAGGGAGGGATCAAGGCCAATCCGGAGAAGACCCAAGCTGTGGCTGAAATGCGATCCCCCCGGTCCATAAAAGACATTCAACAACTGAACGGGAGACTGATTGCCCTGAACCGTTTCTTGTCAAAGGTAGCCGACAGAACTCTACCCTTCATGAAAGTGCTGAAGGACTGTCTCCAGACAGACAAGTTCAGATGGACCCCAGAAGCTGAGACAGCTTTTCGGGAAATGAAAGACTACATCTGTAAGCTCCCAACCTTAGCCCCTCCGGTCCCCGGAGAGGACTTGCTCCTGTATTTTTCTTCTTCAAAGACGACCATAAATGCAGTAATGATGGTGGAGAGGGAGGAAAAGCAGATCCCTATATACTTCATTAGCAGAACCCTTAAGGGTCCTGAGGAACGTTACATGCCTCTGGAGAAGCTAACCCTGGCACTTGTCTTTGCGTCCCAAAGACTTAGAAGATATTTCCAGGAACATAAAGTCACGTTAATGACAGATCAACCACTCCAAAAGGTGCTCAGGAGACCAGAGCTGTCGGGCCGGTTGGCCAAGTGGGCAGTTGAGCTGGGGGAACACTCCTTAGAATACAAAGCCAGAACAGCAATGAAGGGACAAATACTGGCTGACTTCCTGGCTGAAGTCCCGAAGGATGAGGAAAAGGAACTCTTGAAGTGGGAAGCCCTGGAGAGGGAAGAAAAGGAGAAAGAGGGTGAAGCAGTGTGGAAGCTACTCACAGATGGGGCTTCAAGCAAAGAAGGAAGTGGAGCAGGCATCACGTTGATCAGCCCTGAGGGAGTCGAACTAACGTACGCCATCAGGCTAGACTTTGAGAACACCAATAACACGGCGGAATACGAAGCCCTTTTGGCAGGGTTAAGGTTGGCTAAGAAGGTAAAAGCAAGGCACGTGGAAGCCAGTACTGACTCACAGCTAGTAGTCAAGCAGTTCCATGGGGAATACGAGGCTAAGGATAGCACAATAGCCCGATACATGGCTAGAGTGAAAGAGACGGCCAAGGCCTTCAAGACCTTCAAGCTGGAATACATCCCCCGAGGGAGAAACATAAAATCTGATGCTCTTAGCAAGTTAGCCTCCGTAGCCTTCGATCACCTAGCAAGAGAAGTCAAGGTGGAGGTCTTAACCTCCCCTTCCATCAACACAGAAGAAATAGCTACAATCGAAAGCGCCCAAGAGACTTGGATGACACCGATTGTAAAATTCCTCAAAGACGGAATACTCCCCGAGGGTGACTGGGCAGCCCGGAAGATAAGGGTCAAAGCTTTACAATACTAGTTGATTGATGGGGAACTTTATCGGAGGTCCTACTTAGGGCCATCACTGAAATGTGTCTATAGTGAAGAAGCCAGGTACGTGATTAGAGAAATACACGAAGGTATTTGTGGCATGCATTCTGGGACAAGGACAGTGGTGGCAAAAGCAATGAATGCTGGATTTTATTGGCCTAGGATGTATGAGACAACATCAGAAGACATCAGGAAATGTGACAACTGCCAGGTCCATGCACCCATGACACACCGCCACAAGCACCCAATGATACTCGTGTCGACATCTTGGCCCTTCCAGAAGTGGGCCATTGACATCATCGGGCCATTTCCAGAGGGCCCAGGAGGGGTTAAATATGTGGTGGTCACTATCGACTATTTCACCAAATGGGTCGAGGCAAGACCCTGGGCAAA
The DNA here is from genome assembly GCA_030545235.1 of Helianthus tuberosus. Classification (NCBI taxonomy): domain Eukaryota; kingdom Viridiplantae; phylum Streptophyta; class Magnoliopsida; order Asterales; family Asteraceae; genus Helianthus; species Helianthus tuberosus. The sequence continues at coordinate 73,725,297 of CM060359.1, forward strand.
GATTACGGGAGAACAAATGAGGCGATTTGTGCTGGACAACATCATATGCAGATATGGAGTGCCAAGGGAGCTAGTAAGTGACAACGGAGTCCAATTTGCAGGCAAGCCCTTTAAACCATGGTGTGAGCAGATGCATATACACCAAGTGTTCACCTCCGTCACTCATGCCCAGAGCAACGGGTTTGTAGAAAGGGCAAACCAAAGTGTTATCAAGGGAATGAAGGGGAGGCTTGGAAGGAAGCAGAAGGGGTGGCTGGAAGAACTACCTTTTGTTTTATGGGCATATAGAACCACCCCCAAAGACTGCAATGGGGAAACCCCTTTCAGCTTGACCTACGGGACGGAAGCTGTCATCCCAGCTGAAATAGCGTCCCCAACTGCAAGGATGAAGCTAAGAGAAGCCGAGAACGAACAAGACCTTCGAATGAATCTAAACTTGCTCGAAGAAAGAAGAGAGATAGCAGCAATAAGGGAGGCCAAGTATAAAAAAACAGCTTGAAAGCTATTACAACGCCAAGATGAAGAAGCTCAACCTAGTACCCGGAGACTTGGTCCTGAGGGCATACGAAGCCAGCTTGCAAGAAAGCACCGGTAAACTGGGGCCTAATTGGGAGGGACCCTACCGAGTCACCTGGGCGAATGGCAAAGGAAGCTGCAAACTGGAGACACTTCAAGGCAAGGAAGTTCCAAGGACCTGGAACCTTATGCAACTCCGGAGGTATTATATGTAAAAGACAAAAGCACCTCCAATGAAAAACGGCTTAGAAGCCACTTTTGTAAGAATTAACTACTAGCTAGGGGGTTACCCCAAGAAAGACATTTTGTATAATCTTGTACTGGAGGGCTGAGTCTCCAGAAGCATATGATAATGAACAACCCGCTTGTTCCTTTTGGTAAATCACAGGTATTGTATTAGGGCAGACGTGCCCAGAAACTACAAACCTAATGACAAATAACACACGTGTAAAAAAAGGTGTATCCGACACACCAAACGCCCGGCCGTGGGGCAAAGCAGGGCCTAGCTAGCCCGAAGAAAGAGGACAAACAAGTTAGGAAACATAATCCACGGTTATAAACTTGTCCAAGGATCGTCCTCATACAGACAATCCTGGTTTACAAAACAAACCACGAAGATACTTTTGTAAACAAACTAAAAAACAAACAAACCAAGAACATACACACCAAGGAATTTTTTGTAAATAAACTACAGGAAAAAGAAAACAGGTGTACATGAATACAACAAGGTACTTTATTATATAAAAAAGCAAATATACAAGTAACACATCAGCTGATCTAGTAAACAAACTACAAAAATTTTGTAATCATACTACAAATAACCAAAGGTCTTCAAGCGGGTACTGGACTAGCTCTCGGTAATAGCACCTGCAAAAAACAACACAGCAAAGGCAACAAAAACAAGTTGACAACACACAATCACGAGATAGCTAGCAAAGACACAAGTTAGATACTAGGAGGACCCCAACACAAAGGTCCTCCTCCATACATCAAAAGTCAACAGTGTTTAGGGTGCATAAGTGTTTAGTTACAACCATATCGAAATAGTTAGTGTTTTGAAACTACTGGGAATCATCCCCAGACAAATACTTCGGAGAGGAAGGACCAGCGGGAGTCAGCAAGGCTTTAAGTTCATCAATGGATATCAAGGGGCGCTCAAGGATTTTCTCAAGAAGGGCAGGGGTCTTCCCCCCGAATTCTTTGTCCAACTTGGACAGCCGCTTCTTGGCTTTGGGGTTGTAGAGAGGGGTTTCTTTCCTTCCCAAACCCTGAGCGGAATAAGCATACCCGTCCTTCAAGCCTGACTGATATCCCACGTCCTGATAAGCCCTGTAAATCTGTTCAAGACTGCTTTTAAACTCCTCAGACTGAGAAACAGCAGTAAGGAAGGATCCGAAGCCTTCAGTGATCAACCAATACTTCTCTTTAGCAAGCTTCTGGTTGTCATCCGAAGTTATTCCCCACTCAGCATACATGGCATCTAATTCCTTTTGAGACACAGAGTCAAGCTCCTTCTGATGTTTTAGCTCGGCAGCCAACTCCTCCTTTTCTTCAACCAAAGCTGCCATCTCCCTCGCCCAGGCACGTTCCTTCTACTCTAGCATGGCACCAGCTCCCTGAGAAAAAAGTTGCAAAAGCTCCAAAAATGTTAAATTAAAAAATGGAGGGGGAGGGGGGAGGAGGGTCACGCACCTTCTCCTCCTGCAATTTGTGTTCAACATCAGTCACCCGGTACCGAAGCTCAGCAGCAATGGTTTGAGAAGTCTTGAGATCGCTCCTATGCCCCTCATTCTCCCTCCTCAGTTCATCCACTCGTTGTAGCATACCAACTCCTCGGAAAAACCCTTCACAAAGGGACATGCTATATTGATCGTCAAAGAGATAAGCCCTCAGAGCAGAGTTCATAAACCTATGGGAGGGTGGAACAGCATGAGCCAAGAAGTCTCGGGCAGTCTCAGGAGTCCCCACTACTGAAGACTGGGTGATCTTCCTTCTGGGAATGTATGGGACTGGAAGAGCATCAACAAACAGAGGAGCCAAGGGGGATCGAGAGACAAAACCTTCCAAGTGAGAAGGTTTGCTGGTCCTAGTGGCATGGAGGGGAGAAACCTCAAAGGCTGGGGTAATACGGGCAGCGCTAACTTCAGGAGTCTTGTCCCGGACTCGAGAGAAGGAAGGGGCAGTAGGAATCTCAATCGGAGCATTAGAGCTTCCCTGCTCCAAATACATGAAAAAGATCATCAGAAACCCACCAGAACAAAACTAACCAAAAACAGCAAGGGTTTGAGAGGCCATCACATTGATCAAGACAGAAGGTAAGAAGAAAACTTACCAACAAAGGCTCACTCACAAGACTGGATGATCGCAAGTGCTTGGACAAGGAACCTTTGACCCCAGTAGGGGGAAGTTCAGAGGTAGCCCTCGTGGCAGGGAAAGCTTTTTGGCCACTGGCACTCCGGAGTCTCTGCCGGATATCGCGAGGAGCAGGAACTTGCTTAGGACTGCTGGGTTGGGCTGTTTTCGCTTACGAGCCAAGCGACTCCCCAGGTCTTCATCATTATCATCATCGCTTGAGCTCCTCACTTGAAGGGAACCAGTGGGACCCTTTTTCTCACCAGAGGAAGCTTCCTCATCCCTCTCCTCGGCAGCAGAATCCCCTGCTTGGACGGATCCCACAGTAGCCTTCTTCTCAACGCCTCGGCTCATGCTTGGCTCAATCTTGTCACCCACCATAAATTTGACATCCTTGCAATCTCCCTGAAGTAAACCCCACAAGTTCATCTCTGCACAAAAAAGGGGCTAAAGATGACTTCACGAATCACTTGAAAATTTTCAGAAAAGGGGTAAAAAACAATAGATCGAAAACAAGGAAGTACCTTTCTTGCCTACAAAAGCCTTTGGCCTGACTGGATAAGAAGGGCTTAATCCCCCCGTAGCCAAGATCCCCTCTGGAAAGTAAAAGCCCTTGTAGGATTTTCATACATGCGTTTCCACTGAACAATCTCATCGGCAGATAAAACAGGGATGCTGTCTTCAATGGCTGCTTTAGCGTCTCTTAACGGTGGTGATTCCGGTATCATGGCGGCAGACACAAAGATAAACCGACTTTTCCATTCCTTGGGGTAGGTAGAGGTTGGCATGAAAGAATAGCAGGGTTGAGATATGTTGTCTTTCCGTTTGGAGAAAGTAAACCAATCCCCATCCGAGATCAACTTATAAAACATGCAAAACAGGGGAATCGACGGCTCACCGGAAACCGCCACACATGACAACTCAAAATGCACAACCCTCATGAACCCTAAGGGGTGTAATTGTGAAAAATGAACTTTAAAATGCCGCAGCAAGTCCACCTTAAAAGTTGAAAGCGGGTAACGAACACCGCAAGAAGAAAATGATAAGGTATAAAGAACAATCCGGTCAGGGTGCATTCTGCAGAATCGTCAGACCCATGCAGAGTTGGGGAGAAACGCTCCGGGATACGGTAAGTTTCAACAAAGGACTCCAACTCTATCGCCGTCAAGACGGAGCGAATCGTAGAACGGCCAGTACGGCTCATGATGAGACGGAATAGCGATCGAAGAATTGTAGTGGGAGAAAGAAAAGGGGAAGATATGAAGAAAAATAGTAGAAGTGAAGAGAAATTGGAAGGGCGGTAAGGGTTTTAAAGAAGATAACTGACATGAAAGGAGGAAACCGTCACATCATCATTTTTTCAAAATTTAAAACTGCTCGAGCACGTGTATTAAGGGGATTAAACCCCCGCCGTTGATCTCTAACGACTGATGACTCTCGAAGAACGAGAAAGGGGCGTGTGATAATTAGCTTGGGTTGGGCCCACATTCTTAGCCCAAGAAGACTACCCCCTACGAGCAATTATGACTCAGCCCTGGATCATGAGGTTTGAATCTCAGAACCAGGGACTAAAGATGACTTGACGACGGGCCAACTGGTTGCCCAACTTGACCCGTCTTGGGCTCCTCTCATGTAGGCCCAACTGGTAAGGCCCAAATTATAATACTTGTCTCTTAAGGGATTCTCTCATACAATATGGGCGGGAAAAAAGGGTATTCAGAAGAAACAGGGAGCATTAATGATTGACAAGAAAAGTATCTCCGGCGGATACAGTACTTCCGAGCTGGCTTCATTAAATGAGGGCAGCAATCTCGCCATTGGGGCTCAGACACGTGTCTGAGTCCCCTAAAGATGATCAGAAGCCGTTAGATCACTTCGATACCGTTCCATCGAAGAGATAAGCCATCTTGGCTATATAAGGAAGGTAAAAAAGGGATCTAGCTCTCAAGAACAAGGTATCTCACTTAATGCTTTGCATAGTCATTTATTCCGACCATAATTCCCCCTATTAAATACCCATATTTATAACTGATTCACACCATGGAGAACATTCCGGTGATCATACTCATCGGAATAAGCTACTATTTTACTCTCCGGCAAGTTTACTTACTCTCACGTCGGAGCTTGGTCACGGATCCCCCCCCCCCCCCCCCCGGGGTCCCCCGTGACAAGGCTAACGGTTTCCTTTTTTGTAGAAAGCAAAGGCTGTGATATTACGACGTCAGCGAAGACCCTTTGAACGTCATCCAGGGATCTGGGGATTCGACAGAAGGGTAGGTGGTGGTGGTGGTTGTTGTCAGCCGGTGCTGGTGAGTGTGGTGGCAGGTGGTGGTAAGTGTGGGTGTTTGTGAGAGAGAAATAGTGGAAAACAAAATAAGATTGATATTTTTGTTTAGGTGAAAAGACTCGAATGCCTATACTTTTATCTATTACACAACAAAAATACCCTTCTAATTAATTAATATTTTGGATAGCGTTAAAGGCGGTGAGCAAAACGGTGATAAGTTAGTAAACTATTGGAGGAAAATGACATCTTTTAAATGATTGAGACAAAACTGTTAAAACGATCAAACCACAGAGAACACAACGGAAGTTAACTACAAAATACCAACAAACTTTCTTCCTTTAACATTTATCTAAGGAACACTTCCTCCTCTCTCACAAGATGTTGGATACATATCCTATCCATCACATCAATTTTAAACAACTGTATACTTCTAGATGAATGTATACCATCTCGTTGCATGTAGAGCATATCAAAGCCCTATAAGGCATATCCTAACAAATTGAACCTTGATTGAAGGTGTTCGTATAGCCTCTCCCCCATCACATTTTACCTTGTAAAACTAATCATGCTTAGAAACTTATCATAACTTTAAGCATGAAAACACGTAAAAATGTCTCAATAATCATCCAATAATCCCTTTTGTGCAACGTTGAGGCAGGCTCATCACATTTTAAGTAGTGTTATAACAGTCACATAAACAACTGTCACTATTGCTTTAACAATGATATAACCAATTATCCTATAATTTCTGTTATACCTTAATAGTTCTACACACTATATAAAACAATTTTAAGACTATGTGTAGTGGTACACATGAATAATGCCCCCACCTATGGGCATTGTGCGACACGTGTCATCCCAGACAGCAAGGGGTATTATGGGACGTTTTTCACAAATTGGCGTAGTGGGATAATAACCAATAATGCCCCATCAATGATTACCCAATTATTATTTTCTTGTTTTTTTTTAATTTAAAACTAATGATATTTGATTTGAATTTGAAGGCGTTGATAAAAGCACGCCTTGGAGGAATTTTTTTTTTTTTGAAAAAATCGCCCCCGAGGGCGGTCCTTGGGCGTTGTAGGGCGTCTTTTTTTTTTGGAAGAAACGCCCAAAAACCCCCCAATACGGGTGGTCTAAGCGTTACACGTCATGTAAGACTCCAATTTCAATTTTTCCAAGCCTTTAATGATTTACTTATTCTCTGATCAATTTTTAGGTTAAATAGGTCAGAACTGTCACTTCACCTCCAAATCTATTTTGCTTGTATTTAGTGACGAAGCTTGAACGAAAATTCAAAAGGGAGGGGGGGGGGCCCTTAAAAGTTCGAATATTTTACACGATTCATAAGAACATAATTACACTACGAAGTAAAAAAGGGTGTGGCCCTTGCTTGTATGTATAGGTTCACACAAACCGAACTTGTGTAACACTAAAATCAAACCCTTTAAACAAAATTGCATCCTCTATAAACACAATGGGAAAGCACTAATACACAACTTCATCCACGTTTACGTGTACATGTGATTTATTGCTATTTCATTTTTTAAGATTAAACTATTAAACTGTACATATAAGCTTGATCTTGTAGGAGCAGAGAGTGATAATTGCACAGGGAACCAAAAATCTCAAATGACAAACCAAGATGCAAAAGATCAAGAATGAACATAATAAGAACAAAAACTTTCAAGTCCCGACAACCTCGAAACGGGTTTAGTTGGTCTAATTGATATCCACCAAAAACCATCTGCCAAAATGCACAAAAAGACCGGTCAAAGTAAATGATCAAACGGTTTAAATAAAAGTCATTAAATCTGCTTAAAACCTCCCTCAAATTGTTTCTTTTAGAAGTTTAGATTATTAATGTAATCACATTAACCATTTTAAAAAATAAAAAAAAGATTGAAATGAATGGTGTGCTCATTACGCGCCAGGGGCAGCCATTAGTCGAATTCCTAGATGTTTTGAGTGCATAAGCTTAGAAAATGAAAATACTGTTCAATGGATAATTGTTGTAATACTAGTCGAATTCCTATAAAACCTTATAAATGAAAGAGAAGTGCACGGATGGTCCCTTCGGTTGGCCAAGATTTTGGATTTGGTCCTTGGCTTTCCAGAAGTACGCAGATGATTCATGTGATTTTCACTTTGTAACGCATTTAGTCCCCAACTTTTGCCAAAAGTACATGGATGGTCCCTATGGTTTGCACTCTATAGCACATTTAGCCCCTAATTTGGATGTGTTAAAACCTTTAGATTTGTTAGCTGGGGACTAAATACTAAATGCAAACCACAAGAACCATCCATGTACTTATGAAAAACTAGGGACCAAATCCAAAATTTTGGTTAACCATAGGGACCACCCGTGCATTTTACTCAAAATGAAAATACCAAGGTCAATTTAACTAGCATAATGCCAAGGTACTTTTGAAAAACTAGGGACCAAATCCAAAATTTCATAACTTCAGCTCATTTCATTTCATTAAATACAATTTGTAATATGACTATTATACCCTTCTTTCTCTTTACACTCCAAACTCTCATATACTAATGCAAGCTATAAGGGAAGGGTATAAAATATAAATATCATAAATGTGAAAATGAGTGCACTTGATATATGAACTTTTGTTGGGCAAATATGATATAATATTAAGTTTTGAGAGGGATATATCGTATATGAAACATAGTTATTAAAGACGCACTTTGGGCGATTTGTTGGGCCCGGGGCTTTATTTGCGCCTAGGCGCGTCTGGGCGCTCGCTTTAATAACTATGAAGAAGATTATGAACTAACCTGAATATTAAAGGCGCGAGGCAAACTCAGGGCGATTTGTTGGGCCCGGGGATTTATTTGCGCCTAGGCGCACCTGGGCGCTCGCTTTAATAACTATGATATGAAACCATCCCTAAAAACAAAATGCGTTACCTTAAAGCCGGGTAAACCTAACTCTGTATACACTCAAATGGGCGCAACGATCCTTCAGGAAACTCATGCATCCGGAACCCTTCTAATATCTCGAATGGCCTGCAGATATAAGAGTCTAAAACCTATTACATTAATTATTTTCCCACAAGATGCACAGAAGATGGTCTCTAATATAGTGCAGGATGATGAACCGAATGGTGGTCTCCCCTGAGGTCAAAATAAGAACAAAACAAAACACGATATTGTAGCACTTACAACAACGATTCACGGTTATGGGATAATCTGCGTTGATTGCCTTCCATTGTATCTATAATATTAGCAGTGTCAGGTCCGGCTGCTCCTCCAGCAACGACAGATGGAACTGAAGCAAGCGGGGTCCAAATCTGAGCACAAAATATCTATTTGTCATCTATCGAACAAATTATATACATGTATAAGAACAGATACCTAGAATCAGAGGTGGAAATTTTTACTAGTGACTTATGAACAGGACTTGTGAGGTTCCTGTTGATCTCTTACAGATCAGACGTGTAAAATAAAAAAAGAAATAGCTTAAAAGAGAAACTGGTGGTAGAAAGTCGCCCAAAGTGTATTTTCTGAATAAAAACATCATAAATCACTATATTAAAAATATCAGACTGGAATGTTGCGACCTTTAATACGTGTCACTAAATATTATTAATATAATATTTTTGGACAAATGGTTTTCGGGAAAAGCCAATCGAACCTGTACCCAAGCTGCTGACTAGGAGCTCGGCTCGAGAGAAAGCTTGAAACGAGCCGAGCCTTATCGAGTCCAAGCCGAGCTTGAGCCTAAAATAAAGCTCGTTTATTTATCGAGCCCAAGCTCGAGCCTGACATGTGAAGCCGAGCCTAACAAGCCTTAGTGTAATATTAGTTTTGTTAATATTTAATAACATTTACCCTTATTTAAAGTTGTCTAATAAACGAGCCGAGCCGAGCTTATTTAAACTTGTTTACGAGCCGTTCCTGAACCTAAAAATAAGCTTGTTTAGAAATTAGTCCAAGCTTCACTTATCGAGCTCGCGAGCCTAAACAAGTCTATTATTTTTACTTGATATATTAAAAGATAATAAATGAGCCGAGCTCGAGCTCTTATAAGTTAATAGAGCTCGAGCTTGGGCTCGCCTCGGCTCGTTTGCACCCCTAAATTGACAGCCTGACCCACCCATTTTGCCACCTACAATCTATATATCATATATGCTGGTTACCTTGATGGTATTATCTATGCCACTAGTAGCTACAACACAATCAAATGGATGACTTTGCACACAGTTCACAACTGCAAAAAAAATATATATATATTAGCCAACAAGAAACAAGGACCAACTCGGGTAGAAAGTGTGTTTGGGTGTATGTATACACACACAAAAACATACCAGCTCCATCCCCAAGAAGCATTTTAATTAGTCTGCCAGTGCTCTTTTCCCAAATAAACCATCTACCATCATCACTTCCGGCAGCAATGTACTCCCCTGCCATAACAAAAGGTGTTCATGAAAGTATATGTGAGTCCTAAGAATATTATAATGTTTCAATGCACATTACCAAAAACATTAAGATAGTTAAGCTTTGAAGAGTCAAGACTTAAAAAAATGCATTTCCAATTCTGCAGAGAGTAATGTGGGCGGTAACACTAATATATGTGTTGTATAGTTCACAACACCAACCATTTTTATGCTGGATATTGTTATGTTGATCTCCAGTGGGTGGAATAAATATATAGCTATAAAGGAAATTGGTCAAATAGGTTAAAGTTGCCTATAGTGTAGCTTTATGCGTACAACTCTTGTGAATCATTTACCTAAAAATTTAGATTTTATTGGTAGGGGTTCTAAGAGAAACACATGTTAATTGAGAACCGTGAGAACGATTCTGGACCACACATTTTCTCTAAGACAAAATTTTTTTACTTCTAATCGCACGTTGTTAAGAGTGTTTTTTTGGGGGATGTATACATATGTACATTGTCAATTTTTAAATATACACATGTGTGTATTGTCAATTCTTAAACTATGCATATGTGTATAGTATGACATATATGTAGGATACTTGTTTTCCAACTTTAAAACACGTATTTTACACATATGTACACTATAAAAAACATATTTAGAACCATAATCTTCCTTTGTATACATACATGTACAATCATTTATAAACATTTGTACATAGGAATGTTGGATTTTAATAATCCCAACCATTAGCAGTTGGCCGCCAACAGTCCCAACTTAAAAAAATAACCACTGGCAGTCCCAACTATTAACATATTGGAACTATTAACATATTGGCCTCCAATGGACCCTGACTAAGAGAACCCTAACGCCATTAGTCTCCGGTCGCCGAAAAAACGTTTTTGGCCGGAAAGCTCAACATTTTCGTCCCAAACCTCTTTGTAACCTTATTATGGACCTTTAGGAACCTTTTTTTCCTAGTAAAAGCCCCAATTATTGAAGTCGCCAGAAAACTCAACTTTTTGGCCTGAAAACTCGACATTTTCGTCCCAAACCTCTTTGAAACCATATTTCAGACCTTTAGAAACCTTTTTCTGGCCAAAAACGGTTTTCCGGCGACCGAAGACTAGCGGTGTTAGGGTTCTGTTAGTCAGGGTCCATTGGTGGCCAATATGTCAATAGTTGGGACTGCTGATGGTTATTTTTGAAGTTGGGACTGTTGGCGGCCAACGGCGAATAGTTGGGATTATTAAAATCTAATATTCCTTGTACATATATGTACATTATCCAACATAGAAGTACAATACTTATAGGTGTACACATATGTATATTTAAAGATTGGCAATATACATGTGTTTATATCAATTACAGACGCATGTATATATCCAAAAAAAAAACCCTGACAGAAAAAGCTCCGATTTTTCCAATTTTTTTTTGCATTTTTGCTTAGGAAAAACATGTGGTACAGAATGCTTCTCGCGTTTCTCAATTAGCCTAGTGCTTCTCACATGATCCTAACTCTCTCTCTCTCTCTCTCTATATATATATATATATAATGAGTAATCATACGACATGAGAGTTTAAGATAAACTTGACACATTTTAAGCAACATAAAAAAATTACCCATTATGAAGTGAACATTTTGACCCGTTACCCAACCCCGACAAAAAACTCCAGCTCCGGTACCACTCATGAACCACATGTGCCAGATGATAAACTATATAGTTTCTGATTAGTAATGTCACAGACTGATTGATCAAATGATGTAAGTCTAACAGTCAATAATAAGCACAAAAGAGGAGATTAAACATACACATAGTACCTTTTTGCCCAAGAAAACTGGCTTGTTTGATGTCTGTCCCTACATTACAATGACCAACATATCTTTGCTTCATATCTATTGCCCTCTCATGCTGCAGGGATGATACGTGTATAAGTATTAAATAAACACTAATCAATCAAAAAGTAATTCAATTATAAACAAATTACACAGATACTCCTTGTGGTTTATTGAAAGTAACACCTTTGAGTACCAACTTTTTTTGTAACAGGTTCAGGTTCTATGGTTCCGATTTTGTAACACCTTCGAGTATTAAGGCTAACTGCCGTTAACTTTTCTGCTAAATCAGTGTAAAATGACTAAAATACCCTTATATTGATAAAAGTATTGTTTTTATAAAAATATATTGTAATGTATAGAGTACATATATATTTATTTAATTTGTTATATTTTTATGGTTTTTAGTTTTTAAGTTTGTATACTCTTAATAGATAATTCTAATATGAATAAATTGCAAAAATGATCCTTGTAATGAAATATAGTTAATTCAAAAATAGTCCCTCTAGTTATTAAAGAGCATTTTGGTCATTTCAGCACAACTTAACATGCTATTTAACCTCCCTTGACCTTAGTACCCCAACATGTTACAAAATCGAAACCATAGAACCTGAACATGTTACAAAAAAAGCTAGTACTTAAGAGTGTTACTTTTGCTAAACCACAGGGACTATCTGCGTACTTAACTCCATTGCGAATTAACAGAGAGAAAAGCTGAAACCTGACGAGTAATTTTGTCACTTGGAGAATACGATTTTGGTGATCCACCGGAGCTACTTGTATGGAAAGTATTCTTCGCTGAATCACGTTCTCTGTGGACTCGGACTTTAAGAGTTGGGTAAAAGTTGTTAGATTCAGCATCATGGCTTTCATCACCTGATACTGAATTTTCAAAATCAACTTCCAAATCGTCGTCATAATCAGAATTTTCTCTTTCGGACATAGGTTGTGAAGTGTCACTACTCGCATCTGATCTATACAGTATGTCACTCAGAGATAATACTTTACTAGCTTCAGAACTAGGACCTCCTTCCTTTGGCTTGCCAGCTTCCGCTAAAAAAATATATAACTAATTACACGTACAAAATAACAAATAAAAAGAACATCAAGAGTATACATGAAAATTAGGCCTGTAAACGCTGTTCGTGAACTTGTTCGGTGGGAAGATTTTTTATTAAATAAACGAACATTCATGAACAAAATTATTTGTCCATTTAATTAAATGAACGAACATGAGCACAGGTCATTTATGTCCGTGAACGTCCGTTTATGTTCGTTAACATTTTAATTTACATATGGAGTTATATTTATATAAATATAAACATAAAGGAGGTTTTTTAACTACTTATATACATATAACTAATTGATAATTGGGATTTCCAGTAATTAAAAACGGGCTTTCCAATATAGCTTATCGTAATTAATCAATAATTAATATAAAAAAGCTACTTCATGTCTGTTTAAATTTGGTTATTTATGTTCATTTGTGTTGTTTTATGTTTGTTTATGTTCATGAACTATTCGTTTAGGTTTTTTACGGACGGACGGACATAAACGAACCCAAACATGCCCATTTTCTTAATGCACAAACACGAACAAAAAAATGTGTTCGATTATATGTTTGTGTTTGGTTAAAGTTAATAGAACGAACACGGACATATTTAGATACAATATTTGAAACACAGCTAAACGCTATGTAGAGTTTAAAATATACTAGCATACGATTATATCATTTTCTATATACATGTGATCTTTACTAACCTGTATTGATACGTTTTTTTATACTCTCCACTATCTCAACAGCTTCAGGATTAGATGGAGCTGCAAACTGGGCAGCAATAACAAAGTCCGTAGCTTCTTTGAGTTTACCCAACTGATATGCAGATACAGGCCAGAAATATCAATAGAAACAAAAAAAAAAATCCCCCGTCATGCAACTTTTTTATCATACGTAACTACAAGAATTTATAAGATCAGAACTCGGAGTTTGCCTGTAATAGAGCTTCAGACATGCAGTGTAGGGCGCTAAATGATGCGGGATCAATTTCCACAGCTCTAAAACAATCTCTTATGGCCATATGAACATCATTTTTCCAATCACGCTGAAAACAATCAAAAATTTTAAAAGAATGAACAGAGGTAAAGAAGACTAGTTAGCTACAAAAGATAAAAATAAATAAGCTTTATGTAGACCTTCAGAAACAACGCTGCTCGTAAACACAAACATTCAAGTATCAATGTGTGTCCAATTTGACCATGACCATGCAAAACATCATTACAAGCCTCGATACCGTAGTAATAATTGGCTCCCTCTTTTAAAGACTTCTCTGCAATTTGAAGAAGTTTACGGCATTGATCAAGCTGTCAGTCATTAGATTCAAAGTTAACAATCAGAAAACAAGCATTAACAATTCTGTTAGTGATAAAACCAAACGTAGAATATAACTGAAAACGGAAGCATACACTAGCTGTGAGGTTTCTCTTTGCAGGAACACGATTTGGGAAATCAGAGTGTGGTGGTTTAGATTGCACCTCCTTCAGTATGGTAGTTGGATTGAAAAACTTCATCGCGTCATCTGATGTGTACCGCATAGAACTTCCCTGAACTATAAAGCCACAAATATTGCAAGCGGTTAATAACATGTAACTGGTATTTTACCTCGTGCGTTGTGGCGGTATCAGTACAATACAGGCACTAGGTATAGTTGTAAAAAAAAGGAGAAAAAAGTAACTTTATTGAAGTTTAGGGGTTGTATAATAACTTTATTAAAGTTCAGGGGATTTCTCTTTTTTAAATAAAAAAGTAAAGTTGTAAAACCGGAACTCAGTATAGTTGTAAAAAGGGTAAAAATAGGTAACTTTAGTGAAGTTTAGGGGCTGTACGATAACTTTATTAAAGTTCAAGGGTACTAAAGTAGACTGGTTGATTAAAAAGAAAAAAAAAAGATAGGTTGATTAATGTGCAGGGGGTGTAAGTAAAAACATACACTAAAAGGCAAAAAAGTTTTGTAAAAAAAGCAGAAAGTATAGGCTGCCACATGGCAGCATATGATCGGGCCAATGTTATGAATAGTAATTTTGTGAGTATGGGGGGGTTGGTATTTGTTATATATAATATTCATGGTTATAACTAGGCTTTAATAAAATAATAGAATAACTTTTAAGGAAGAAAAATACCAGGATTTACATCCATTAAGTAGACATGTTCACCGCTATAATTGAGAAGAATTTCTTCTCCATTTGGACTAAATGTAACATGTGTAAGGTGTAAACCTTGTCGCCCCTGCAAAAGAATAAACATGTTGAAAGCTTAAAAGCCATCATCTATTGGACAAATGAAAACATGAAACTATACCATAAATAACAAGGGACAAAGGAATTGCTTCAATTTATGCATAACTAAAATATACAAAGTATCACGATAGAGTAAAATGCCATTTTCGTCCAAAGGATTGTTTTTTTTTTCGCATCTGGATCCAGAAGTTTGAAATCTTGCCATTTTCATCCGACTCGTTAACTTCATCCATTTTTCTCCCTTAAGTCAGGGGTATTACCGTCTTTTTAGACTTTTTTTATTAAACTAAAAACACTATAAAAAATAAAGTCAACAGAGGTGGATCTTTATTTCTTATAGTGTTTTTTGTTTAATAAAAAAATGTCTAAAAAGACGGTAATGCCCCTGACTTGACAGAGAAAAATGGATGGAGTTGACGAGCCAGATGAAAATGGAAAGATTTCAAACCTTTTGGATCCAGATGCGGAAAAACAAGTCTTTGGACGAAAGTCGCAAAACTGGCCAAACCTCGGTGACGAAAATGGCATTTTACTTAATCACGAAATGTTAAGCAGATACTGACAAAGAACTAACATGATCAGAAAGATGCATTGGGCAGAAGTAGTTAACACAAGGAGGTGGTGGTTGTTTGTGGCGGCCAGAAGAAAGTGGTGAAAGCATGCGTCTATCGTATAAACGAGCAAATGAGTCACTGCAAACATTTCGAATAACAAATCAGCTATAAAACGTATGAAACAAGATGGGTGTTAACTGTAAAATTAAGTGACAAGAGTGATGAGGACTGAAGATTACCTCCCACCAACAAGGAGTAAATGAGGCCTGGTACTGCTGATGTCACAAGATTTCAGAACAAGTGACTGTCTAGGTGGATCAGCTAATGATTTCTTTGCTCCACATCGTAAATCAAGCTGGCATTAAACAAAAAGCATGTGAAGGAAAAAAAAAGTATCAAGTGCAGCTTACAATATGATTACGTCAACTAATTTCAACATCTGTTGAAGTACTTGTGGTGACTAGGAGCTTTAGTTATTATAACAATCAAAGATTGGATGACAGCTTAAAACAAAAACCATTCCTTTAATTTAAGCTTTGTGTTTCTACCATAATCAACATATTTGTTACAAGAATATCACATTGAGCCACATGTTTCATAACTGTAACCTGTTCTGATGCCATAAAGCTAATTAGGGTTTCTAGCTTAGCTAATACGTGTAATCAGAGACCAACTAACATGAGAAATGCATATCTTCATATGTAAAAGATACCATGCATATATACACACAAAAACATACACACATATAGAAGATAACAGAGAACAAATCTTTAAGATCTATCAAACCAATCTTTGAATCTCTCTAATATTGCTTCCATGCAATCTTCACTACATGCCATTTCAAACAAGCAGTTAGATCAACACTTCGTGCCTTCACTGATCATGGCCTTCCCGTGAACACGCTGTTAGAATTAAATACACACGAAAGCAATAAACAAACACGAGGATTTTAAGTGGGTCAGTCGACCTACATCCACATTCTGTTGTGCTACAACTAGGGTTTCTTTTATTATTTGAGGGCTACAAAGAATTACAAATACAATGCTATCATTAGATAGACTAATCTAGGGTTAGGAAACTTAATCCCCAAGTTAGGCCCAAGCGCGCATAGAGATTATTAGGAACAACAAATTAAAACCCTAATTTACTGCATATTATAAACTGTGCTAGTCGAACAAAGGCTAGAGCCGGCGGACCGCCCCAAGTCTAGCCTCCACACCACATCGCCTAACAATCCATAGTCTTTAACACTTGTACCTCTCATTTACCACTAGTTGCGACAGCCTTCTCATTAGTTAATCCTTAATCCTGAAGGCACATCGAAGCTCACACTAAGCTTCAACTCATAAGTCACAACCCATATTCGGTAGAGGAGACATACTCAATACAAAAAAGACATATCCGGTACGAAGCGGACGTATTCGCTATGATGGTTCAACATAGTTACCTAGATCGCGATTCGCTCCGGTAGGGAAACAAGGACTGGGCACGCGATTCGCTAGAGGGCACGTATTCGGTACATAGGGGGTTGGTTCATTTCGGTATGAAGTACCATAGAGTCTGGTTCGATGTGCCCAATTCAAAACAGAAAATCCAAACTACCTACACAGATTACTTCTAATCAAGAACAAAACTAAAAAGTTCTAAATTTCTAATCTAGCCACTGCCTTTTTCCTTTGTCGTTCTCAATGCCTTCTCATCAAGATCTTCACAAACCATTTCCTCTAAGCGAGCACTTAAACCTTCTATATATGCGCTTTCTGGATTCATGTCCCACTTTTTGTGGGAGCTAGAGTTATAAGAATCTCAAAACAAGATTTGAAGTCTAATGTTTGAGTAAATAAAGACAAGCTTATCCCCTATCTTGCAAATTAAACGATTCCGCTTGACATTATGAATATAAGAGTATGATAAATACTATCTAGAAAAGCTGGCACCCGGTGTCATGGAATTAAAAGCTCCTAACCAAGACAAAGAAATTGTACTATGCGTTATGGAAGCAATTCAAAGAATTATTGCTGGAAAATCAAGATGAAGAAAGGATGTTACGAGAACAATTTGCAACGTTTCATATGAAGAAAGGAATTTATTCTAGGATTGCAACGCAAGCCGATGCCGTGACAATGGACGGAATTGATTGGTGGGCTGCATATAGATCCGAGACTCCAGAATTGGCAGAAGCAGCAAAAAAGTACTCTCCCAACCAATTAGTAACTCTTCGGCGGAGAGAAATTGGAGTACACTCCCCTATATCCATAATGTCAAGTGGAATTGTTTATATTGCAAGAGAGCAGACAAACTTATCTTTATTCACTCCGACATAAGACTTCAATCTCGTTTTTCAGAATCTTATAAATCTGGCCCCCACAAAAAGTGAGACGTGAATACGGATGCGCATAAATAGAAAGTTCAAGTGTTGGCTTAGAGGAAATAATTTGGGAAGATCTTTGATGACGAAGGCGTTGAGAACGGGAAGAAAAAAGGCAGCGGCTAGATTAAAAATTTAGAACATTTTTGTTCTGTTTTGTTCACTGTGTTGGTGATTTGGATTTTGAAATTTAGTAATTTATGTTTTGAATTGGGTACACCGAACCAAACTCTATGGTACATTGTACCGGTTCGTACTTAAATGAACCTACCCCCCACGTACCGAATACGTCTCGTCTCGTCAAGCGAATCGTGTGCCCGGTCCTCGTTCCCGTACCGAAGCTAACAACGATCTAGGTAACTATGATCCCTAATGAAGACTCACCGCCAGGTAGGACTAGGTTCCCAAACGTATTTAACTCTTGTATTTGTTTGTGCAGGAAAGCCAAAGTAAGCATATATGGCATCTTGTCACTGGCTCAAAATCCCTAACAAACTACATAGAAGATCGTACAGTCACTTTTGGTGATAATGTAAAGAGTCAGATGAGAAACTGTGGTGGTATTCAGTATGACAATGTATCATTTCAGAAGGTGTAAAACACAACCATATCAGCTTCAGTCAGTTTTAATGCTGATCATTTCAGAAGGTGTAAAACACAACCATATCAGCTTCAGTCAGTTTTAATGCTGATAATAAGGCCACCTTCTAAAGACTAAAGGCAAAAGGAATAAGAACATATATGCCTTACACATGATTTTTAGAGACTTCTTCACTTATACCCTTAAGAACATCAACAAAGTTGCTAAAGGTGAGTCGGTGTCTAGGCTGCCCAAGATGTCATATTCCAAGGATCATCTATGCTCACCTTATGATTAGTTATGACTGATGAATATCGTAGATATACATGGGTGTTCTTCTTGAAATGAAGTGGGAACACAGCTAGGGAGTGATCATGGCACTGACTTCAGGAATAGAACTTTAGAAGCCTTTTGTGAAGAAAATGGAATCTATCAAGATTCTTGGTAATCAGAACTCAAGAACAAAATGAAGTAGTTGAAAGAAGAAATTGAACGTTGATAGAAGCAACTAGAGCCATGCTATGTGAGTGTAGGTTGAAGCCATTCTTCTAGGCTGAAGCAGTGAACACAACCAACTTCACCCAGAACAAGTCTTCCATCTAAATGGTAGATAGACCAAACATAGATTTTTTTCAATAATCTGGGAGTACGTGCCTTACTCAGAATCAAAGAGATCACTTGAGCAAGTTTAAGGCTGAAGCTGATAAAGATGTCTAGTCTACATGGAATACTTTGCAATTTTCAAAGGAAGTAACGTGATTGAGATGAAGACAACAAGTCGACATTTCATTTTCACATGTTCCTTGGCGCCATAATATTATTCCTCTTCAAGCAATTCCACAAGCTACACAAAATGAATACTTTATTATCACCCGTCAAACCAACACTAAAAGAAAGTGAAGAATCTTGAGTCAATCAAGGTGAGGCCTGATTCCAACATGGTCAGATACTATTGGTCTACTGCTTCCACACATACTATTACCGAAACATAAGCTTCATCAGCTTCTTCTCCTGCATTAAGCAGCTTAGGGATCATCCGGTTGATCAAATTATAGCAGAGACTGATTCGGGTGTCCAGAAAAGATCTATGAGACTATGACCACGTGTCCACGTGTAACCTATGTTTGTATGTGAACTTGTTATCTGTCATTGAGCCTAAAAAAAATTTCAAAGCTGTATTGGATCCATGTTGGGTAAAAGCCATGTAAGAAGAGCTTGCATACTTTGAGAGATATATAGGCTGGTCCTTTGTTCATGCTTTTGCTCCTGATGATATGATAATCATAGTTCATGTAATGACAAGACTATCATAGTTCATGTGATGACAAGACTATCCATATACATACACATTACATATGTGTGGGTTGCTTAGGCTTCTGCTCACTCCTCTTCCATATTGTTAAGAAGCTTTACCGAGTTGGTTGGCTGCCCTGCCATAAAATAATGTGCAGTGTGCTCGTCAAAATCTCCCACTGGCATGCTTAAGTTCTTAAATCCTTGCCTCTAGTGATGGTGCAATTATCAAATTTGATGTTTAAACTGTAAGGTTCATGTCATCCAGCTATATAAATCGATGTGCCCACTTTCAATTCACGATCAACAATTTCAAATGAGTGCAAAAGCAAGGTTTAAACATTTTCATTCAAAGATAGATTCATATGAAGCCTGATATCAGATGTTAGGCTAGCAAATCATGTCTTATCGTGTTTAACAGGTCTCTAACAACGCGAATAACACAAGTATTAAACATGAATACAACTCGTTTAACTACTTGTCTACTTTATATCTCATGTCTATAACACAACCACGTATGTTTTGTGTACCGAGAAGAAGAAATGATTGATCCTAGCCTCCTAAAGAAGCACTTCATGAAGCCTCCCGGAATTTAATTGATTTATCCGAGACAGTGCCCAGATCCTTACGCCTTTCGCGCGTGGGTCGGAACATACCCAATAAGGAATTTCGCTACCTTAGGATAGTTATATTTTTGGCCTTGGTTTCAATTTTTAGAAAGCGAGAGGCGCACAAAAGTGACAAGGTCTAAAAATGAGGTGCGAAGCGCAAAAGCGGTGGGCTTTTCGTACCCAAGGCGCAAGGAGATTATATCAATTTTTATATATATCCCAATCCTATAGGTTTTTAGCATCTCTTATCCAAAATATAGTTATAAATAAGGTTTATATATGATGTTACCTAATTGTACAAGCCAAAAAACCTTTTGTACAACACTTTAATGCATAAAACAAATATAAAAATACCCAAATACATAAAGTGCGATCCTCAGACCCCAAAAAAACCCAAAAAAATGCGCTTTTCTTGCGCTTTTTGGAAAGAAAAAAAAACGCACCTCAGTGCGCCTTGCGCCTAGGCGCTCCTCAGGCGCGCTTTTTAAAACCCAGGTTCCGGCCGTTGTTCACCGGAGCTTCGGTCACCGGCTCCCTTGTCATCAGGTCACCAACTTACATGACCTTCCGGCACTAGACAGGCGTCAGCCCCCATACATGGTCTTACGACTTTGCGGAGACCTGTGTTTTTGGTAAAGGGTTGACCAGACAACTCCTAATTTTATTTATTTTTAAAAAGTAAGAAATCACGTAGTGTACTTTTCAATAAACAGGTCTAATCGTGTCTTATATAGGTTATCTATTGCCAATAAATATAAAAATGTAGTGAACTGATAGACCATGAATATACTTACCAATACATTGTGACATTCTCGATGAGAAGATTCAGAAGGGGGACAAGAAGTGCACTCTCTAAAATCATGTTGTCTCAATGTCCCATCCTCGCTGGCACTCCATACCAAATTTGGATTCCCAGGTTCTACCTGCAACAGAAAAGAAGGGTCTCAGGGAATCAAGTAAAAAGCTTCCACAACAAACCAAATTTATATTCAAGTAAAGTACATGGATGGTCCCTTTGGTTTACCAAAATTTTGGATTTGGTCCCTAGCTTTCCAAGAGTACACGCATGGTCCATGTGGTTTGCACTTTGTAACGCATTTAGTCCCCAGCCAACAAATCTAAAGTTTTAGCATGTCCAAGTTAGGGACTTGATGCATTACAAAGTGCGAAACACAAGACCATCCATGTACTTTTAGAAAAAGTAGGAGACTAAATGCGATACAAAGTGCAAATGAAACCATAGGGACCATTGGTGTACTTTTGGAAAGCTAGGGATCAAATCCAAAGTTTTGGTAAACCACATAGACCATCCGTGTACTTTACTCTTTATATTCAAATCTTGACAAATAACTTAGGATTAAGGAGCCACTGCCAGATATATCTTACAGCTAATTTTTTAATTCTCCGGGTGTGGCATTGAAATAGTGCTGATGGATTAATAGTGCTATCTTCAACACGCCTCCTTCCTGAGCGAGACAAATTGAATAGTCGGACCTGCAGTCAACAATTTGGATTCACGGTAAATGCAAGAATATAACCAACTCATCAGGTGTAAGCTTCATGTAATTGGATGTTTCAGGACCAAAATTGAAGTATTACTTCAGCATCAGCAGCTCCGGATACAACCAACTCATCAGATGTTTCAGGAACAAATTTCGTACAAAATATGTTAGCGGTATGACCACTGTCAATGGAATGCAAGAGTTTGCGGCTTTGATAGCTCCAAAGATTGATCTGTAATAAAATGGAACATTTTTACTTCAAGCTTTTAACTTTCATATCATAAGCCACCAAAGCATATATGACAAAATGCAGAAGCAGTTGCATGACTAATGGTCGTTTTTTATACACATGTGCTTTGCAAAACAAAGTGAAAACCATATCTGTTGATGAACATGTAACATATATGCATCATTCAGGTCCATAACACTTGGTTGTTCAACCATCATATGCTAACATATACAAAATATGTAATAATAATATAAAGACAGAGATGAAAAAGCTTACACAAGTGTCATCAGATCCAGATATCAATAGTGAGCCATTTGAGTTCCATGCAATAGTGTTTACACATCCCCGATGCCCCTGAAAGAACACAAACAAACACGTTGATCGAAATTTAAATTCCATCTGAAAAGTATCCATTGCAAGATATACCAAGATTTAAACACACCTCCAGCTCTCTTTCTAGAGAAAGCCTTCTAAGGAATGATGAATGCAACTGCAGACTGCGATTTATATCCTGCAAAATTAGAAACTCGGAATTTACCAAAAATTCACAGTGCGAAATATCACATAACCAGAACATATGAATGAAGTTAACAAAAATGATAGAACATGACCAGTGATGATTGATACTCAAATAAACATCTAAAAGTTATGAAAAACCTCTAAACACATGTAGATGTATCAACCTTTTCTTCTCTAAACATCTAGCAACTATGCAAAAGCTAGGAACATCAAAATCGAATTTCATTTCAGTGAAATACAACTGAAATCACATTCTCAAGAGTCTCACCAACACTAAATTCATAACTAAGCAAAACAAGGTGCTGAGACTCAGATAAACATCTAAAATTATGAAAAACCTCTTAAGCAATTGTTGATGCATCAACCTTTTCTTCTCTAAACATCTAACAATCATGAAAAAGCCATAGTAACATCTAACAAAGTAACAATTACATAAAACTTCAAAATAAATGCTGATGCATCAACCTTTTCTTCTCTAAACACCTAGTTACCATCCAAAAGCCCTAGAAACATCAAAATCCACTTTCATTTCACCAAAACACATTCTAACAAGTCTCACCAGCACTAATTTCACAGCTAATCAACACAAAGCACAAAAAACAAACAGATTAACAACAATTTCACACAGAGAATAAATGAAGAAAAACAGAGAATTAAAAACATGAAATAATTGACGTACGGTGCGAACGTGTAGAGTTCGAGCATCAATGAAGTCGGTGATGTTGCCATCGTGAAAGCAGAGCGATTCCATGGCGGTTGATCGATGATTATAGGATCAAAATTGACCATAAATTGGAACGTGAAAACCCTAACCGATCGGTTCTAATAATTGAGGAGAAATTGTGAGTCGGTGAGTGGGTTTTTGGGTTTTTGTAATGTGTGTGTGTGGATGGTTCTAATATGCTCTGAAAACCAACAGCATCGTAAGTCGCCTTTACAATATGCCAGTCTCTACGCTATCGGTGTAAACTAGTTTTTTTTTTTCTTTAATAGTCCCGGGAAATCATATCACCGACCGCCACTTGACAATTGTTGTACCTAAGAGCAAAATTATCTCACGTAACACACAGTGGAACAAAAACTCGATAATTATCTCACGTAACACACAGTGGAACAAAAACTCGATTGGTCTCGAGAATCGAACTGACAACCTTACACAAAGCCGCCTGGTTCAAATCCTTAATAGCCTATATCCACCCCACATATGACACAAGTGAGAATTGAAATTGAGTCTCCATTGAAAAACTCAAGTCTCCTACCACTAGGCCACAAGTGAGGGACTCGGTGTAAACTAGCTAACCGTTTTACTTTTTATGGAGTTAGGTGTCATTTATGTTCGTTTATTTTGTCTACTTTTGCCATTTTAGACCAAATTTCAAATTGCTACCATTTTTCCTTCATGACATTCTCGAAACGTGTCATTTTAGTCCAAAAAATTAACCCATTTAAAAAAACTCATAACTCAGTTATCCTATAGACGTAAATGGCACATAAAGTATAGGGACGAAAATGGCACATAAGTTCAAGAATTTTTTCATTTTTTAAATTATTATTATTATTATTATTATTATTATTATTATTATTATTATTATTATTATTATTATTATTATTATTATATACACAGCTAGAGAGAAGCAATTGGTACCAGGTATCGGTATCGAATTTCTCGTACGAATTATTTTCAGTACCGATTTGGTATCCACTTTTTGGCGTTTTTGGTTCGGTACAGGTATTTTACTGAATATTACCTTTAAATACCAGTATCGTACCGGTACGTACTGTACCGAACTTTTTCGGTACCGGTACCAAGCTCATCCATACACACAGTCTCTTTCACCCCTCCCCCACCACATCATCACCGCCGCTACCACCACCACCAAACAACCGTCACCACCACAACCACCACTGAACCGTATCGAGAGGGGGAGCTGCTATGATCTAACGTGGGTTTGAGTTTTTTTTTTTTTTTTTTACAGATGGTGGTTATCTGGTGGTGGCAGCAGGGGTGGTGGTTATGTAGAGAAGGGGTGAAAGAGATTGTGTGTAAGGCTTAGCTTGGTACCGGTATCGAAAATCGCCAAATATAGGTACCGCTATCGGTAAATATTCGGTACGGTACCGGTATTTGAAGGTTATATTCGGTAAAATTCCGGTACCAAACCGAATGTACAGGTAACAAAAAACACAAAAGTTGGTACCAAATCGGTACCGAAAATAATTCGGTATCGATACACGGTACCAAATGTTCATCCCTAACTGTGTGTAATAATAATAATAATAATAAGCAATTTAAAAAATAAAAAATACATGAAGTTATGTGCCATTTTCGTCCATATACTTTATGTGCCATTTACGTCACTGGGATAACTGGGTTATGAGTTTTTTTAACTGGGTTAGTTTTTTGACTGAAATGGCATGTTTCGAGAAAGTCAAGGAGGAAAATTGTACAATGTTAAAAGCTGGCCAGGGACGTAAATGGCAGTTAACTCTTTTTAATATTAACTAGTATTTAGGATCCCGCTTCGCAGTTGGACCGTTAAATCAAACAAAAAGTAGACGTAAAAACATTGAACCACGTACTTTAACTAGGGCGTTAACTTGCAACGTTTACCCAACACGTACAACATATAAAAGAATAACAATTTCAACTTAGAACTTGTGCGTTGCGATGTGAAAAGTACAGAGGAACAAAGTTGAAAGTAGAAAAATATTGGGGTTAGAAACGAAAAAAGAATTTGTGACAAATTTGTAAAACTTGAAAAGTTTGAGGTTAAAAGTAAACAAAAGTCAAAGAAAAAAGTAAAAAAAAATGTCAAAGTAAAATGTGTGACAACTCGCATTTTTGGGTAATTAACGTCAACTTTTCATATTTGAATCTTTATAAATTGTTGAACGTCTATACCTTTTTATCACACTTGTAAATTATAGTACACGAACCAATAAAAACTGGTGGGACTAGTCTGGTACATACTTGAAGTTTCAAGTTTTGAAACACAGGGGACTTGTTTGTCATAATACAAAATTAGTTAGGGTAATTTGCTACCCAAGTTGTAGGAGGTTATACATGGATGACTAATTGTGTAAGTATGTAAAAAAAGTTATCAATATAACACCCAACCCTAGAACCATCCCCTCCCCATAATTTGCGACTTCTGTCCCTCATTTCTTCTCTAATCGACGAAACCCAACACCCACGAAGCTTCTCTGAGCTTCTCCTTCTTCTCGCGATCTCAATCTATCTCTTGGTAACCTATTTTTGCCTCACTTTTAGTTCATATGCACGTATATATAACTTGAAGTTCTTGATTGAGATTTATTGATTTCATGATTTCTTGAATACATGCAAACTAGTGTTGTTTAGAGTCAAGTTCTTGATAGCATATGAAGTTTGATGATTAGTAGTTTGCGTATACATGCATGTAAATGGCTAGGGTTTTGGTTCGTTACGTGATCTTGATGGAAACTTGATGTTAAATCTGATGTATTTAAATGTATTACCTGCTAGTAGCAGAAAATTTGAAAAAATCATCATAAAAACGTTTTTGTAAACTGCTGTGAACAAACAGCTTCTGCGCAGAAATTTAAGCCAGCTTGTACCAACTGTTTCTTGGCCAAAACATAACAATATCAAATGGTTCTTGAGTCTAAAACGAAGTCAATGAAATAGCTTTCAAACCCCATTGGTTTCATATTTATTCGACAAGTTTAGGTCAGCCAAAAGATTAAAACGGAAACACAGGTGCATGCTGCGTTTTTCTACA
Source organism: Helianthus tuberosus (assembly GCA_030545235.1). Classification (NCBI taxonomy): domain Eukaryota; kingdom Viridiplantae; phylum Streptophyta; class Magnoliopsida; order Asterales; family Asteraceae; genus Helianthus; species Helianthus tuberosus. Next base: position 73,751,397 of record CM060359.1, read on the forward strand.
AAATTTGCAGTCCACTACGGAAGTCGTAACTTGGTCTATAACTGGAGTTAATACTTGAAATTTTTACTGTAGATAGTCCTAGGAGATTATGAAATTCGTCAACTAGAATTTAGTTAAACAGATCAGCGAGGATTTTTATATAAAATGAATCGTAAACTGTCACCAGAATGTGACGAAATTGCCCATTATATGCTAAATGATTTTTAGTGATTCTTGTGTGAACATTCAGACCTTGAGAAAAATACACAAGGTCGAATGGATTAAATGACATGCCTCATAGATTATTCGTAATTTTTCTTGTGTGAACATTCAGACCTTGAGAAAACTACGGACGTTGAGCTGAAACCGCTGAAACTTGATGTTAATGTTTATAAATGCATTTACTTGTTACTACGAGATGCTAATTGTTATTTGATATCTAAGCGACATCATTAAACATGTTACATGTTGTGAGGTGTACACATGCACATAACCACACGAACGTATAACTAAGTGTCAACGTGTATGCATATTATGTGGTAGTATACGTGTGGAATTCAAGAGACTTATGAGAATAACAACTAATCGATAACCATATAAGGAGATGGTTGATCACACCTAACTCTAGTCACTAAAATTCTAGCCGAACAAATCTAAGGTGAGTTCACTACTTTATTAAAAGCATGAATCCCTGGTTTGGGACTACATTATCCCTGGTTTAGGACTACTCATATATTTCTTAATGGACTACCACAACTTAAATACTCTAGTTTAATTTCATGTCTATTAGTTGATAGCGCTATTAGGTTTGACAAACCTCACACCGTGCGGGGAGTCGGGCGTGAACTTTTGACCTTTACTTTGCATCAATGCCGATAGACATTGATGTGGGGCATAAGGACATACACAGCTAGTATTCGGTACTACTAGTTTAGTTGCTTAACAGTGGGTTAACTACCCATGGCATGACATGCCTTTATAACTTTTGTATTTGAACTTACTTTTCATTGAACTAAAACTGTGAACTCGCCAACTTTTTGTTGATACACTTTAGCATGCTTTGCATGACGCTAGGCACGACGCACATGGGAACTTGCAGCTTGGAAAGTGTCATGGCTTTTTATCAAACTATTTTCTTTATTTAAGCTAAACAACTGTGGGTTTTGATTATGTATGGATTTTTATATTTTGGCTTCCGTTGTTAAACTTAAATCTTGCGTTTTCAAACATTGAAACTGTTATCACTATTCATGTTGCATGCGGTAATTAAAAATTGCCAATTAATTTGAAATTATTCAACATGATTAGTGGCTTGATGTCACACCCCAACCGATAGCGGAATCATCGGGGCGCGGCACTAGGCGAATCAGATTGCTCAAGAGAATCCATAACAACTATATTGCGATAATATTTAATACATTCGTTATCCCATACTAACAAATAATACAATCACATAAGTTATCACAGATTTCTTGTCCTCTCGAACAACACAATCCGACAACCTAGATTTTAGTTGAGTTTCTAGACTCCCTAGCTTGATTTGATATAGCCTGCGATCTAGCCTGCAACATACGTTAAAATATTTGTCAATACAAAAGTATTGGCGAGTATACAGGTTTGATAAGTATAGCATAATAGATTAAAAGTGCTGCGAATTTCCACATGCATAAACGTAATACACGACATATATACTCACAAAACTGATGCTACCAACTAAGTCCTCGATGCTCGAATGTACGATGGCATAACTAGACCCCGTCGGGCGCAATAGTACTATACTAGTCGTGGTGGGACGTCGCGAGTATAAGCCCTAGCACATATGCAACTAGCATCACGTATATCTATGCATAACAGTTATTCGCAAGTGATAATTCGATTGATTTAATATTTCGATTGATAAGTTCGATTTGTTAGAAACGTATGTTACACCCAAAATTCGATTAAAAAGGGGTTCAAGTATACTCACAGTGCGTATTTAGCGAGAATACAACTTGTTCGAGTTGGTTGCGAGTATGTCTGTACTGATCCTTGAAGAATAGAGTAAACGATGTACGGATAAGCAAGATTGCCTTGAAAAAGTTACTCATTAGGTTGAATTGCTCTCATCCGTGCGGATGATGTGGTGCGTGCGGATGAGTATGCGTGCGGGTGAGTGGTGCGTGCGGGTGAGTGGTGCGTGCGGATGAGTGGTGCGTGTGGATTGACATGATCCGTGCGGATGACAGTTGTGCGTGCGGATGAGTCATCCTTGCGGACTGACATGTCATCCGTGCGGACTAGGGTCATCCGTGCGGACTGACTTGTCATCCGTGCGGACTAGGGTCATCCGTGCGGACTGACATTTCATCCGTGCGGACTGACATGTCATCCGTGCGGACTGACATGTCATCCGTGCGGACTGACATGTCTGGTTCGCACTCTGATCACTGTTTCCGAGTGTTTAACGGAAGGAATACGTTCGTTTTTACTAGGGTAGTGTAATTTCGCACTAACACTTGAAGTTCCGTCAATTCCGACTCATTCTAACGGCCGGGAATCACCCCGTTCCATCAGATCTGGCCGTTCGTGATGGTTCTTCCTGGTTAACTCGAAATCGCACAGATTTAGGTAAGATTTGTCATTAAAACATGTGGAAATCACCCGGATCTGAGTCGTTTATGGTGGGATGAGGCCACAACTTGGAGTTCATAAGAACTCTTGGTGACATCACCTCAAAACGCCTCAAATACGCAGATTTCACGGTTAGAATTTGAGTTTCGAAAGATAGAATGATGTAGAATCGAGTGTAGATTGTAGAAGTACAAGTTTTAGGTTGAAATCTTACCGGAATCGCGAGGAAATCGAGAGAAAAGGGTCTTGGAGCGTGTTTGGTCGAGTAGGAGCTGTCACATCACTGTTCAAGTGATGTGACATGGTATTTATAGGCCACAGAGGAGAAGGAAAGGGTCCTGGCCCGGATAGCCCATGCGTGCGGATGGCCCATGCGTGCGGATGGCCATCCGTGCGCATGCCCATCCGTCCGGATAGCTATCCTGACGCGTTAGACTTCTCCGTTTTTGATCGTTTTGATAGTTTTCGAAGTGCGTACTCCCATAATTATTTTATATTATCATTATATTGTTATTATTATATATATATATATATCACTAGGGGTCGTATTTACGTATCCATAATCCAAAGCTTCGATAATTAACAATCGGTTTCCGATTCGAGTATGCGATTATTAGCGACGTTTCACGGCCATCAATGAGGGTAGTATAGGTCCTTCCTTGATGTCATCGTGAACGTTATTTCGTGTAGTGCCACAAAGACGGACGGGGTACCGTTTACTCGTATTGTCGCCATCGTCATGACGACTGGAGCTACAGCACTCACCCGAGGGTCCTTGTTAGCGTTAATTGTTTACGTTCGACACATCACGGCCACTGAGGAGGGTAGAATAGGTCCTCACTCAATGCCACCGTGAGTGTTAGTGTGATAGTAGCGTAGTATAGTGATATTGTATTTCGAAAATATGCGATTATCCTTCGAGTAGCGATATATATACGATATGGTTACATTATGATCCGAATCTCCGGTGCTAGGCGTAACGAGTATAACGAGTAGTAACAACGCACAAAAGTGCGGGTTGTTACAGTCTCCCCTACTTTAGGAAATTTCGTCCCGAAATTAATCCAATAGGTAGACTTCTAAGAGTTGATCTTGTATAAGTAGCGATACAGCGAGTGATTTGACCGTAAGTTGACAGCGCGAACGTTTCGAATAAGAGAGATCGACTGTGATAGCGGGAAGGCGACGTAAAAACGAAAGTATTCATCCCACGAGTTGGCATTTCCAAGTGCCTTGTTTCGTGTAGAATTCGCTAGTTCGATGCGATTGTAATTCGATAGGTTTCTCACGACGTAGAGTTAACTGAGTCGATCGTTAACCAACGTTACAAGAAGCGTTCGTTTCAGATATTAAAAAGAGATTTAAGATGAAAATCTTTGAAAATTTTCCTTTTAACGTGCAGTCAACGGAGTCGATGTTAACCGAGGTTGCAAGGAAGTCTAAGTTTCTAACATTTTAAGGAATTCGAAAACTCTCCTATGATATGGGTTCCCTTTGAAAGTCTTGTTTTTTGCTCTTAAAAAGGTTTTAATGAAAAATTGAACTCATGAAGCTCCCTTTGAATATGGAGTTAAGCTGACTCGATGTTACCTCCACATTGTGAGGAATTTCACTTGTTCCATTGTTTTAATAAAAGTTTTATAAAAATCAGTTTTAACCCTGTGAAAAGAATGATTTATCATCAAGCCCCACTTGGCACCTTCCCACGGAAGTTCGTTAATATGTTTAAAACACTTATATATAGGAATTACCAGCGGCGTATCCACCATGTTTTGCCCATATTACTTCCGTTTCGTGAGGCAGTGTCAGGTGTGCCGATATGACTCGGATAGAATTACGTTTACTCGGCCCAATCGATAGAAAGTCGGACCGTGCATAGGATAGGATCAAATAGATTAATCCAGCGAGTTGATGAGCGAAAAGCGAATAACGCGTTTTTGGTTAGATTCCACATTACACCCACATGGCACGTTTCCACGGGGGTTTGCTAACATGGCGAAACACCATGCTTAACCAGGTTAGCTTTGCCTCGTGGAGCGGTGTCATGTGTACTTAATACCATACAGACTGCAGTGAACACCAAGCGAGCGATAAGCGGTAGATTATACACGATAGGCGATCAGCGATTAGGTGATTAAACGAATAAACACGAAACACTTGTGATGACGGTGATGATAAATGAATTACAATAATCGGTAGTTGCGTTGCAAGCGATGGAGGTATGCGATTCGATTTACGTGGTTCGGTTCGATTGATTAACACCACAGAATTTAGCTATCATCAGATCCCACATGGCCCGTTTCCACGAAAGGCCGCTGATATAACTAAAACATCTTGTTTTAACCATATGAGCTTCCTCTCGTGGGGCGAGGTCATGCGTTCTAACTTAGCACAAATATCACGGATAACGGTATAGCGATAGATTGATACACAGCAGGCGATAGAGATTCACATAATAAGTGATAGAGGTTTCGGGATACACATAATGAATGATTGCGATTTGTCGAGTTTTGTTTCGAGTAAGCTCAACGTCACGTTGCGACGCATCACGGCTATCGAGGAGGGTAGAATAGGTCCTCACCCGATAATATCGTGAGCGTTAGTGTGTTTGATGAGATTGCTCGCTATAGACTTACGACTAGTCTTGCGTTGGTGCAATTGTCCTGCGAGGTAGACTCCTCAGAGTCCATCGATGAGGCGATTGCATTGCGTTTGCAGACTCACGATAAGTCTTGCGATGATGCAATTTCGGTTGTTACGCCTTGCGATTGAGTGTAGTGTGTTGAAAATAATCACGATAGTATATAGGTCTAATAACGTTCAACTCCACGTGGCACTTTCTTCACGGAACTTCGGTAGTATGATAAAGCACACCTTGCCCGACCCCTACTACTTTCATCCCGTGTTTTGGTGTCACCTTTTGTCAAAAGGCTATGGCACCTTTAGAATTCACTACGATCACCGTGCACTGACCCAAATAATCCCGTGTGCACCCGTGATTATTTGTTCCTTGCACGTTCATCGTACCTCGTTCTAAGAGTGTAGTGAGGGTAAAACACATTATTTCGTGATATAGTATATAGTATATAGTATGTGTGTGAATCTAGTCTAAGTGCGACGATTAGAAGGCGGAAGAGAAAACGAAAACGAGAGTTAATGCTACATATAGTGGTGACTTCGAATAAGAGAGTAGGTTTAGAACTTAGAAATAAACGTCGAAAATCGTATCATTACAACTTTATCCTACGCTTGTCAGATACTTGATGCTGAAGACTTTTTGCTGGATCTGTTGTTGCAGTACTCAAGTTCACGGTTCGATGCGGCAGTTGCGGGTGAAGTGACCATAACGGTTGCAGTTATTGCAATAGCGACAGTCAGCCCCAACTGAATGATGATAGGTACACGAGTAACACTGAGGATGGGCTCCAGTGTAGGCTCGTTTTGGAAACATCGGAACTGTTCGAAGAGGTTCCGGTTGCAGCAGTTCGGTTGTTGATGAGCTCGGGCTTGAAGTCTTTCGTTTGCGGCTGGGTTCGTCGGTGTTTTGCGAAGAAGTGTCGTCGTTGGAGGATTCGTCTGAAGACTCGCTTGCGAAGTCTTTGGCTGATTTGTCGGAAGATCCGTCGGCAGATTTGTCAGAAGAATCGGCAGCAGATCCGTCAGAAGAATCGTTAGCTGATTCATTGGAGGAATCGCCAGCAGATTTGTCAGAAGATTCGTCAGTAGATTCATCAGAAGATTCGTCAACATGTTCGCCTGAAGGATTACCGGCGATTGCTTGATGAGCTTGTTTGACAGGATTCTTTGAGAATAATCCTTCCATGAGTCGTTTGTTGTTGATTTCTGCGGCTAAGCGGTATGTTTCTTCGATGGTAGCAGGTCTTGCAGCTTCGACAAAATCACCCACACACTCAGGCAAGCCACGAATGTACTTTGCGATGGCCTTTCCCGGAGTGTTGACTTGACTTGGGCAGATTACGCTAAGCTGTTTGAACCTTGCGGTGTAGCCAGCATTGTCACCTTCGGTTTGCTTGATTTCCCAAAATTCATTTTCCAGCTTCTGAATCTCGTGAGGAGGACAATACTCTTTCTCCATGAGCTCTTTCAGCTCATTCCAAGAGAGAGCGTAAGCTGCGGAGATCCCAAGTTTGTTACGTTCGGTGGTCCACCAGTCGAGTGCTCGCGATTGGAATACTCCGGTGGCGCAAGTAGTACAGAGACTATCGGGACACCCGCTTTGACGAAGGGTAACTTCGATAGAATCGAACCACTGGAGTAGTTGAGTCGCACCTCCTTCCCCCGTGAATTCCATCGGGTCACAGGCTTTGAAGTGCTTGTAAAGGAAAGTAGATTGCGGCTCTCCTGTCTTAACGTCTTCCGAAGCTCGAGAGTGGCTGAGAGAGTGCACTCGAGCGGCAATTTGAGAACTAAGCTTACTCACTTCCTTAATCACAAGTGAAGCAATCCTCTTCTCTGCGCTTCGTTCGGCTTTCCTCTTAGCTACTCGTCTCGAGGTAGAGTTGTTGGAAGGCATCTAGACAGGAAGAGACTTGGAGTGAGATTCGTTCATAATGATTTTTGAGTTTTGCGTTGCGATTGAGCGCGTTCAAAACTTGGTGCGATAGTATAGTAATACGAATCACATACGAGCCACATAGGAAACACGAAATTCCTAAGTTCTCACACAATGACTTGTTTGTTTATACGTATATATATATATATACTTATATATAGATGTAATTTGTAATCATGCACATACAGGTCGATTTAGAATAAGCGAGGTCGCGTCGAAGGGAGAAAACGAGAGCGAATGCGATAGATTATGCATTAGTTTTGTGGCGAACATTCGGATTTCGTTTTAGATTGCGATGGCTGTGCGAATTGTGTGTTTATAAAGTAGGGAGTGAAAAATCGTTAAATCGAGAAATCGATAAAGCGTAAAGTTTCAAAACATAATTAAGTTCCAATCATTGTAAAATTGGCGGGTTGCATGATAGAGTGCCTTGGGTGTTTTAGGCGTGGACTACCCAAGGTAACCCAACTATATCTAACAAGTTCGAGCATGCGCGTTGACCTGGAGGACTGCATGCTTCCACTGGGATGCAGCTCATGGCATCCGTCTTCCTAGTCATCGCGTGGCTCGAGTTATCGTGATAGTCGAGTTCTTGGTGAGAGCTTTTGAAAAACCAGTTTGTAGAGAATGGGACGACTTATTAAGGTACGGGTTTCACCCCTGGCTTAACAGTTTCGTTCCTAATTGTGGCTATGCTCCTCGAATAAATTCGTGAGTTCCACTAGATTTAGAAATGGAGACTTTTGTCGAGATGTGGATGTCACTCCTAACTCGATGAAAAGTTCTCGTACTAGAAAAATGCGCTGAGTGAGCAATCCTATCGAGAGTTCTTGGTTTTCACACCTGATCTTGACTGGATCGCTCGGTTTCGTTATGCGAGTATCTTCGAAAACATGTATATTGTGTCGGCCTTAGGAAAGGCTTAGTAGTATTTCAGCCTTAGGAAAGGCTTCTTCGGGTGAAGTTGTAGTACGCGGGGTTCACACAAAGTTGTATCCTTTAGCAATTTCGATCGAGAGTATCAAGTAAGCCCAATACAAACCCCACCGGGTTGGTATGAGTCGGCCTGTTGGTACTTAGACTATAGACTAGGTCAATTTCTAAGACGTCGACCCGGACTAGGTCGAGTCTGACCTAATTCCCTATAGTTATGGCTCTGATACCAATCTGTCACACCCCAACCGATGGCGGAATCATCGGGGCGCGGCACTAGGCGAATCAGATTGCTCAAGAGAATCCATAACAACTATATTGCGATAATATTTAATACATTCGTTATCCCATACTAAAAAATAATACAATCACATAAGTTATCACAGATTTCTTGTCCTCTCGAACAACACAATCCGACAACCTAGATTTTAGTTGAGTTTCTAGACTCCCTAGCTTGATTTGATATAGCCTGCGATCTAGCCTGCAACATACGTTAAAATATTTGTCAATACAAAAGTATTGGTGAGTATACATGTTTGATAAGTATAGCATAATAGATTAAAAGTGCTGCGAATTTCCACATCCATAAACGTAATACACGACATATATACTCACAAAACTGATGCTACCAACTAAGTCCTCGATGCTCGAATGTACGATGGCATAACTAGACCCCGTCGGGCGCAATAGTACTATACTAGTCGTGGTGGGACGTCGCGAGTATAAGCCCTAGCACATATGCAACTAGCATCACGTATATCTATGCATAACAGTTATTCGCAAGTGATAATTCGATTGATTTAATATTTCGATTGATAAGTTCGATTTGTTAGAAACGTATGTTACACCCAAAATTCGATTAAAAAGGGGTTCAAGTATACTCACAGTGCGTATTTAGCGAGAATACAACTTGTTCGAGTCGGTTGCGAGTATGTCTGTACTGATCCTTGAAGAATAGAGTAAACGATGTACGGATAAGCAAGATTGCCTTGAAAAAGTTACTCATTAGGTTGAATTGCTCTCATCCGTGCGGATTGGCATGTTATCCGTCCGGATGACAAGTCACTCGTCCGGATGGCATGTTATCCGTCCGGATAACAGGTGATCCGTGCGGATGATGTGGTGCGTGCGGATGAGTGTGCGTGCGGGTGAGTGGTGCGTGCGGGTGAGTGGTGCGTGCGGATGAGTGGTGCGTGCGGATTGACATGATCCGTGCGGATGACAGTACGTGCGGACGACATGATCCGTGCGGATGACAGTTGTGCGTGCGGATGAGTCATCCGTGCGGACTAGGGTCATCCGTGCGGACTGACATGTCATCCGTGCGGACTGACATGTCATCCGTGCGGACTGACATGTCATCCGTGCGGACTGACATGTCTGGTTCGCACTCTGATCACTGTTTCCGAGTGTTTAACGGAAGGAATACGTTCGTTTTTACTATGGTAGTGTAATTTCGCACTAACACTTGAAGTCCCGTCAATTCTGACTCATTCTAACGGCCGGGAATCACCCCGTTCCATCAGATCTGGCCGTTCGTGATGGTTCTTCCTGGTTAACTCGAAATTGCACAGATTTAGGTAAGATTTGTCATTAAAACATGTGGAAATCACCCGGATCTGAGTCGTTTATGGTGGGATGAGGCCACAACTTGGAGTTCATAAGAACTCTTGGTGACATCACCTCAAAACGCCTCAAATCCGCAGATTTCACGGTTAGAATTTGAGTTTCGAAAGATAGAATGATGTAGAATCGAGTGTAGATTGTAGAAGTACAAGTTTTAGGTTGAAATCTTACCGGAATCGCGAGGAAATCGAGAGAAAAGGGTCTTGGAGCGTGTTTGGTCGAGTAGGAGCTGTCACATCACTGTTCAAGTGATGTGACATGGTATTTATAGGCCACAGAGGAGAAGGAAAGGGTCCTGGCCCGGATAGCCCATGCGTGCGGATGGCCCATCCGTGCGGATGGCCCATGCGTGCGGATGGCCATCCGTGCGCATGCCCATCCGTCCGGATGGTCCATCCGTCCGGATAGCTATCCTGACGCGTTGGACTTCTCCGTTTTTGATCGTTTTGATAGTTTTCGAAGTGCGTACTCCCATAATTATTTTATATTATCATTATATTGTTATTATATATATATATATATATATATATATCACTAGGGGTCGTATTTACGTATCCATAATCCAAAGCTTCGATAATTAACAATCGGTTTCCGATTCGAGTATGCGATTATTAGCGACGTTTCACGGCCATCAATGAGGGTAGTATAGGTCCTTCCTTGATGTCATCGTGAACGTTATTTCGTGTAGTGCCACAAAGACGGACGGGGTGCCGTTTACTCGTATTGTCGCCATCGTCATGACGACTGGAGCTACAACACTCACCCGAGGGTCCTTGTTAGCGTTAATTGTTTACGTTCGACACATCACGGCCACTGAGGAGGGTAGAATAGGTCCTCACTCAATGCCACCGTGAGTGTTAGTGTGATAGTAGCGTAGTATAGTGATATTGTATTTCGAAAATATGCGATTATCCTTCGAGTAGCGATATATATACGATATGGTTACATTATGATCCGAATCTCCGGTGCTAGGCGTAATGAGTATAACGAGTAGTAACAACGCACAAAAGTGCGGGTTGTTACACTTGATCCTGGTATGTCACGCGTATCGCGGTAAAACCTCGCATGTGGAATTTGAGGGTGTGACAAAATGAATAGTAAATATGCGAGGGGAGGAAAGTAGATAAATAATAGATAGGTAATCCCTATAATATAGGGGTAACTTTGTAGAATAGTAACCAAGTTTTTAAAGTGTTACAATTAAGTCACTCAAGTTTTAAAAGTGTTCCAATTAGGTCACTCAACATTCATTCTTCATTAAAATTAAGGGGTTTTTCATCAATTTCATAAGTAACCTTGGAGATGTGAATTTTTGTTTCTTTTTTCTCTTTTATTTGATGCTAACGTCGAGTGATGACGTGGATTCTAACTTATTTTTTTAATTTTTAATGTAATCAAATGGTTTTTATTTTTAATAAATATAATTTCATATATTAAAATAATTCGACCCTAGCATCTTATGCTTCATTTTTTTCTTGACACGTGAAAAAAATGACATGACTCGATTTGAATGTTAAGTTATCTAATTGGGACAAAAATGACACCAGTGTCCTAATTAAAACACTTTTAAAACTTGGTTACTATTCTGTGAAATAATCCCTATAATATATAAGGAAATTAAAATACATGATTCTATATATTATATAAAAGAAACCATTGGGGGGACACGTGTCACCCTGTAGTTTCTCCTCAGATGGTTTTTGTCACACCCAGACCGCGTAAAACAACAAACCGCGGCGGAAACGTGGGGGAGTGGAGCGACAGAATTATTGTTTCACAACCATGGCATTTAAAGTTTGGTTTTATTTAGAATTAAAGTGATTACATTGTCTTGGAAACGAAAAGAACATAACATAATTAGACTATTCTTGCTTCATTTTATGTCACTAAGGCCCGAGTCTGCCTAAGTGTATCACGTTCCTCATCAAACATTAGCTCCTGAAAACACATGTGGAAATAGGTACGTCAGCATAAAAATGCATGTGAGATACATAGGTTTTGTTGATGCAAGATTCATGACTTGTAGTTAAAAGAAGTGTTCAACAAAAAAGTAGTCATGAACCTTATAAAAATGTTTTCCTGTATAAATCATACGAAAATCGATAAGGAAATCAGATGATATAAAAGAAAAGTGTATGGTTAAGTGAATAACCAAGTAAAAATGAGTTTGTATAAAATATGTCGATTGTAAATCAGTGTCTTGTGAAAATGTGTCGTTTGTATAAAATGTATCATGTCTTTGCCGAAATGATTTAGATAACGCTACGATATGAAATATCATAAAAGCACTTATATATAGGAAGTACCAGTGGCGTATCCACCATGCTTTTATCATATTACACACGCCTCGTTATATAAATCACTTACCCAAATAACCGCCAAAATGTCTTGTTTAAACTATTGTCAAATGTTCATATATAAAATGTTTAATGTTTCAACGTCATGTGTAAAGCATGTCTTGTATAGCAAATGTCAAGTAACAATAATGTCTTGTATGGTGACTAAAAAGTATTTACTCGAACCCCATGTATATGTTAATGTATAATCAAATGTCATGTAAAACCAAATGTCATGTACAAAACAATGTTTTTGAATGAACCGTAGTTTAAAACAAAGGTTATGTTTTGCAAAAATCAATGCTTTATTGATACAAATATCTATGTAGTAATGTTTATTGCATACATTCAAGCCTTGAGACTGTCGGATAAACCCCTAACAAGTTAAAGGTTTATCATTTATGTATATCGGATTCTGTCATTCCTTACGTCCAAACAAACCTAGGATTCTAGGAATGGGAGTTGTCAATTCCTATGGTACCACTACATACTACCGAGCGGCGTGATCAATGTTAATGAACCTATTTAAGTATCGTTAAACATACCAAATGTCATACCAAACGTCACACCCCCAAAATCCACCAGCCGAGTATCACCGCAGGGAGCGTGTCTGACCAGAATCCAACCACCAATCATATTGAACAATATAATTAAATAAATAAAAGTCCAAGCCAAACAATATAATTGGTGTCAAAACAATTCAACAAAGTTTAGGTTATCAACGGAAGCATAAAGTTCAAAACCCAAAACATAAGTTTAAAAGTTCATAAGTTTATCATGAACACTCAATGGTCCATGCTCCACAACAACACTTCCCATGCAAGCTCATGTTAAGTACCTAACGACCTGCAAGGCATGTAATAACGAGTCAACAACAAAGTTGAGCGAGTTCACAGTTGGTTGTCCATTTTAATGTTGTTCCAACAGTCATAATTTATTTTGAAAACCACGAGTTTAACCAATACCTTGTTTCCCAAACCATAACCAGTGGGGGCTTCCCCATGATGTTAACCACTAGACCCGTTACCATATCGACTACTGACTGTAGTTATGTTTATGTGCCCTGCGTCAATGTCTACCATCATTGACTAGTTTACATGTTACATAATTATTTCAATCAATTATCAATCAATTCACATAACCGCCAATCATCAACAACAATGAACACATGATCATCAATCAAATCGGATCAAACATTATACACGAAACAACAATTCTGTTTTATTGCTTAATCATTCCCATCATCGAACACTCTAATTCAACGCATTGACAACCTTTTTAACCTTTAGAACCGGATCTATGAATAATCAACTCATCAAACCCTAATGTGCATGAACCTTAATGAGTACGCAAAATCATGTTCGTAAATCGACATCATCCGTACATTCAAATTAGATCTAACCGTGCTCTATCATATGTTCATCAAAGATTCTATAAACATACAATCCTATGTCATACGTAAACCACAATTATTCACACAATTCAATTAACACATATGATCACCCAAATGGTATCGTTCCCGTTTTGAGTTTTAGGTAGACCAGTGAAAAAATCCATGGTGATCTGTTCCCATTTCCACATGGGTATTTCTGGTTGCTGAAGCAGACCAAATGGTTTCTGATATTCCACCTTGACTTTCGCGCAAGTCAGACATTTGCTCACGTATGTCGCTATGTGGGCTTTCATGCCCGGCCACCAGTACAAGGTCTTTAGATCCCGATACATCTTATCAGAACCCGGATGGATAGAATATCGAGACTTGTGTGCTTCGTCCATCACAAGCTCTCTAAGATTACCGTATGAAGGAATCCATATTCGCTCCATGAAATAGCGAATAAAGTCGAACAACCTCTCATAACTAATATGTAAACAATCACACCAAACCTATGGGCAAGAAGGAGTCCTGCCTGAGGCATCTCCATCCAATGCTCCATGGGTACTCTCCCAACTCCGGAAAAATTTATTGTCTTTAGTTGCGCGTCGTAGTCTCCCGCTAAATCACTGTCTAAAATGTACTTCCACATATCTTTGTTCGAACCCATCAACTCTTCAACTAGTTGGCTCCGAATAAACCCAAAGTAGTCTTGTTCCAACCCTAAACCCACAGCCATAGCCCGAAACCCACAATGGCCATCCGGCTTGACATCTTTTATCCTTATAAGAAAGTGTAGTGCAACTATTTTGTAACATTCAGTTAACTAGCCTTTTTTAATAGTTTGATCTTTGAAGCCATATTACGTTTTGGTAATGTTTAATAAAGTTTACATTTGATTATTGTTCTTGTGTGATATTTGAGGAGATCAGTTTTAAAACACAGAAAAACAGTAGAAAAGGGGATACATACAAACACATAATCTGCAGAAAATATTTAACACTCACATTGATTGAAATTCAATGTCATATACAGTAAGCCCACCCATAGTTCCAACAAACTATTATAAGTTTCATATTCACAGGAATACACTTGTTTTAAGCTCACTATACGTGTTGAATTTCCACGTATTAACCTCCAAACATCCATTAAAGCTTTTATACTCGAACCTAGTTGACTTCCAGTCTTGCACTTGACACGAGAGGCTTGTGGTTGAAGCTTATTCACCTTTTGAAATCTGCATGTGATTGCATACTTATTAGTCACATTCAAAATGAGAAACTTTCAATAATTATATCTAGCTTGGCATGAGTACGTTTAGGGGCGGCTTGATCTAGTACGGGGCCTAATGCGAAATTGAAATCTCAGGCCTTTATCATAAAAGTAAAGATTATCAATATAAAGATAAAGGGCTAAGAAACATCAATGTCATTCATTTATATAAGCAAATTAACTTATATGTAAAATGAGTTTGTGGGTCAACCTAATACACCAACCAAAAATACCTGTAACTTAGCCTCCCTTCTTTTCAAATTTGTTCATTTGTTTCTGATATGTGGCCAAGAAGGCGCATCAGCATTCCTGAGAGTGTTGTTGTAGTGACATTCCAAAGTCCACATGGCCAACCTAAAATGTCAGATATATGTTGTCACCAGCTTAAAATTCCACTTGATAAATCAATTTAAAAAATCATAAATAGCAAACTTACAATAGACAGATTCAGTTAAGCCATCGGTTTGGTCAAGTGAATTCAACTGGGGCAACTAAAAAGCCATAAAAAAAAAATCTTGATTAGTGAACAGCATAATGCAATTGGCTGCCTCCCACATAAACTGCTTTTGGGCTTTCCAATTCATTTGGGATAAATGGTAAAAAAAAAAGGTTAACAAAAATAACCTTTTGCATCAATCAATGAGCATAAGTTTAAATTTTGGTTTAAATTAGTTCATCTAGAAGCAACCCTATTTTTTAAAACTTGGATAACTTACTTGAAATTCCAATGCCTTCTTAAGTTGCCTTAAAACTTCCTTGGCCGTCGGTCGTTTATCTCTTTCATGATGTAGGCATTGGTAAGCAATATCTTGAAATGTAGTCAAGGATTCGAGCGTGATCTGTTCTCTTATTAGCTCAAACACCACCTCTTCATGCTTTCCTTCCTCAAATCTGTTATAAATGAAATCTGGCAGATAGTGACCCTCATGTTCGTGAACAACAGATGTAGATCTTCCGCACAAAATCTCAAATAAAACCACACCCAATGAATAAATATCAGATTCTATGGTTAGGAATCCTGATTTATAGTAAAGTGGGTCTAAGTAACCCTGTGTGCCACATGCATGATCGATAACATAGTTTGTTTCCTGAATCATTGGACTTATTAAGGAAAGCCTAAAATCAGCAAGTTTTGCCTTCCAAGCATGGTTTAATAGAATGTTAGCAGTTTTGATGTCCCTATGTATCACCTTTGCTTGTCTTCCGGCTCCTCCATGTAGGAAATTCAACGCGCTTGCAAGATCAATGCATATATTAAGTCGTTTCACCCATGTGAGAGAAGCATCATTCAAACACCTATCAAGACTTCCATTGGGTGCATACTCATAAACAATGATTTTTTCATCGTTTTCATCACAATGTCCTACAAGACTAATGACATTCTCATGCTTATATTCCCAAAGAATTTGAAGCTCACTCAAGAATTTTTGTTCCCCTTGATCATGCCTTGTATCCAATCGCTTTGCAACAATGGTTTTAAATCCACCACTGTCTTGAATGTTTCCTTTATAGACTTTCCCGAATCTTCCTACGCCAATGCAATTGTCATCATGAAAGTTTTGTGTGGCTTGTTTTATATCTTCAATTGGAATTCTGGACGTGTTGTTTTTCTGTCAAACATGACACACTGAATAAAATACATATATTGATAACAATGATTTGAACAAAGCGTGAATGCTAATTAATGATTAGAACGGTGTTGGAATAAAAACAGATACAAAGTGTGAATGCTAATTAATAGAAAACAACAAATTGCTAATACATATTTGTAATGAAAGACTACAAATTGGTGAATGCTAATACAACACAAGAAATAGCAATGAGGTGGCTTTGTTGTTGTTCAAAATGGTTATGGAAATTTGTACAGAAAAACTATAGAGTAGGGATTGTTGGATATTATGTCCGGTTTGATAAGTCAACGCTGCCGACCTGGTCTTGACCCGTAAGAGTTACACGTTGGGCAACGAACTAAAATCCACTTAACCTGTTTAACTGGTAATTACGAACGACATACGAGACAGATCATAATTATATTTATGATCATAAGCGGGTATTAACTGAGAGACGGGTACATGGACCGGGTGAGACGGGTATACTCACCCTACGCAACTTGTCGCGCATACACTTTGCTGTGCCACATGTCGCACATGCATCGTGCTACCACCACTTGTCGCGCACCTAACAACTTGACCAATTGCAACACATGCCCCATGCATGTGTGCCACTTGGCGAGCATGCATAAAGGCTCCATACCTTTTATTCTCTTGGGTCTTGCATTTGTTATGACTATGGAAATGGAAGAAGTAGGAAAAATGCTCTCAACAACACCCACATACACAATCGGCCACCAAGCCACCGCCGCGGGCCGCCGTCGCCGCCCCGCCTCTGCCGCCCGCCCCTGCCCTGCCGCCGTTGTTTGTCGCGGTTGGCCGCCGCTTGGCGCCACCTCCCTCGTCGCGTTTCATTGGTTCGTTTACTAGCACTTGTTTGTTGAACCTCGGTGTCTCGACCGGTTAGTCATTAACCGAGGTATATCTTTCTCATCGGTAGTTAAATATATATTTTTCACTGTGCTCGTATTTGCATGTAACCGGATCCTGTCGGGTTTCATTTTGTTGATCATTAGTTTATATTTCCGCTGCGTTTTATTAATTAATTCGTTTAATTAATTAACTATTATTTATTGAACCTGGTTTTTGATAAATAAAATTTTGACCGATCACCATGGAAACCCAACAGTGGTATCAGAGCCTTGGTTACAACATACGAGTCGGTATCGGTCCTTTTAATCGGAACTAGAACACAAACTTTATTTATTTAAAGTTTTTGATCTAAGTATTTTTAAGGGCACTTTTATTTTGGTCAATATTTTATTTGTTTTGCTTGACCAAAACATTGCCCGGTTTATTTTGTGATTGTTATGTGATGTGTGAATCTGGCCCGACCTTGTTTTGTAGTTTATATTTGAGTAAACTGCCATTTTGGTCCCTGTGGTTTGGGCACTTTTGCTATTTTAGTCCAAATCTCTAACTTTTTACATCTGGGTCCCTGTGGTTTGCATTTTGTGGCCATTTTAGTCCAAAATCCAAAACCCCCCTTTTTTGACTGTTGAAAGCTGCCTATTTTGTCCTTTAGTGCAGGGGCATTTTGGTCAAATAAAAAAAAACCTAAAAAATACATCTCTCTCTATAAAGTCTCTGCACACCAAAAACGACTTCTATTTGACACACCCACTCACACACCAACTCTCACTACCCTCACTCCGACCACCACTCCACCACCCTATTCCATCACAAAACCACCATGCCAAGTGCCAACCAAAAGGTTCAATCTTTATCCATACCCACATCAAGAAACAACAGATTTTTAACAAAAATAATATCTTCTGGCTGTTAGATCACCGGAGCCACCACCGTCAACCACCAGTAATCCTTCCAATTCAATCACACCCGCATCATAAACCCACCATGGCAACAAAAAGCTTCAATTTTTATTCATACCCACATCAAGAAATAAGTAATTTTCAACAAAAAATCATATCTTTTTGCTGTTAGATCACCGGAGCCACCACTCTACCACCATCAACCACCACTATTCCCCCAATTCCGGCAGACCCACATCAAAAAAACAACCATGGCAACCAAAAGCTTTAATCTTTATCCATACCCACATCAAGAAACAACAAATCTTTAACAAAAATCAAATCTTTTTACTACTATGATGGCGGCGGAGACTTCCACATCCACCGTACACCCACCACCGGAGTCAACGGATGAGTTGACCATAAAAAAAGTGCATCACACCCTCCACCACTGTCTTCCACAACGACCACTGCATCCACTACCACCCTTGTCTGTTCATCTTCAAGTTCCAGCCACCGCAACTATTAGGCCCAACCATCACTCTCTCTAAACCCTCTCCCACTCTCTAAGAATAACCTCAAATCCACACATCTTTCTTCCCCAAATTCTTTAAGTTCCAGTCGCTGCAACTATTAGCTCCGATCATCACTCTCTCTAAACTATCTCACATTCTCTAAGAACAATCTCAGATCCAACATCTTTCTTCCCCCAAATCTCAGATCCGTCATCGGAGTTCCTTCCCCAAATCAGTGTGCTGCTGAGTTTCTTTCTAGAGAGAGAGGGGAAGGAGGTGGCGGTGGTGGTGGTGCTATAGAGAGAGAGAGAGCTGATTATTTGATCTGGGTTTTAATAAGAGAGAGAGAGAGAGAGAGAGCTGATAATCTGGGTTTTAATAAGAGAGAGAGAGAGCTAAAAAAAATAATCAGTTTTCAATTTAAAAAATGACCAAAATGCCCCTGCACTAAAGGACAAAATAATCAGTTTTCAACAGTTAAAAAATAGGGTTTTTGGATTTTGGACTAAAATGGCAACAAAATGCAAACCATAGGGACCCAGATGTAAAAAGTTTGAGATTTGGACTAAAATGGAAAAAGTGCCCAAACCACAGGGACCAAAATGGCAGTTTACTCTTTATATTTTATTCGGTTTTGCAATTATTATTTTTGGCCACCGAGATGGTTCAAAGTTGTAATAGATTAGTTTATGGTTTTGGCCCGTCTTGTGGTTCAAAGTTGTAATAGATAGGCTTTTTGTCTTTGTTGTATTTACTTGTTAAATATTGTTGATACGAAGATCCGAAGCAAAACCGAATGCCAAGAGGAGTCTTGGAGTTGGTGGGAGTTGCTCAAGACAACAAGATGCACTCAAGTCCATCCTTGTGGTTGTTTGTGTGTTGTGACCCCGTGACCCGTTTGATCTTGCTATTAGGCTCTAGCAAGATTGAACAATTTTGGCCATATGGATTTACATATTTATCTTGCTATTGTGGTTGCTTTTATCTTATAAATTGTTATAACGTAACCAACCTAAACAGCAACATGATTTTAAAAGGAGTTTTAAAATATTAACAACAATCACATTAAAACAAGTTCTAAATTGTTTTTACAACTTGTTAAATTTTTATTATAAAACAAAGGTTGTTTTTGAAACAAACAATAACCAATTAAGTTTTGCAAATTAAACTAGTTTTATTCTCCACAACTATTAACTTAATAGTTTTCTATTAACTTAAAATTGGTTATTCCAAGTCGCGACAAACTTAGTTTTATAGGTTATCTAAAAGCATGGTTTTAAAAAACGGTTGAGGCGTGCCTCAAGGCGAAACGGCCAAAAAACGATTCTGAGGTGCGCCTCAGGGGGTTTATACTGTGTGTGCGCCTCAGAGGGGCTGAGGCGCTAAAAAGGGTGCGCCTCAGGGGTTTTAGAGATTTGTTTTTGATGTTTTTGCATTTTTGTGTCAATTTCAAGCAATTTCTGTCTTTTTTATGTGTGTTTTTGATTATTTTGATGAATTTGGTGATGGATTTAGTTAGTATTACTATTTTTATAAGATATAGAATATTTATATTTATTTTTTAGTTCCGCCTCGGGCTTACGCCTCAGTTCGCCTCGAGGCTTACGCCTCGTGAGGCGAAGTGAAAACGCCTCGAAACTCGTTTCCGTTTTTTTAAACCTTGTCTAAAAGTAATTGTCCCGAGAGGTGAAAGGGTTTTTTGGTTATGTCGCAAATTTAATATCTAAATTAAAACCGACTATAACGACCCTATTTGGTAAAAAAATTAAAATCAATAGTCTATGCCATCCTACTACTAGTAACACTTGGGGCTTAATGCGAACCATCAATGTTGGAGCCACAGCACGACACTTGGTGTCTAGTTTATCCTTCCAAGGTGCAAGGGCTTCGTCGACACATCCGACCCTTCCACATGTGACCGTTTTAGGACGACTATTACTTTTCTTCTCGTGTTTACGTGCCCCAACTGTCTCGAGAACAAAAGTGGCATAGATGAGGCCAAACGTATCAATGCAAGGACAACAGGTTATCCTCGCAGCCTCATAAACCTCGGGAGTTGTGCTTTTATCACAATTGACAATCGTTGTCAGTCCGATTGAACCGCTTGCTAATGTTGCGTGCCCAAGCCGTCTTTGGAAAGAGCTTCTAACCGGATTCCCATTCCTTATCGTCTCACCTCACGAAATAAGGAGATATACATTGAAAATACTAATTAAAATCACCTTGCTTATATAACAGATGTCTAATGAAAACAAACTCCTTCATTTCAAGTCTATACTTGAAAAGGAAAAGAAATAAAAAAATTTGAATAACACCAACCTTCTCGAATGGCACCGCAATCTGAGAATAGTTCTCAAGATGGAGAAAAAAGCTGTATATCTTAGATGGCCCAGTCCCTACCGAGCCTGAAAGTAATTCTACTACTGCTCGCAAGGCACTGGAGAAACATAACGAGGATGTCGTTGAGGTAGCCTGCCTTATGAAAGCCACCATGTCTCCTGATCTTCAAAAGAACATGGAAGATATGGATGCTTATGACATGATCCAGCAAATGAAAGGCATGTTCCAGAAACAAGCCCGACAGGAGTGATATGACACCATGAAACAGCTCATTAGCTGTAAAATGCTGAAAGGATCATGTATCAGTACTCATGTGTTAAAGATGAAAGGATACATTGACCAGATGAACAAACTTGGTTATTCCACAAAACCAACCAAGTTCTAATGGTCGAGTCTGGTGGTGTTAAGAAGCCCAATAACAAGAAAAGGAAACATAAGAGCAAAGGCAAGAGAAAAGTTGTTGCCAAAACTGCCACCAACAACAAGCATGTTGCAAAACCACACCCTCCTAGGAGCAGCAGTGCTTTGAATGCAACCAAATAGGCACTGGAAGGGAAACCGCCCACAGTATCTAGCCAAGCTGAATATGAACAAGGCCAGTAACATTGGCACTTCTTCCGATATTCTCATTTATGTTATCGAACTTTTCATTGTTTCTAGCAACACATGTGTATTTGATACCGGATGTGGTTATCGCGTCGTTAATGTTTTGCAAGAGCCTGAAAAGTGGAAGAAACTTAAACAAGGCCACCTGGAACTCATAGTTGGTAATGTCATGAGAGTTCTAGTTCTGACAACTGGAACATTTGTTTTTCATGTCCCTCGGCCTTGTAGTTACTTTAAATAACTGTTTATATGCACCTGGTTTGACCAGAAACATTATTTCAGTTTCTTCACTGTTTGAACAAGGATTCAAGTACGTTTTAATGGTTTTTCTACTATAGCCTACTTGAATGATGTCTTTTATTTTGAGGCTAAACCTCGAAATGGTATTTATGAGATTGATGTTCAAGCAAGTAATAACATATATCATCTTTCTAAACGTAACAAAGCTGGCATAAATGAAACATATTTATGGCATTACAGACTTGGCCACATAAGTAAGGCATGCATAAAATGGCTCCAGTCCGAGGGGATTCTTGAATCCACTAGACAGGACTCCTTTGATGATTGCGAATCTTGCTTAGCTGGCAAACTCACAAAGCACCCCTTCACCGATGTTGGTGAACGGATCAATGGTCTTCTAGAACTCATTCACATGATGTATATGGCCCTTTCAGAACCATGACTAGAAACCATGACTAAAACCAGCTTGATAGAAAGATACAAGTACTTCGATCAGATCGAGGTGGTGAATACCTCAGCTTTGAGTTTCTCAATCATCTGAAAGAGTGTGGAATAGTTTCACAACCCTCTCCACCTAGCACACCCCAACTTAATGGCGTGAGTGAAAGGTGAAATCCAACTCTACTTGATATGGTTCGATCGATGATGTGTAGAACTAACTTGCCACACTCCTTTTTGGGACAAGCTCTTATGATCGCTTCCCGCATTGTCAGTTTAGCTCAGACTAAAAGGTAAACAAAACCGCCATATGAGATATGACATGGGCGTAAACCCGATTTGGAATACCTTAGAGTATGGGGATGTGATGCATACATCACAAGTGATTCTGATGATAAGCTCGATCCTCAAGGCGAAAAGGTTGTTTTCGTCGGATACTATAAAAGAAGCGGCTATTATTTCTACCATCCTGATGCAAATGTGATTTCCATCAAACGGAAGGGACACTTTCTCGAGGAAGAACTTCTTAATCGAGAAACTGGAAATAATGTGGTTGATCTTGAAGAAATTCAAGAACCACAGACAATCGCTAATGTAGTCGGACTGTCTGATCAACAAGTAGTTGTTGCCAATGAATCAGACATAAAACACAAGCGTTTGCAGAAGTAGTAGAATTCACAAGAATCTGATAGATGTCTATGGCATCTAAAAGGTCCCGAAGTCTTATTAGTAGCTGAGTCTAATGACGAACCTGCTAACTACAAATCTGCAATCTTAGATTCAGAATCTGAGAAATGGCAAGAAGCCATGAACGTCGAGATGCAATCTATGCATGACAATCAAGTATGGGACTTGGTTGAGCTACCCCCCGAATCTCGGGCAGTAGGGAGCAAATGGATTTTCAAGAGAAAAACCGATATGCATGGAAATATACACACCTATAAAGCACGGCTAGTTGCAAAGGGTTTCACTCAAACTCAAGGTATTGACTATGATGAGACCCTCTCACCCGTTGCTATGATTAAATCAATCAGGATATTGCTTACCATAATTGCATACTATGATTACGAAATATGGCAAATGGATGTCAAAACCGCCTTTCTTAATAGACATCTCTCTGAAGATGTCTATATGGTTCGGCCTGAAGGTTTCGTCGATCCTAAATAACCAACTAAGGTGTGCAAACCCAATAAGTCCATTTATGGACTCAAGCAAGCATCTCGTAGCTGGAATCTTCATTTTGACCAGGAGATCAAAGAGTTTGGTTTTGTCAAGAATGAAGATGAGCCTTGTGTTTATAGAAAGGTTAGTGGGAGCACCATATCATTCCTCATCCTGTATGTGGATGATATACTAATCATTGGAAATAACATCCCTATGCTTAACAAGTTAAACACTATTTGGGATCTTGCTTCACAATGAAAGATCTTGGAGAAGCAGCTTACATTCTAGGAATGAAGATCTATAGGGATAGATCTAAGCGGCTTCTAGGGCTAAGTCAAAGAACGTACATAGACAAAACGATGACACGCTTCAAGATGGAAAACTCCAAGAAGGGAGATGTTCTTATGACTAAAGGAACCGCGTTGAACAAATCGCAATCTCCTTCAGCGGACATTGAAATTAAGCAAATGGAAGTAGTTCCATATGCTTCAGCGATTGATTCAATCATATATGCTACGTACTAGACTTAATGTCTCGTATGCTTTAAGCATGACCAGCCGTTTTTCAGTATAGTCCTGGCATTGCCATTGGACTGCAGTAAAGAACATTCTGAGGTACTTGAGAAGAACCAAATATATGTTCTTGGTGTTTGGAGGAGTGGAAGAGGAGCTCAGTGTAAGGTGTTACACTGATGCTGGCTTCCAAAGTGACCGAGATAATTCTCGTTCAGAATTAGGATTCGTATTCACTCTCAATGGAGGAGCTGTCTATTGGAAAAGCTCCAAACAGAGTGTAGTGGCGGATTCAGCCACCGAATCCGAATGAATAGCTGCATCAGATGTTGCGGAAGAATCTGCTTGGATGAAGTAGTTCATCAACGAACTCAATATGGTTTCAAGTATTTAGAAACCAATCTAGGTGTTCTGTGATAACACATGAATCATTGCTCAAACCAAGGAGCCTGGATCACAAGGTTAAGCACATTCTAAGAAAGTTCCGCTATATACGGGAAATACTGGAACGAGGAGACATCTTAACAAGCAAAATAGACACAGATCAAAACTTAGCAGACCCGTTCACTAGACCGATGTCTCAGGACAAGCGTGGGAATGCTATCGGTCTTAGATTGGATAACCATTTGTTTTGATTTAGTATTTGG
The DNA here is from genome assembly GCA_030545235.1 of Helianthus tuberosus. Lineage (NCBI taxonomy): Eukaryota > Viridiplantae > Streptophyta > Magnoliopsida > Asterales > Asteraceae > Helianthus > Helianthus tuberosus. The sequence continues at coordinate 73,775,921 of CM060359.1, forward strand.
ATGTACGAACAATCAAACAGCTGTACCTTTTGAATTCACCTTTGATTTACTGGCTAAATGCAAAGTTTGAATCTTACAACTGTGTTTGATTTTTGTACGTTTAATCCATGAATCTTGTATTCTAAATTATCCGTAGTCGGTTAGACTCGTGGGAACGACTCTGAATTAAGACTATTCTGATTTTGGACTCAAGTGGTTGCCTTCCAAAATCACCGGCCTCATTGTGAATGACGCTGGATGTAACTCGCATCAAATCATCTTCATGGATCTTAGTCATAAGATGTTTTGATTTAGGCATACTCATTTAGTATCCTCTGACCTGAGATACATACTAGAACTTTCGTTTACTAAAGAGTATTATTTGATCAGTGTCAAACGCTGTCGCGTATCTGGCAGTCATAAAGGCATTGGTTGGGAGTGGTTCTGAAGTTCAGTAGGAGTTGTATGTAGTCAAGATGGGATTCTGTACTCTTACATTATATGTAATAGTTAGACATCTGGGCGCCCTCGTTGATTCAAACTGGTGAAGTGTAAGGCCTTACCCAAACTTACTGTGTGTTTGATTGGACCACTTTGATTCTTAAACGAGAACGATAATGATTGAACGCCATATGAGATTGAATCTAATCCATGTCTCATTGTTCAATTGATGTCTTTTACAGAAAGGATAGATGACAACGATTGCCATAAGTCTACAGTCTTCATGTAGCAAGTCGTTGCAAAAGAGAAGATACCTTGGTTAATGACTTTAAAGTGTCATGACCTGTTGGGGGCAGCTATGTGTAGCTAGAACACCGCTGGCTGTCTGCATTGAGATCTTATCAGAGACCGTCCAAGTGGGAGCTGTTGGATATTATGTCCGGTTCGATAAGTCAATGCTGCCGACCGGGTCTTGACCCGTAAGAGTTACACCTTGGGCAACGAACTAAAATCCACTTAACCTGTTTAACTGGTAATTACGAACGACATACGAGACAGATCATAATTATATTTATGATCATAAGCGGGTATTAACTGAGAGACGGGTACATGGACCGGGTGAGAATGGTATACTCACCCTACGCCACTTGTCGCGCATACACATTTGCTGTGCCACATGTCGTACATGTCGTACATGCATCATGCTACCGCCACTTGTCGCGCACCTAACAACTTGACCAATTGCAACACATGCCCCATGCATGTGTGCCACTTGGCGAGCATGCATAAAGGCTCCATACCTTTTATTCTCTTGGGTCTTGCATTTGTTATGACTATGGAAATGGAAGAAGTAGGAAAAATGCTCTCAACAACACCCACATATACAATCGGCCACCAAGCCACCGCCGTGGGCCGCCGTCGCCGCCCCGCCTCTGCCCTGCCGCCGCTGTTTGCCGCGGTTGGCCGCCGCTTGGCGCCACCTCCCTCGTCGCGTTTCTTTGGTTCATTTACTAGCACTTGTTCGTTGAACCTCGGTGTCTCGACCGGTTAGTCATTAACCGAGGTATATCTTTCTCATCGGCAGTTAAATATATATTTTTCACTGTGCTCGTATTTGCATGTAACCGGATCCTGTTGGGTTTCGTTTTGTTGATCATAAGTTTATATTTCCGCTGCGTTTTATTAATTAATTCGTTTAATTAATTAACTATTATTTATTGAACCGGGTATTTGATAAATAAAATTTTGACCGATCACCATGGAAACCCAACAGTGATAATAAGTTTTTTAAAAATATTATGAAAAAATAAAAAACGATGATGAAATTAACAATAATATTTTTGATATGCAAGCTAAATGTCCCACATGTATTATATATGCATTGTACTATGTTTTCCAAAAGTTTTGAATTGAAGCTTTATCATATTCTTTTTTGTGACTTTCATATCAGAAACTCAGCAAAGTCCTAAATTCATAGTGTAAAAGGTAGCATTTAGAATCATATCCCTACATTGTCTAGAAGGTAAATTTGATAGGTTGAACAATGGATTTTAGAAAATTGAAAGCATTTTTATCAATGTAGACCTAAGATTTGTGCTCTACTAATTTTAATATGATGTCATTAAGCATTTTACAGTTGTTCTGTTATTTCTAGTTAACCATTATCCTTCTAGGGATTAATAATATGAAGGTTGAAAAATGACTTACTTGTAAGAATAACGCTTTCTCAAGTTCCTTGACAACAATTTTCATTGTTGGACGCTGCTCTTGAGTTTCTGCCACACACTGGTGTGCAATTTCAATAAATGTGTGCAAAGAATCTTTGTCAGGTCCTTTGTTTAGAACAAAATTGTTTCCACTGGTTTCTTCCTTGATTATAGGATTTATCATGTCCTCTAGTGTTCTCTTGTTGTAGCTTCGTCTAGTCACAGGAGCCAATCCTTCTTTACCCTCATTAAGGTAAATAGGGTCATAAGCTATCCTCCCACATATAATGTCAAACAAAATTACTCCAAAACTATAAACATCTGATTCAGTTTTTAACTTATGGGTCTTCTTATATTCTGGATCTATGTAGGACGGTCTACCAATCCATTTGAGACAGAGAGCTTCATCTTCTTGATTTGAAGTTGAGAATACGGAGCACCCAAAATCAACAACCATTGCCCTCCAGTTCTCGTCCAACCCAATGTTGTAGCTGTTTATATCACGGTTTATTATCATCTTTTGGTCTTCCATCTCGGAGTGGATGTACTTTAAAGCATGTGCAACATCTATGCAGATTTTCAAACGTTTTTCCCATGTCAAAATGCCACGCATCTCAGTGACGTTTTCCAAATAATCACCAAGGAATCCATTAGAAAAGTTTTCAAGGACAAGGATCATCTCAGAACCTTCAACACAAAATCCAAGCAGAGTGACTACATTATGATGCGTAACACTGGTAAGCATATCGATTTCGCGAAAAAACTCTTCTTCTTTGTACCACTTATGTCCAGAAGAGATGCGTTTTATAATTACAGTAGTGTATCTGTTGGGTTCTTCTCCTCTACTCCTTTCTACGGAAGAAGGCTTTTCAGTATTAATATGGAGGAGTTTTGCTCTGTACAAAGTATATTCATCCCGAGATGCAATTATGTATCTAGATGAAAAATTTTCTGTTGCAAATTTAATATCACTGAGATGAACCTCCAAGTGTTCCAACTCCTTTCTCTGTAACAAGGTTAAAAAGAGGGTCAGAACTAGAAAATGAGATGGATATTGAAAATGTTAATATCCCTTTAGAAAATAAATAAAGACGACTATCTGTGCCGTTCTTTTCTTTTCCGTTCAGGCATCATGGTTAGGATTACCACACACCAGCCCAACGCGTTTTCTCAAGACCACAAACGATTTATAGTTATTGGGTAAAAAACAAAGCCCAAATATATAAAACTTAGAATAAATTAAACCAAATTAAATTAGGGATGGCTAGCTCGATTAAATGATAATAATATGAAAGGAATCTAAATTCATTCATGTATTAGCTTAATCAATCGATTAAATGATAATAATATGAAAGGAATCTAAATCCATTCATGTGTTCGCTTAATCGAATTTAATGGTTTTGTTGATTTAATAGGCCTAATAATAGATTTGCTATAATTATAAGTGTTGTTAATAATATGAATTCCCGTAGTTAAGTGAAATAAGTTGTTAGAACAACTAACTATGTTATACGTAGGTAAAAAGTGAGGATTATATATGTTAACCTTTTTTTTTTTTTCCTAATTTAGATGAAATTAAATAATAAAACAGTGAACACGCGGCTGAAGAAGTAAAACTTGAAACTATAGAACGTATATAATTGCATGAACAAATAGGCCTTTGGCGCAGCAGTACGCAGGTGTATAAAATGGTGTCCCTCACCATAAGGTTAGAGGTTCGACTCCCCGGTGGACAATGAAGTAGAATTAAGAGTAGATGTTGTTTTTAGTATATATATATAATTCATAAATAAAAAAAAATTAGATTATTTATAACCACTAACACACACCCTATTAACATACTCTTAAAACTACACCTAAGGGACTCGAACACAGGTCCAGAAGCGGTCAGTGGCGGAGCTTCATGTATAAAACATTTTAAGAAGGAAAAGGAGACACATTCATGTGGAATACGCTCGTGGTGCTGCAGGTTGTCATAGCTGATATTGCATGTTGTCGTATCTAATCAAGATGGTATTATTGGTTGCTAGTGATTGAGAAGGGAGGGAAATCAGGTACCACAAAAAGGAAACTAAATTGCAAACTATTTAAATGGTTATTAGTCATTTGAGTCTTTGACTAGTCTTGGTGAATACTGATTAGTAACTGCAGGCATAGGGATGGGATGCACCACGCATAGTGTAGCCGTTTTGGTATGCAAACCCTATATCAGTTACTCATACAACTGATTTGAGACATATCTCATAGCTTGCAATGGTATTAGTCCATAACATGTGACCATGGGTGTATCTAAACGTAACCCCGAGTCCTTTTGAACATATCCTCATGTGAGAGGAAAAGTTTTTTTTGATGGTGGGCCAGAAACACCCTTTGACTAGTTTTGTTTTTTCGTTTTATTTATCTTGCAACTTTTGAGTTTTTTTTTTTTCTTCCTTTTATATGGTTTGGTAACTTTTTCTATTTTTTTTCTTCTGGTGTCTTTTCTGTTCCTTTTGTTGTTTTTAAGTTCCTTTATACATATGTCTTAATCGGCTAGACATTAAGCTTGTGGTTTTGGTCGTACAGAGATAATAAATTGTGTGTAATTCTTTTATTATCTTATTTCATGGTGTCCGAGGATTAAATATATTGTGCATTTAAAAAAAAATAAAATTGAGATCAAAGAATAACCGGCCGGTATTTACCAGTTTTTAAAACACTGCTACTAATTCAATTGAGATAACGATATCAGAGAATACCAGAATGAAAGGAACCCTACAACCATAAAACTATGATAATTACTTACTTGAAATGCAAATGCTTTCTTAAGTTGCCTCAAAACTTCTTTTGCTGTCGGGCGTTCTTTTCTTTCAGGATTTAAGCATTGGTATGCAATCTTTTGAAATGCAGTCCATGATGCTGGTTTCATCTGTTCCCTAATTTTCTCAAATACCACCTCATCATGCTTCCCTTCTTCAAAGCGATTTTTAATGAAATCCGGTAGATAAATGCCCTCATGTTCGTGGATTGCAAATGTTGATTTCCCACACAAGATCTCAAATAGAACCACACCGAATGAATAAATGTCGGATTCAATAGTTAGAAATCCTGTTTTTCTGTAAAGTGGGTCCACATATCCCGTTGTGCCACACACATGATCGACGGCATACTCTTCTTCCTCAGCTATTGGGCTTATTAAGGAAAGCCTAAAATCAGCAAGCATTGCTTTCCAATCATGGTTTAGTAGTATGTTTGCAGTTTTGATGTCTCTATGTATCACCTTTTCTTGTCTTCCAGCTACTCCATGAAGGAAATCCAACGCACTTGCAACTTCGATGCATATATTAAGTCGTTTCATCCATGTCAGAGATGCATCGCTCAAATACCCATCAAGACTTCCTTTGGATGCATACTCGTAAACAATGATTTTTTCGACATGGTCATCACAATAGCCTACAAGACGAATGATGTTTACATGATTATACTCCTGAAGAATTTGGAGCTCGGTTAAGAATTGTTGATCCCCTTTACGAAGCATCGGGTCCAATCGCTTTGAAACAATGGTATTAATTCCATCTCCATATTGAAGGTTTCCTTTATAGAATTTCCCAAATCCTTCCCCTCCAATACAATTGTCACTATGGAAGTTTTGTGTGGCTTGTTTTATGTCTTCAAGTGGAATTTTGAGGTTGTTCTTATTGTTTACCTGTCAACCATGAGACACCAAATAAAATACATATAAACCAGAGTTTTCTCTTAAATAATTATGTAAATATATTAAGTAAATAACAGGGAATTGGGGTTTCCTCAGCTTCCATATGCATGATGCATCACGCGTTTTTATAAACACTTTCAATGGGCAACAATTGAGTATGTTGATTATAAGGGCATGTTTGGCTAAGCTTTTTGAAACAACTTATTGACTTTTTGGAAAAGTTAGTATGGAGTGACTTATTGACTTATTGGTTTTTCCCCTCACATACACTCTCATTGCCAAACATCATTTTGGAGCTTATGACTTTTCAAAAAGCCAATAAGTCAATAAGTTGTTTCAAAAAGCTTAGCCAAACATGCCCTAAGGCCGTCTGGTATACTCTAACACCCATAGGTGTTAATCCTACTTGGCATCCGTTAACACTTGTCATACCGCTCTTGGATAGTGTTAAGGGGCATTAAAAGTTTCACATGTTAAGATGTTAACTATGAGAGAGAGTGAGGGAATCAAGCATAGGAACATTTGCACACACACAACATGCTATATATATGTATTTTAATTCATTTAAGGGCGTTAATGGGGGTTAAACCAATTCCTTGGTATGAGGTGAAGTGAAAGAGGGTCAAGTGGATGATGTAGCGCCTACGTGTAGTTAAGGGGCATGAAAGTATACCCCATGGCCTAAAGACCAAAATGAAAATTAAATCTTAACACATGGCGTGATTTACTATATAATAACAATAACAGTAACAGTCATAATCATAATTCCCAAAATCATAAGAGTTAATTGCCAAAATCGTCCCTGAGGTTTGGGCACGTTTGCCATTTTCGTCCAAAATGACACTTTTGTACCAAATTGCCCCCAACGTTTGTAACTTTTTGCCATTTTCATCCAAACCACTAACTTAGTTTATTTTTTCTGTTAAGTTGAGGATATTTGGATGAAACTGGAAAATATAAAACCATAGGGAGGATTTTGACAATTTACTCAAATCCTTTTTAATTTCTTATATTTAATTATTTCTGTTACATATATAATAAAAAAGAATATACATGGAGTTTTTAGAAAAAAAAAATTAATAGTTTTGTCACATAGTTTTTATAAATTTTCATCCAAATCACAAACTCAGTTTATTTTTTCTGTTAAGGTGAAGGATGTTTTAAATTTTATAAATTAAGACAGAAATTAATTTACAACTTCTTTATATAAATCAGTTTTATAAAGAGAAAGCGTCATTGGTGTGCAACACATAACAATCGATTACAACTTTTAGTATTTATCAGTTGTAGAGATAGAAAAAAATTGTAAAACGTTACATAGTTTTTAAATGTGTTGAGCATCTAGGAAATATGTTGGTAGAAATAAAATATTTATTTAATTAAGATTATGAGGGTAACTAACTAATACTTATTCTGAGTGGCTTGAGTAAAAAAACTTTTGGTTCATAGCATTATAATTACAATTTAGTGGGTAATTTTAAGGTCTGGTAACGATACGTTGTTTGATTGGGGGGGGGGGGGGGGGCTGGCTTCTGTTTTTCCTTAGGAGCGAATTTAAAAGAGTAGAAGATAAATTACAAACATGGTACATATGATAAGATTTTTTTATTTGACCTTTTTATAAAATTTAGAGATTTAAGTATATTTTATTTTTATAAAACTGATCTATATAAAAAATTAGAAATTAATTTCTGTCTTAGTTTATAAACATTCTTCGCCTTAATAGAAAAATTAACTTAGTTAGTGGTTGGATGAAAATTTATAAAAATTATGTGACAAAGCTATTATTTTTTTCATATAAAAATTGCATGTATATTCTTTTTTATTATATATGTAAAAAATTAATTAAATAAAAGAAATTTAAAAGAATTTGAGTAAATTGCCAAAATCGTCCATGTGGTTTTATATTTGCCAGTTTCATCCGAATATTCTCAACTTAACAGAAAAAATAAACTAAGTTAGTGGTTTGGATGAAAATGGCAAAAAGTTACAAACGTTGAGGGCAATTTGGTACAAAAGTATCATTTTGGCCAAAAATGGCAAACCTGCCCAAACCTCAGGGACGATTTTAACAATTAACTCTAATAATAATAATAATATAATAACAATTAAAAAAGCGTATGACCAATAGGTCAACCCAACCACTCCATCTATTTGACTATGGCAATGAGTCGGGTTTCTAAATTCAATTTCGATGATGGTATAAAAAGTTACCTGAAAACTTTTTATGTCATTAATTGAACACAGATTATAGCTATGCAGGTTTATATTATATTTTTAAACAATATTTTTTACACTTAATAAACATCTTTATACTTGCAAGAATTTGAACCTATCTATGTTGTCAGAGGCGCAAGGCGCATAGGCCTCGTCCGGAGCCTAGACGCAAGGCATTTAGAAAGCGAGGGTTTTTTTAAGTGAGTCGCATAGTATACTGAAGAAACACTAAACTAATCTGGTGATTAGTTTGTGGTTTGTGGCTAGACAAATAAGGTTAATCTTTTTTATCTCGTCCAAGTTGTGATGATGATGATCCTGCAAAACACTAAACACACCGTTAAGCTCCTTACGAGGAGAGGAATAGGGGGAGTTCTACTCGTAACTACCCTCCGGCGTGATAATAATTATATGTTTTGAGGATAATAGTGTGTGATTAAAGTGAGAGATCAAGGAAGCGATCCTTAAACCTGGAGGTAAAGTTCAATATTTATAGCCGGAGTGGTTTGTCAAGGAGATGGGCTGATGGGCCTTGGGACTGTAGTCGACAACAAGGAATATCCATTATGTCTCCTCTATCATGACCGTTGGTGCTTCTAGGCGAGAGGATAGCTGGCGCACGCTGAATGGATCCACGTAGCCTGACAGTCACCCTTGTTGTCTGGACTGTCATCAGCAGCTAAGTGGAGCTCGTGGAGCAGTGGTCGGCGCACGCTGACTGGTGCCATGTGTGCGTCCTTGTGTACCTTCTTGTTTCTTGTACGATTGTTAATCGTGCAGCATGATCGGATACAGCCTGTTGAATGCCCATTGGCCCACTGCTCTGCCACTTGTACCTTTGGTACTTGTCCTAGGTTTACCTGCGCTTCCTTCCTCTGCGCGACCGCCGGAGATAACCCGTGTAGTCGGCGCAAGGTCCAGGAAGTAAGGGTTTTCATCCAAGGAGCTAAGTGTCAAATTTGGTCTTGTGTTGGCCCTGCCCTCGAGCGCGGCCTAGGTTACACCTGATTGGCCGGTGCGAGGTTGGGAAAGCTACCAAATTAGTCTGATAAGAGTATGGTATCACGCGCGATCTGATTAGTCGGCGCGGATTTGGGACCATACCCCTTCAAGTCTCCCAAGTCTCGTGTTGCTTACATGCTCGAGGCAAGTGGTTGGAGCTCTGGACTAGAAAAAAATAAGAAATTAAGTCTGCGCTTGCTCCGGTACTTAGGAAAATTCTGCTAAGCTGGAAGAGCTGGCGCGCATACAATGTGTTGCAATTCACACGGCGCAGCCGTCTAGCTTGTGGCTGAAGTAACTTGTTGCTTTGCGCAGGAAAAATTCTTGGGATTTGTAAGAACAAAGTTTGCGCTTGCTCCAGTACTTAGAAAACATCTTTTGTGCTTAGAAAAAGCTGGCGCGCGTATATTGTGTTGCAATTCATGCGACGCAGCTATCTAGCTTGTTTCTGAAGCAACCTGTGTATTTGCGCGGGAAATTTCTTGAACTTTGAAAAAGCACGAACTGACAGGTTGGTGGTGACAACGAAGCTTGAGTTGACCGCTGAAACAGTGACGATCATGTTGTCACTATGTCAGGCGCGCCTTTTCGTATGGTGACAGGAGAGTGAGGCTCACATGCGCATGGTAACCGTCACTCCGTGTTTCCCGCTGACGTGTCAATCGCTGGTTGGACACGCACGCGGTTGTTTCGGTATAGTTAACCATCGCATTAAATGCGATGGGTATAAATACGTGAAGAGGAAAAGTTGGGAGGCACGTTTCCTTCGAATCTCCTCCTTTTCTCTCTTCTTATCTTCAAGTTTTCTGCAGATCTTCAAACCTTTAAAGGTTTTTCAGCAGATCTTCAAACTTCTTCCAGTTCTTATATCAAGATGTCGACGGCCGACGAAGTAGTGACGGTGGAGGAAGCCGGTGGTGGTTTGCCACCGTTGAAGTGGGATCAAAGCCTCTTTGAACATGTGGTTCGAGGCCATCAATTTGTTGAAGAATAGGATGCCAAGTATCCGGCTCAGGGGCAGACAGCCGCCGATGCGTCGCCGGGATACATCACGTTGTTTGTCGACTTCTTGGGAGAAGGCAACTTCCGATTGCCGACCACCCATTTCCTGGGTAACATTTTGTAGTACTAATCATTCCATATTTCTCAACTAAGCCCGATGGACATGGTTCGTGTTCGGAATTTTGAGTCCGTATGCCGGTCACAGGGAGAGGAGCCCACTGTTGACAAACTTAGGGCTTTTTATCAACAGCAAAACAATATGGGGTTCTTTTCTTTTGCTCTTCGCGCTGTAAAGAAGCATCTGATCAATCCCCCTAAGAGCTTCCACGACTCAAAGATGAAGTTCTTTTTTATCCGCGCGGAGGTGATCCACATGGTGATGCAATTCCGGGATATGGGGCCGATCCCCAAAGAAGAGCTGAAGACCCCGCGCGACGCGGCGTGGTATGAAAAGTTGATGGCGCTGCCAAACCAAGCATTCGATGAGCAGGTGTTGGTTGCGGCAGGTATGAGCGATAAATGACTGCATGATAGTGAGAATGTGCCTGTTCTGCTGCTTGAGGGAGAAGGTAAACCCCTTTGTTCTATTACTCCCTTTGTAAGAGGCTCCTGAAGATTACTTCTTCTGATATTAACTCCTTTTTTGTAAATGAGACTGGTATGGAAGGAAAGGAAATCTGAATTGTATTGATTGAATGTGCATTTGTACAAGTAATGGGTCTCTCTATATATAGGAAGAGAGAGGGACTAACAAATAAATAAAAATAACATACTAGGGCCTAAACTAACTAATTAATACAACTAACACTCCTCCTCAAGTTGGAGCATAGATGTTAAGCATGCCCAACTTGCTACATATGAAATCTATTTGAACCTTCCGGAGTGGTTTTGTGAAGATATCCGCTAGTTGGAATTTTGTTTTAACATGAATTGGTTGAATAGATGGAGGATCCTTTTGAGTGCCCACTATCCGATCTCTGATTAGGTGACAATCAACCTCAATGTGTTTAGTTCTCTCATGAAATACTTGATTTTTGGCTATATGTATAGCTGATTGATTATCACAGTATAATCGCATTAAGTCATCAGAGGTAACCCCGAGTTCCCTGAGAAGGCGACGAACCCATATCATTTCTGATGTAACATCTGCCATAGCTCTGTATTCTGATTTGGCACTCGATCTGGATACGGTATGTTGTTTCTTACTCTTCCAAGACACAAGATTTCCTCCAACAAAGACACAATACCCGGTAGTGGACCGTTGTGAAATAGGACATCCTGCCCAGTCTGCATCTGAGAATCCAGATATACGTCCATCTCCATCTTCTGTGAAAGCACCTACGCGGCAATGACCCTGATCAGAGTATAAGATCCCTAGGCCTGGTGTGTTCTTGAGATATCGTAAGACACGAAGAGCAGCATCCCAGTGTCCGGTGTATGGAGTGGCCATAAACTGACTTAAGACACTGACGACAAAGGAAATATCTGGTCGTGTAACTGTCAAATAATTAAGCTTTCCAACCAATCGTCTGTATCGTTCGGGATCCTTCAATGGACTCCCATCCTCTGGAAGGAGCTTCCTCGTAGGAAGCATAGGACTATCAACTGGTTTGCAACCCAATAAGCCACACTCAGTTAGCATATCAAGGACATACTTCCGCTGAGAAAGGAGTATTCCTTGTGGGGAACGAGATACTTCTATGCCAAGGAAGTACCGAAGTCGACCTAAGTCGCTAATCTGAAACTGAGACTGAAGGAACTGTTTGAGCTTGGTAATTCCATCTTCATCATCCCCTGTAACTATGATATCATCCACATAAACAACTAAGATGATCCTTCGACCCGGATGATGTCTAAAGAATACAGAGTGATCATATGTACTACGAACCATTCCAAATTCTTCCATGACACTAGAAAACCGACCAAACCATGCTCTGGGAGATTGTTTAAGACCATATAAAGAACGACGCAGTTTGCATACTTTGGATGCCTCCTCCTTAACAATGAACCCTGGTGGCTGCTCCATATAAACCTCCTCCTTAAGAACACCATTAAGAAAGGCGTTCTTGACATCAAGCTGGTGGAGCGGCCAATGATGAATGGCAGCAAGAGCAATACAAATACGCACGGAGGGCATTTTGGCAACCGGAGAGAAAGTCTCGTCATAATCAATACCATAAGCTTGAGAGTAGCCTTTAGCTACCAAACGAGCTTTCAGACGATGTAGAGAACCGTCAGGGTTAAGTTTAACCGTGAAGACCCAACGACAACCAACAACACGTTTTCCTGGCGGAAGCGTTACAAGATCCCATGTATGATTAGTCCTTAAAGCCCCAAGCTCTTCTTCCATAGCTTGACGCCATCCTGGGTGAGCGAGAGATGTCATCACATTTTTGGGAATCGGATAGGAATCAAGTGAAGTGGTGAAGGCATGAGACTCCGTGGATAGGTGAGCATAAGCAACATAATCCTGGATGGGATAACGGGTGACATGTCTAGGTTCTTTTCGAAAGGCAATAGGTATATCAGGATACGGTGCACCCGGAGGATCATTGGTAACGGTTTCTGGTAATGGTGAAACAGGTTCAGTGTCAGGTGGTGGAACTGTGGACGTACCAGATGTAGAGGCTGGTTGTGAATCAAGAGTCTCTGTTGTTGATTCCTTACCTCGCCTAGCATATGTGAAGAGTAATGGTGGAGGATCTGTTGGTAGCCCCGAATCTGCAGAAGTTGGAACTGTGGTGTCTGAGACCGGAGGGGTAGACGGAACAGAGGACAAAGGAACTACAGGGATGAAAGGAGATTCGGGAAGATCAGGTTCTGGAAATGGATCGGACTCAGTAGTAGAGGATGTAGTAAAGAAGGGACATTCCTCATGGAAAGTAACGTCGGAACTAGTAAAGTAACGACGAAGAGAAGGGCTATAACACCGATAACCTTTCTGGACACGTGAGTAACCCACAAAGATACAACGAATGGCTCTGGCATCAAGTTTAGGGGTCCCAGGACGATGATCATGAACATATGCAACACATCCAAATATTTTGGGTGGAAGTGGAAACATAGTCCCTTTAGGAAAAAGGATAGAAAACGGGGTTTGACCATGAATGACGGGTGAGGGCATACGGTTAATAAGATAAGCGGCAGTAAGGACAGCGTCTCCCCAAAAACGATGAGGAACATGAGAATGAATCATGAGAGTGCGAGTGATGTCTAATAAGTGTCGGTTCTTGCGTTCAGCGACACCATTTTGTTGTGGTGTGTAAACGCAAGATGACTCATGAATAATGCCATTAGATTTTAAGTAAGAAGAAAAGTCGGTCGACAAATATTCTTTTGCATTGTCTGTACGCAAGGTTTTAATTGAGGTTTGAAATTGAGTTTTAACGTAAGCATGGAATTCACGAAATATTGAATATATTTCAGCACGAGATTTCAATAGATAAACCCAAGTAGCACGAGAATAATCATCAATAAAGGTGATAAAATATTGAAAACCCAAAGTCGATTTTGTGGGACATGGGCCCCAGACATCAGAATGCAAAAGTTCAAACAACGTACTGACTCGATTAGACACTCTAGGGGGATAGGGACGCCTGGTATGTTTACCAAGTTGACATGACTCGCAATGAAAATCAAAAGAAGAAGGAAAATCCGGTCTCATTTGCCTCAGAACCGCTGCAGAAGGGTGGCCTAGCCGGCAGTGAGCCTCCCTGATACTGGAATCACATATGTTGGCTTTAGGGTGTGACGGTAAAGACATACGGTAGAGGCCTCCTGATTCAAAACCTGTGCCAATCAGCCGGTTTGTCCCTAGTTCCTGAAAAATGCAGTGAGTAGGATAAAAGGTTATGGAGCAGTTATTTTGTTTGGTAATTTGACTTACCGAACAAAGGTTATCAGGGAATTTAGGAACCAACAAGACAGAAGAAAGGTTTAGGTCTTTCGAATTACTAACCGATCCAATGCCACGGACTGGGCATGAGGATCCATCAGCAAGCCGAACTGGTGGGTGAGAACCAGTACGTAGGCTAGAAAGAAGATCCTGAATCCCAGTCATGTGATGAGTAGCTCCAGAATCAATAATCCAGGATAAGTTAAGATAAGAAAGTATACCTGAATTGACCAAGCTGGCTTGTGGGCTAGGAGCAGGCGACTGTGAGGCCAACAGTTGTTGAAGTCTACTGAGATCCTCCTTGCTCAACGTGTAGGCAGTACCAGTAGTTGGGTCAGAATACGCACCAGTAGAAGAAGACTCACCAGTAGAAGCTAGTCGAGCTTTTGGTTGAGATCCAGGAGCACAGTTTGGGCAATTATGCTTTGTATGCCCTGGCAGCTTGCAATAATGGCAGTTGTTCGGGCAGTTGTACCTTGCATGTCCAGGTTCATGACACAAGTGACATACAAGATTACTACCATGTCTCCCAGTGCCTCGTCCAGTGCCTTTCTTCATATAAGAACTTTGCCCTGTACCCTTACTGACCAAGGCAGACATATCAGTTGGAGATGCGTCCGGACCATACATTTCGCGCAATAGGTGATATGTGGATGCCACAGATGAAATAGTGGTAGAGTTACTTAGCAATAATGGACGTGCACTTGCATACTTAGGTGATAAACCCGCAATAAACATCATGACATCCATTTGGGTGTTACGCTCCTCCTGAACCTTTAAATCAGCAGTAGGTGGGAAAAGAGCTCGTAACTCATCTTGAAGCTTCGAGAAACGAGTAAAGTAATCGGTGAAGGTGGAGTCACCTTGTTCCGCCCGGGTGAAGGCTTGAACAACAGAATAGGCATGGGACAAAGATTCCTTAGCTGAGAAGGATGAAGACAGGTGGTCCTACATTGCCTTTACTGTAGGGAAGTTTTGAGCGATAGTGAGGATTTGTGGCTCCATGGAATTCCATAGAGCCATTTGTATCCCACTATCGTCAATACGCCATTCCCGAGGAGTTGGATCAGGGGGTGGTTTTGTTAGATGGTCCTCTTTGTCCACACTCGCAAGACCTTTTTGGACAAAGAGGCTCCATGAACTCCAGTTGCTCGAGTCTAGCTTAACAGGAATACGTAAAACGGAGGCATAGTTGATAATGCCTGGAGCAATTTGGTTTTCCACTGTATTCTTCTTATTTTCATTATCTCCCATTTTAAAACGATATTCAAACAGAACTCGAAAAATAAAAAACTGAACTGGAATACGAACATGCTAAACGAGGCAGAAACAAAAAAAGTTGCTCAGATCGGAAAACCGACTGCACGGAAATGATCAGAAACAAATTCCGACGAAGCTAGAAAAATACGGTACCGGATGAACAGTAACCCCGATGAACAGTAGCCGGATGAACAGTAACCCCTGGATCTAAACTTGGCAGATCAGATCTGAACAGATTTGGATCGGGTGAACAGTAACATGCGATGAATAGTACCCGAGAACAGAAAAAATAGAGATGACCGGAAATGGTATGAAAAAGAAGATTCGTTTCTGATGTGGAAGATCAGACTAAGCTGCAACCACAGAGCATACTATGAACCTTCTAAACCGAGACTGGTGGTGACCAGAAATTTAGCCGGAAATGGTCACCCGAAAAGAAGCTCGTGAGCTAAGAGACCTTTAGCTCTGATACCATGTAAATGAGACTGGTATGGAAGGAAAGGAAATCTGAATTGTATTGATTGAATGTGCATTTGTACAAGTAATGGGTCTCTCTATATATAGGAAGAGAGAGGGACTAACAAATAAATAAAAATAACATACTAGGGCCTAAACTAACTAATTAATACAACTAACATTTTTAAATGCAGAGGTTGCGTTTTACCACCGTGCGTTCCCAGCTCATGCTGGTTTTATGGGCGTGAGGCCCTTGCGCGCGGGTGAGGAATATTGGTCTGAAAAGATACGACCAAATTTCATGTACGCGAGAGCTGAAGTGTTTGCTGCCCCCCAGTTGCGACTGAAGGTGCGCACATTCCAATCTTAGGCCATGTAGGGCTATAACTACTACTGGGAAAGAAGTTGTATATCTTTCCAGCGAGGAGTCAGTAGCATCATCAGAACATGAGTTAAACTCTCCCCATGACGTGTTTGCAGGTGTCTTGCACAACTTGGGGATTGACCCTGAAGAGAAGAAACCCAAGAGGGTTGGTAAGAAAAAGGTAAATGTTGCTGGAGGTGTGGCTATCAAGAAGCCAGAAGTTACTGGCGCAGCGTCGGATGCATCGTTTCGGAAAGGTACTGCTCGCTTTCGACAAGGTAGCCTAGATAACTTTGTATACATGGTTGATTCCTTTGAAGAATTGTATGCTATAGGTAGGAATCCCCAAGGCAGTGTGGCGGCCAGCGCGCGGAGCTCTAGGAGCGCAGGTTCTAAGGACCCATCATCCGGCGCGACCCCCACATCTACCCATGCTGAAGAGACCGAAGCTGATCTGGGCTATGAGGAGCTTATCAGGAAAAATACCTCAAAGCGGCCACGCGAAGAGACAAAACCCGAAGCTGCCCCCAGAGCCAAGAAGGTTGCCGCTGGCAAGCCTGCCATTGGAAAAAAAAAAGGAGCCTCAGGACTCTCTACACTGATGTCTCAACGGGTTCGTGTTTTATACTTGTATTAAAATAACATCTCTTTTCCTTCGTTATGTATTCACATATTTTTCCTTTTACAGAAAAGGCAGCCGCGCGGCCTAAAATAACTGTTATTCCTCCAAAGGCTGCCGCTACTGTTGGAGAAAAGACTGAAGTGTAACGCCTAGCGTCCCTAGACTTTAGGATTTTTTCAAGATTAGTCCCTGAAGTCTGTCTATTTGTCATTTGAGCCCCTAAGCTATGTGGAAGTCTAGGTTATATACTTGAAATACCTAAATCTACGTGTGGAATGTCTATATTTTTTGAATGTCTATATCTATATGTTTGGAATGCCTAATTCTATATTTGAAATGTCTAAATCTATGTTGGAATGTCTAAACCTATGATGGAATGCCTAAATCTATGTTCGGAAAGTCTAAATCTATTTGGTGCTTAACTCTTTAGACTCGTGAAACTTGATTCTTGGTTGAACAAGAGACTGGAGTCTTGTCACTGGCGGAATCTATTAGCATTTGGAACTTTTGATGGTTATGATGTAATCTAGTTATTCTATTACTCAATAATACGCAACGCTTAAATCCAACGCGCAAAACGAATCAAAGACGGGAACGCGGAAAGGTTGGATTGGCCAAGTGGCAATCCGATCGGATTACCACCCGATCGGGCCACCATCCGATCCATGCTGCACCGCCTCTAATCCTCTCCACACTATAAATAGGCCTGTCACATCACCTTATTCCCTGATGTGACAGCCCTGTTCGACCAGACGCACGCACACTACATTTCTTCATTTTCTCGGTGATTTTCGGTACGTTTTAGGCTAGATCTTTGTACTTTCTTGATCTATACTTTATCTTCTACGTGATTCATCTTTGAAATCACACTTTTCACCGTGAAATCTCTCAGATCTGAGTTCTTGAGGGTGAGGTCATCATGGTGGTTTGTACAAACTGTCATATGATGTCATTCCTGGCAAGATCTAGCTCGAATCTAAGGAATTTCACACGTTTTTACACTAAATCCAAGTTAAATCTGGACTTTTCCATATAAAACTTAAGTTTCTTCATCTTTTCTTCAATCTTTTATTTCAAATGGTGAGATCCGGTTCTGAACGGACTATAGACTTGATTATTAGTCTAGAGTCGGCTTAAAGATGGATTTCTACCGGGGAATGATGGCCGGAATGCGGGGTTTGACATAAATATTATCACGGGCAGTTAACTCCCGATCAGAACGGCTGTGTGCCGATGAGCTTACCATTGTCTCAACACATACCATGCCGTCACCGTTAAACTTAAAAAATTTACAAAAGGTAAACGGAATAGGGATCGCCCGATCGAGCAGCAATCCGATCGGACATCTGTCCGATCGGACTACCACCCGATCAGGTGACACTTACCCCATGACCCTTCAACACTTAGAAACTTTTCAAAACTTGGAAACTTTGGAAGTCTTGATCGAGTGGCTACCCGATCGGACAGCCGTCCGATCGAGCAGCCATCCGATCGAGATGACCAAGGCCCTTAACCAGTTTGTAACTTGGAACTTGAAACCTTTAACCAAATGGCAACCCGATCGGACAACAATCCGATCGAGGAGCCATCCGATCAGAGGAACCAAAGCACTTAACACTTGGATCGACTGGCAACCCGATCGGACAGCAATCCGATCGGGCAGCCACCCTATCCCCCATCACCTTGTGGTTTTTTTTAAATCAAGTGGCAACCCGATCGAATGGCCATCCGATCGGGCAGCCACCCGTTTCTAACACACAGGTCACCCGATCGACTGGCAATCCGATCGGATAGCCATCCGATCGGACAGCCATCCGATCCAGTGACTGTTTCCGACACATTACGCAATCTCGTTATTCTGCCCGATTCTTATCCTATTGAAATCTAATCAGGCTAATTCTAAAAGAGCTCCCTTTGATCCAATAACAGTTGCGACTGTTAAGCAATCACTGTGAGTATACTCGATCCCCTTTTTACTTTAAAACTTCGGGGTGTAACATGTATTCTATTAAACTACAATCTTTTGGAAATCTATACTCTATCCTATGTGTATGTGAAAACTTGTGCATTCTAGTATTCTATTTGTGCTATGTGACGTTTAATCCAGGGTGTTTAGTTCCGCCTTAACAATAGTAGCGCTATAGGGGGTGCACCACTCCCATTATTCTCAGGGGGTATTGTTAGGAGGATTCTAGTTTACCTGGAGTCTTGGGTAAACACTAAAGCATCGGGATACTTGGGCTATCACTACGCGGACTGCGACACTAGCACGGCTGAAACTATTTTTTACTGCTTACATTGTGGATATGAGTTGTTTTTAATCTATTATTCTATTATCAAACTTGTATACTCGCCAATACTCTTGTATTGATATTTTAATACATGTTGCAGGCTAATAGGTTGCTTGGGATGCATGGAAATCAAGCTAGGAGATGCCTAGAAACGTCATCTAGATAATTAAGACTTTTGAACAATTTGAACAATTTATGATTTGGGTTGTAATTTGATGTTTTGTGATGATGTTGGTTAGACAATTTTGCATGAAATCTATTAACTTATATTGAAACAATAGTGTTATGGGAATCTCATGAGCAATCTGAACGCCTAGTGCTCGCACCCCGATGTTTTCGCCATCGGTTGGGGTGTGACAGATTGGTATCAGAGCCATAACTATAGGAAATTAGGATAAGTAGGAATAATTGCCCTAGTCTATAGTCCTAGGAACTTGACTCTTATTTGTTGTTTAAGACTTATGCATTCTACCGTATCTGCTTCCTAGCAGCACATGCTCCTATTAAACTTACATGCCTTTCCTAAGGCTGATACAATGTACACTTTATGCTTTGAAAACACTTTTAATCAGTGCTTGTGTTTTGCACGAAATTCGTCTCCAAGACAGGAGTAACATCCAAACCTTGAAGGGAATTTCCTTATGATAATCTAGTAGGTCTTATCTGCGGATAAGTACCGACGCTGTTAGGGTACAATGTTGTCAAGTTAGAGGTGAAACTCGGATCTTGATAACTAGTCCCACTCCTTGATTTGAGGTCTCGCCAAAGTCTCGGAACTTCCGTTCAATTGGGTACGTGAAATGACTAAAAGGACGAATATCGTAGGCCTAACATCGATGACGTATTTGTCTAAGTAAGTCAAGGCATGTTTCCTCAATACGAAAGGGGTTCGAATCACTTTGGTTAGTCGCCGTTCCTCTACCCGGAACAATCCTATGTTTTATAAGCCCATCTTCCTTTTTTATGCTATCCCGATTTTATGTATGTGGTTTTAAACTCGATTCTTCGTTTATTTGAGGTGATTTTACACAAATTTGCGCGTTGTCCGCAATCTAAAACGCTAATTCTAATCTCAGATCAAACTAAATTTATGAAGCCTTATTCTATGAGTACTCTATGTGGTAATCTTAATCGACTACTATGTTATGATGTGTTGTTGTGGGTGTGGAACAATAAGATGGCATGAAAGTACGAGACAGAAGTGGCATGTCCGAAGCATGGTGGATACGGCGCTGGTACTTCCTATATATAAGTGCTTCCGGCATGTTACCAACTTTCGTACCAAGTGCCATACAAGATTGGTGTTTGCAGGCCAGTGTGGAAAGCCTATGAAATCTATGGAAAGTCTTTGTAATCTACGGAAGGTCTATATAACCAATGGAAAGTCTATGCAATTTATGAGCAGTCTACGTAATCTATGGGAACTCTACTCGTGCAATCTATGAGGAATCTACGTATGAACTATGTGCACTCTAGCATGATCTATGTTAATCTGTTGAGTTAATCCATGTTAAACTATTGAGTTAACCTGTGTTAGACTATTGAGCTAATCTATGGTGATCTATCGAGTTAATCCATGAAATTCTATTTGGGTAATCTATGTGAAAACTATCTGGGCAATCTATATGTACATGATGATGATAATGATGAGTGAATTGTTACGTTTGGTAATTGCGACACGTAACATGACACCGAGTACGAGGCGAAGCGATGTGTCCGAAGCGTGGTGGATACGCCGCTGGTACTTCCTATATATAAGCGTTTCTTGCATGTTGACCAAACTTCGTACAACGTGCCATGTGAAGGTCGTGAGTTTGCGGTGTGAAATCTTGATTCTTGAATCTATCGTGTGAGAAATCTATATTGTGAGATCTCGTGAATTTAGACTTATACGATCCTTATGTCGGATCTTTTAGATGTCTGCTCGAAGACTCTCCGACAACCTCAGAAAATCTAGGGAGAAGTCCCAGAAAAAGATGATGTCATTCATGGCCGACCAGATCGCTCGAGTCGTGCCAAAGATCGTCTCTGAGCTCCAAGGATCAAACACACCTCCGTCTTCTGTGGATTCTAAGACGGAAAAGTCGACATCCGTAAAGTTCAACTACAAACATTTCGTCTCGTGCAACCCTAAGCCTTTCATGGGCAGTGATGGGGTGACTTCTATGCTGGTATTGTTTGACAACATCGAGGTCACTTTCATCAACAGTGAATGCCTAGAGCAGTTGAAGACTAGGAGTGCGACGGGAATGTTTCAAGGTAGAGCTTTAGAGTGGTGGTCGAACGAGAGAAACATCCGTACTAATGAAGAAGCCTATGCTCTTCCATGGGCTGAGGTGCGAGAGTTGATGATGCTTGAATTATGCCCTCCCCGTGAATAACTTAAGCTGGAAGAAGAGTTTTGGCATTTGAAGTAGGTTGGTGATGACAACTTGGCTTATACTACCCGGTTTAAGCAGCTAAGTCTTATCGTTCCTCACTTGGTTTCGACTCCTAAGCAGATAATTACCAAGTACATCAACGGACTGCCTCCTGCTATGCGCGATTCCATTGAAGCAGCTCAGCTAGAAACTATTGAGGAAGTCTACCGTCTTGCAGCTAGTCTCAATAACAATCGTGTGCATGATAAACAGTTTGCTACCCCTGCACCTTCGAAGTCTGCAAATCAAGTCACTCAGCAGCCAAGTGGCAGCAAGAATAAGAAACGGAAGTCTCAGGGTTCGGGGTGCAATGCCATTACCCCTGCTGCGAACCCTGCTGCTAAACCTACTCCTGCTACTGCTGCTGCTAACCCTGTTGCTCCTGAAGCAAAGAAGCAATACACTGGGTCTTATCCCAAGTGTACAACCTGCAACGTTCATCACCCTACTGCATCAGCATGCCGATTGTGCACCAATTGTACCCGCTAAGGTCACACGGCTCCCTACTGTCGTTAAGCTAATCCTGCACCGATTCAGCAAGTCCCAGTTCAAGCAGCACTTAATTAATTATCTTTCAATAATCCAACCCTTTAGGACTGTATCCCTGCTGACTACGGTATTGGATGGCGGGGGTCCAAACTCTTTGATTCCCTCATAAGTTAAACTACTATTAAAACTTTAACCCGGCTACTTAGGACTGTATCCCTGCTGACTCAGACTACTTAGCCGAGGGTAACGTCGCCTTCAAAAGAGGGGCCTACCACATTATGCATTAATAACTTAATTAGTTATCTTTCAATAATCCAACCCTTTAGGATTGTATCCCTGCTGACTCAAACTACTGGGTTGAGGGTAACGTCACCTCCAAAAGAGGGGCCTACTACAATAACTAAGATAATCTCTTAATAAAGTGCAAAAGTGCGAAAATAATCAAAGGTTACACTAAACACGAGTCGGAGCCAAGTGATTCATCTTGTCTATCTGTTTTTCTTTTTATCTTTATTTTTCAGCATTTTAGTTAGTTTTTATTTTCTTAGTTTAAAACATTTTTCTAAACTTTTGATTTGATTAGACGTTGAGGATAAACCGGTACTAAAAGCTCATGTGTCCTTGGACGACCTCGGTATCTTGCCAACACTATACTACGCTCACGATGGGTGCACTTGCCCATATGTGTGTTTAGTGTTAGTAAATATCGAGTTTTATAAATTTAAAACTTGGCTAAAGAAAGTGTAAAAGGGCTTAAAATATACTTAAACTTATATACACACTTCACACGCATCATGTTTTTGGCGCCGTTGCCGGGGACATAAGGATTTTAAGAAAGCTTAAAATCGACGGCCTAATCAGTTTTTCAATACCTTTTTAAAACGCGCGCACATTTTTCTGCATTTTAGTTTAGTTTTGCATTTAAAGTAACCTGAACACGGGCCGTGCTCGTTGAACACGGGGCCGTGCTGCACATTTTTCATAAAACACCCAGTAACAGAAACTGAACACGGGGTCGTGCTCACTGAACACGCCCCCGTGCTCAACGAAATCAGTAACTTTAATTAAAACGCCCAGATACAGATTCTGTACATGGGGCCGTGTCCAGCCTCTGTTTCCGTTTTTTATTTTTGTTTTCTGATATCGAGACTTTGTTGTGGTCTGCTGAGTGATTCTTATGGATCAATACTCAGGAGGTTACAACTACACCTATGAGGAGGAGGATTATAGGAATAATTATTGCACTAATTTTGGTGACCTGCACTCGGTTCAATATTGTAACTTATATCAACCGTCCACTTCATACACTTACTATGAGGAGCCCAGGTACGAGCCATCAACTTCAGAGGTTGAAGAGTCTATCTTTGAGCGCGTTGAGAAGGAAGTGTGGGTTGAAGAACCCTTTGTGCAACAGCCCTATTGAGATTGAAAAGATTACACAAACTGCTGAGGATCCCGCTGACGAAGCGCACAAGAGGGTCGTGTGGAGACCCAGACTGCTGAGGGTGAAGGCGCAGGAGCATCAGGCGCGGGTGGTTGGAAGGATAGCCCCCCTAGACTCATCCAAGTGATCCTTCGCCAATCCGGCCTAATAACACTTTGGGCGACATATACTACAAGTTATATGATGAGAGTCATGCCAATGAAATCCACGCTCCTGTGTGGAAAGTAAAGCAGGGTGATACTTTTGCTGCATTTACCCCTTGCAGGGAGTGGTTCATGGGGGCCTTCCCCCTAGGTGAAGTGCGCCATCAAAGAGACCATCGGAATGACAATTTGTACCGATCTCATGTTTATACCCAAGCTAACTGTGCTTCCACCAGCTATCAAATCACTCGCGAATGGCGAACCAATTACCTTGAGCGCGCCGACTCGGAGAAGCACAGGGAGCGTCTGGCTGCTGAAGCCAAGTTATTTGAGAAGGCGAAGGCTGAGTTTCCGAAGCAAAAGGCTGACTTCGAGAAAGAGAAAAAAATCGGAGGATTGGGGCTTCCAAAGTTTGAAGCTGAAGCTTCAGGCAAGCGAGGATACACTTGTTGAAGAGCACCGCAAGTGGCGCGCTGCTTTCGAGAAAGACAATCAGCGGATGTTTGTCGCGCGCACTAAGATCACAACTCTCAAGGCATGTGTTGAAGAGTTGAAAAAGTCTGAATCAGACTACAAAGAGAAGTATGAAGAAGCCAAATCGCATCGGGGGCGTGTTGAGGTCCTTGAGGTTAGCACTGTCTCTATGTATTAAATAGATAACTAAGTTAAGAAAATTTCCTAACTTGTTCATCTTTGCCGTGAAGGGTTTGCAGGTGGAGCTAAAACAAAAAACTTATCTACAAAGACAAGAACTTGTCCTGCAAGGACGTGATTATAGCTGAACTCCAACGTCGATTGTGTGAGTCGCAAGAAGCTTTGTAGGCTGAAAAGCAGAGGGGCGAGTCGCTGGAAATTGACCTCACACTGAGAAAGTAAAGGTTGAGACTGCAGAAGAGGCGCGCAAGGTTAGCCAAGCGGCCTTGAATGTAGCTCAGGAAAATTACGTTGAGGTTCAGTCGACAGTGGAGCCCCTTATTAACACGACTTGGGATGCCTTTAGCATTAAGGGGTTGCTCATGTGAGTTTCTCCCATTTTCTTTTATCTGATTTTTTTTCTCTTTACTTACCTGTTTCCTTATCTTTGAACAGATTGCAAATTCTATCTTGAACTCTACTGAGCTTGACCGGGCAGTGGGTGCGCTCACTATGGCCGCACGAGTTGCTGGTCACCGCACCGGTTATATGGAGTGTGCAGCGCATGTCGGGATTGCGCTTGACACTCACTGGGGCACTCGTCATTGCTCAGTTAACGAACAGGCAAAGGATGGACTACGCAAAGTAGAAGACAATTACGACAACCTCTCCTTACCTGTAATGGACTTAGTCTTTGAGGCGCTTAAACATTATGACTATGTGGCGCGGCTAAAGGCAGTTTTTGAGCCTCCCGAGACAGTTGAGTGAACTGATGATGATGATGATGATGATGATGATGATGATGACGCTGGCAATGACGATGCTGAGTGAAGACTGGTTGTAGTTTGTAGGTTTTCATAACTTAAGCATTTCTAACCTGTTATTATTTTCTTTTGATGTAATCATCATGCGGTTGCGCCACTTAATGGAAATGAACTTACCAATTACTTGCTTTTAATGTTACAATTATTGTATTGTGTTAGAAACTCTGTTTAAGTTAGCGCGAATAAATGTAAGTGTGGCTCGTGCTAAACATTGTAGCCCAATTCTGCGCTATGGCCGCGGGAACCTTAGGGGCTTAGCTCATGAGCTCGTAATTTACTGTAATATTTTTGCGCGAACTAAAAGTTTAACGTGCATTTGTAAATTGAGATAGACATTAGAATGTAGCAAGGAAATAAAATGTAAACAACTCTTTGCAATAATAACTTGTCAGGCGCATGGCCATCGTTTACATGAGAGGTTGTGTTACACATAGCATTTGCGCAGCTGCTGCGCGTTCTAAGTTAGGGAGACAATGTGATTGTCCAAGGTGCATAGCTTGTACGCGCCTTTGCCCAGGACTTCATGGACGAGGTAAGGACCCTCCCATTTTGGTGCTAGTTTTCCTGGGCGTTCAGCGTTGGAGGCCTCATTGTCACGGAATACATATTCGCCCGGATTGTACGTAGAGATGCGCACCCGCGCATTGTAGTACTTTTCCAGTTGTGACTTGTACTTGGCCTCTTTGATAGCTACATTCTCGTGTCGTTCTTCAAGCAGATCCAAGTCAAGTCGGCACTCTGCCTCATTGTTTATTGCGTTGACAGCCGTCAAGCGCAGAGATGGGAGGCCAATTTCAACCGGGAGACTAGGCTGAAGGGAGTCTCGCCGTTACTTGTTTTGTGCATGGTGCGATGAGACCATAGTATATTGGGAGCTCATCGACCCACCCTCTTCTCTTTGTGCCCAGCCGGGCCTTGATTCCTTCCACAATGCTTTTATTTACACTTTCTACGTGGCCATTTCCTTGAGGGTGCGCAATAGAGGAGAAAGTGTGTTCGATGATAAGCTCTTGCATCCATTTATGGAGGTCTTCCGAAGCAAAGTTCGTGCCATTGTCAGTCACAATCTTAAGTGGCAAGCCAAAGTGGCAAATGATGTGCTCCTAGATGAATTTGCGCACGATCATTGCTGAAGTTGAAGCTAAAGCCTTTGCCTCCACCCACTTTGTGAAATAGTCAATGACGACAATAATAAACTTCACTGCGCGAGGCACTTCTGGGAAGGGTCCCACCATGTCGATGCCCCATTGTTGGAGAGGCCATGCCGTGGAAACCGGGATTAAATAATTCTTAGGCCTGAGCGTCTTTGGCGCATGCCTCTGACATGCATCACACTTGTGCAGCTCATTCATGGCATCCACATGCATGCCTGCCCAGTAATATGCAGCGTTCATAATCTTTGCAACCACCATGCGC
Source organism: Helianthus tuberosus (assembly GCA_030545235.1). NCBI lineage: Eukaryota > Viridiplantae > Streptophyta > Magnoliopsida > Asterales > Asteraceae > Helianthus > Helianthus tuberosus. The sequence continues at coordinate 73,802,219 of CM060359.1, forward strand.
GGCCCAGCATGAATCCCACAAATCCCTTCGTGAATTTCTAGGATACGGTAATTTGCGTCTTGTGGGTCCACATAACGCAACAACGGACCCAAGTATGACCTTCGATACATGATTCCTCCATCCATCTGGTAAAACAAGGCTTTATTTTGAATATTACGCGCTTCGGCTTTGTTATCTAGGAGGATCCCCGCCTGCAAGTACTAGATAACAGGTGTCATCCAAGAAGGTGACCCTATTTCGATTACGTTGACTTGGCGCAGTAGGACAGAAGGGTTTTTGAGAACCTCGATTCGAACATCCTTGGTAAGATGTTGAAAAGCCGTTGAAGCCAGCTTGCTGAGCGCGTCAGCTGGCTTTTTTTCACTACGGTTGATGTGAACAACCTTAAAAGATTGGAAATGCTGAATCAATTCCTTTGCTTGCTCAAGATAGGGCGCCATAACTTCTTTCGCATCGTATAACCCGTTAATCTGCCCTGCGACCAGTAAGGAGTCTACGTGGCACATGCGCTTGTAAATTCTTTGCGCCCATCTTGATGGCCAAACGCAACCCTGCCAAGAACGCTTCATACTCAACCTCATTGTTGGTATTCTTGAAATCCAACATGATGGCATATGTAAACTCATGCTTTTCAGGGTTGACAAACCTTAGCCCCGCTCTCGTGTCATCCTCATTCGATGCCCCATCAGTGAACAACAGCCATAGTTCATCTGATGTCCCTTGGCGGGCTTTGCAACTGCTTCACATTCTTGTATCTTGTTAATGGGAACTTCCGTGGTGAAATCTGGCAGGACTTGCCCCTTAATAGCTGGGTGCGGTCGGTAAACTATGTTGTGACCCCCCAACTCGATTTGCCCATTTCGCTAATCTTCCTAAGATCTCAGGCTTCTGAAGAATGTTACCAATGTGGAAATTGGTAAGAACAATTATGGTGGGAAGTTGTATTAAACATTCCTTCATCTGCTGAAAAGCAGACTCAGCTTCTGGTGTCCACTTGAATTCATTCTTCTTCACGCAGTTGCGCAATGTGCTTATGAACGGAAAGGATTTCGTGGCGTGATTGGGCAAAAATCTATTTAGCGCGGCCAGGCGGCCGGCTAGCCGCTGTATCTACTTTATGTTGCGCGGAGATGGCATCCTTTCTATAGCTTGTACTTTCTCTAGATTTAACTTGAATCCAACCTTGGTTACCATAATTCCCAAGAATTTTCCTTCTTCCATCCCGAATGAACACTTGCTCGGGTTGAGCTTCATGTTGACACTTCGTAAGGAATCGAAGGTCTTTTCAATATCTTTCAGCATCTAATCTTCCTCCGGGCTTTTGATCACCAAGTCATCGATGTACACCTCGATGTGCTTCCCGATATCGACTCCAAAGGCTTTGTCCATAAAGGTTTAGTCCATCAATCGCTGGTAAGTTGCGCCAGCATTGCGAAGCCCGAAAGGCATCTTGGTGTAGCAAAAGATACATATCTCCGTGCGAAAGGCAGTTTTATCTTCGTCCTCAAGGGCCATTTGAAGCTGGTGGTAGCCCTTATTACAATCCAAGAAGCATTTCCAATGGAATTGTGCGAGAGAGTCTATCTTCTTGTGTAACTCTGGGAGAGAATAACAATCTTTTGGGCAGACCTTGTTGAGATCCTTATAATCAACACACATGTGCCACCTGCATTGGACTTCTCAACCATCACTGGGTTTGCAACACCCACGTTTGACAACGTAACTCGCGCAGGATACTGGCTTTTAGCAACTCGCAGACTTGTTCGTTCATTGCCTTGGTCTTCTGAGACCCAAGCATGCGCTTTCTCTGCACCTTTGGCTCAACCGACGTAAAAGGTGTTCAGGCAATGCTCTGTGATGTCACGCAAGACACCAGTCATGTCTGCTGGCGTCCAGGCGAAAATATCCATGTTTCTAAAGAGCAGCTGCTTTAAGAACGATCGGATGGTTTCTGATATTGTTGGACTGATGGTCATGGTCTGATCGGGATATTCGCGGTTTAGGATCCATCTATTCCGCTCCGTGCGCGGAGTGATCTTGTTGGCCTTTGTCGGCCGAACTTCATCAGCTGCCATAACTTCTTTCTTCGAATAGATAATCGCCAAACATGTTTCTGTCGGGAAACCAATTGCCGAGTGTGGGGTGGACGTTACCATGCTCATCTGACCTTGAGTTTCTCTACTTATTAAGACATCGTGTCTTGACTTGACTGGCATGACCATGAAGTTCACATCTGATGTTCTTGAATGTTTCCTGTTGGACAACGTGACCGGGAAGCTGATCTGGCCTAGAGGGAATACAGTTTTGTTACAGAAACCGGACAACGGGTAACCCACTGGTTCTAGGCGCGCTTTGTCTTCAGGATCGAACTGATCAAAACATTGTTCATAGATGATGCCGGCTGTGCTCCCGGGGTCGATAAAGACACAGTCTGTCTCGTAATAACCTATGATTCCGATGATTACGATGGGGCATGTGGTCCCGAGGCCCCCCGCGTACTACGGAAAAATCACTTGCTGCTCTTGCCAAAACTCTTCATATGGGCGCTTGCCCTTATTTTTGCGCTTCTTTTTGGTCCATCGACCATGTGAGTCTCTAAACGACGAATCTTCTTCTGACCCCATTATCATTCCTTTGTATTTGGCGCGTCTCCTTGCGCACGTTATTCACCAAGTGCCCGAACTAACCGATTTTAAGTGCTTTTCTATCTCTGTTCAGAGATTGATACAGTCGTCAGTCAAATGACCCGTGCCTTTGTGGAAGTCGTAGTACAGATTAGGGTCTTGGCCCTTTTTTTGACATGGGCTTGGGAGCTTTAAAGTCATGATTTTCCGTCATAAGAACCTCCTTAGGTGTCTTATTCAACGGAGTCCAGTGTTTCTCCCTGTTCTCGTTCTTTATTGCCTTGCGATACCCAATTCTATCCAATGTGGCGCGCACATCCTCTTTGTAGCTAGGCCTTTCCTCATAACCGCTGGACTGGTTTGACTTCCAGCCAGGGTTTTTGTTTTTCTTGTTGCGCCTGCTTGAATCTTGCGCGTTGATCCTTGAGTAGTGATCATCGGAGGAGTAATGACTGGACCTGCCTCCAGTCAATGATTCTTATGTCTGTGCGACCACCTTGGTTGCTGCCATTAATTTATCTAACTCCTTGGGCATACCGTCTGTGCCTGTGATAGTCCAGATCAGACTATCACAACGAATCGCCTTTTTGAAGTGGACGCGCATCAAGTCTTCGCTCACGCCACCAATCTCTAAACACTCTTTGTTGAAGCGAGTGATAAAATCTTCCAGACCCTCGTTATCGTGTCTCCAGATGTTCATGACTTCGGAAGTATCACGCTTATATCGCTTTTGTTGGCTGAAGTGGGAAAGGAACTTCTCTTGAAAGTCGATCCACGACTTGATTCTACCTGCGAGGATGCTGTTGAACCACGCACGAGCCGGCCCCGTAAGTGTTTGAACAAAAAAATGGCACCACATGGGCATGATCCACCCACCCACTACACCAACGCTTGTAAAAAGCTTGACATTATCATCCGGATCGGTTAAGTCATTGAACTTACCCACAATTTGTGGAAGTTTGGCTTTTTCTAGAGGTGCCAAAGCGATGCTCCGGATGAACTTAGAGTGTTCAGCTGCTGCTGCTGGCCGACAGAAAAGGCTGAAATCATGCTCTGCCGCTTCGTTATACATTATGCGTGGCCTCGGCTTGTAGCACTCGTGATTCTTCTACAAAGGATTGAAAACTGATGAGCTCACTTCCTGTTGGTACGTAGAGTCATTCTCATCAGTGTTTCGTTCCCATTCGTCGTTGATGTTGCGCGGCCCGAGCCGGCTACTCAACGGACGCTTTTGTTGCACATGCGAGGGAGTTTTTATAATAACTTTCAGTTTCACCATAAGTCTCGCGCGTGTTGCGCGCACTCTGCCTTCTTGGGGATGAGGGTCTTTCATGCTGCTGTCTTTGTACGCGCTCCCGAGGAAGCAATCCTTAAACCTGGAGGTGAAGTTCACTATTTATAGCCGGAGTGGTTTGTCAAGGAGATGGCTGATGGGCCTTGGGCCTGTAGTCGACAACAAGGAATATCCATTCTGTCTCCTCTGCCACGACCGTTGATGCTTCTAGGCGAGAGGATAGCTGACGCACACTGAATGGATCCACGTGTCCTAACAGTCACCCTTGTTGTCTGGACTGTCATCAGCAGCTAAGTGGAGATCGTGGAGCACTGGTCGGCGCACGCTGATTGGTGCCACGTGTGCGTCCTTGTGTACCTTCTTGTCTCCTGTACGATTGTTAATCGTGCAGCATGATCGGATACAACCTGTTGGACGCCCATTAGCCCACTGCTCTGCCACTTGTACCTTTAGTACTTGTCCTAGGTTTACCTGCGCGACTGCCGGAGATAACCCGTGTAGCCGGCGCAAGGTCCAGGAAGTAAGGGTTTTCATCCAAGGAGCTAAGTGTCAAATTTGGTCTTGTGTTGGCCCTGCCCTCACGTGCGGCCTAGGTTACACCTGATTAGCCGGTGCGCGGTTGGGAAAGCTACCAAATTAGTCTGATAAGAGTATGGTCTCGCGCGCGATCTGATTAGTCGGCGCGGATTTGGGACCATACCCCTTCATATACAAATACCATTTTTAGGGGTTCTAGACATCTTTAAACTTGTTTAGGGCTAGTTTAACATTAAGCATTGACAATTATTACATTAATATCGTTGTACAAATATAATAAAAATCTATATTTATATGCTACATATATATATATAGGAAAAGTAAAAGCTGTTAAAAATAAGAAAAAAATCTAAACAAGTGAAAATTTGAAAGTAAATAACAATAAATTATACCAAAACAATATATTATTGATATAGTAAATGAAATCGTATATTTAATGTATTAATACCAAAGAAAAAGGAAAGAGTAAAGAAAAAGGAAAGCATTAAGTCAAATATAACAAAAATAGAAAAAGGAAACCCAATAAGTTTAAAGAAAACTCAAATAACAAAATCCTAAAAGGGTATCAGTCAGAAAAATAATAGTGGCACTCCTATAAAATAGAAGAAAGAAGAACGTGAGAATAACGAAGAAGGCAGTGTTTCAGTTTGATAGTTTTGTCAATTTTGTTTAGGTTTGTCACTTGTTTTTATCTTCTTTATAGAGCCTACGCCTACACCTCTTTTCACCTGCGCTTGGCTCTGGGTGCTCGCCTGAGTAGCGCTTTTACAAAAAAATCCTAAAATCTCGCCTTAGCTACAATCAGACCGTAATATTTTGTATTCAATTATAATTGCTGATTACAATAGTTTATATAGATGACTAAATTACATTCTAATACCCTCTATTATAAACTCATTATATATCTAGACCACTAGTCTAATATTCCCCCGCAAGTTGAGGGTGGGGAACGACTTGCACCTTGGACCGTAGTAATAGAAACCTCTGAGAAGATAAGGGCTTGGTAAAGACGTCAGCAATTTGATCATTAGTTGCAATGAACTTGACATTTAATTTCCCTTGAGCAACTTGTTCACGGACAAAATGAAAATCAACTTCAACATGTTTAGTACGTGCGTGGAATACAGGATTGGCAGAAAGATAGGTTGCACCAAGATTGTCACACCAAAGTGTAGGCGACCGATTCACTATTCCAAGCTCTTGAAGAAGAGATTTCAACCATATTAGTTCTGCCACAGTATCAGCAATTGCTTTGTATTCTGACTCCGTAGAAGATCGAGATACAGTCCGTTGTTTCCGTGCAGTCCATGAAATAAGATTAGATCCCAAGTATACAGCAAATCCCCCCGTGGATCGACGATCGACAGGGCAACCAGCCCAATCTGAATCTGAGTAAGCCTGTATATCTTGATGCCAATAGGAGTCAGAAAAAGCATGTAGTCTAGTGCTAGAGTCGCGACGGAAAAGTAAGCCAAGTTGAGCCGTGCCATGAAGATAGCGCAAGATACGTTTAACCGCAGCCCAGTGATTTTCGGTCGGTGCATGCATGAATTGACACACTTTATTAACCGCAAAGGCAATGTCTGGACGAGATAAAGTAGCATATTGAAGTGCACCAACAACCTGACGATACCGTGATGGATCATTAAAAAGAGGACTATCGTCAGGGAGTAAAACATGAGAGGTAGCCATAGGAGTGGTGACTGGTTTGCATTGAGAAAGGCCAGCTCGATGTATGACATCCAAAATATATTTTCGCTGCGAAAGAATCAAGTTGTCATTATGATTTACCACTTCAATACCCAAGAAATAATGCAGCCTGCCAAGATCTTTAACTGCAAATAATGAACTAAGCCGATTGATGATATTGGTAACAGCTTGTGGTTGATTACCAGTGATGATGATATCATCAACATACACAAGAATATACACAAGAGTGCCACGCCTGTTGAGAATAAATAACGACAGATCAGTTTTAGACCAGGAAAAGCCAAGTTGTTGAAGTGCCATAGACAACCGAGTAAACCACGCCCGTGGAGCTTGTTTGAGCCCATATAAAGACTTGTGAAGACGACACACATAATCAGGTTTGGTAGAATCAACAAAGCCAGGAGGCTGTTTCATGTAAACAGTTTCTTGAAGATCACCATGCAAAAATGCATTCTGAACGTCTAGTTGACGAAGTGACCAGTTGTTAGTGACAGCTAGAGACAATACGGTACGAATAGTAGCCGGTTTAACAACCGGACTAAATGTCTCATGATAATCAACTCCTGCCTGTTGATGAAAACCCTTTGCAACAAGTCGCGCTTTATACCTGTTTATTTTTCCAGCTGGGTCTGTTTTCAACCTGTAGACCCACTTACAATCAACCACATTAGCATTTTTAACAGGAGGAACCAATGACCAAGTACCATTTTTATGAAGCGCCTCCAACTCTTCAGCCATGGCATGACGCCACTCTTTAGAAGTAGGTTCAATAGGTAGGTTAGGTAAATTGGTAGCCATATAGGCAGTGGGATCATAGCGGTTTGTTGGTTTCTGTAACACCCCGAAAAATGTAAAACCTTAAACTGGAATTAATAAGGTTTAAATAAACGAGAATTTACTAACTAGGAAATTTAACCTAATTAGTTAAAAATCTAGAAATAACCATAAAGTAGAGTTAAAGTTCACTAAAATCTATATTGATCAAAGTGAAGGGGGTTAAGTTGTTAAAATTGTAAACTTAATTCTAATAACCAAACAAAACACAAACTTAACCCCACATAGAAATCCCTGGTCGACCAGAAACCTTAGGGGCGACACCCACTTCTTATCAAACCTAGAATTCTACTAAAATTCACAAATTGAAGGAGCAAATCTGGTCCAAACGAAAATCCGAGCATAGAATCGTGATCCTCATCACAAGAGGATTACAAGGTATGTAAAATTTAAGGATTTCTCTCAACTTGATATTTTGATGATTTGGGAAAAATCTGGAATTAGGGTTGCATGTGTATGTTATGATGATCATGGAACAACTATAGTGTTTAGGGACAAACCCTAGATCAAAATAAGCTGAAATCATAAGAAAATTTAGTGAAAACTAAGAACACCATTGTAGGTGATTTGTAAATTATGTGTACTAGAATAAATACTAGGAAATAGATTGTTGATTTTGTGTAAATTAGCAATCTGGAAGTGATTTCAGCAAATAGAAGCTAACATTCATGTAAATTGGTTGATTTGTATGAAAATATGGTTAAATGAATAAACTAAAGATGTGATGTTTAATCATGTAAAAATCTGCATATGAAGTGTTTGTTGAAATGCCTCTATGAAGGCTTTAAAACTGAAATTCGGAGCATAAACGCATAATCATAATGTTTTGGTGTATTATGCGAATTATGATTTAAAGAGAGTTCTAAAACGCATCATAAATGGACTCTATAGGAACGGACGCAGGAACATCAAGCGGACAAACGGGTGGCGAACCACGTTTAAAGGGCAAACTTTGAAGGTATGTAACTTGACCCGTTACATTAAGTAAAAATTTGATTAATGTATTTGGTTAAATCGAAGTATAAGATACAAGTTGTTATGAATTAAAGCTATGATATTGCTATATTGAATATTCGGTCGAAAGATGGATTGAACTCGTTGGTAGTTGTCATAAAGGAAGAAATTCCATAGACAAGCCGAACGGGTCGAATAATTAAGCAAGGCATGACTAGTGTTCTTGATTAGGTTAGGTTGATTGTTGAATTGGTTCTTACATAACATATCAGAATTACAAGATGTATTTTATTGTTTAGTATCATAGAAGAAAACTGAATTTCCAGGATTGAGGTCTTGAGGTAAAAGACTTAACAAAGTAAAACATGGAAATCCCAGGTACTACCGTAAATTACGGTAGTACCGTAATTTACGGTGAATGGGAATCGTTTACGGTGCAAGGCTCCTGATTTACGGCGCACCAAGAAGTCTTAAGACTCACCGTAAATTACGGTAAAGCCGTAATTTACGGTGGAACAGAAATTTATATATATTTTTATTTATTTATTTAAATTGATGTTTTAATTCTATGCTATGTCCTATGTAATGAAGTCAAAACTAATGTTCTTAATGGTTTTGACCCTAGGTGATTAAGTGGATCTTACGGATGATGGACAAGCTATGTTGAAGAACCGAACACGAATTTTGAAGCTTCCGCTATGTGTTAAACTTATTAAAGGGTTGTAATAGGGTTTTAAGGAAATTTTAAAAACAAAAAGTTCTTGTATGTTCTAACCTAGTCATTAGATGACTAAGGTATATGATACATTTTGAAACTTATGTCAAGATATCATCTTTTGGTATAAATTAGTAATTAATTCAAGTATAAAAATTTAGGGTGTTACAAGTTGGTAATCAGAGCTCATGGTTGTCAATAAGTGTTCGGTTCAAGCTTGATCGATCGTCCGGTAAGAATTAACTTGTTTTGTTAATAAATTATGTACTACGTATAAAATGAGAAATGGACAATATGCATGAAAAGAGCGTGTAAGCTCACTCAAAAAGCAAGAAATGCAAGAAACATGAATGATCAAATCAAGTTACGGACTTGATTAAATAGAAACATGAATTATCAAATCAAGTTACGGACTTGATTAAATAGAAACATGAATGATCAAATCAAGTTACGGACTTGATTAAATAGAAACATGAATTATCAAATCAAGTTACGGACTTGATTAAATAGAAACATGAATGATCAAATCAAGTTACGGACTTGATTAAATAGAAACATGAATGAATCAAATCAAGCTATGGACTTGATTGGATAGAAACAAGAATTATTAAATCAAGTTACGAACTTGATTAAATCAAAACAAGTAAAGCATGTGTTATAAATAGAATGTTTAACAATCTATGTAAACATTTCAAAAATCGAGATGGCTGATGGAGGCAATGATAATGCGGTGCCAAGAGTCACCGAACAAGTGAGGGAAGTGATTGCCGAAGAGGTTGGAAAGGCGATCGAAAACAGTTTGTCGGGCTTTATTGATAAAATCCAAAACACGGTTTTATCAATAGTAGAAGATAGAATCAAGAAACTAGAAGAAGATTCAAATGTAGCAAAGGAAAAGCGAGGAGGACGAAAGCCTTGTTCATACAAGGAATTCATGGCTTGTAAACCACCAACATATAATGGGGAGGTTGATCCGATAGTGTGCCAACGATGGCTAAGTGACATCGAAGGGGTATTCGAGAGAACCCACTGTGACGAAGAAGACTACGTAGCTTATGGTACGGGTCAACTAAGGAGTCAAGCGAAAGATTGGTGGGATAACAAAAAGAAGGAGATTGGAAGTGAAGCGGTTAAGACCATGACTTGGGAGGAGTTTAAGACGCCATTTCTTAAACACCATAGTCCCAAAGCGGTCATAAACAAGATCAAGGAAGAGTTCATGCAACTCAGACACAAAGGTGAATCCATAGACAAGATCACGGGGATGTTTATGGACAAGATGAAGTTTTGTGATGATTTGATAACGAATGAAGAGCAAAAAGGTCTATTATTATCACAACATACTAAGCGCGGAGTATAGAGAATTCATAACCCCTTCAAAGTATGAGACCCTTACCGAGATTGTCAATGCTGCTCGGGAAAGGGAGATTGAATTGAAGAAGAGTATAGAACGGGGTGAACGAAGGGCACAAGATGTGAATCCAAGCCCTGCCAAGAAAGCAAGAACGAATGAATCCGCAAAGAAATCAGATGCTAAAGGTAGTACAACAGGTTGCAAAATTTGTGGGAAGAATCATAAGGGCGAATGTCGTTACAAGGATAAGCCTTGTCCCATATGCAAGAAAAAGGGACATATGGCTATGTCATGCCCGGAGAAAGTGACGGTTTGTTACAACTGTTATCGAACGGGACACAAGAAGTCGGAATGCCCAGAACTAGTTGGAAAGAAGGATGGGCAAGAACCGAAAGGTGAAGCCCCGAAAGCAAAGGCAAGATCTTTCCAACTAACTGCTGCAGAAGCGAAAATGGAACCTGACGTGGTCTCAGGTATATTTGCTGTAAATTCAATTCCCGCACACGTGTTATTTGATACGGGTGCGAATAAATCTTTTGTTTCATATGGGTTTATTCGACATCCTTCATTTATTTTAACAAAATTACCTGTGCCTTTAGAAGTAGAGATAGGTAATAACAAAAGCTTTATTGTTTGTGATGTATGTGAAAATTGCAAACTGAGCATCGACGATGAAGAATATTTGATAAATTTAATCCCGATGTCGATGGGAGAATTCCAAGTAGTCGTGGGGATGGATTGGCTATCTCAATACCATGCAAAGGTCGTGTGCTTTCGCAAAGAGATAAAACTAACATCTCCGAGCGGAAAACACGTCACCATTTATGGCGAAAAACGAGGCAACCCCATAGTATGTTCGATGTTGAAAGCTCACAAGCTCATGAAGCGAGGATGCAAGGCATTCATAATTTATGCAAATGAGACCGAGAAAGAATCACGGAAGATTGGAGATGTACCGATAGTACGGGATTATGAAGATGTTTTTCCGGAAGATTTACCGGGGATACCGCCTGAACGGGAAGTAGAGTTCGGGATCGAATTGATTCCGGGCGCGAAACCTGTGGCAAAAGCCCCGTACCGACTTGCACCGTCGGAATTACAAGAGCTGATGTCCCAAATTCAAGATTTGCTTGATAAAGGATTCATAAGGCCGAGTGTGTCTCCTTGGGGCGCACCGGTGTTATTTGTGAGAAAGAAGGACGGGAGTATGCGCATGTGTATCGATTATCGGGAGTTAAACAAACTCACGGTAAAGAACCGATACCCGCTCCCGAGGATAGACGACTTATTTGACCAACTACAAGGCGCGAATTGGTTTTCAAAAATTGACCTTAGGTCGGGGTATCACCAACTAAAGGTCAAAGAAGAAGATGTGCCGAAGACGGCTTTTCGCACAAGATACGGACATTACGAATTCCTCGTGATGTCATTTGGGCTAACAAATGCGCCCGCGGCTTTCATGGACCTCATGAACCGGGTTTGCAAGCCAATGTTGGATAAGTCGGTCATCGTGTTTATCGATGATATCTTGGTGTATTCGAAAAGTGAAGCTGAACACGCACGCCACTTGCAAGAAGTGTTAGAGACACTTAGACGAGAGAAGCTTTATGCAAAATTTTCCAAATGTGCCTTTTGGTTACGAGAGGTACAATTTCTCGGTCATGTCATAAGTGCCGATGGAGTTTTGGTGGATCCGTCAAAGATAGAGGCGGTGTCAAAATGGAGTCCCCCGAAGAACCCTTCTAAAATTAGAAGCTTTTTGGGGCTTGCTGGATATTATAGGAGATTTATTCAAGATTTCTCCAAAATTGCATCGCCGCTAACAAAGCTAACCCAAAAGAAAGAAAATTTTGTTTGGGGAGTCGATCAAGAAAAAGCGTTTCGGACGCTAAAAGAAAGACTAACTCAAGCTCCGGTACTGACATTGCCGGACGGAGTCGAAGACATGGTGGTCTATTCGGATGCTTCGTTATCGGGGCTCGGTTGCGTGTTGATGCAACGGGGCAAGGTAATAGCCTATGCCTCGAGACAATTAAAGATGCACGAGAAGAAATACCCCACGCACGATCTCGAATTGGCAGCGGTAGTGTTTGCATTAAAAATATGGAGACATTACTTGTATGGGGTAAAGTGCACCATATTCACCGATCACAAAAGTTTGAAATACTTCTTCGATCAGAAGGAGTTGAATATGCGGCAAAGGCGATGGCTAGAGACGGTGAAGGACTACGACTGTGAGATACATTATCACCCCGGAAAAGCAAACGTGGTAGCGGACGCTCTAAGTCGAAAAGCGGACTATGTCCCAATACGAGTGAGATCAATGCAACTCGTGGTGACCTCGGGTATACTTGAACGTATTCAAGAGGCGCAGTTAGAAGCAGTAAAAGAAGAGAATTGGAAGAAAGAAAGGATAATTGGTCAATTGAAAGATTTGACGGATGGGAATCATGGATTGAAGACTCGATCCGGAAGGATATGGGTCCCACATACCTGTGGAGTAAAGGCGCTTCTACTTGATGAAGCTCATAAATCCCGTTATTCGATTCATCCGGGTGCAACCAAGATGTACAATGATTTGAAACAAAATTATTGGTGGCCCGGAATGAAGAGGGATGTGGCGAAGTATGTGGAAAAATGCTTGACATGTTTACAAGTCAAGGCGGAACATCAGAAACCCTATGGCAAACTCCAACCGTTAGAAATTCCGGTTTGGAAATGGGAACATATTACAATGGACCTGTTAACCAAGTTGCCTAAGACGAATCGTGGTTTTGATGCAATATGGGTAGTGGTGGATAGATTGACGAAAAGTGCTCACTTCATTCCGATTCGTGAGACTTATACGTCAGAAAAGATGTCAGAAGTCTATACCAATGAAATCATAGCACGTCATGGAGTGCCGGTATCCATCGTGTCTGATAGGGATACCCGATTTACTTCGAATTTCTGGCGTGATTTCCAAGAACAAATGGGGACCAAATTGTTCATTAGCACTGCGTACCATCCTCAAACGGATGGACAAAGTGAAAGAACAATACAAATATTGGGAGACATGCTACGGGCGTGTATAATCGACTTTGGAGGCAGTTGGGATGTCCACCTACCGTTAGTCGAGTTTTCGTATAACAACAGTTACCAATCTAGTATTAAAATGGCACCATACGAACTGCTTTACGGTAGGAAATGTCGAACCCCGGTTTGTTGGGGTGAAGTGGGTCCACGTGAACTCGCCCATCAAGACATAGTAAGAGCCACGAACGAAAAGATCGATAAAGTTCGGGCACACTTGAAAGCGGCTCAAGATAGGCAAAAGGCGTATGTTGATAAAAGGAAAAGGCCGATTGAATTTCAAGTCGGTGACATGGTCATGCTAAAAGTGTCCCCATGGAAAGGCGTTATTAGATTTAGAAAGAAGGGGAAGTTAAGCCCAAGGTTTATCGGGCCATTTAAAATTATCGGGAGAGTTGGCAAGGTAGCTTACCGTCTTGAACTACCGGAGGAGCTAAGTGGGATCCATGGCACGTTTCACGTATCTCAATTAAGAAAGTGTCTAGCTGACGAAACGACTTATATCCATTACGATGATATCGAAGTGGATAATAGTCTAAATTATGTGGTGAGACCGGTTGAAATTTTAGACAGAAAAGTCAAACGTTTACGAAATAAACAGATCGAACAAGTCAAAGTCAAATGGGAGCATAGGAAGGGTTCGGACACTACATGGGAGTCCGAAGAGGAGATGCGACGTCTTCACCCTACTTTATTTGGTACGTATTGCGGTTTCGAGGACGAAACCCTTTTTAAGGGGGGTGGACTTGTAACACCCCGAAAAATGTAAAATGTAAAACCTTAAACTGGAATTAATAAGGTTTAAATAAACGAGAATTTACTAACTAGGAAATTTAACCTAATTAGTTAAAAATCTAGAAATAACCATAAAGTAGAGTTAAAGTTCACTAAAATCTATATTGATCAAAGTGAAGGGGGTTAAGTTGTTAAAATTGTAAACTTAATTCTAATAACCAAACAAAACACAAACTTAACCCCACATAGAAATCCCTGGTCGACCAGAAACCTTAGGGGCGACACCCACTTCTTATCAAACCTAGAATTCTACTAAAATTCACAAATTGAAGGAGCAAATCTGGTCCAAACGAAAATCCGAGCATAGAATCGTGATCCTCATCACAAGAGGATTACAAGGTATGTAAAATTTAAGGATTTCTCTCAACTTGATATTTTGATGATTTGGGAAAAATCTGGAATTAGGGTTGCATGTGTATGTTATGATGATCATGGAACAACTATAGTGTTTAGGGACAAACCCTAGATCAAAATAAGCTGAAATCATAAGAAAATTTAGTGAAAACTAAGAACACCATTGTAGGTGATTTGTAAATTATGTGTACTAGAATAAATACTAGGAAATAGATTGTTGATTTTGTGTAAATTAGCAATCTGGAAGTGATTTCAGCAAATAGAAGCTAACATTCATGTAAATTGGTTGATTTGTATGAAAATATGGTTAAATGAATAAACTAAAGATGTGATGTTTAATCATGTAAAAATCTGCATATGAAGTGTTTGTTGAAATGCCTCTATGAAGGCTTTAAAACTGAAATTCGGAGCATAAACGCATAATCATAATGTTTTGGTGTATTATGCGAATTATGATTTAAAGAGAGTTCTAAAACGCATCATAAATGGACTCTATAGGAACGGACGCAGGAACATCAAGCGGACAAACGGGTGGCGAACCACGTTTAAAGGGCAAACTTTGAAGGTATGTAACTTGACCCGTTACATTAAGTAAAAATTTGATTAATGTATTTGGTTAAATCGAAGTATAAGATACAAGTTGTTATGAATTAAAGCTATGATATTGCTATATTGAATATTCGGTCGAAAGATGGATTGAACTCGTTGGTAGTTGTCATAAAGGAAGAAATTCCATAGACAAGCCGAACGGGTCGAATAATTAAGCAAGGCATGACTAGTGTTCTTGATTAGGTTAGGTTGATTGTTGAATTGGTTCTTACATAACATATCAGAATTACAAGATGTATTTTATTGTTTAGTATCATAGAAGAAAACTGAATTTCCAGGATTGAGGTCTTGAGGTAAAAGACTTAACAAAGTAAAACATGGAAATCCCAGGTACTACCGTAAATTACGGTAGTACCGTAATTTACGGTGAATGGGAATCGTTTACGGTGCAAGGCTCCTGATTTACGGCGCACCAAGAAGTCTTAAGACTCACCGTAAATTACGGTAAAGCCGTAATTTACGGTGGAACAGAAATTTATATATATTTTTATTTATTTATTTAAATTGATGTTTTAATTCTATGCTATGTCCTATGTAATGAAGTCAAAACTAATGTTCTTAATGGTTTTGACCCTAGGTGATTAAGTGGATCTTACGGATGATGGACAAGCTATGTTGAAGAACCGAACACGAATTTTGAAGCTTCCGCTATGTGTTAAACTTATTAAAGGGTTGTAATAGGGTTTTAAGGAAATTTTAAAAACAAAAAGTTCTTGTATGTTCTAACCTAGTCATTAGATGACTAAGGTATATGATACATTTTGAAACTTATGTCAAGATATCATCTTTTGGTATAAATTAGTAATTAATTCAAGTATAAAAATTTAGGGTGTTACAGTTTCGGATTAGGCCTAAGGTGTGTTGGACGAGGTCTTGGGGCAGGATTGGGAGGAGTTTCGGCTGAGGTGGTGGCTGGGTTGGTTTCGGTGTGGGTGGTTTGGGTAGTACCGGTTTGAGTGGTTTCGGTTTGGGTGGTATCGGTTGCCGAGGTGGTTGCGTTTGGTGTAGTGACGGCTGGGGCAGAAGTGTCCGGAGTAGATTCTGGTAGGT
The DNA here is from genome assembly GCA_030545235.1 of Helianthus tuberosus. Lineage (NCBI taxonomy): Eukaryota > Viridiplantae > Streptophyta > Magnoliopsida > Asterales > Asteraceae > Helianthus > Helianthus tuberosus. The sequence goes on from CM060359.1 coordinate 73,818,121, forward strand.
CAGGGTCAATAGGATAAGTGGAGACGTTAGGGCTGTCAGGTTGGGGTGGGTTAGAGTTTATGGGTGAGGCATGATAAGGGAAAACATCTTCATTGAAACGAACATGTCGGGCAATATAAACTCTTTCAGTTGTGAGATCAAGGCACCGATATCCATGGTGAATAGGACTGTAGCCAAGAAAGATACACGGAGTAGATCGGAATTCAATTTTGTGATTATTGTAAGGACGAAGGTAGGGAAAACATTGACATCCAAAAACCCGAAGAAAGGAGTAATTTGGTCGACATTTGAAAATATGTTCAAAGGGTGATTTGTTGGAGGAGACCCGGGATGGAAGACGATTTATGAGATAAACAGCTGTTTCGAATGCAAAATGCCAAAAACGTTGAGGAAGATGAGATTGAGCAAGAAGAGCAAGGCCGGTTTCAACAACATGACGATGACGACGCTCAACAATGCCGTTTTGTTCACTGGTGTGAGGACAAGAGCGTCGATGAACTATACCAAGATTGTGACAAAACGAAGCAATGGTGCGAAATTCCCCTCCCCAATCAGACTGAATACTTTTTAATTTAGTGTTAAATTGCCTTTCTGCCATTTTAATAAAATATATTAAGTAATGATAAGCATCAGATTTACGAGCTAATGGGTAGAACCACATATATTTCGAATGATGATCAACACATAATAAAAAATATCGATAACCATCAAATGATAAAGTAGGAGTTGGACCCCAAACATCACAATAAACTAAGTCCAAAATATTAGCACTATGAAAATTGGAGTTTGACAATGATAATTTTGAAGACTTGCCCATTTGACAAGATGTACATAACGAAGACGACAACTTGTCTAAAACAGGTAAATGAAAATGCGAAACAATAGAACGGAAAACTTGAGCATGAGGATATCCAAGTCGTTGATGCCAAATGGTGGACGATGCTTTGAAGGCAGTAAAGGCGACTTTAGGAAGATACTTGAGCTGAGGAAGGCGAAGGGAGTACAATCCATGTTCACTTGGACCCGTTAGGAGGATGGTACGTGTAGACTCGTCCTTCACAACAAAATAAGAGGCATGAAACTCAAAGAAAACATTATTATCAACGCAAAACTTTTGAACAGATAAAAGATTTCTTTTAAGTTGAGGAACATGAAGAACATTAGAAAGTGTGAGGGTTTTATTTGGGGAATAATTTTTTGTCGAACCAATGTTTAAAATGGGTAAGGGTTGACCGTTACCAACAAAGAGAGAATCATTACCATAATAGGCCTCAGAGTTGTCAAGGCTCTCAAAATCTGTGGCAGCGTGATCATTAGCTCCGGTATCAGGAAGATAGTTAAAGCTCCGGTGTGAACCAGCATCAGAATGAGTAGCATAATTGGCTTGAGACTGGGTGCGTGGTTGAGAAGACTGATTTGGGCACTGAGATGGTAGATGACCAATCCCGCAACGGTTGCAGTGACCATACACGGTGTTTTGAGTAGATGCCCAAGAGAACTGACGTGAACTACCAGTTTCACGGCTGCGAGCATTGTTGTTGTTGCGATAATTACCCCTGTAGGAACCCCTTGAATTTCCACGACTTCCTTGGTTATTATTTGAGGACCGAGGAGCATAGTAGGCCAGCGGCGGTTGTGGTGGGGTAGAGGCAGCAGTCGGGTTCAGTTGGTTGCCAAGTTGTGTAGCCATGAGTTGTAAGTTATTGATTTGTGTTTGAATGGCTTGTAAATTCAGTTGTGGTTGTTGGGATGGGGTTGTGGCCATAAGAGCCTGTGGATTGGTTGGTTGTGTTGGTAAAAGTTTAGTAACCATATAATCATGGTCACTAATAAGACCATGAAGCTCACCAAAAGTGACCGGTGGAGTACGGGTTAAAAGGTTTGACTTGAGACCATAATATTCCTCACGAAGACCGGTAACCGTAAGCATGACAAGATCCTTATCCTTCATTGGTTCACCAATGTTTGCTAGAGCGGTTGCATATTCCAGAGCACGACTTAAATATTCTGCAGGTTTTTCATCACTTTTCATAGTTATTCGAAGAAGCTGACTTTTGAGGGTGAACTCATGAGATGAGGAAACCGGCGCATAGGCACGTTCAAGAGACAGCCATATCTCACGAGAGGTCTGCCCTTGGACATGCTGAAACGATTCCTCAGAGATGGTAGATGTGATCAGTAAGCGCACATGAGCATCATTCTTCACCCATGGACTATAACTTGGATTGTCGGTGCTAGTGGTCCCTGTGGTGACTTTAGAAGGTGGACAGGGTATCGTTCCATCTACATAACCGAAGAGGTTATGAGAAATTAGAAAGGGTTCAAGCATTTGCTTCCAATAACCATAATTTGTAGGTTTAAGAGAGAACGCAAACTTGTGAGATTGATGGGTAGCTTTTTCCTGATTAGTAAATAAAGTGATGGCAGCCATTAGGGTTAGGTTACCTGTAGAGTTGATTGCTGCTGTTGTATTTGATGTGCGATTTCTGCTGTATTTTCCAGAAGGTCGCAGAAGGATTTTTGAATTGTGTGATGTCTGCTGTTGTAGATTGGAGGCAGTAGGGTTAGCTCAGGCCGTGATTTGGAGAGGGGTTTGATTAGGCTCTGATACCAAATCAGACTGTAATATTTTGTATTCAATTATAATTGTTGATTACAATAGTTTATATAGATGACTAAATTACATTCTAATACCCTCTATTATAAACTAATTATATATCTAGACCACTAGTCTAATAGCTACCACCAGGCGCTATACCCTCGCCTCGTTGTGCCTGAGCGCCTAGGCGCACGCCTGACGCGCTTTTGACAACATAGGAACCTATATCACTTTTACGTGAGCAAATACCATACCACTAAGTCTTACACTCATATTATATGTATTTAAGCGATCACTGCTAGCTTTCGTAAAACCATGATAGTTAATTACTTACTTGAAATTCCAATGCCTTCTTGAGTTCCCTCAAAACTTCTTTTGATGTCGGTCTTTTTTCTCTTTCATGATGTAAGCATTTGTAGGCAATCTTTTGAAATGTAGTCAATGATGTTGGCTCAATCTGCTCCCTTATTCTATCAAACACAACGTCCTCATGCTTTCCTTCTTCAAATCTGTTTCTAATGAAATCCTGTAGATAGTGACCCTCATGTTCATGGATTGCAATTGTTGATCTCCCACACAAAATCTCAAATAAAACTACACCAAATGAATAAATATCAGATTCTGTGGTTAAGATTCCTGATTTTCTATAAAGTGGGTCCATGACTCCTGGTGTGCCGAGGAAATACTCTATATCCTGAGCTATTGGGCTTATTAAGGAAAGCCTAAAGTCAGCAAGCATTGCTTTCCAATCATGGCTTAGTAAAATGTTTGAAGTTTTGATGCCCCCGTGTATCACCTTTTCTTGTTTTCCAACTCCTTTATGAAGGAAATCCAACGCACTTGCAACATGGATGCATATATTAAGTCGTCTCATCCATGTCAAAGACTCATCGCTCAAATATCTATCAAGACTTCTTCTTGCTGCATACTTATAAACAATGATTTTTTCATCATTTTCATCGCAATAGCCTACAAGATCAATGATGTTTTCGTGATTATACCCCTGAAGAATTTTGAGCTCAGTCAAGAATTGTTGATCCCCTTGACCAAGCGTCGTGTCCAATAGCTTTGCAACAACGGTATTTACTCCATCACCATATTGAAGGTTTCCTTTATAGAATTTCCCAGATCCTTCCCCACCAATACAATGGTCACTATGAAAGTTTTGTGTGGCCTGCTTTATGTCATCAAGTGGAATTCTGAGGTTGTTCATGTTGTTTGCCTGTCAACCATGACACACCAAACAAAATACATATGTTAATAACAATGACTTGTTAGGAAAAAATCCGATGATTTAAATGGTGTCCAAAAAGTATATACAAATTGGTGCATGCTAACCGAAAAAGGTAAATTGTTAAAATAACAGACTACTCAACCATCTACTTGGAAACACCGGACCACGTCCTTGTTAAATGCAGGGTAGCGGAGAACGTCTGGGAACAAGTTAAAATGTGGGTTAAAGTGCATACGACAGTTAAACCTGACACACTTGGCGAGGTTTTCAGCCTGCTGAATGAATTTAACTGGACGAAGGAAAAGAAGAAAGCGGTACACGCAATTTTTTTGTTAACAGCTTGGTTGATATGGAAAAATAGGAATGAAAAAGTGTTCAAATCAAGAGGCGGCGAGATATACAGAATAATTGAAGAAATAAAGGAAGAATCATATAATTGGATGAAACAAAGATCAAAGGTGCAACTGGAATCATGGGAGAAATGGCTTTATTTTTCTTGGTGAATAGGTCTTACCAAATGTAAAAGCTCTGATATTTTGCTTTTGTTTTTCCTTTAAATTTGACTGTTTTTGTATACCTGGATATTATAGCTCCTTGCTATGGATCCAGATTGGTTTGAAGTTTGATTAATAAAAGGCCCATCTTGCTATTCAAAAAAAAAAAAAATCTACTTGGAAAGGCTACCATCACTGCCAGCAGCATCCCCATATCCCCATTACCTTTCCCTTGCAACCAGCGTCCATATTTACGTTTTCATAAACCCATGATTATGTTTATGTGATTTTCAAGAAATGAGCCCTCTTCAAAAACCCAAGTTTGATTAGCTGAGATTTTCAAGAATTGGATTTTCAAAAAAACATAATTGATTTGTAGATATTTTTCTAAAATTGGGTGTTTCTTCAAAACCCAATTTTGATGTGTAGGGTTGGTGTTCCTTAAAAACCAATGCTTGATGTTCTTTAACAATCAGGATTTTCTTGTTAAGAATTATGTAACAAAATTAACTAAAAAATCAGGATTTTCTCGTTAAGAATTATGTAAAAAAAGTAACTAAAAAACAGAGAATTGGGGTTTTCTCGGCATCCATATGCACCACTGGTTTTTATGAATACTAAACCCTTGAATAGTTTCACCTTTTTTAGTTTTTCTATTTTTAAATATGAACACTAAACCCTTGGATACTTTCAACTTTTTCTGTTTTTCTATTTTCAAATGTAGGGTGAAATGATAATTTAATAAAATAACGCTAGTAACAAAATTATATCACATAATAAGATACCCACTCCATCAATTTGATTATGGTAATGAGTCGGGTTTTGGTAATTCTAGTTTCATACTCGATTATAATATGTGTGTGTGCCCGTTATCAGACGAGTGTCACCTAGTACCATCTGGCTGTACCATCTGGCTTGGCCGAACACACACACACAAAAAAAAAAACATATATGAATGCCCGTCCTGTTCGGATTCTTTTACCATCTCCATATTTGACCTACTTCTAAGTATAATAGGAAATAAACTAATATAGACAGAAAATATATATATATATATATATATAGAATTGCTATGCAAGAATGAAGGCCAAAAATAGTAATAAAAAAGGGTCTTACAATATTATTTTCACGCCACAGATGAAGTTCCAACGATTTCTCAAGTTCATTGACAATAAAATCCATACATGGGCGGTGTACTGGATCCTCATTTAAGCAAGAATCTGCTAAGTATGTGTATTCGTCGAGCAATCGGCAGCGCATATGATTTAAAAAAAGACCGGGAAGAATATCCAGTGTTTTGTTTGCATAATGGTATTGGAACCATGGAGCTAGAAAGTTATTAGCCTCGTTCTGAACAAATGCTTTCTTCCCGCATAATATTTCGTATAAAACAACACCGAATGAGTAGATGTCGGACTTGTGGGTCACGCCTCTCGCCTTTTCAATTTCTGGGTCTATATACCATATAGTGCCAATAGGTTGAGAACGGATGACCCGGTCCATTTGGTTAAGCGATTGTTTGATGGAATATTTAAAACCGGATAACTTGGCTTCCCAGTTGTCATCTAACAAAATTGTGTCGCTATTGATGTTACAATGTATAACACCATAATCACGTCCTGCATCATACTGAAGGTAACTCAATGCACGAGCCACGCCTAAACATATCTTCAATCTTTGTGTCCATATGAGCTTCGGGTTGTTTAGAAAATGGCTGAGACTTCCATTGGCCTCATACGTGGTTACAATGATCCTCTCATCGTTCTCGTCACAAAACCCAATGATAGAGACTATATTTGTATGTTGTAGATCAGAAAGCAGTGAAATTTCCTTCCAGAAGGCGAGATCTCCTTCCTTGTTCTTAAAATCAAACCTTTGTGCAGCAATCTTCATCAACCTTCCCGACGGTGACAATCGTCCTTTATATGTGGTACAAAATCCACCGTGCCCAACGATGTTATCATCATGAAAGTTTTCGGTGGCCTGTACTATGTCTTCGAGTGAGATTCGTAAGGGAGCGCACTTGGTGATTGTTGATTTCACATTCTATTTATCAAGTAGAAAAGAATGCAGAAATAATAGTTTTCAAATGAACGAGAAGCTAGAAAGATCCAACACACATATATATAGCATTTCTACGCGAGAAAACTAAAAAACTCTATACTACAATGTAACATATACTACATATATGTAGTATAGAGTTTTTGAATTTCTCAAGAAACATGAGTTTTCTATGATCCGGTCACTGTATATATAGGTGGAGATTCATTGGGGAATTAAAAAAAGTGGGGACTTGGCTCAAACTAACTCTGATAGGACTCGGCCCGCCGAACCCTACACACACACACACATATATATAGGATTTATGGTTTAGGGTTTCTAGTTAGGGTTTGACAAACTACTTCCCCATTTTTGTGAGTTCTCTTGTGAACCCACCGCTATATATACATACATATATAGGATAAGAATCATTACAAAACACTAATTATTGCGTAAAACAAAAAAAACAACTTCAAATTACTAAATTTTGGGATTTAAGGTTCATATTTTTTTAAATTTCATGTTTCTTACGTTTATACGTGTATTATCTATACATAAAAAAACCATACCCTACATACATGTACGTAATTTAAAAAAAGATTGTCGAGTTGATAGTTACGACTAACGTAAGTTTTGTTTACGGTTGATGTAAATTTTGTTACGACGATGAATTTTTTTTTACACCCGATGTAATTTTTTCATGCGACATTTTTTTTATCATTATCTTTTTGCTGAAACAAGTATTTTTTTTAAGATTTTTGTGAAAAAAAAATTATTTTGGAAAAACTTTTTGAAAGACCTAGTTCTCATGGTTCTCACAACTGAAGGTGGTTCTCAATTTACCCTTTCACTATATATATATATCCCTCATTAGTTATTTTCTCTCTCATTAATTAGATAAAACACTTTATCCTACATAGATCGAGATTTTTTTATATGTATAGGATAAAGTGTAGGATGAATTTTAATATTTGTAGGATCAAGTATATGATAAATCTCGATATGTGTAGAATAAATTTTAAAATGTGTAAGATAACTTGTTTTTTATCTAACTAATGAGAGATAAAATAATTAATGTGAGTAGTTATAAACTATTTATTGTTTTACCATTATGTCATTTTTTTTCTTTTTCTTCTAAAATTAAGTTTCTTCTCAAATGATCATTCCCCTGAATGTGTGTGTGTTTCTTTTTATCGCTTATAGGTTAATGGTATAAAAAGGTATTGATAAACACAAATTAAAGCTATAGTTTATATAAATGCATTTATAGGAACACCGCTAGCATAAACTTACTTGAAACTCCAATGCCTTCTCAAGTTGCATTAGAACTTTTCTTGTTGTCGGTCGATTTTCTCTTTCATAATGTAAGCATTGATAGGCAATATCTTGAAAGGTAATCAATGATTTCGGCATGATTTGTTCCCTTATTTGCTCAAACACCACCTCGTCTTGCTTCCCTTCTTCAAGTTGGTTTTTAATGAAATTTGGTAGAGAGTGACCCTTGTGTTTCTGGATTTCAAACGTTGATCTCCCACACAAGATCTCAAATAAAACAACACCAAATGAATAAATATCAGATTCTATGGTTAGGAATCCTAATTTTTTGTAAAGTGGGTCCAAGTATCCAAGTGTGCCACATGCATGGTCGATGACATAGTCTGTTTCTTTAATTATTGGACTTATTAAGGAAAGCCCAAAATCAGCAAGTTTTGCTTTCCAATGATCATTTAGTAGAATGTTAGCAGTTTTGATGTCCCTATGTATCACCTTTGCTTGTCTTCCAGCTCCTCCATGTAGGAAATCTAACGCTCTTGCAACGTCAATGCATATATTAAGTCGTTTCACCCAAGTAAGAGAAGTATCACTCAAATACCTATCAAGACTTCCTTTGGACGCGTACTCATAAATAATGATTTTTTCATCATTTTCATCACAATAGCCTACAAGATCAATGACATTCTCATGCTTATAATCCAAAAGAACTTGGAGCTCACTCAAGAATTGTTGCTCCCCTTGACCAAACCTCTTATCCAATCGCTTTGCAACAATGGTTTTAAATCCATCACCATCTTGAAGGTTTCCTTTATATACTCTCCCAAATCCTCCTCCCCCAATGCAATTATCATTATGGAATTTTTGTGTCGCCTGCTTTATGTCTTCAAGTGACATTCTGGAGTTGTCCTTGTTATTTTTCTATCAAGCATGATGCACCAAATAAATATATTAATAAGTATAAAGTAGTGATAACCTATAAATGATGGTGAAATTGATAGTTTGGTGATATCATATACCTCAAAAATTGCACAAAATGATTTTAATAAAAGGACAAATGTCCCTTATGAATTATATATGCACCGTACTATGTTTCTAAGAGTTTTAAATTGGACTTTTATCCCTTTTTTTATGTTTCCACATAAGCAATCCAACAAAGTCCTAAATAGACGGTCTAAAAGGTAGGATTGAATAATCCATACAATGTCCCTTATAAATTAAACTAGTTTTTTTTAATGTTGCGCGTTGCGGCGAAACCGAACAAATGATAATGTAAATCAAACGTGATTTGAATATAAAAATGTTGTTTATAAAGCCAAACTATTAGAGCAGGTTAATTTATCATCGTACCGTTTTATGATACGAAATAAATACTTTATTTTGAGTACAACTTCGTTTTTAACAAAACATATAACGGAATGTCGAGGGAATAAATCAAGCACAACTATGTACTTAAGTTTTTAGAAAAAAGTTATAAACGTAATTTATTAAACAAGTATCAAATTGATTGATAAATTAATATATGTTCTAAAAAAAGAAAAAAAAATTATTAAAAAATAGTAAAGGAAATATGTGGTTTAAAAAAAGAAAAAAAATTAAAAATATGTTATTAAAAGAAAATATAATAATAAATAAACTATTATAATATTACAACAACAACAACCATACCCAGTAAATCCCACAAATAGCAGATCTATTTATAGGGTCTGGGGAGGGTGGGATATAGACAGACCTTGCCTCTATCCATAGGGATAGAGAGGCTGCTTCCAGAGAGACCCTCGGCTCGATAACTAGATCCCACCCTCTATAATAATAAAAAGCTATATATTATTATAAAAATAAAGTTACTATTCATGGTCATTCGTTAACAATATATATAATATATATATAATATGCACTCTGCTATGTTTTCTAAGAGTTTAAATTGAACTTTTGTCCTTTTATATAGTTCTATATAAGCAATTCTGAAGAGTAAAGTTTGCAATAGGTTGAACGCTAAGGGTGTGTTCCAGAGATCCACTTAATAGGGGGAGGGGAGGGGAGGGGAGGGAAAATGGGGTTTTTTTTGCCTGAAAATAGTCTTTCCAATTTGGAAAGACATGGAGGGGAGGGGAGGGAAGGGGAGAGATTTTTAACTCGGGAACACACCGTAAAGGTTAGAAAGTGGAAATGATTTTTAACAATGTAAACCTATGAGTTTGTGCTTTATTTATTCGAATCTAAGTGACCAAGCATTCAACATGTTTTTGTATTACAATTTATCTTCGAACATATTACTTCATGGAATTGATAATATGAATTTAGAACAATGACTTACTTGAAAGAACAATGCTTTCTCAAGTTCCTTGACTACGACTTCCATTGTTGGGCATTTGTCTTGAGTTTTTGCCACACACTGGTGTGCAATCTCAATAAATTTGTGCAATGAATCCTTGTTGGGTCCTCTATTTAAAACAAAATTGTTTTCACCGGTTTCTTCCTTTATTATTGGGTCTATCGTGTCCACTAGCATTTCCTTGCAAAAGCTTTGTGTTGCCACATCGGCTATCTTCACACATAGAGTTTCTAACAAAACTACTCCAAAACTATATATATCTGATTTTCTGTAACACGGTTTCGTAGTCGGATTAAGATGGGGAGATTCGTCTATAGACCACCAAATGTGAACGATCTTTGCCCCCCAGTTCTCGTCTAACCCAATGTTGTCGCTACAGATATTACGGTTTTTTGTCATATTTTGGTGTTCCATCTTAGAATGAATGTACATTAATGCGTGTGCAACATCAATGCATATTTTCAAACGTTTTTCCCAAGTCAATATACGTTTGTTGTTGAAGTTTCTCAAACAAGGACCGAGGAACCCATTAGAAAAATTCTCAATGACAAGGATCATCTCAGAATCTTCAACACAAAATCCAAGTAGAGTGGCTATAGTGGGATGCTTAACACCATTAAGAAATTCAAGTTCTGCAAGAAACTGTTTTTCTCTGTAATTGTCATCTCCAAAATGGTAGCGTTTAATAAATACAGTGTTGTGTCTCTTAGATGAATGATTTTCTTTATCATAATGGTCGAGTTCTGCTCTATACAAAGTATACTCGGCACAAGATCCAACTGTGTATGTTTGTGAAAAATCATCAGTTGCTGATTGAATATCAGTGAGAGGAATTTTCAAGTGTCCTAAGTTCTTTCCCTGCAAATATGTGACAAAGGGTAAAAGAGAGTTACATCTTATACTTGCTAATAAGATGAGAATGAAACTGAAAAGAAATTGAGAAGATAATATTTTGTTGATCCCTTAACAAAAACTAACGACATATTCGAATAACTGAATCTATAAGTCAAATTGGTTGTGAAATAGCCACAATCCTCCTCTATGTGTCTCCCACTATCCCTCCCTTTTCTTTCCAAACGATTTTTCAACAAGCTCAAATGACCTCACAAAGGTCTCCGAAGCTCAAATCAAGTGAGTTGCAAACCAGCAGGACTCCAGACAATAGTTAAACACACATCACTGTGTATTTAATTATACGTTACTAATTCACATATTATGTTGTTACAACCTTAACTTAAGTGGCCTAAACCCCGACCCCTCTTCTTTTTTCCACTCCTTGTTTCGTGTGCCCTTATTTTACATCAAGACATCACTATTTGGCCCACAAACCTTTTCTAATTAGTCGGTCCAGTGACATGAAAAAGCAAACTAGTATAAGCAAATTAAATATAGTTAGTGGATTAAATGATGATCTAAATAAAAGGAATCCAAATTCTATCTTTTGGTATTATTTAATTAAGAGTAAATTGCCATCAAGTGTGGTTTGAGCACTTTTGTCACTTTGTCAAAAATCTTCTCTCTCCCTCCCCCTCTCTTTCCTTTTTTTGCATTTGTGTAATTTTTTTTTTTATTGAACGGCAATTGTAGGGGCCAAAGGACTCACTACCCCACAGGGCGAGACAAGCTCTTAAACCCTGCCCAGGCCCAGCTCCATACTGAACAGGGGCGGACCCAAGCCCACCCCAAGGTGGACGGGCGCACCCCCGGGGAAAAAAAATTAGGGATAAATTCCGTCGAAAATCCCGTCCGCACCCCTTGGAATTTTCGACCGCACCCTTTGAAATTTTTCGTCCGCACCCCTTAGGTAAAAAGTGTTATCAATTTATATTTTAATTTTTTTTAGTAAACTCTTATTTTTTTAAAAAATCATCATCATCATCATCATCACTAACCAACTATATTTTTTACCCACTTATAATTCCTAACTAGCTAGCCCACTAAGTCTTAGCCCATTAACCAAACCCAACAATATTTCAAACTATAATAAAATAATTAAAGCCCAAAACCTTTAGAAATTCTATCCCGCTCTCTCTCTCTCTCTCTCTCTCTCTCTCTCTCTCTTGCGTCCCTGCACTGCCAACGAACAACATCACCCAGCGACAACAGTCCAGCAGCCGGCGACCACCGTAATCAGCCACCATACCACCGTCGTTCGACACCAAATCTAACCGGAATCCGAACACGGGTAAGTTTCGTTGTTATTTTGATAATTTTGGTTGATATTATAGGAGAAAAAAGGGTAATAAAGTTGTTAAATAGGTTTGAAATTTTGTGTGTTTTGACGTTGTTTATGGTTGTTTAGATGATTTTTAGGGTGATTATGTTGTTTATATATTTTTAGGGTGATTACAACTTACGTTATGATTTCTAGGGCTTGAATAGTTGAAAATCAAAATTGAAACATTATGTTATGGAGCGATGAACTTATGTTATATAGAGAAAGAATTGCTTAAGAAATTAGCTTTAGATGATGTTTTGGATAGATTTCAAAAAATGAAAACCCGTAGGGCGTCGACGTTTTACTTATGTTTGTAACAAGGTTTGACATGTTTTTGATGATTATATAAATTTAGTTTGATGTTCGTTTGTTTTACATGACCCGACCCGACCCGATACGAACCGATTTTTTTACTTATATACCTAGGGGACTAAAATTTTTAAAAATGTTCCGCACCCCAATGGAAAAATTCCTGGATCCGCCACTGATACTGAAATCCCAATATGTACATAGCAGGAGTCGAACCTGAGACCTCCCCAGAGGAGAAACCTTACGGAAAACTCCCCTGACCAACTGGGCTATACCATGTTGGCATTTTCTTCTAACCCACTAACTTCATAAAAAAAGTCAGTTAAGTCAGGGGTAATTTGGACTTTCTACATATTTGCTTTTGTTTTCTATTTTTTTTTTACTTAAAAAAAAAAGATAAAAATATATCTTGTCTCTCTCCCTCTGAACCCATTTTTACAGGTAGATTTGTGTTGATTTTATTTTAATAAAGGTTGCAAGAAATTGATGATGATATGCAAAAAGCTACTTAGGGTGAACTAGAAACGCGCCCAATTTTATTGTTATGTATTTTCATTTGTTTCGCTATGCTTACGTGACAAACATGTTGTATTTTGATTTCCAAGACAATGTATTTCTATTTAGAATGAAATGAAATATGGTTTATTTAAATATTGTCACATTAGCATGTTATGAAATCTCGAGCAATCTCGTTTTCGTCTTACTCCGATGTTTCCGTCATCGGTTGGGGTGTGACAACAAGTGAAAGGACTAGTTAGTAAGGGAGTAGAGTTCAAAAGGGAGCAAAAAATTAAACTTCATTGGTATTGTGATGCAGATTATGCAGGTGACCCGAGTTGTCGTCGGTCCACAACGGGCACATGTTCAAAGTTTTGTGGTGCAGCAAGCGACAACCAACTGTGTTACTGTCAACTACGGAAGCTGAATGCAGAGCAGCAGTTGTTGTAGCCCAAGAAACAGTCTGGTTAGTTAGACTTTTTAAAGAACTGAATCAAGATGTTGATTATAAAGCTAAGCTCTGGTTACAACAAACCAACGATTCAGTTGGCAGAAAATTCAACATTCCATGCCCGAACTAAGCACATTGCCAGTTTATACGGGAAAAAAATGTTAACAGGCGAAATTGAGCTCTTGTATGTGGATACAAATGTGCAGGTAGCTAACATGTTAACAAAGCGACTGAAAAAAGTGAAATTAGATCAAATGTGTTTAATTGTTCAAAGGAAACAACTCGGTATTGAGAGAGTGCGTGGAAGTTCAATACCTAAATGACTAGACTGTAATCAAGTGAAAGTTAAAGGGGGGATTGGTGATCTCAAAGGATAGGCTAAGAGCACCCACAACAACACTAGTCCATACAGCCTAATTAGCATATTACATCATTCAAAACCACCACCACTTCAAACCCCCACTTTCTCCTTCAACAATAAACCATTTCAAACCTCAAATCACACCCCACTTTTACCCACTTTTTTGCTAAAAAAAAGAAAAAAAAAACTATTGTGAGTGTGTGGTCCCCACTCAATCCAAACCACACCCGTCCGCTTGAGCGGACCAGCTCCTCCGAACCGGTCCTAGTCACACGCCTCCGTTGTACATGGTCTAAGGTGGAGATGGATCAGAATTAAATCAGGATTAATTTGAGTTAATAGATAAGTCTAAATTAGGAGTTATCTATATTAATACAAACTTTTGATGAACAGTAGTTTAATTTTTTTTTTTAATATTGTTTTTCTATATTTTCATTAATTAATTGTTTTATACGTTTGGGTATACCCTTACTTAATTTTCGGTTTTCTCTTGCGGTTGCTATAGTGATTGTAGGTATCACAGCAAACCGAACAAATACTGAACGAATTCCCGCCGCGTAGCGCGGGGAAAATCACTAGTTAGTTTAATAATTAAATAGGATTCTGAGTTTCTTATGTAAGTATAAAAAGTATTTTTAAAATAAGGATTCCTTGATAGTCAATAAGGATAAGGATAAAAAGTATATTAAAATAAAATATAACTAAAAATTGTTGGATTGAAGAAAAGAATGTCATGTGGCACTAATTAAAATCGTTTATTACAGGTTAGATTAGATTCACATTATTTATAACACGCAGATACCTATTTAGGCCTCATGGTGTGGGCGTCGACAAGCGGCATTGTTGCCGGTCAACGCCCACAAACCCACACCGTCCCCCGGCGTTGTTTCGGCGTTTTCAATTGGGCTTCAAGATCTCCTCCGGCGTCTAACGACGTGGTGAAGTTTGAATGGTTTATTCAAACTAGCCGTTCAACGGCTAGTTTGACCTTAAAAAAAACTTTTTTTAAAAAAAAACCCTCAATCATCCAATTATTCTCTTCTCAACAACATATTCTCTCCCGTTTTTTACAAAAAAAATGGAATGCTCGAATTCTCCACCTTCATCTTCCCATCGTCGTCTGGGCTTGACAACTTAATTTTATTTCTCTTCGAATGACGAGGTACCGGATCTCATAAATGGTGGTTGAAGCTGTTACGGAAGACGAATGGTGCTCCTCAAAACCCAAAAGGAGAAAATACATAGCACGAGACCGAGTCACCGCATATGATTTAATAGTAAGTGATTATTTTTCACCAAACACTACTTATGATGATAGTACTTTCAGACATCGATTTCGTATGAGCCGAGAATTATTTCTTAGCAAATCAAAAAATTTATCACGTAAATATCAATTTTTCGACAAAGAAAAGATGCACGTGGTCGTCTAGGATTTAGCACATTGCAAAAGGTCACGACCGCACTTAGACAATTGGCCTACGGGACAGCTTCTGACATAATGGATGAATATATAAAACTGTCGGAACGAACGATCGACGAGGGAAAGCCTCCATTATTTTTGTGAGTTTGTCATTGAACTATATTTAAAAAAAAAATATTTGAGAAAACCTACGTTTAGTAACATATAACAACTTTTGGAGGCTCAGGAACAGCGACATGGTTTCCCAAGGATGATCGGTAGTTTAGATTGTGTGAAATGAGAGTCGGAAAGATGTCCAACATCGTGGGCCGGGCAACACGGTTGCGGATTTCACAAAAAACCCGGCAATGATGC
The DNA here is from genome assembly GCA_030545235.1 of Helianthus tuberosus. Lineage (NCBI taxonomy): Eukaryota > Viridiplantae > Streptophyta > Magnoliopsida > Asterales > Asteraceae > Helianthus > Helianthus tuberosus. The sequence goes on from CM060359.1 coordinate 73,833,706, forward strand.
TCGAAGTGGTTGCATCTCAAGATCTTTGGATTTGGCATGCATTTTTTGATATGCCTACTGGAAATAACGATTTAAATAGTCTTAATCAATCACCCATTTTCAACGACCATATGAACAGTGTTGGCCCGGAAGGATCTTTTTTCGTAAACGGTGCGGAGTATAAATATGGTTATTATCTAACGAACGGTATGTACCCGAATTAGGTTGTGTTCGTAAAATCATTTACTCGAGGAACGACGTTAGACGAAAAGCAGCGTAAGTTTAACGGGGCTCAAATGGCGGCACGAAATGACGTCGAACGAGCGTTTGGTGTTTTGCAATCAAGATGGCACATTTTGAAAGTACGTGTGCGTTATATTGCATAACATGATTTTGGAGGATGATGAACGCGTAATTTGCGAGTGTTACGAGAAGACGAGTCAACCAAACACCGAAGAATTAAGTGATGAAGAAAAAGAAGCGAACTTGAATGAAATTAAAAATAATATAACATATCACAACCTTCGAGCGGATTTGGTTGAACACATTTGGAGTGTTCCACGAGACGACCCCGACGAAGACGAAGATGAAAATTAAAGTTTATATAATTTGTTTTTATTTATTAATTTTATGTAGTTTTTTAAATTTATGTTTTTTATTTTTTTAAATTTATGTAATTAAATTTAACTGATTTTATACAAGTTTAAAATAGAAAATAATAATATTAGAGGTGACACATGTCAAATAGCGCTCTCTTCCACGCCCCTTCTTACCCTTACATAGTTCCATCACGCTACTATTTTGATGTACGCTGCCGTTGCGTCCACATGTCAAATAACGCTTATTTTTCAAGTCCTTCCACACCGTATGATCTTAAGATTAAAACAATAAAATAGAGTGGTGCAATAATGACGAAAGAATTAAAAGTTGGTTCCTCTAAATGTTATAGAGTACTAAATTAAGTAAAATGATATAATGATAATTAGTAAAATATTTTGTTTAATTTGTGTTCTAGGATCACATTTTTAGAAACTTTAATCGAATATATAGAATATATAACTATTCTAAATGTTAGATGATGGTAGTAGTAGTTTTCTAGCGTTCTTTCTCGAACATAAACAAAACAAACCCTTACTAAAATATTTTAGGTCACTAAATAAACACAAGTCAAAGCTTTGGCATATATTAATGCAGCTAACGTGAATGTTTTAAAAACCGGTTTATACAGGCTATTTGAACAGGTTAAATCGGATGCCGGAAGTTTGGCAGGCACGAATCATACCGGTAAACTGAAGGAACAGCAAAAACTTGTATCATCAGTGAATTGAGGTAACCGGTTTAAACCAGTATACCGGTAACGGGTCAAATGAGCCAAAAAACGTTCTTAGTAAAACCTAGCGCCTAAAAATGTATGAATACTGAATTTTGGGATTTTTTTTATTTTGGATTAATTTTGAAAATATTTTTTTATTATGGAATGATGTAGTTTTCAATTATTTATTAAGTTAAAATTGTATTTTATGGATTTATATGATTAATTAGTCAACCCAGTTGAACCTTTCAACATCCGATTCAACGCGGTTCAACCGGTTAAATTATTTATGTGTCCAACCCGATGCAATATAAAAACCAGCTGTTAAAACATTGGTTAACGTAACCTTTTCTTTTGTAAAACAATGCTAACTTACGTGGAATTCAATGGTATTGTCATTTTGCGTGGCTAGTTTTATGTCTTCAAGTGTCATTTTTGACTTCTGAAAATTATCCAAATGATTCTCCATGTTGCTTTGCTGTCAACCATAAGACACGAATAAGAAGCACATACATTCTCGTAATTAAGTAGCTTTTTCAAATTTAACATGTTCATCAACTACAACATCCACAACTTTTTATTTAACATACATTAGAAACATTAAAAACTTTTGAAGATTATAATTCTCCTAATCAACTAATCAAGTACCTTTTTCAGATTTAACATGTGCATCAACTACAACATTCCCAACTTTTTAAATAAAAAATCATTATACTTTCTATTTTGTCTTATAACTTCCTTCAACAACTTTTTAAATATTAATGTCCGTTCACATGTTAAATGTGAGCAATAGTATAACAAAAATAAATTAAAACAACTTGGAATTCTTTTCGGTTTATTCGATTATTTGGTTTGAAATTTTTTGGGTTAAACCAAAATCGAACCAAACCAAATGGAATTTAAGCACATCAAATATGAATTACAAACCATGTACGAATTCAATTTGGTTTTCGGTTTCAACCGAATACAACGAATTCATATTATTGGGTTTATTCGACTAAATATAAGGCATGGTTAACCTTGGTTATTCGTTTTATTGAGCTATATTAAAACAAAATCATTTTATTAGGTTTGGGTTTAAATTTTAATTTAATCGCTTTCAGTTCTGTAGCAATGACATGAATTTTCACACCTATCTTAGGTTGAAGCATAACTTCATGTGGCAAGTTGTTTTTAAAAAGTTTTGTAATTTTGTTCAAATTTATCATCTGAAGGTACTTTAATCTTTAAAGAAATTGTTGAGGGACTTTTATGAGATAAAACAAGTATGTTGGTTTTTTATATACAAAAAAAATTTCAGAGACTTGGGGACTTTTACGAAAAAAAGTGAAATTATGTTAGATTTTTATAATAGTTGCTCAATTTTACCATATACCATGTTAAACGAGGGACATGTACATAGAATTATGAAGTTCACAATATTTGGTGGTGAAGAAAGGTTATTTTTAATATAACCTTTGAGGATGAGACTGTGTTTTATATAAAACTAGAGAAAAGAAAGATGGCTGGCTGGTGGGGGTTGCTATGGAGGTATGAGAGAGAGAGAACTTGTGAGGGACAATTGAGTGGAGTTGTGGACCAATTATACAAATCAAAAGCCTAATTTATAACTTGAAAGCTACAACCCTAGGTGACAGAAAAAAGAAAAAAAAAAACTAAATTACTGTGGGAGAAAGAGATGAATGTGAGAGAAAGAGAAGACAGAAAGATGAGAGAGTGAAGGGGTATCGTATTAAATCCTGTGCTTACTATTCTTACATCCGCACCTAGGACAAGTACCAAAGGTACAAGTGGCAGAGCAGTGGACCAATAAGCGTTCAACAGGCTGTATCCGATCATGTTGCACGATGGACAATCGTACAAGGGACACAAAGGTACACAAGGACGCACACGTGGCACCAATCAACATGCGCCGACCACTGCTCCACGATCTCCACTTAGCTGTTGGTGACAGACCGGACAACAAGGATGATCGTCAGGACACGTGGATCCATTCAGTATGCGTCGGCTATCCTCTTGCCTAAAAGCACCAACGGTCGTGGCAGAGGAGACAGAATGGATATTCCTTATTGTCGACTACAGGCCCAAGGCTCATCAGCTCATCTCCTTCACAAACCACCTCGGCTATAAACATGGTTTAAAAAAACGGCCGAGGCGTCCGTATTGAGGCGCGCCTCGAGCCGGAACGAAGGAAAAACGTATATGAGGCGGCGCCTCAGGGTCAGATATTATACGTACGCCTCAGTGGGGTGAGGCGCACGATTCGTGTCGAGGCGGAACTATTATATCGAGGCGTACGTTTATGTTTTAGGCAGGATAGATAGGGTTTTTTTAGGCGGCAAACTTATTGGCGGCAAGAATAAAGTAGATGGAGACGATTATGAAAGAATCGGGATGAAATACAGAGGTAGATGGAGACGTACCTGGCTTGTAGTGATGTGTGACCAAGAAAAATTAGGGTTTCAGGATGGAGAAGATGACGGAGGCGTAACTCTTTTTAGGGTTACTGAAAAATGACAGCCCCTTTATTCATTCCATTTACAAGCACTTACATTAAGACCCTTAAACATTAACTTTTATCATATTTAACCCAAACTATTCTCACAAGTTTATTTACATTAGAAAAGTTATTTACTTTATGAAGATGATGTTTGTTATGCTATTCGAGTTTAATTAGAAACTATTTGTGTTTTTTTATGTTAACTATTTCATGAAATTTGAATCTTTTTTATGTTTTTTACTACTGAATCTAATGAAATTTGATGAGAAAAGTCTTTTTTGATGTTAAATATTTATTATTTTATGATATATATAATTTTAATATTTATTATTAATACCGCCTCAGCCTTACACCTCGTTCCACCTCAATACTTACGCCTCGTGAGGCGAAGGGAAAACGCCTCGATACTCGTTTCCTTTTTTTAAAACCTTGGCTATAAATAGCGAACTTCACCTCCAGTTTAAGGATCGCTCTCTTGTTCTCTCACTTTATACACACACTATTATCTTCAAAACAGATACTTATTCTCACGCCGTAGGGTGGTTACAAGAAGAACCTCCATATTCTCCTCCTTGTAACGAGCTTACGGTGTGTTACTGTTTTGCAGGATCATCATCACAGCAGCTTAGACGAGACAAAGAAGATTAACCTTTATTTGTCGAGGCACTAACCACAAACTAATCACCAGATTAGTTTGGTGTTTCTTCATTGGCGCCCACTGATTTTTTACAATCACTTTTCATCTTCTTTTTTGAGTTGTTTTTCTACAGATCTATGGCTGATCAAGGAATCCCTTTTCCACCTTTCGATGCACACTTTCAATTGGGTATGGCGGCGGACAACTCGCACTTCTAAAACCTACCCACTGATGAGTAAATCGATGGGGAAGGCACAAACATTGGAGCTATCCGCGCAAGTGGTATCCGTACCACCCAAACGGTGACTCCAACAAGTCACGGCGCTGGTCCTTCAGCACCAGCGATATCAGTAATGCCTGCGATGTCAGGATTACCAGAGGGGGAAACTCCCGCCTCGTGGTTAGTGAAGAGTCAAGCAATTTTAAATCTCATCTATGCTCAATTGTGTGCGCAGCAAGGGCTAGTTCAGGCCCAGACACAACAGTCTCTAGTGGTGACACCAGCACCAAGACAACTGAACTACGAGACGCCGCATCAAGAGCGCACGCAGACAACAACATGAAAGGTCAACATTACCCCGAAGACAAAGTGTGCGCGACACACATGACACTTATGCTGACACAGAAAGTTACTACGACAACCCCTCACGCCCACAACGAAAACCTCCGTTGAGTAGCCGGCTCGGGCCGCAAAACATCAACGATAAGTGGGATCGAAACACTGACGATGAAGATTCAACGTGCCATCAAAAGGTATCATCGTCAGTTTTTAACCGTTTGCAGAAGAATCATGAATCTAACAAGCTAAGGCCGTGCACAACATTCAATGAAGCGGCAAAACATGATTTCAGCCTTGTCTACAGGCCAGCAACAGCAGCTGAAGACTCTAAGTTCATCCGGAATAATGCTTTGACACCGTTGGAAAAAGCTAAACTTCCACAAATTGTGCGTAAGTTCAATGGCTTAACTGATCCGGATGATCACATCCAGCTGTTCACAAGTGTTGGTATGGTGGGCGGATGGACCATGCCAATGTGGTGCTATCTTTTTGCGCAAACCCTGACAGAGGCGGCCCGCGTGTGGTTCGGTAGCCTCCCTGCAGGTAGGATCAGGTCATAGCCTGACTTTCAAGAGAAGTTTCTTGCCCACTTTAGCCAGCAGAGGCGCTATAAGCGGGACACATCTGAAGTCATGAACATTTGGAGACGCGAAAATAAGGGTCTGGAAGATTTTATCACTCGCTTCAACAAGGAGTGTTTAGAGATTGGAGGCGTTAGCGAAGATTTGATACGCGTCCACTTTAAAAAAGCAATACGCTGTGATAGCCTGATCCGGACTATCACAGGCAGAGATGACATGCCCAAGTAATTTGATAAATTGATGGCGGCAGCTAAGGTTGTGGCGCAAACAGAAAAGTCATTGACTGGAGACAGGTAGGGGTGAGCAAGTTTAGGTCCGGACCGAAAATAACCGAGAACCGAACCGAAAAAACCGAGAACCGAACCGAACCCAAGTACTTAGGTATTTAGATCGGTTCCAATTTTTCATATAAAATAGGGTCGGGTCGGGTCGGTTCTCGGTTCTTTTCATGGTGAAACCCGACTTGGACCTATGGACCGGAACCGACCCTATATTTAGGGTAGTGAATCGGTTCTGTATTTTATGTTTAATCGGTTCTCGGGTCGGGTCGGGTAATGGTCGGGTCGGGTCGGGTTTGTCCTTTTGCTCACCCCTAGAGACAGGTCCAGTCACTACTCTGATGATCATTACTCAAGAAACAACGCGCAATAATCCAGCAGACGCAACAAGATAAACAAGAACTCTGGTCGGAAGTCAACCAGTCCAGCGGTTATGAAGAAAGGCCTAGCTTTAGAGAGGACGTGCACGCCACATTGGATAAAATTGGGTATCGAAAGGCGATCAATAATGAAAACAGAGAGAAGCACTGGACTCCGTTGAATAAGACACCTAAAGAGGTTCTTATTACAGAGAACCACGACTTTAAAGCTCCCAAGCCCATGTTAAACAAGAAGGGTCAAGACCCCAATCTGTACTGTGACTTTCACAAATACACGGGTCACTTAACCGACGATTGTAACAGTCTCCGCACAGAGATCGAAAAAGCCCTTTAAAATGAAAAGTTTGCGCACCTGGTGAAGAATGTGCGCAAGGAGACCAGGCAAATACAGAGAACTGATGATGGGGCCAGAAGAAGGTTTGCCGGTTAGAAACTCACATGGTCGATGGACCAAGAAGAAGCGCAAAAGTAAAGGCAAGCGCCCATATGAAGAGTCTTGGCAAGAACAACAAGTGATATTCTCGGTGGTATGCGAGTGGCCTTGCGCCACACGATCCGTCGTCATCACCGGAATCATAGATCATTATGAGACAGACTATGTCTTCATTGACCCAGGGAGCACAACCGATATTATCTACGGACAATGTTTTGATCAGTTTGACCTAAAAGATAAAGCGCGCCTGGAACTAATGGATTACCCTTTGTCTGTTTTCTACAATGAAACTATATTCCCTCTAGGCCAGATCTCCTTTCCGATCATGTTTTCCGACGGCAAGCACTCAAGAACGACAAATGTGCACTTTATGGTCATGCCGGTCAAGTTAAGGCACGATGTCTTGATCGACAGAACAATCCCATAATTCTAAGCCACTCCAAGTTGTTGATAAGGGGCTCTACAATCGCCTAAACCTCTGAATAGTTGTCTTGAGCCACATCAAGGCCGCTTACATAACCTTGTGCGCCTCCTAAGCAGACTCATACCTTAACTTTTCACTTCGAGGTCAATCTCAAGCGACTCACCCTTCTGTTTCTCAACTTCCAGAGCTTCTTCTGACTCGCGCGCAAGCAACGTTTGAGCTTAGGGATCTCTCTGTCCTTGCCAGCCATGTCCTTATCTTTGACGATGAGTTGTTGTTCCAACTCTACCAGCCATGTCCTTATCTTTGACGATGAGTTGTTGGCTCCGAAGGCGGTTCAGCTTTTGTCTCCTCACGTGTCTTCTTCGAGGCATTCTTCCTAATCAGCTCATGGCTAAGATCAGCATCTGTTTCTTCGACAAGAATCGATATGGTAGTCGCGCCGGAGAGTTGGTCTTTTGAACCTGCGCTCCCAGAACTCCGTGCGCCAGCTACTACATTACTTTGAGGTTTTTCACCTACAAAATATAATTCTTCTAAGGAGTCAGCCACGTACACGAAATCATCTAGGCTACGTTGTCGAATTTGAGCCGTACCTTTGCATGATACAGTCATTTAGGCTAAATTACTCGTGGGCCACGCTTTCAGCAATAGTCACCACCTTTTTCTTACCAACTCTTTTTGTCTTTTTCTCCTCATGGTCAACCCCAAGATTGCGCAGGACACCTGCAAACACTTCAGGGGGATGTTTTAACTCATGTTAAAAGGAGGCTACTGACTCCTCACTGAAAAGAAATACAACTTCTTTTCCAGGAGGAGTTTTAGCCCTACATGGTCTAGGTTTCGAAATGTGTGCTCCTTCGGTCGCAACAGGTGGGGAAGCAAAAGATTCAGCCCTCGCATATATGAAGTTTGAAAGAATCTGCTCGGCCCAGTACTCTTCACCATCGCGCAATGTCCTCACGCCCATCACACTAGCTTGAGCCGGGAACGCGCAGTGGTAGAGCGTCACCTCTGCATTAACACAAGAAGTTAGCATCAGAAGAGGTCATCTTCAAAAACTTGTTAAAAAGGAAGGAGTAATAAAACAAAGGAAGTTACCTTGGCCCTCCAGTAGGAGAACAGGCACTTTCGTGCTATCTTGCGGCCATCGATCACTCATCCCCGCCGCAACTAACACTTACTCACCAAATGCTTAATTTGGCAGCGCCAACAACTTTCCATACCAAGCCGCGCCGCGCGGGATCTTTATGCCTTCTTTTGAAGATTTAAAGATCTGCAGAATAAAACTTGAAGATTTGAAGATCTGCAAATAAAACTTGAAGATTTGAAGATTCGAGGAGAGAGAGAAGAGATTCGAAGAAAAAGTAACTCCTGATCTTTCCTCTTCGCCTATTTAAACCCATCGCATTTAATGCGATAGGTAACTGTGCGGAAACAGCCGCAGCGCGTGTCTAACCACGGATTGACACGTGAGGCGGGAAACTCGGGGTGACGGTTACCACGCGCGTGTAAGCCTCACTCTCCGGACACCAGACGAAATGGCGAGCCTGACACAGTAACAGTATGATCGTCACTGTGTCAGCGGTCAACTCAACCATCGCTTTCACCACCAACTTGCACCAAACTGTCACATTTTGCTTTTTCAAATTTAAAGAATTTTCCCACGCAAATAAACAACTTACTTCAGAAAGAAGCTAGATAGTTGTGCCGCGTAAATTGTGACACAATACACGCGTGCCAGCTTTTCTAGCACATAAGATGCTTTCCTAAATATCAGAACAAACGCAGACTTAATTTTTCTAGTTCAGAGCTCCAACATCTTGCCTTGCGCATGGAAGCAGCACCAAATTGGAGGACGTGAAGGGGTGAGGTGCCAAATCCTGCGATTACTATTCAGGTCGCGCGCGGGACCATACTGATATCAGATCAATGTAGTAGCTTTCCCGACCTCACGCCAGCTAATCAGTGTAATCCAGGTCGCGCGTGAGGTCAGGACTAACCTAGGATCAGATTTGACACTTAACTCCTTGGAGTAAAACCCTGACTTCCTATACCTTGCGCCGGGCTACACAGGAAATTCCCGAGGGTCGCGCGGAGGTAGGAAGCGCAGGTAAACCTAGAACAAGTACTAAAGGTACAAGTGGTAGAGCAGTAGACCAATGAGTTTCCAATAGGTTGTATCCGATCATGTTGCACGATGGACAATCGTACAGGGGACAAAAAGATACATAAGGATGCACATGTGGCACCAATCAACATGTGCCGACCATTGCTCCATGATCTCCACTTAGTTGCTGATGACATATCGGACAACAAGGATGATCGTCAGGACACGTGGATCCATTCAGCGTGCGTCAGCTATCCTCTCGCCTAAAAACACCAACGGTCGTGGCAGAGGAGACAGAATGGATATTCTTTGTTGTCGACTACAGGCCCAATGTCAATCAGCCCATCTCCTTCACAAACCACCTTGGTTATAAATAGTGAACTTCACCTCCAGGTTTAAGGATCGCTCTCTTGTTCTCTCATACACACACTATTATCCTCAAAACAGATACTATTCTCATGCCGGAGGATTGTTACATGAAGAACCCCCTTATTCTCCTCCTTGTAACGGGCTTACAGTGTGTTACTGTTTTGCAGGATCATCACAGCAGCTTAGACGAGACAAAGAAGATTAACCTTTGTCGAGGCACTAACCACAAACTAATCGGTGTTTCTTCAGAAAGAAAGAGCCAGGACCAATCAAGAAGATTAAAATGAATAGTAAATCTGTGTGTGAGAAAATTTGTAAAATTATAGGGAAAATACTACGGAAATAAGTTGGTGCTTTATTAAATTTTAACAAAATATCATGGACATTAGTTACTTCTAGGGAATAAAAATATGAAGTTACAAATAGGGATGAGCTCGGCCGAAAATCCCCCGGTATCGGTACCGAATATACCTGGTACGGTAAGGTTTGGTACCGATATTTGAGGGAAAAATCGGTACCGAAAATGTACCCGGTTTGGTAAATTCGGTACCGGTGCCTGGTACAATTTGCTTATCCCTAGATACAAAACAAGAAAAAATGTGTTTTTAAAACATTCACTTACCTGAAAGAATAATGCTTTCTCAAGCTCATTGATGACGATATTCATTGTTGGACGCCCAGTTCCTGCCACACACCAATGTGCAATTCCAAGAAATGTGAGCACAGAATTCTTGTTGGGCCCTTTTCTTAAAACAAAATTGTTTTTACTGATTTCTTCATTTATAATAGGATCTATCATGTCTTCTAGCGTCTTTTTGTCGTAGCTTCGTCTTGAGTCCAATGCTACCGTCCCACATAAAATTTGAACCAAAACTACTCCAAAATCATAAACATCAGTTTCTTTTTTTAATATGCGAGTCTTGTCATTTTTAGGACCTGTGTAGTACATTCTATGAATCGGGACAACATATAGAGCTTCATTTTCTTGATTTCGACACAAGCATACAGAGCCCCAAAAGTGAACAATCTTTGCCCCCCACTTCTCGTCCAACCCAATGTTGTAGCAATTTATATCACGATTTATTATCATCTTTTGGTCTTCCATCTCAGAGTGGATGTAATTTAATGCATATGCAATATCAATACAAATTTTCAAACGTTTTTCCCATGTCATAATACGTTTTTCGTTGACGTTTTTCAAATATGAACCAAGGAATCCCTTAGAAATATTGTCAATCACAAGGATCATCTCGTAACCTTCAACACAAAATCCAAGTAGAGTGGCTATGTTGGGATGATTGACACAGGTAAGCATTTCGATTTCTGTGAGAAACTCTTCTTCTCCGTAATGGTCATGTCTAGAAGGGTAACGTTTTATAAGTACAGTATTGTGTCTCTTGGATGAATGATTTTCTTTATCATAATGGTCAACTTCAGCTCTGTACATAGTATGGTCACAATGAGATGCAATTTTGTACGTCTCTGAAAAGTCTTCAGTTGCTAATTTAATATCAATGAGAGGAATTTTCAAGTGTTCATACTTCTTTACCTGCAAATTTAATGTGTGACAAGAGGGAAAGAGAGTTACAACTAGAAAATGGGAAGGAAATTAAAATGAACTTGTGTCCTTAATATCCCTTTGGAAAATAAAGACCCGTATTGTTAAAAAAAGATGGTTGATATCCCTTCAGAAAATAAATACTCTTATTGTTCAAAAAAATGAGGAGAAATTTCGTGGTTAGAAATAAATATGCCTATTAGTCAATATCAACGCCAAAGACCTGCTCCAATGACAGCACAAAACATCCATGAGACTTCAAATCCTCCATCGGAGGATTCCACCGTACCAGACTGGAGATTGTATAGTGGAGGCAAGGTGGATGTGACACGATGTGGTCTTTTCAAGAGAAAGTGGAAAAAAAAGGTGGGACCTGTTTTAAATCTTTTAATGTTTTACTAGGTTATAACCCCGTGTATTACACGGGTTGCATAAATGTAATTTTATATAATAATTAATAAAAAAGATATATCTTTAAAAAAACTCGTATATTGCACGTGTTGAATAAAATATAATGTCATATGTTAAGATAAATAGTCATCAAGATTTATCTTTAAAAATTAACATTGATATACTATTTACTTATTATAACATTTTACATTGTTTTTTTATTTTGCATAAATGTAATTCTATATAATAAATAATAAAAAAAGATATATCTTTAAAAACTCGTATATTGCACGTGTTGAATAAAATATAATGTCATATATTAACACATAAAATCGTCAAGATTTATCTTCTAAAAATGAACTTTGATGTACTATTTACTTATTATAACATTGTACTTTATTTTTTATTTATTATTAGATTAAAAACACATGTATTATATGAGGCTGAATCTCGTTTTTATGATACATTCAAATTATGAGATACAATTATTTTAGTTAGTTGTATGCATCTTCATGCTTATTTGTTTATTTCATTCATAAATTACTCGTCTTAAATTTGTATTTAAGAGAGTTTAAGGTACAAAAAGGTGGAGATCGATCCCTAAGTTTTTATACGTTTATTCATTTTTATGAATTATACCATAAATCGAGAATTATATTCTCTTTGAATGGAGTATATAATTGTTATATTTAAAAACGGTTTTCATTCTACATGTTGATGCGATGTGCAATAAATGATGGGTTTAAACCAATTATAACAGTACGCCTACCATTATAACGATGCGTAAAAAACACTTACAATTTGATAGAAGCATATGCCCGATCTAGAATAATTATTTAATTCTAGTGAAAAAGAAAACATAATAATATAATTATTAAGTATATATCAAACAGGAACCTTTTGTGACAACCCGCACTAAACCAGGTATCCGTACAACTTAATTAATGATTAATTACTACTTGATTACTGTGCTTGTTTGAACTAGCTGATAAACTGCTACCTGCATACTGATACATGCACTTACTTGCATCATACTTTATTTGCTGTCACTACATTATTTACATACTGGACCCTAGTGACAAACATGATGCACAAAAAGCACAGTAGCACTAAACGGATACACAGTGAACATGCTGATATAACCAGCATCAGGCAGACACTGCCTCTAAGGCCTGTTAAGAGCCTCATATATTTTGGCTACACTGGTAGTGAGTGTAGGGATATAAGGGTTGTGGTACCGCGTCTCTAGGGATAAGATACACTGATTCGGATGTGCCAAAAACGTACTTTAAGTACCAAACACAGCACTTTAATAATTAATCCAGCTTCTAGCTGACTAGTAAAGTGCCAGAACATGAGAAAATAACACTAGACACTTTCTAGAGTGTCGGGAAAACAAATGGTGTCACTAAAAATAACAATAACGACACTTTAAAGCTTTAGTAACGCTTTAACGGATTTCTATCCAACCGAACAACCGGACTTTACCCGGAACATGAAAATATTAATATTTTCACTATTTATAATTTTCTGAACTAGTTAGGGCCCCAGATTACCCTAACACCCGTCATAACGCGCTTTATATCACTAACGAGGTTAAACACTAAACTAACCTACTTAACACCACCACCACCCTAACTAATCTAGTTACAATCGAACTAACCCCACCCCCACCTTATGACCGTCCCCATGTATGGGGGACATGAAGGTACCAAGAAGGATTATTATATTGGTTGTGTTTAGGATCAAGGTGACATAAGAACCCATGGATAATACCCCCTAATTTGCCTATAAATACCACTTAACCACATGAGATAATCACTTCACATAACACCAACTCACCATACTCTCTCTTGCCCTCTCTACTCTCGGCCGAACTCCCCTCACCCACCATCAAATTTTCGGTTCTAGTCCTCATCATTCCAACATCATACACACTTCAAGGATCACGTATTAGGAGCTTTGGTGCACTCGGAACGCGAAGGACCTCTACCGTTAGCTTTTATCCACCTCGTTTTCGTCAAGAATCTTCCCTAGCCTTGAGCTAGAGGTATAACACTTAAAACTTGTTCTTGAACATATCTAAAGTGGTTAAAAGGGATTTTGTCGGTTAAATATCGTTAACTTATGTTTTGATGCATTAAAGTCTAATAAAAACATCAAAAATGGTGGTTAATAGCTTGTAACTTGTGTAAAAGTTGTAGGACTTGAAATATGTGGTTATTAAGACCCGATCTATGATGTGGTAGCTCGGATCACCGTTTAACCCGACTTTGTAAGAATCATGGATCTTCACATAAGCTTGTTTTTAGAAGAAACAAGGGTTAAAAGGTGAAACTCTACCACACATGAAACATGAACTTGTGTAAAAATGCTTTACTCGGGTAAAAGTGTTTTAACGTGTACAAAAGTTGTTTTCTTGTTTAACCCGCTAATCGGACACTTATAACACGATTTAATAACATCTAAACCGCAAAACAGCAAGCTGAGTCACTGTTTCAGCCGCCTTCTTCAGGCTGTAAACGGACTTTAAAAACTCGAAAAACGGAATTTCAAAAGCCTAAATCGTGTCATTTCGAAAAACGAAGAAAATGGCGCTGGAATCGTATTTTTCTGATGTCGGTTACTATTTTAAAAACCTGTTTTCGTGACAGCAGCTAAGGCTGTTTGTTACTGCAGTAAATTGGGCTGTGCGTTTTCGATCACAACTTAAAACCCGAACCGAACCAGCCCCTGAAACTTTTATCTAAGATGGTCACGGATGTATTTGTGACCCTCAAACTGGAATTTCGATAAACGGACATACGAGGAATTTTTGACGAATTTTTCCACAAACTGTGATCAGAATGTGACAAATCTGATCACGGTTCGGTAAACGATTTTCTATAAATTATTGATAAGAAACTGGACCCCGATATTTTTATACAATCATTTTTGGGTCGATTAGGACGACCCGTAAAAATTTGGGAATTTTTGGAAAGGGTTAAGTATTTTATTTAGTCGTCCGAAAACAGCCCAGTTTCCACATATTGAAACTGAAACGACAAGGGTAGCGTTTCGCGTGTTAAAACGTAAGGGTTGATTGTTGATAATCATGGGTTGTTTTCAAAAAGAAAATGATACGCTTGAAAGCGTGGCCACCTCCAGTTACAGAGGAAACTCTGGCGAAATTTCCTAAAAACCTAACACTTAGACTTATTTACACTACAAGTGTTAGAACTATTTTCGGCATATTTTCGAAACATAAATTTCGCCAGAACTATGTTTTACTAAATATTCGGAGGTGGGATTTTCACAAGAGTTAACGTGATAAATATATTTTGTCACCACACTGCTTATGATTATTTTGTGAAAATACATAAATATTATTTTAGAGTAAAAATAATATTTACAAGAGTTAATGATTCCAAAACTTTACGAACGCTTCCACATTAACATATAAGTTACACCGGTAATTATATTACCACTCGATTATTAAAACGTAACTTACGCACATGTATTGTATCCTCCATCCTTGGGAAGAAGTATAACTACCAAGTGTATACAGAACATAAACACGAAATAGTTGTCTAACTATTTCCCAAAGACTTAAACTATAAAGCTAAAGCACGGCCGTCCGTCTAATAGAATTAGCACTTGTAGGTCGTTGCACAGCTTACTGTATTGGAGACACTTGGTAGAGACGCGCATTCACTGTGAGTTCATGTCCCCCTTTTCTCTAACTGTTTTCAGTTTACTTAACCGCGGGGGTGAAATACATGTTACTTTGTTTACAAGTACTATTATACACGGTATGATTAACGTAAGGAGGTTTTAGATCATGTGAATGGGTAGTTAGAACACCGAGGGACTTAAGCGGTAGATCTATCTGGGTGTAGCGAGCCCAACCCCTGAGCCCGCATAATGGACCAGGTGGTGACTTTGTGCCCCAACGCCAAATACGCTAGGTTTGTATCTTCCTACTTGCATTTCACAACATGCTAATGGCCTTGCAAACCATTGGTGATCACAAGTCCTCTTACACTGCTACATACCAGGGAACTTTTATACTTACAAGTGTTTTTACTTACTCACTTGCACATGAACTCGCTCAACATTATTGTTGATTTTTCAACTTACATGTATTTCAGGAAATTAACGAGATCTGGCACGGTATGGCATGTTTTCCGCTGCACTAGTTTCCAAGGTCATCCGGGGTTTAGGGGATGTGTCTCTTTCCTGGACAAGACACAGTCCTTAAACCATGTTTATGTTATGTTTCAAGTTGTAACGTCTGTTGGACAAGGTTATGGTTGTTGGTTAAAACAATGGTATTGTGTTTGGTTTTCAAAACTTAATGGATGATCTTGCATGTTTTTAACTCATATAGCTTTGGTATGATTAAGCTATGGTATTAAGAAGTCACACCAAAATTAACCACGCTTCCGCAAAGCCAGGGTGTGACAGCTTGGTATCAGAGCTCTGATCATAGCGAACTAGGATTCTTTCTCGAGTCTAGACTATGATCACTAGGGCTCTCACGAAAACATTTTTCTGCATACCACTTAAGTCCAGATCCACAACTTTTTACAAACAAATGTTGAGCACATTTTATAAATTATAGACTTGGTCTGGAGGATCGAGGTGATCAAGGTAGTTGAGCACGTTTGTTTATTATAGACTCGGTCTGGAGGATCGAGGTGATCAAGGTAGTCGAGCACGTTGGTTTGTTATAGAATCGATCTGGAGGATCGAGGTTTGGTTTAAGTGAAGGATAGAGCAGTCTTGTAGACTGGATGAAATTGGCTAGTAAGACTAGGAGAAGTATGTGATACCTTACTTGGTGACTTATGTGATTAACTGATTATATGATTGATTATTATACGTATATGTGTTTGTGTTACAAACGTTATGCTTTCATCAAGTACTAGAAAGATGGGCACTACGACCCCCATGACCCTAGTATCAGACGACATAGTTCAACGAAGCACGAGGTGTACATTTCTGATACTACCGGCACAGATAATGACGACTTTCAGCCCTTTGTGCACTACCTGAAGTCGTAGCAGAGCCTACTGATGGCCATCTTGTTGGGAATTTGCCACTGGCGGTGATCCCTGCTCCTGTGCCCCTTGCCACTTATCTCGTTGTTGATTTGCCCCCGACATTGCCTCTAAAGACGATGTCGAACTATTAAGAGGAGGACCCACTTGAGGGCAAGGCCCTCTCGCTGCTAGCATTAGACTACTGCATGCGGACGCTCCTGCAGGGGAAACTCATTCCCCTATCCCAGACTCATTTGAGTCTCTGACATCCGCGTCTTCGCACATACAGGGAATGCAGCACCACTTACACGACGCCGACCCTGATATGGCATCATCAGCTGCACCGGATCCCACACACAGCTTTGAGTTTGATCGCGATTATGAGGACAATTCTGTTTTTCCGCCTGGTGTTGATCCAGACCATGACATTGAGTTCATGCACTTAGACCAGCCCTTGGGGGATCCTGTAACCCCTGTGATTGTTGATCCAGCTGATTTTGAGATGGAGTTTTTGATTCGAAGCTAGCCGTGGCCCCTAAGCCAGGCGTTGCTCCTGACCCCGCATTGGAGTATGACCCTGTTCATGCCAATGCACCGGCTGTTGCTCCTTGATTGATCATCTGCTTGGATGAGAGAAAATTTGGGGTAACTGTGCAAGACAATTTATTATTACGGGGGCCCACGTAATAACGATTTGTAGTGCACAGGAATCCTGGTGGACTCTGCAGGCCAAGCTAATGATAACCGATGCAGCAGGAAATAACCTAAACACAAATGACCTAGGCGATGTAGCCTCGAGTTCATTCTATTACAAGTAACAAGCCAAATTGACAAAGCCTATGAAGGCTCAGGAATTTATTTCCCCACTTATACAGTGAGTATATTTGCGTGTGAAATGGGGTGATTACATGATGGCTTACGTTGCTATATATATACCCCATAGACAATTGAAACATTGTCCAACCCGCTTCACGCTATTTCGACAAAAAGGGAATGTCACCCAGGCATGACACAAACACCAGTACATTGCCAAGGACAGAAGCCGAGCTGCAAGAACGCATCTCACAGATAAATGCACGACATGAAGCCCTCCACTCTAAGTACAACGATGGCATTACTGGAGATAACCCTCCAACTGGCTGCACCTATAAACAGTTCCTGAACTGCAAGCCTTTGAACTTTGTCAGAACCGGAGGCACCGTTGCATTTGTTCGTTGGTCCAAAAGATCGACTCCACTCTAAGAATGAGTAACTGTTCGCCCCAACAGAGTGTTACCTACATCTCAGGGATATTTCTAGATGGCACACTCTCTTAATGGAACCTCCAGGTTCAGACCCTTGGCACAGACGCTGCTTATACACTGAGCTGGGACGAGCTCAAGGAAACGATTGAGAAGAAATGTTGTTTTAGGACAGAAATTCAGAAACTTGACGTAGAGTCCTGAAATTTGAGAAAGGACGAACCAGAGACTCCTGAACATGACCAGCGATCGCACAACTTGTCTAGGGTCGTCCCCTACTAAGTCATTGATGTAGTATGATATAGTGGTGTACTTGTGAGCTTTACATTGTGGTCTCGAATTGTGGCAATACAATCGCAGTATTCTCATCACATGCGATGTTCAATCAATTGTTTATGTCCTATAGCATAAGAGGTTATGTGATTGACTTGTTGATAACATGAGATGTTATGTGTTGGTATTGTTGAATGCATACGTACACTTCACTTGCTATGACCTAACCTATGTGAAACATCTTTTAGAAGATGCCGCCAAAACGCGAAGTGCGCATGCCCACCTCTGAGGCAGAACTTAAAGAGATAATTGCTGCAGCTATAGCGCAGCACGAGGCCCTACGCTCCGAACCAATCAAAGGTACCGCAGAAAATAACGGTTGTTCCTACTGGCACTTCCTCAACTACAAGCCTCCGACGTTCAACGGCACTGGGGGTGCCATAACTTTTGTAAAATGGATTGAAAGTATGGAATCCATCTTTCGAATGAGTGGCTGTACGCCAGAACAACAGGTCCCTTACGTTTCTGAGTTGTTTCAAGATGGAGCTCGATTATGGTGGAATCTTCAGATTCGAATAATGGGCCTAGCTACAGCATACGCTTTAACTTGGGATGAGTTGAAAGGAATGATGCATAAGAAGTATTGCCCCCACACAGAAACCCAGAAGGGGGAAGATGAATTTCGGAGCCTAATGATGGAAGGTCCGAAGGTGTTGGAGTACGTGCAACGACTTCATGATCTGTCACAAATTGTTCCATACCTGGTAAAACCAGAACTGAAGAAATTGGAACAATTCATTTGGGAACTGGCGCCTCAAGTCTTGAGCTTGATGACAGCATCTACGCCACCAACAACCATTGTCGCAAGTAAGATGGGTTTGGCACTCGTTACGAAAGCAAATAGACTAGAAAAACTTGCAAACCCTGACAAGAAAACTCAGGTAGAGTCGTCTGGAAAGAACAAAAGGAAGCTTACCGAAGATACCCAAATGAACAACGATGAACAAAGATCTATTCGAGGTTGCTTTGACTGCGGGGACAAAGGGCATTTCAAGAAAGATTGCCCTAACAACAAACAGGCCAATGATAAGATTTACTTAGAAACCAAACCAAGATGTGCTGAGTGCAAGTGTCACCGTGATGGTGGATGTCAGAAGCCTTGGTACGGGAGGAAAGGACACAACAAGGAAGGTTGTGGGATGAAGAGTTCCATACAAGGAGAAAACAGTAACAACGCTCTAGGTGGAAATGGGAAAGGAAATGGCCGAATGATAGGATGCTACCATTGTAAGGAAGTTGGACATTTTAAGAGGGAATGCCTGAAGTTGAAACAAGACCGTGAGAGAAAATCCAACATCAGAGCTTGTGAGGCATGCCAGGATCCAGGTGTGATTTCTGGTACGTTCTCTAACAACCAAAACTTTTGCACCTATTTTGTTTGATGCTGGTACCGATTATGGCTTCGTGTCATTAGAATTTAAGAATATACTTGGTTTAACCGCTAGTAAGTTAGATATCCCCTACTCAATCAAATTGGTTAGCGGAAAGTTAGTCGGAGCCGACGAAGTAATCAGAGGCTGTGTGATAGAATTAGGAGAACGTGAGTTAGCTCTAGATCTACTACCAGTCCAGTTGGGAAGCTTCGACGTGGTAGTAGGAATGGATTGGTTATCAGGCAACAAGGCTGTGATAGTATGTCACGAGAAAGTTGTTCGTATCCCAACCAATGATGGTGAGACAATTGTAGTTCACGGAGAGAAGCGTGACACACCGCTAAGATTTATCAGCTGCTAGAAAGCAAGGAAGTGTTTACAGAAAAGATGTGTTGCTTTTCTAGCACACATCGTGGATAAAAAGGCCGCTGAGCCAAGAATCGAAGACATCCCTGTCGTAAGGGAGTATCCAGAAGTCTTCCCAGAAGACTTGCCTGGATTACCGCCTCTAAGGCAAGTAGAGTTTCACGACGATTCAATTCCAGGCACTGCACCCGTAGTCAATGCATCATAGCGACTTACATTTTCGGGGGTGCAAGGATTGACAGAGAAGTGTTGGTAACGGATGGAGAAGGAAGATAACAGACCAAAAATTCCTTTTTGGGGTAATCCCATTGTTACCCATCAAAAAGGAGGATGATGAATTTCAAGTAAACATCAACTACAGAGAATTGAACAAGCTGGCGATCAAGGACAGGTATCCTCTGCCAAGAATCGACGATCTGTTTGATCAACTGCAAGGCTCGAACTATTATTCAAAGATCGATCTTCGATCTGGATACCATCAATTAAGGATACAGGAGGAAAGTATCCCGAAAACAGCCTTCCGAACTCGTTATGGACACTACGAGTTCCTCGTTATGCCAATTGGTTTGACAAACGCACCTGCGGTATTCATGGATCTAATGAATAGAGTATGCAAGCCATACTTAGACAAGTTCGTGATTGTGTTTATCGACGACATCTTGATTTATTCAAGGACAAAGGCTGAACACGAACAGCATCTAAGAACTATTCTGGAGCTGCTAGAGAAGGAACAGTTGCATGCCGAGTTCTCTAAGTGCGAGTTTTGGCTACGCAAAGTCCAGTTTCTTGGACATGTGGTTAATGGAAATGGGATTCATGTTGATCCCACAAAGATCAAGGCAATCAAGAATTGGGAAACGCCTACAACTCCAACCGAGATTCGACAATTCTTGGGTTTGGTTGGCTACTATCGAAGGTTCATCGAGGATTTCTCGAAAATCGCTCAACCTTTGACGCTCCTCACGCAGAAGGACACGACGTTTGATTGGGGAATCAAACAGGATGAAGCATTTCAGATATTAAAGGATAAGCTTTGTAACGCGCCAATCTTAGCTCTACCAGAAGGTACCGACAATTTTGTGGTATACTGCGACGCATCGCGTCAAGGATTGGGTTGTGTGTTGATGCAACGCCAAAAGGTCATTGCTTACGCATCACGCCAACTGAAGGTGCACGAAAAGAACTATACCACACACGATTTTGAGCTTGGCGCAGTGGTTTTCGCTTTAAAGATCTGGAGACACTACCTGTATGGTACGAAGTGCACAATCTTTAGAGATCACAAAAGCCTACAGCATATATTCAACCAGAAGGAGTTGAATATGAGGCAAAAACGATGGGTTGAGTTGCTAAACGACTACGACTGCGAGATAAAATATCATCCAGGGAAGGCGAATGTAGTCGCCGATGCCCTAAGTCGTAAAGAAAGAATCAAGCCCATAAGGGTTAGAGCTTTGGAAATGATCATACGAACCGATCTTTCCTCGCGCATTCGTGCTGCACAAAAGGAAGCTCTCAAGGAGGGAAACCTTGAGGAAGGATATCTCCGTGGAATGGAAAAGCTTTTGGTACCAAACGAGGAAGGAACGTTATGTTTTGAGAAAAGGATTTGAGTTCCTCTGTTTGGTGGATTAAGGGAAGTTATTTTCGACGAAGCGCACAAGTCACGGTACTCTATCCACCCTGGATCGGATAAGATGTACCAGGATCTCAAAGGTTATTATTGGTGGCCTAGGATGAAAGGCGACGTTGCTGTTTACATGAGCAAATGTTTAACGTGCGCTAAGGTCAAGGCGGAATACCAGAAGCCTTCGGGACTTCTGCAACAACCTGAGATTCCCAAGTGGAAATGGGAACAAATCTCAATGGATTTTGTTACAAAACTGCCAAGAACGCCAAGAGGCCATGATATGATTTGGGTGATTGATGACCGCCTAACAAAATCCGCACACTTTCTGCCAATCAAGGAGAAAGACAGCACTAGTAAACTTGCGGAAATTTACTTGAGAGAGGTCGTGACACGACATGGAGTACCTCTCTCGATCATCTCTGATAGAGACGGAAGATTTGTGTCAAGAATATGGCAATCCTTCCAAGAATCTTTTGGCTCACAATTAAATCTGAGCACTGCATTCCATCCGCAAACTGATGGCCAGAGCGAGCGAACGATACAAACTTTGGAAGACATGCTGAGGGCATGTGTTATGGATTTAGGAGGTAGCTGGGATAAACACTTACCTTTGGTCGAATTTTCGTACAACAACAGCTACCACACCAGTATTGGGGTCGCGCCATTCGAGGCCCTATACGGACGCAAGTGCCGATCACCCCTATGTTGGTCTGACGCAGGTGATAGGCAGCTTGCTGGTCCCGAAATCGTCCAAGAGACGACAGACAAGATCGCGCAAATACTTAAACGCATCGAAGCCGCTCGCCACAGACAAAAGGCCTACGCGGATCCAAACCGGAAGCCTGAGGACTTCCAAGTCGGAGAAATGGTGTTATTGAAAGTTTCACCCTGGAAGGGGGTGGCACGCTTTGGAAAGCGAGGGAAGTTAGATCCGCGCTACATTGGTCATTTCAGAATTCTGGAAAGAATTGGGACAGTAGCATACAAGTTGGACCTACCTGCCGAACTGAATGGTGTTCACGATACATTTCATGTATCCAATTTAAAGAAAAGTCCAGCTCAAATTGACGTTGCCATTCCTATCGACGAGATTCATATTGACGACACGCTCCACTTCGTTGAAGAACCTGTTGAGGTCACGGATTGGAAAGTTAACAAGACCCGCCGGAGCAGTGTCAAGCTCGTCAAGGTTCGTTGGAATGCCAGACATGGTCCCGAATACACCTGGGAACGTGAGGACCGGATGAAAGAGAAATACCCCCACTTATTTCCTAAGAACCCTGCTTCTACAAGCAGAACTTAAATTTCGGGACGAAATTTATTTAACGGGGGGAGAATGTGACAACCCGCACTAAACCAGGTATCCGTACAACTTAATTAATGATTAATTACTACTTGATTACTGTGCTTGTTTGAACTAGCTGATAAACTGCTACCTGCATACTGATACATGCACTTACTTGCATCATACTTTATTTGCTGTCACTACATTATTTACATACTGGACCCTAGTGACAAACATGATGCACAAAAAGCACAGTAGCACTAAACGGATACACAGTGAACATGCTGATATAACCAGCATCAGGCAGACACTGCCTCTAAGGCCTGTTAAGAGCCTCATATATTTTGGCTACACTGGTAGTGAGTGTAGGGATATAAGGGTTGTGGTACCGCGTCTCTAGGGATAAGATACACTGATTCGGATGTGCCAAAAACGTACTTTAAGTACCAAACACAGCACTTTAATAATTAATCCAGCTTCTAGCTGACTAGTAAAGTGCCAGAACATGAGAAAATAACACTAGACACTTTCTAGAGTGTCGGGAAAACAAATGGTGTCACTAAAAATAACAATAACGACACTTTAAAGCTTTAGTAACGCTTTAACGGATTTCTATCCAACCGAACAACCGGACTTTACCCGGAACATGAAAATATTAATATTTTCACTATTTATAATTTTCTGAACTAGTTAGGGCCCCAGATTACCCTAACACCCGTCATAACGCGCTTTATATCACTAACGAGGTTAAACACTAAACTAACCTACTTAACACCACCACCACCCTAACTAATCTAGTTACAATCGAACTAACCCCACCCCCACCTTATGACCGTCCCCATGTATGGGGGACATGAAGGTACCAAGAAGGATTATTATATTGGTTGTGTTTAGGATCAAGGTGACATAAGAACCCATGGATAATACCCCCTAATTTGCCTATAAATACCACTTAACCACATGAGATAATCACTTCACATAACACCAACTCACCATACTCTCTCTTGCCCTCTCTACTCTCGGCCGAACTCCCCTCACCCACCATCAAATTTTCGGTTCTAGTCCTCATCATTCCAACATCATACACACTTCAAGGATCACGTATTAGGAGCTTTGGTGCACTCGGAACGCGAAGGACCTCTACCGTTAGCTTTTATCCACCTCGTTTTCGTCAAGAATCTTCCCTAGCCTTGAGCTAGAGGTATAACACTTAAAACTTGTTCTTGAACATATCTAAAGTGGTTAAAAGGGATTTTGTCGGTTAAATATCGTTAACTTATGTTTTGATGCATTAAAGTCTAATAAAAACATCAAAAATGGTGGTTAATAGCTTGTAACTTGTGTAAAAGTTGTAGGACTTGAAATATGTGGTTATTGAGACCCGATCTATGATGTGGTAGCTCGGATCACCGTTTAACCCGACTTTGTAAGAATCATGGATCTTCACATAAGCTTGTTTTTAGAAGAAACAAGGGTTAAAAGGTGAAACTCTACCACACATGAAACATGAACTTGTGTAAAAATGCTTTACTCGGGTAAAAGTGTTTTAACGTGTACAAAAGTTGTTTTCTTGTTTAACCCGCTAATCGGACACTTATAACACGATTTAATAACATCTAAACCGCAAAACAGCAAGCTGAGTCACTGTTTCAGCCGCCTTCTTCAGGCTGTAAACGGACTTTAAAAACTCGAAAAACGGAATTTCAAAAGCCTAAATCGTGTCATTTCGAAAAACGAAGAAAATGGCGCTGGAATCGTATTTTTCTGATGTCGGTTACTATTTTAAAAACCTGTTTTCGTGACAGCAGCTAAGGCTGTTTGTTACTGCAGTAAATTGGGCTGTGCGTTTTCGATCACAACTTAAAACCCGAACCGAACCAGCCCCTGAAACTTTTATCTAAGATGGTCACGGATGTATTTGTGACCCTCAAACTGGAATTTCGATAAACGGACATACGAGGAATTTTTGACGAATTTTTCCACAAACTGTGATCAGAATGTGACAAATCTGATCACGGTTCGGTAAACGATTTTCTATAAATTATTGATAAGAAACTGGACCCCGATATTTTTATACAATCATTTTTGGGTCGATTAGGACGACCCGTAAAAATTTGGGAATTTTTGGAAAGGGTTAAGTATTTTATTTAGTCGTCCGAAAACAGCCCAGTTTCCACATATTGAAACTGAAACGACAAGGGTAGCGTTTCGCGTGTTAAAACGTAAGGGTTGATTGTTGATAATCATGGGTTGTTTTCAAAAAGAAAATGATACGCTTGAAAGCGTGGCCACCTCCAGTTACAGAGGAAACTCTGGCGAAATTTCCTAAAAACCTAACACTTAGACTTATTTACACTACAAGTGTTAGAACTATTTTCGGCATATTTTCGAAACATAAATTTCGCCAGAACTATGTTTTACTAAATATTCGGAGGTGGGATTTTCACAAGAGTTAACGTGATAAATATATTTTGTCACCACACTGCTTATGATTATTTTGTGAAAATACATAAATATTATTTTAGAGTAAAAATAATATTTACAAGCGTTAATGATTCCAAAACTTTACGAACGCTTCCACATTAACATATAAGTTACACCGGTAATTATATTACCACTCGATTATTAAAACGTAACTTACGCACATGTATTGTATCCCCCATCCTTGGGAAGAAGTATAACTACCAAGTGTATACAGAACATAAACACGAAATAGTTGTCTAACTATTTCCCAAAGACTTAAACTATAAAGCTAAAGCACGGCCGTCCGTCTAATAGAATTAGCACTTGTAGGTCGTTGCACAGCTTACTGTATTGGAGACACTTGGTAGAGACGCGCATTCACTGTGAGTTCATGTCCCCCTTTTCTCTAACTGTTTTCAGTTTACTTAACCGCGGGGGTGAAATACATGTTACTTTGTTTACAAGTACTATTATACACGGTATGATTAACGTAAGGAGGTTTTAGATCATGTGAATGGGTAGTTAGAACACCGAGGGACTTAAGCGGTAGATCTATCTGGGTGTAGCGAGCCCAACCCCTGAGCCCGCATAATGGACCAGGTGGTGACTTTGTGCCCCAACGCCAAATACGCTAGGTTTGTATCTTCCTACTTGCATTTCACAACATGCTAATGGCCTTGCAAACCATTGGTGATCACAAGTCCTCTTACACTGCTACATACCAGGGAACTTTTATACTTACAAGTGTTTTTACTTACTCACTTGCACATGAACTCGCTCAACATTATTGTTGATTTTTCAACTTACATGTATTTCAGGAAATTAACGAGATCTGGCACGGTATGGCATGTTTTCCGCTGCACTAGTTTCCAAGGTCATCCGGGGTTTAGGGGATGTGTCTCTTTCCTGGACAAGACACAGTCCTTAAACCATGTTTATGTTATGTTTCAAGTTGTAACGTCTGTTGGACAAGGTTATGGTTGTTGGTTAAAACAATGGTATTGTGTTTGGTTTTCAAAACTTAATGGATGATCTTGCATGTTTTTAACTCATATAGCTTTGGTATGATTAAGCTATGGTATTAAGAAGTCACACCAAAATTAACCACGCTTCCGCAAAGCCAGGGTGTGACACCTTTAATTCCTATTTTACCTAAATTTCAATCGTTTAAAAAATTATTATTATTTACTATGATTATAATAGAAACAAACGTTTATATTCTTATCTAATTTTTAATTAATATTATTATTATTATTTAATATGATCATAATAAAAATAAATGTTTATCTTTATCTAAATATTTATTCTTATCTAATATTTTGTTTGAAATTATTATCATTTAATATGGGGGATAAATAGGAAAATAGGGTGAGAAAGCACCAGAGAGTGACATATTTCCAAAAAAAAATTTGTTTATTAGTATAGGAAGATATCAAGAGTAAATTACGATTTTGGCCCCTGTGGTGATATCACTTTTACCTTTTTAGCCAAAAAACGAATCTTTTAACATCTGAGCCCACAACGTCTTTTTTTCTAACCATTTTGGCCCAAAAGGGTTAGAAAAAAAGGGTTAGAAAAAAAGACGTTGGGGTCCAAAAGGGTTAGAAAAAGAGACGTTGAGGGCTCAGATGTTTAAAAATTCCTTTTTGGGCTAAATGGGTAAAAGTAATATAACCACAGGGGCCAAAATCGTAATTTACTCTAATATCAAATTAGATAACTAAGTTTGAATTTGAAGTAAATAGATAAATATAAAAGTAATAATTAAACTAAATAAATATTTAGTAGGAGGATTATCTATATTTAATTAGAAGAGATTAAACTAAAATTATAATTATCCATAAGGCATGGCCTAATATGATGACAAGTGTCCTCAAAGTGGTTTCTTTTATTATATATATAGATTTATCAGTTTTTGAGTAAATTATAAGTTTTGTCATTTATGTTTACACCAAATTGCAGGCGGTGTCCTTTGCCTTTAAAATTGATAGGTTTTGTACTTTATGTTTCAAAATCCAACACGTGTAGGATTTTGAAACATAAAATATAAAAGCTATCGGCAAAGGACACCGCCTGCAATTTGATGTAAACAGAAAGGACCAAACTTGTAATTTACTCTTAGTTTTTTTAGTATAAAGGGTATTCATGTCATTTAACACCTACTTAACTAAGAAAACTAATCTTCATCCAAGCGGTAACTTTAGAAAGTTAGAGACTATAGGTAAAATTTGAGTAAACTACGTGGACTATCCGGGCATTTCAAAAGAAAATACCACATGTCAGCACCATATTCTTTTCTTACTAAAACTTTCTAATCTTCTTATTTTAAATAAACTCGAATTTTGAAATTTAATTATGATAATGTTTTTTTTTTACTTTGAGAAAGATTAATATTATTTTGAATTCTAATTATTCCATAATTAAGGAAAGAAAGAATTTTATCCAGGTTATTAAATAAAGAAAACTTTTTTTAATGTTCTTGTTTTATATTGGTTTTAAAAGTAAACTATGTTTATTACTATGGCCACGGCGAACTTCTTTTGTCATTTAGTCTGTGTTTACATGTGTTTTGAAATCACTACGAGCGCGTTACGCACAGAACCGCTGACAAGAATAAAAAGAAAATGTAGAAAAAAAAACAGTATAAGATAACCGAAAGAAAATCAACAAAAAAAGTTTTATGGTAATGATGTTGTTCCTATGAAACCCGTGGTCAGAGATGAGCAAATGGTATTGGGTACCGATACCGAATTTCCCGAACCGAAAGATTTTAAGTCAATTCGGTAGCAACCTTTTGCTTTCCTGGTACCGGTTTGCTACCAGTTTTTACCTTCATATACCTGTACCGTAACCGGTATTTTCGATACCAGTACCAATTTAGTATCGGTTGGCACCGAGCTCATCCCTAGCCCTTAAACAAAAAAAAAAACACTAAAGTTGAAGAAAATCAATAAAAAAATTGTACGATACCGTTGGTGTTTGTACGGTACCCGTGATCAGGGATGAGCAAATGGTATTGGTTAGAAGTACCGAATTTCCCGAACTAAAAATTTTCAATATCAATTCGGTACCTACATTTGATGTTTTCTGTACCAGGCTGGTGCCGGTTTTTACCTTCATGTACCGAGACCGAACAGGACCGTACCGGTATTTTGATAAAAGATGGATAAATGGGAAAAAAAAAACTTGCCACGTGGCAAGGTTTAAATGGAGAAGGTAGTATTCATTTTAAATGAAAGAAAAAACACAAGGCTTGCCACGTGGCAAACTTTGAATGGTGAAGGAACTATTTACAAGCTTGGTTTTTTAATATATAGGATAATATTGTTGATTCAAGTTTAGAACCCAGACATTATTTTTTTGTATCGGTTTTAATAGAGATTATTATTGTTTCAAGGCTAGAACCAGAATATTAGTTTTTTAGTATTGTAAATCGGGTGTGTGCATATATCTTAGAAAAAAAAAAGAGATGGGTCCGGTGATTGTTAAGAAAGAGCATAAAATTACAAACGAAACAACAAATGGATTGTACAAAGAAAGTATTTAGAAATTTGTGAATTTTAATAGTATTTTCATTTTTTATTGTTAAATGTAATGTAAATTTTTGTACACGTTATTATATTTTAATTTTCTATTATACAGTCTACTATATTATTATTATTATATGGTAAGTAAAGTTTTTTCTTAAATGAGTTATTTAAAAAAAGTAAACTACTTAAAACGGGGCATAAAAGTAACAGACCCAGAAAGAATTAATAAAAAGAGTAAATTTCTCGATCCCAAATTTCACCTTTAGTTCCTGTATATTTAAAATTAGATGGTTGTTCCCGGTAGTATTCTCACTAGTTACTCAGGTATTCTCCTACATTAACGTCAAAAGTATAAAAGAGGGTCTTACCAAATTTTCATGTCGCAACTGCAGTTCAAGTACCTTCTTGAGTTCTTCAACAATATTGTTCGTATCTGGACGATGTGCTTGCTCCTTATTTAAGCAAGAATATGCCAATGTTGAGAATTTTATCAGTGATCCTGGGGACATTTGATTTCTTAGATCAGGATGGATTATATCCCCCAACATTTCGTTTTCATAATGATATTTGGCCAATCTAGCAAGACACCTATGCTTCTCATTCTTAATATACGCCTTCCTCCCGCATAGTATTTCGAATAGAACGACACCGAATGAGTAGATGTCGGACTTGTGGGTCACACCTCTCGCCTTTTCAATTTCTGGGTCTATATACCCTACAGTGCCAATGGGCTCAGAAAAGACGACTCGGTCCATGCGACTAAGTGATTGTTTGATGGAAACTTTAAAACCGGATAACTTGGGTTCCCAATTCTCGTCTAATAAAATCGTGGAGCTATTGATGTTAAGATGTATAACACCATATCCACGCCCCTCGTCGTAATGGAGGTAACTCAACGCATGAGCTACGCTTACACATATCTTTAATCTTTGTGTCCATGTGAGGTCCCGGCTATTTAGATGCTCCTTGAGACTTCCTTTGGCCGCATACGTGATTATGATGATCTTCTCGTCTTTTTCATCACAAAAACCTACAATAGAGACTAGATTTTTATGCTTGAGATCAGACAACATTGAAATTTCGGTCCAGAACTGGAAGTCTCCTCCTTGCTTATGATCTAACCTCAGCGCAGCAATCTTCATCAACCTCCCAGAACACAAGAGTCCTCCTTTGTATATTAGTCCAAATCCACCATGTCCAATAAGGTTATCCTGATTAAAGTTGTCGGTGGCTTTTACTACATCTTCAAGTGGGATTTGTAAGTGGGCAAACTTCATCATTGTTGATGCCATATATGTCTCTGTTTATCAAGTAAAGAAAAGGAGCTCAAAATCAGTGGGTTACAAATGAATGAGAAAGGGAGATATACTTATGATCAACCACACTATATCATACATATGTAATGTTCTGTTTAAAAAAAAAAAAAAAAAAAAAAAAAACATTATTGAAACTGACGTCCTTCTCTTTTAGATATCAGACTTGTTGTAATCCGTGGTTTTCGTTGCGATGATTTACCAAAACCTCCTCAACAAATATATTTTGTCGTGTTGAATAGGCCGGTTATAGTTAAAACGGGTTGAACCGGCGTACCTGGTAATTAAGGGGTTGAACCAGATATGAAAAGGAGAAGCAGGGACGATGGATCTGAACAGAAGCAGTGGCGGCGGTAGACGAGATCTGGACACTAGCAGTGAGCGGTGGGGACGAGATCTGTAACTGAAGCGTCGGCCAAAAACGTAAAAGGACCCGTAAATTAAAAAAAAAGTATATATTACAGTTTGGTCATCTAGAGAGAAAAGTAGGATAGCCGTTGAGGGAGATTAAGAAGTGGCTGTATCAATTTTCATATTTTAGTGTTTGTGTAGATGCAAGTTTAGACAAAAGGATTTTGTAGTTCAAGGATTTTGGTTTAACAATGCACAAACTATCTACACACCACGTGTAGATAGCCAACCCAAAAAGGGGTTTTTTGTCTTATATGCACACTCTGCAGTGTCGAGTTGTGGTCAAAGTGCGACGTTTTGGTCCGGTTAACCAGACAAAGACTGACGGGTGTCTGACGGGTCTGTTGACCTGACCAAAACGCCGAGCTTTGGCCGCGTTAACCAGACAAAAGACTGACACCCGATTAGTCTTTTGTCTGGTTGACAGGACCAAAACGCGGCCAAAGCTCGGCGTTTTGGTCCGGTCAACAGACCCGTCAGACACCCGTCAGTCTTTTGTCTGGTTGACTGGACCAAACTACCGCTCTTTGGCCACAACTCGACACTGCAGGGTGAGCATATAGAACAAAAAATGTCTTTTTGGTGTGCAAATAGCCAATTGGGTGTGCCAATAGGTACACCCTTAATTTATGGTTTTATATTTCTAGTTTATTTAATATTTAAATTAGGTAGACTTGGTAGTTGGTTTGACCTATTTATTTGGATGTGTACGTTGGTGATGGGTAGAAGAGTGGGTCAGGTAGACTTGGTAGTTGGTTTGACCTATTTATTTGGATGTGTACGTTGGTGATGGGTAGAAGAGTGGGTCATCATGTTTACCGGTTCTTTAGGTGATTTTTTGTGGGTGTGCCTAAGCTATTTGCACACCAAAAAGACATTTTTTGTTTTATATGCACACCCTGCAGTGTCGAGCTGTGGCCAAATAGCGGCAGTTTGGTACGGTCAACCAGACAAAAGACTGACGGGTGTCTGACGGGTCTGTTGACCGGACCAAAACGCCGAACTTTGGCCGCGTTTTGGTCCTGTCAACCAGACAAAAGACTGACCGGGTGTCAGTCTTTTGTCTAGTTAACGCGGCCAAATCTCAGCGTTTTGGTCCGGTCAACAGGCCCGTCAGACACCCGTCAGTCTTTTGTCTGGTTGACCGGACTAAAACGCCGCACTTTGGCCACAGCTCGACACTGCAGAGTGTGCATATAAGACAAAAACCCCCTTTTTGGGTTAGCTATCACACTTGGTGTGCAGATAGTTTGTGCCTTTTTTGTTAGTTTTATGGGTAGGTTTGGTTCTGTAAAGGCTATATATAGCCCATCCTTTAATGAATAATATTTGCAGCATTTCTTCATTTGTAAATACAAACTGCCTCAAGTTTCTTATATTGCATTGTTCATACATACATTACCTGAGTTTGTGTATTGAGTGTGTTTTGTGTATTTGGGGCCTGAACCAACACTCTCAGTGTATTGAATGGAACAAGATAACTGCAATCGAATAGGAGTAAAAGAGTTCAAGATTTTGGGAATGACTACCAATATAACTTGAGGTATATATTCTTGAAATTCATCGTACTTCCACATTAGAATCAGCGTAGAGGTCGATTGGCTAGGTTTACATGGTAGTAAGATGCTTAAATTTCTGATTTACTAGCGTATAAGATGGAGACGAATATTTCCTTCACATGTGTAATTTATGTGTAGGAAATATGACTACACATCTTTTACATGTGTAGATTCTAAAAAAGCATTGTAGTTCAACCATTCTTTGTATTTAATCTTTTTACAATGAAAATTATAATTTTTTGTTTCTCCTGTTATTCTTGATAGAGAAAATGTTTTTGTCGTAAACCCTCCCTTACTAAACTAAGAATAACTAAAAATGTGAACATGGTCGGTAAAGGAATGAAGGGCCAAAAATACTACAACAATCATACCCAGTAAATCATATTAATAGCAAAACTATTGGTAGAGTTTAGGGGTCGGATGTAAGCAAACCTTACATTTATCCCTTGGAATAGAAAGATTGTTTCCGAAGAGACCCCCAACTCCAATACAAAAAAAAAAAGACAAACAAACAGAACTAAAACGATGGAGGCAGAAACTACCAAATAATAGAGGAAGTAGAGCGAGAGTAACATAGTAAAATAGAAACACAAACGCACCGCGTGTGTGTGAAATCATGTACAGGAAGGCAATCACATGTAGGGATGTCCAAACCGCTTGCCGCTGGCTCAAAAAATGCCCATTCGATTTTTGACTCGGTTGTAAACAAGTCGATTGGTTCAGTTAGGTTTGTAAAACAAATCAAAAATGAGCAAATCTCCGCTCGGCTCGGAGTATTTTCTTAATTTGTTTTATATATATACACAAAAAAATATAAATTATATTTATAGTTTTATATATTCCACTCTATTGGACTTTGACCAGCTATATATGAATATGTATGTGTGTGTGTATATATATATAGGG
Organism: Helianthus tuberosus; assembly: GCA_030545235.1. Lineage (NCBI taxonomy): Eukaryota > Viridiplantae > Streptophyta > Magnoliopsida > Asterales > Asteraceae > Helianthus > Helianthus tuberosus. Next base: position 73,866,650 of record CM060359.1, read on the forward strand.
GATGGCTAGAATGAGAACCACCACGAGTTGTAAGAACCATGAGAACCGCGCCCCGCGGGTGGCCGTCGGCGACGAAATTTTTTTTACACCTAGATCCGTATATTTTAGGGGGGGTGTAAAATTTTCGGTTCAAACGGCGCGCCCGAGGGGGTAGTTTTTTACGCCCAAAGTTTGGTAAAAAAAAAAAGAAAAATTAAAAAAATTAAAAAAACCCAAACTTTGGGCGTAAAAAACTACCCCCTCGGGCGCGCCGTTTGAACCGAAAATTTTACACCCCCCCTAAAATATACGGATCTAGGTGTAAAAAAAATTTCGTCGCTGACGGCCACCCGCGGGGCGCGGTTCTCATGGTTCTTACAACTCGTGGTGGTTCTCATTCTAGCGGCCCCCTATATATATATCTATTATATATAATAAATGAAAGGTGATTTGGGCCACGTGTCAACACCAGAGAGCCCCTAAATGCCCTTTTTTCCCGCCCAACAGTGCATTCCCCTTCTTATTTTCCTTTATCTACAAACCACTGATTTCATATACAAGATGACCCACATTCACTTTTTGAAAGGTCTGCCCACATATACAAAAGGGCAAACCACTGATGAACTACTGCCCATATTCAAAATCTTGGCTCCAGATTTAAAATTCAAAATTCAAACCGTATACATATATAACCTACATGATTCTGCCGGATTTCTTTTATATTTCAACCCAAACCCTAAATATCAGAGCTTCTTCTTCACGCTTCTTCTTGCCTGATTCCAAACCCTAAGCGATCCTTTCCTCCATCAGTTCTTCCTTCATCGATTCATCAATATTAATCATAGGTATGTTCTTATTCTTCTTTCTCACACTTATTTATTAATTTTTAACTTTTTTGTCATGTTTTTGTTCAGTAGTTTTCTGAAATGATATGTTTCATATCGAAATAGGTATGTTGCATATCTTTGATTCGGATTCGAGCTGTTATTTTGTAACGATTTAACGTAACTGATCGATTTTGAAGCTTTTGATGATCCGAACTGCATCGATTTGAGTTTGTGTTTTTGGTTAGGTTTTGCAGGTGGGGGAATCGATTCCTTCCAGAAATCGATGAACCCTAAATTGATCTCCCAAACCCAGGTAAATCTCTGCTTTCAGATCTACACAACTATGCTTCATATTTTGTTATATAAGATCAGTCGATTTTAGGGGTTTAGGGCTTTTTATTTTCGTTTCCATATTCTTTTGTTTTAGGGTTTTAGGGCTTTTTATCTTCAACACATCTAAGATCAGAAACCACTGCTAGCATTGAGATCTCTGAATAGGCTTTGTCGCTGTCGTGATGTTCATTCAACTGTAAAGAATCTCCAAGCTTCATCAGGTACTATTTTTTATGTTTTCTTTTCATTAATATGTGTTGTTTCGAGATTGATTGCATTCAGGAGATTTGTAGGCTGTTGATTTCTTTTTATTTTGTTGTGTTTCAAGATTTTGTTGATTTGGTTAATTGCACGAGTTTGTATACTTATGTTGGGTGCCTACAGTTTCTATTATGTATATTAAAATCAGGTTTGAATATGTGGTTTATCTGTGTTTGTTGATGTGTATCTGTTGATGCTCTCAAAAAAAATGTAATCAGCTTATTTATACTTGCTATATGTCTGTATGTGTGTTCGTTAATGTGTATTTGTTGAGTGTTGAAGTTGTTAGTGTCTTCTTTTAGATCTGTATGATCATAGTAATATCGAATCTTTGATGGAGCTTATATCACGATCTGGAACAGTTAATTGTTATAGAATAAGAGAGTAGGTGGTCGGATTGATTCTAGAGACGAAAAATAATATCAATGGTTCTGAACTTTCTACTCTACTTGCAATACATTCGTGTTCACGTGCTTACTGATGGGCGTGATGCTTTAGATGGTTCAAGTGTTGTTATGATTCTAGAATGATGCTGGGTTGTGGTCGAATTTCTAACTGCACATTTCTGGTCACCAAGAGCTAACTGTATCAGCTTTTCTTTTAGACCTGCATGGTTTGACTGCATGCTGGTAATAGGTCTGGATTAAATATTTGGATGGTTCATACTTTAAAGGCCCAGTTCGAGCCCCATGTTCAGATGAAAGGAGGCTGGGTTTGCAGGGGTTTATTGGTCAAAAACAATGCTGGGTTGCCCGGGGTTGGCCATATAATTCTGGCATACCATGTTTGGTTACTAAGTTTTGGCACTCTAAGTTTGGACTCCGTGTTTAGCTTGCTGTATTTGGCTCTCTGTATTAATTGGTATGGTTCTCCAATGCTTCGGGTTGGCGTCGAAGTGCATGCTTTTATGGGTCCCCAACGGTTCAGGTTGGTGTCAAAGTGAATATGATGATTCTTCATTGAGTAATTGAACACCTCGACGCAGAGAAACCGATAGGCAAGATGATGATTCTTCATTGAGTAATTTAGTCCAGCCGGTTGCAGATGCAAGAGAAAGTAACCATAGTGATGTTGAGGCATCTGGTATTAATATTTAACCAATAAAATCTTCTGCTGGCACTTGAGTTGCCACTAAAGGTGAGCGTTATATGTATTATGTCTTTTGTCACATGGTCAGCCATATATTCTTATGATTGTGATTCTTCACCAGATGATGAAAATCCTGCCGTTCTGGACTGTATGGTTTTGAACTGACTATCATGCCTTGGGTGCACAATAATCAGTTCTTAGTGTACATATTTTGTTTTTTACAGCTACTTTTATAATTTTAATTATTGAATGTAAGATGATCATCTTCAAAACGCAAATCCAAACATGCCTTGTGTTCATCTTAGTAGCATCTCTAGAATGCCGCTAGCATCTCAAATTGAGTTGGAGCGATCATATTAACAAAATGGTTCCATAGTTTCAAAAAAAATTAGTAAGTGTTTTGTTTTTGGCTTGACCTGAACTGTTTCCACCAGCTCTAAGGAAAGGAGCTTCTAGAATTGCTTATAAAATCAACTATATATAGCACGAGTGGATATAATTCGAGTACCCTAGCTTGCGTAGTTAATTTATAGTGCAGATTTCTTTGAGCGAGCATGCTAGATCCTTTATCAAATCCATGGAAGAGCTACTGGTGCACATAGTCACCGTCAGGTAACCCTGTTCTATTTTGAATCTTTAAAATGGTAAATGTTTTTTTGATAGATGGTAGATGGTATAGTTTAATATATGAGCTTTTGTTTTGTGGTAGTATGATTTACAGTATTTATAATTAACATATGAGCTTATGTTTTGTAGTCATATGATTTATGGTATTTATAATTGACATCTGGCTATTAGGGACACCTTCACTGCTGGCAATGAAGCTTTCGATGGTTTTGCTGCTGACCCAAATGAATTTTTCTGAGAGATGATGCAAGTCCAGCAGTAAGGTTTTTTTATCTCTTATAGTTTGTTGTATAGATTATATATTTGAAACTAATGTAACATGTCAATTTAGTTATAAATTGTATTATGTTTTATTCCAGGTCATGATCATGATGATGCAGTTGTTGATAACCCCTTGCTGAATTATTCCAAGTCTAATCGGAAACTTCATACTACAAATTAAAAAACAAGCCCCCCTTACTGAATTATTTTTACCAGCTAATAACTATAGGAACAAAAACATGATACACATTTTTGTAATGAAACCCAAATCAGATTTGCTACTGCAACAAATCTTCACATCAACAAATGAACTTATCAACTTTAATTCTGCACTAAATCTATCCTTTACGGCTCAAGTGGATGAACAATAAACTGTAAATGGCGCGAGTACAGTTCAGTGGAGTTAACTTCCGATTCTGCGGATGGTGAAATTCACTTGATTCGTATCAATTTAACACCGGATGTACAAACAATGTTCAATTCTACCCAAAACAAATCTGATCTGTTTATTCGTGAATGAGGATAACTGCAGATTCGGAAAACTTTACAGCAGCGAATAAACCTGCAGATTTGGGTTAAAACAGTGTTTTGAAACCACTTTTCGGTTAAAACAATGTTTAAAACCACTGTTTTGTTAAAACAGTGTTGTTAAAACAGTGTTTTGAAACCACTTTTGGGTTAATAGTGTTTGAAACCACTGTTGGTTTAAAACAGTGTTTGAAACCACTGTTTTAACCCAAAAGTAGTTTCAAAACACTGTCTTAACAACACTGTTTTAACCCAACAGTGGTTTCAAACACTGTTAACCCAAAAGTGGTTTCAAAACACTGTTTTAACACTGTTTTTACCCAACAGTGGTTTCAAACACTGTTTTAACCCAAAAGTGTTTTAACAACAGTTGTTTGACTTTGGTCAAACAGTGGTTTGACTTTGGTCAAACAGACTTTTGAACTACTAAGAATCATATTTTTGCAGTCAAACAGTTGTTTGACTTTGGTCAAACAGTGGTTTGACTTTGGTGACTGTGACCTCGGTTTTAACAGCATCCTCACAATTGCACCAAGGTTATCAATTTGAAGATCCATCATGCCACATTGGAAATGCAATCGAGGCGATCGATTAGAACATTACTGGTATGTAAGCTTTTTTATATAATGATTGCGATTTGTGATTGATTTGTTTTTGTTTAGTCTAATAAAGTATCAATTTGTTTTTATTTGGTTTTGGGATTCCGGCTCCCCTGTGTCTCGATCGATACTAGGTTTTTGCCATTGATTGTGATCTGGATCTGAAAACTACCTGATTTTTCTTTATTTTGATGCGTAATATGTCTGAATTGTTAATCCTCATAAACAGTGTGTTTATATAATGATCCTTTATATTCTTTTTATAAAAATTCAAATTATAGATTGATCTAAAAGAATTAAGATATTTATATTTGATTATAGTGAATATGAGAACAAGCTAATCAGATTCAGATTCTCATCTTAATTTGTGTCTCTATCGATACTAGGGGTATTCGTCAGATTTCATGTTATTCAGTTTCATATTTATTCGATCTAGACCAAAATAATATTATCTTCTTTAAAAAAATGTACGCCATTCCTTCTTAGACTTTTTAAAGTTGTATGTTAGTGTGGTTCTTTGATTTTGGTGTGGACTTTTACTTTTATGTGATTGGTCAATGAGTGTAAAAGTATTTATAAATAAACCATGTGTTGCTTTTTACAGAGGACTCATGGTTAAACATAACAATGTTATCCCAGATGGGCACTTTAAGAAGCATTGGCAGAATATGTCAAGACATGGAGACGCTAATGGTATGTTCTAAACTTTTGGTGGCCCACTTCGTTTTTTATTTATCTTGCTGTCGTTACCAATTTACATCTTTTTTTTTCTTCCAAATTTTCTACGGGGAATGAAGAGATTCCTAAAAGTTTGATGGTGGTATGAAGCTTTTTAATGTCTAATTTATAATGATAGAATTATGTATCATTAAATTAGTTTGAGTTTATCTTTTATACTCCTTTTTCACTTCAGCTACCAACAACTTCACATCTCAAGGCTCGCCAATTTGTTGACGAAGATCATACAGCCCAGTTATGCTTTGTGATTGCTATTAAAACACTTTTTACTTAAAACTGGATTGATTGATTCACTAAACCTTTTTTTTTTGAAAATTTTGTTGTAGAATATAACCTCTTCTTCATAAAAGGAGGACGATTGTAATCCCCTTTTGAATATAGTATTAAAGTAGGTGTTTTTTATGCATTTACTATTTTTTGTCCATTGTATTTGGTGGAATGCAGGACAAGAATATAGTATCCGGTGGTTTCGACCTCAACGTGTTAGGTGGACTCCAGGTCAAGAAATGTTGGATATTACATTCTGTGTATTAACTAAAGCTGGTAATGATTCACTATCAAGCACAATAATCAAACTATTGCCACAACCCTAACTTTTAATTTTCTAATTACTTACATTCAGTGATCTATTTTGTTGCTTACCATGACAATGAATGGGGGATTCTTGCTCTTGATGAGAAGTAAGCACCCGTAACTTGTGGATAATACGTTTTTTTTTTTTATTGAAATCGGTTGTTTGTTTATGGGTTTGATTGTGGTTGGATAATCAATCACATAAGTGTAGTTCACATATATTTATGAGATTTTGGATTTCTTATTATTGGAATTTTTTTGTCAATTGTAGCATCAGTGGTCGTATTCTGACAAATGGCTTCCGGATACAAGTGGCAGCTCCCGAGGCATAAAGGAAGTATTGAGTAGCTGTTTAATGGTGGAAATGAAGAAGTCGGCAATCCAGACAACCACATCAGGCAGCAGAGCGGACTGATTTATGGTCCAGCTATGTTAATCCAGCAAGCACGGTTATAGCGTGCTATATGCGTTGGTGTTAACTGGAGGCGACGGAGGCGTTGGTGTTGTTGACTGGAGGGATTGGATCTTGAGTTGGGTTTTTCTTAATTATGCAGGCATAGAGGAACGAATTTTGTACTCAATTGTTTTAAGATATACATTTATTTTTTAATACAATGTAATTTACAAACACGAATCATAATCAATCAATAAGTTTATAACTTTTATTACACGTTTATAACCCATGATTAAATTTATGAAAAGTTTATAACTCTTCTGTAGCCATTACATTTAATATGTCACTTTTTGTATGATTTTAATTATGTATTAATCATAAATAGTTTTTAATATAAGTAAGTTTCTCGAGCCCGGGAAGCAATCCCGGGTGATCACCTAGTATATACATATGTATAGGGTAAGGTTATTGTAAAAAAGGTTAAAAATGTGAGAAATGTGAGAAATATTGTGGAGATGACATGTGTCCTCCATCTAAATTAATTCAAAAGGGTAAACAAGTAATTTTATAATTAATTCAATTAATTCAAAACTTACCATAACCGCCACCTTAATTATAGGAACAAGATTTTTTTAAAAGATCTCTAAAAAAACACTACGAATAACACTGCAACCACCATTCAGCACATATATAACTCCATTCAATAATTATATAACACCATTCAGCAAGTATATAACACCATTCAGAAAGTATATAACACCATTCAGTGAAGAATATAACACCATTCAGTAAAAAATATAACACCATTCAACACATATATAACACCATTCAATAGTCATTACACCTCTTTAAAGAATATAACACCATTTAGTAAAGAATATAATACCATTCAGCACGTATATAACACCATTCAGTAAAGAATATAACACCATTCAATAAAGAATATAACACCATTCAGTAAAGAATATAACACCATTCAGCACATATATAACACCATTCAGCACATATATAACATCATTCAATAATCATTAAACCTCTGTATCATCTTCTCCACTTCCGGCACCACCACTGCCGCTCCGCCGCTGCTGTCATGTAGAGAGAGAAATCATCTGGTCGTGCGATGTAGAGAGAGAGATCGCCGCTGCCGCACCACGACTGCCGATCCGGCACCACCACCGCCGCACCACCACCGCCGCACTACCACTGCCGATCCGGCACCACTACCGCCGCTGCCGCTCGCCGCCGCCGCTCCACTGCGATGTAGAGAGATAGATCAAAATTGTAGAGAGAGAGAGAGCTCTTGTCGTGCGATTGGAGAGAGAGATCGGAATTGTAGGGATTTTGATTACAGTTTCCTATTTTGAATGAATATAAAGACTTTATTACCCCTATAATTTTCAATTCAGTCCAAAAAAATAAAACAAATTTTATAATTTGGTCCCTATTAATCTAAACCATTAGATCAAAGATCTAATGGTGTAGATTATTTCTTATCCTTCTCACACTTTTGATCTTTTTTACAGGAACCTTTACCTATATGTATATATATATATATATGTGTGTGTGTGTGTGTGTGTGTGTGTATAGGGGAGGGTTCAAAAGAAAACTCGTTTTATTAAGAAAACTTGAAAACTCTATATTACATAGGTGCAATATATCATATATTGCATATGTGTAATATATATTGCACATGTGTAATATATATTACATATGTGCAACATATCACTATTGCATATACTTCATATATGTAATATATATTGCAAATATATAACATATGATATATTACACATATGCAATAATAAGGGTTGAGTTATAATACAAAAGATTTAAAAATAAGAAGGGTAAGAAGGCATCAGAGAGTGACAAGTGTCCTATGAGTAATTAAATGGAAAGGGTAATTTTGTCTACAAGAGGAAAGAGAATATGCACATGCAAGTCACATGCTATTTCCCCCTAACTTTTAAACGTCCGTAACTTTTTTATACATCATTTGTTTAAAAAAAAAATTATACCATAAAAGCGAGCGTTTTTTATCTTTAATATGAGTACCATATTGTTATATTTTTCAAAAAAATTTCAAAAACCCAGTTGTATATTACACAATGGACATGATGTAAAACACAATGTAAATTAGATTAAAAACACAATCAATGACAACAGATAAAGACACAATAGACAACATACTAAAACACAATGAACATAACGTATAACACAATGGCGATAACATATAACACAATAAGAATCAGACTAAATAAAAACACAATTGATGACAAGAGATAAAAGACACAATTAATGACAGCAAATAAAAGACACAATGGAGAGCAGATGAAGACACAATGAAAAACAAACTAAAAACACAATACATAACAAACTAAAACACAATGAACAAGATAATAAAAAAATTGAACAAATTATTAAACCACAATGGACAACATATTAAAACACAATGAATAACATATTACACAATGGACATGATGTAAAACACAATGTAAATTAGATTAAAAACACAATCAATGACAACAGATAAAAACACAATGGACAACATACTAAAACACAATGAACATAACGTATAACACAATGGCGATAACATATAACACAATAAGAATCAGACTAAATAAAAACACAATTGATGACAAGAGATAAAAGACACAATTAATGACAGCAAATAAAAGACACAATGGAGAGCAGATGAAGACACAATGAAAAACAAACTAAAAACACAATACATAACAAACTAAAACACAATGAACAAGATAATAAAAAAATTGAACAAATTATTAAACCACAATGGACAACATATTAAAACACAATGAATAACATATTACACAATGGACATGATGTAAAACACAATGTAAATTAGATTAAAAACACAATCAATGACAACAAATAAAGACACAATGGACAACATACTAAAACACAATGGCCATAACGTATAACACAATGGCGATAACATATAACACAATAGGAATCAGACTAAATAAAAACACAATTGATGACAAGAGATAAAAGACACAATTAATGACAGCAGATAAAAGACACAATGGAGAGCAGATGAAGACACAATGAAAAACAAACTAAAAACACAATACATAACAAACTAAAACACAATGATCAAGATAATAAAAAAATTGAACAAATTATTAAACCACAATGGACAACATATTAAAACACAATGAATAACATATTAAACACAATGACCTGAACTAATAACACAATTTATAGAAAACCCAGATATAACAAAATCTTCATTGTGTCATATATTGTGTTATAGGTTTTTATAAAAACGCAATGGATAGAACTCAAATTAACATTGTGTTATAGGTTTTGATAATAACACAATGTATAGAAACTCTACTGACCAAAACCCAGTTAAAAGACACAATGACCTGAACCTTTAACACAATGCCAAAAAACCCAGTAAAAATGAAATTTTTTATTTTATTTTTATATGATAATATGGTACTCATATTAAAGATAAAAAAACGCTCGTTATTATGGTGAAATTTTTTTTGAAAAAAAATATCGTATGAAAAAGTTATGGACGTTTTAAATCGATGGGGGAATTGGCATGTGTCTTGCATGTGGAGAGAGAAAATCCATAAATATAGGATTCCCTTTATGCCCTTCTATTATCTTCTTTTCCCTACAACCAATCTCAACCCTCCAAATCTAAGATCAATGGACTAGAATCCTTCTTACACTTCTTATTTATTTTATCCTTTGTATTTGATCCTAAACCGCAATAATAATATATTACACATGTGTAATATAGAGTTTTCGAGTTTTCTCCTTAACTATGAGTTTTTAATTAAACTCTCCCCTATACACACATACATACATACACACATACAAATTTTACTCAAATCAGATCAATAAAAATTTGAACACTAAATCCAAAAGTAACACCCTAAACCGCTAAGTGACAATCTTTTACCCAGACAGTCTGCTCATCGCTTCATTGTCTCCCGCTCTCACCCTAAGTCGATCATCTTTCGCTCCCACTATTATTGCTCTCTACAGTCTGCTTCTCGTCTCATCGACCACAACATTGTCATTCATGAAAAATATTATTATATGAAATGTGGTTGCTTTTAAAGGTATAAAAACTTGAGACCCAACATCGTCACTGTCCCTTTTTGCAAATTTAAAGATGGCACACTAGATAGTAGGGTTGTCCAAATCGCTCGTCACTTGCTTGGAAATCTACTGCTCGAAAAATGTTCGTTCAATCATCGGTTCAGTTTGTAAACGAGCTAAGCACGAGCAAAGGTCCACTCAGCTCATGAATAACCCTAATCACATGCCAAGTCCTAGGTTCGATTCCCACAAAGGGGTTTCCTAGATTTATTGGGTTTCCTCTTTAATTGGTGTATAGGCATTATTGACTAATGGAGATGAATATGATCGAGTGGTTCCGCGGGTGACACGATGATACTCTAGTGATCCGTCAATGATCCAAATTTTTCGTTAAAAAAACATGCCAAGTGCACCTATATTGTAGCAAACTCTAAGCCCCTAAGACCCAGCTAAGGCACTATCATACCCTCCCTAACATGGGCAAAGCTTTATTTGGGTCGTGGCATTCCTCGGCCCCCACCGATTTTTCGCTCGTAATGTTAATTTTACTGAAAAGTTTCGAAATTCTCTTTTTTTAGTGTAAAATATTTTAGCTTTTAAGAGTCCGATCCTCACCGATTTGAATTTTGAAAGTTTGGCCCCCACTGAGTTTTTCTCAAGATTCGCCACTACTCTCTAAAAGTACTTAACCCTAACTCTACGTCTCCACAAACTCTTACTATGTATAAGGTTTTTAAAGAGGTGATACTCTAATAAAACATGATTAGTTCGTTCATCCAAGTTAACATGGGACAAAAATATAGTTAGAAATTTACGTTGCCAATTAATTTATGAATGAGGTTTCTGACTTCCGGTCGAGCCCACTCCATGTCTCCATTATAAACATTTCTAAACCCATCAAAATTCGTTTGATTTAATTTTTTTTAAGTTTTAGTTAATTAAAACTTTAAATTTTGATTATGGACTTTCTGAAAATTAATTAAAACTTTAAATTATTGTTATGGATTTTCTTAATTAATAATTTCCTTAATCAAACGACAGTTTTTTTTTTGAACGGCTGATTTCTTTAATCACCTGTCGTCTGTGGGACTTGAACCCAAGACCTTCCCCTTTTCGATGTAGGTGTTTTAAAGGCTTTGCCTTTGCCAATGGACCACCGCCCCATTGGTAATCAAACGACAAATTAAGTTCCCATCAAAGCTAACTGTTTTTATGGTATTACTCATTAAGTCAAATTAAGTAAATTATGATGATTCGTGAATAAATATTTAGCACTTAAAAACGAATAGTGTAGTATTTATATTATATTTCCGCGGGTTTGAGTCTCAAAGTGGGCAATAGATTGATTTTAGGAATAGATTTAGAAAAAACTATTACAATGAGATAAATTTGTTACATGTAGACTTCATTGAACATCTTGGTTGATGTTTTCAGCGTTAGAATCTTTGAATGAAAATATAATCATAGTAAACTTTAAATAAGATCAAAATGCATGATCTTTTCCCAAAAAGTATTCAAGTAAATAACTCAAATTATTGACCCAAAAAGTTTAAACCATGAAGAGGTCTTCCCCTTCTGGGCCTGGGCCCATCCAACTTGTGGCTAATGGATTACTCCCCAACGGTTGCTTGCTACTATCTCAATCTCCTTCATACAAATACATGTTGTCATAACCATCACTAGTGCCCTAGTGGTGGCCATGAGTATTTAATTTCCACCTATGGTGGGCCCATATGAGTTTTCCCCTCCAGGTCTCAAGTTCGAGTTTGAGTTTGGGTGATAGGGGTTTTCTTTTAAATTAGGGATCTATTGTGCGAGGGGGCTCTCTAGCACGGACCCGGTTAAGACAACGTATGCAAGACCTCCCGACATTCGCGAATAATTCACACCTTTAAAAAAACATACATGTTGACATACCCGGTGATAGGGGTTTTCTTTTAAATTAGGGATCTATTGTGCGAGGGGGCTCTCTAGCGCGGACCCGGTTAAGACAACGTATGCAAGACCTCCCGACATTCGCGAATAATTCACACCTTTAAAAAAAACATACATGTTGACATGCCTATTTATATCTTTGGTATCGATCACTTTAGGGTGATCTCGAAGCTTTGGCCTCAAGACTCCTAGCGGGTTTTCTGTGTTGGTAACACAACAACGTGCGGACTCGACTTGACGACTTATGAAGTTGCAACATTTGTTAGACATGAATCAATTGTTGTCTCTCTGTCAAATGATCATATGGATATGGGTCATGTAACTGAGTGGGTAGGGTTTGTCATTTGTGCTTTGTCTTGTCTTGGATCAGTGTTTGCTGCTATCTACAGGAGGGTCCCGAATAAATAATAACGAAAACATTCAATATTAATTTATTCAGATCACACAAAAATTTCATTAAATTTTCAACATTATTTTACTATTAAAATTAAACTAGTTATTAAGACCCGCACGTTGCGGCGGTGTCAAAAACATCAAGCAAAGAAAAAACTAATGTCGAAATGTTGATAAAATTAATTGAATCTTCATGCGTTGCGGCGTAGGACGTTAGTAATATTCAAAACTATATAAAAAAAGCGAGATCTTGATGTAAGCCCACGTGTCGTGTAATAAACTAAACTTTAAAAAATTCACTTCGAAACCTTAACAAATTCGATAATTTTAGTATTATTACATGTTACTTAAACCAATTCGCTCAATTCTCTCAAAATCAAGCCATTCAACAAATGATGATGCGGGGTGCTTATAATTTCCCACCGAACCCGACACCACCCGTTCAACCCCAACCGATCGCGACGCAACCCTTTCAACAATCCGAACCCGACGACGATGTGGAGGTTGTTCCCGAAACCCAACCGCCTAAAGGAAAAGGGAAACGAAACAAAGGCAAGCAAGTGGTGAGTGATCAACCGTCCAAACCGAAGTCGACCAAGTGGACGCCAATCGAAGAAGAAGCCTTAGCCAAGGCTTACATTGGCACGTCTGACCACCCGACAAAAGGTTCGTAATTTTTTTTAAGGTTTAATTTGTTTTTTTTGTTTATTTTTTCTTAACAGTTTGTTTTTTTTTAAGTTTAATTTGTTTTGTTGGTTATTTTTTCTAACAGTTTGTTTTTTTTTTTTAAGTTTAATTTGTTTTTTATGTTTATGTAATGTGGTTTTAATATTAATGAAAATATTTTGTTAGTATATTTGTTAAATGTTAAAAAAAAATTGAAGATTAAAAAAAAATAAAAAAACATAAAAGTGGTGGAGGACTATGACTAGGACCATCTTACCATGCCCTCTAGTTTTGAAGGATGGACCATCCTTGGGAGGAATATGACGTGGCGCCTACGTGGCGGATCATCCTCTAAGGATGGTCCATCACCATACCCACTAGCCTTAGTAAGTTGTACAATAACCTCTGTGTTGGGACTTGAGAGAAAGAGTGGCTCCTGCCTCATTAGAAAAGAAAATGGCTATTTGATAGTCTATAGGTGGCCCAATGAACTTAAGTAAAATTGAACATTAAACTTCTGAGGCAAAGTAATTTTGTTAAATTATATAGGGGAAATATAATAAAATTTTAAACGTTAGATAGAAAATTGAATTAATGTAATTAATTAACATGCACAAACATATACCAAGAGTGCAAGACAAATTGTATCCACCAATAAAACAAAATTTAATGTATATATTTCCATTTTTATAATTTCCTCAGCTCCTCTCCTTACTTTAATGGCTTCTATAATTAAAAAATGCTAACCATTTTAGTTTATTATCCCCATTTTTTTCTTTTCTTTTTATTCTTAAGGGGTAGTTTTGACATTTCACAACCCAACCATACTTCCAAAACTTAAAAAATAAATCCCTAAGATTTATATTCATCCATATTTTTTCACAAGCTAATATTGTTGAGCCTCCTCCTTTTACAAGTAGGTGAATCATCATTTTTATTGCTCAAGATTGCAGCCTCAAGCACACCAATTGGACTCTCAGGCAATGTACCACTCCCAAAGCTCATGGTACAACTCTTGATCACAACTTCCACACACTTTAGCACCCTCTCCTGAAAATACCCAACCCAAATCATATATATATTATTAAGATTTCATCATCTTATTAATAAAAATGTACAAGTAAATATGCATACCTTGTTTAAATGCTCAAAGAGTGCTAAAGTTTGAATCTTTTCAACTTCAACTCCAACTACACATATGGCCACTGCTGCTGCTATCTCAGAAGGTTGAAATTCCAAGAATTCAATACCTACATTGTGTCAAATTACAATTTTACCATATTTTTAAAAAAAATCAAGAAACTCAATCTTGACATAAAGTGATTGTTTTTAGGCAAAATTTGCTTTCTTTACCTTGGATCAAACCTAAAATAATCTGGGTAGACCTGAAGATTAAAGATCTTAAATTGGTTTGACTCTGACTTTGACTTTGACCATCATCATTAACCTTTCTAATGAATGAATCAATGAAGGAAAATGGAGTCACTGATTGCATTCTCCACTTCAATGTGCTCAAAACAATCAATTCCATTTTTTGAATTGTTTTTGCTTCAAACACAAATCTTGATTCACCAACCTGCAAAAAATGCAATCAAGTCTTTAAGTTTGACTTATTAAAATGGTTCAAAATAGTGTCATTTCATCAGACTGACCTGCAAATCCAAAATTGTGGGAATTTCAGTTTCTTCCACTTTGGCTGCAAGTGATAAACAGGTTACACTCAGCAACTGCATCATCCAAGGGCTGTCCTTCTATTAGTTGAACAAAATTAATGAACATTAAATTCGGTTATTAATGATCTATAATAATAATAATAAATAAATAAATAAATAAATAAAAAATTAAGCATTTAATCATGATTATTGTTTAACAACTCACAGGTAATTCATAAACTGCAAGAAATCTGTCCAAATAATTTACAGATAGATATGCACATAATGGTCCAAAATTAAATTGAGCATTGACCTGAATGAAAAAAAAAGTCAATATTAACAAAATTAGAACATCAATATTCAAGAACTCCAAAATTAATTCATAAAAAATATGCAAAATTGTTAAAAATATATATATATAAAAAAAAACCTTTAAAATCCAATCAACAGCTTGTTGCCTGGCAACCAAAAACAAGTTTTGATTTTTCAATCTTTTCAAATAAAGATCCAAACCCACATTTTGTTCATGTTCTTTTGAAGTCAACAAGGTCAATCTTGCATCATTTTGCAAAGGCAGATCGAGAAAATAGTACTCTGTTTCATCTTTCATTTTCAAGTTTGGATTTTGATTATGACCCTGATTAATATTCACGTCTAAACCTCTAAAATCATCAACATCAGCATAATCATCATAAGAAATGCAATCATTGTCTTCTTCACACAGTAAGCTTGAAAGTGCAAAATCAAGAGAGGGTGCCATTTCAAGAAACCCTAAAAAACAATTAAAAAAATGAAAAAAAATATATGGGCTTTTCAAGAAAAAAATGAAAGAATGTTGCAGATCAAAACTGGGATTTCTTCATTTTGTTGTAAAGATTGATTTTTATTGGAGATTGAGAAGGAATGAATAGATGAGACACACACTATTTGCTTAGTCTCACTCTAGAAGTAGAGAGAGAGAGAGAGAGAGAGAGAGAGAGAGAGAGAGAGAGGATGTGTGAGAAATGAATAGCAAGGAGTGCGGCTTATGTAGAGGAGAAAAGATTTCGTTTTAGGGTACGAGAGAGAAGATACATATATATATGTGTATTGTGAAAGGTGGTAAATATAATTTTACCTATTAGACCACCCGTAGTGGGGCGTGGTTTTAAAAAAAATTGAAAAAAAAAAACGTCCGGAAACGCCCCCACCCCCATTACGGCCGGCGTTTTTCGGCGTTATTTTTGGAAAAAATTGTTGTTGGCATGTTTATAAAAACGTCACTTTTGGATTGTGATGGGTTGACTGATTTTTGACTGGCCAATGAGAAATTAATTTGTTTTTTTTTTGTTTTTTTTAATGATTGGAAGGGCATTATTTAGGCATTATTCCTACTACGCCACTTTTGCAATAACGTCCCATGCTGACTGGACTGCCACGTGTCGGATAATGCCCTATGGTGAGGGCATTATTTTTCCTAACCACTACACATGGTCTCAAGGAACCATATTGGGTGTGTAATATATAACTTATTTTAAGTTACATATCATATTGTATTTGTATGTATTGCATACAAGATATAATTCAATAATTGATTATCATTTACATAATGTAATATAGTAACCTAGTAATATAATGAAAAAGTAATGTAGAATTTTGCATGTTTATATTTATTGGCGTATCTGAGAATTCATGTACACTGTTTGAGCTTGAAAAAATGTGTCATTCTGAAATGTTTTATTATTGTTATTTTTAAAATCAAATAGGTACTGAGCTCACTAAACCTAATGCCAATAGGCTAACTTCTAAGCCATAAAAATTGTGCCGTGGTCCTCCACGCACACCCTAATCACCGTCACTGTTTATACTGTCATCATATGCATCACGCTAAACATTAATATAAGTATATGTATGATTTTCTATCATTCTCTACTTAAAACAGGTTTTGTATGACTGACAAAACAAAAACAAAGTAGATAATCGGGCTTAAACGTCCATCCCTTCGTCACCCCTCCCCCCCCCTCAAAAAAAAACCTCTCTTGTTTTTTCGATTCATCGGAAATCGGAAAGGGGCCATTCTGATATTTGGGAAGAGGCGTACAAACAAATGTCGGAAATTTTGCATTATTTTGATGGATCCTAAGGAGAAGCCTTGAATTTGTTTCTGATTATACGTTTAGAAGTTTTCTCATAGTTGAAATCATAATCTCATTCACATCCTTAGTATAAGGGTTGTTTCTGTAATTAGTTGATAGTTTAGTTTATGTCATAATTAGTTTAGTTTAATAAGTGCGAGGACCGGATGCGACAAGGTGAAAGATAATAACCTACATGTTTTGGATCGACACATCCAGGGGGTCGCAACCCTTCACTGATCGACATCAGGAAACAAGAACAAAGGGACGCAACCTCTTCATCTTTGATTTCAGCCACAAGATCAAAAGACATGCTTGTTCGTGAAGAAACACGTCTATTGGATTCGCACCTCTTCGATATGTATAAGTAGGGTTAGGTTTTTCAATTGTAAACAACTCTCAATCATTCTGTACAATACATTCAATCAGATTCAATTGAAATTCTTGTTGTTTATTTTTGCTGTTTCATCTTTATTTTCGTATCAAGATTCATACATTGGGACCAACAATTGGTATCAGAGCCTAGGGTTCAAATCTGATACGTGTTCAATTCGTTCTTCAACCCGTGAATCAGAAATCAAATCGATTAAGAAGGAAATCGATTCAGGCAACAATTCGATTCAGTAAAATCAAATCAGTATTGAAGAAGGAGAAGCAAATCGATTCAGTATAACATCGATTCAGAACCAGAAAGCCACGAGGAAAGAACGAACAGAAGAAACCAAATCAATTTTAGTTGATTCAGTACCAATCGATTAAAATCTTAATCGGTTCAGAACCAGAAATCTTGAAGCCAAATAATCAACATCAAATTGTTTCAGCAATATCGATTTGAATATATATCGATTCAGAGCAGGAAGAGAATAAAATCGATTTCAGAAACAAATTGATTCAGAAACAAATTGATTCAGAGACAAAGGGCTGTTCTTTTGTGTCAACATACGTTTTCGTTTCCGAAGACGCTACTCACAAAAGTCCAGGTTCAATTCTTACGAATCTGTTTTGTGTTATTTTTATCGATCAAGAAAGATTATTTTCTGATTATTGATTTTTTAATTCTCATATAAATAAGTTTTAAGTTGTCTAAAGATTAGTTGTTATTCAATCCGGATTAGGAACCAGTCTAAAAGTTCCTGTGATTGTTTTCAAGTCCTAATCTTATTGGAATCCCATTAGAATAAGTCACTGTTTGGAATTAGTTTAATTCCTTGTTAAATTTTCATTACTTAACAAATTCTCATCAAAGTTTGTTGAGATTATTTACTTGTCCCCATTAAGAACATGGGTGATAATAGTGGCAATAAAGAAATAATTGTTATGCAAAAGGAAAGTGGTTCGTTAAACCATTTCCAATGTCCCATTTTGAAGTCCACAAATTATATAATTTGGGCTATCCGTATCAAGACTATACTTGAGGCAAACGGATTATGGGAGATGATTGAACCAAGTGAAGATACGCAACCAGATGTCAAGAAAGACAAAACTGCGATTGCATACTTGTTTCAAGCCTTACCCGAAGATCTCATATTGCAAGTTGCTAATTGCAAAAGTGCAAAAGAGGTATGGGAGGCATTAAAAACTAGACATGTTGGAATAGACATGGTGCAAAAGGCACGAATGCAAACACTCAAATCTGAATTTGATATGTTGCATATGAAAGAAGAAGAATCTATTGATTCGTTCACTGCCAAATTAAACAGTATCGTTACTAAGGCAACCAGCCTAGGATCAACATTTGATCAGCCTACGTTGGTACGAAAGTTACTAAATTCCGTGCCTGAAAGGTTTATCCATATGGTTGCATCCTTGGAACAAAATAATGATCTAGACACAATCTCACTAGATGAGACCATCGGTAGACTTAAGACTTTTGAAGAAAGAATCAAGTCTAAAAAGGGAAGTCATACCGATAACAATGATAAACTCTTGTTCACAAATCACGACAACAATTTTGGTCGTGGTAGACACTCTGGAAAACGTGGACAAGGAAGTCTTAATCAGTCACGAGGCCGAGGCCGTGGCAGGTTCGGACAAGAAGAAAGAGAAGATGACATGTCACAGGATAATAATCATGATTATGATAGACGGAAGAGATACCCAAGAAATCAAGACAAATTCGTGTTTGACATAAGCAAGGTAAGGTGCTATAATTGCAATGATTTTGGACACTATGCCTCAGATTGTCCTAAACCAAACCAAAGAAGAGAAGAAGCAAATATCGTGCAAGAAGACGAAGAACCAACTCTTCTAATGGCATAAGTTGAAGAACTGGATCAAGATGTCAAGCAAGTAATGGGCAGAAAGCCGATGCTCAGAGACAAGGATCTACTACAACAAGCTCGGGATAAAAATGGAGAAGCACATGATGGCAAGCAAGACATAGAGAAAGATGAAGGTGCAACTTAAGGATGTTCGAGATTAGGGGGGTGAATGAAATCATAATCTCATTCACATCCTTAGTATAAGGGTTGTTTCTGTAATTAGTTGATAGTTTAGTTTATGTCATAATTAGTTTAGTTTAATAAGTGCGAGGACCGGATGCGACAAGGTGAAAGATAATAACCTACATGTTTTGGATCGACACATCCAGGGGGTCGCAACCCTTCACTGATCGACATCAGGAAACAAGAACAAAGGGACGCAACCTCTTCATCTTTGATTTCAGCCACAAGATCAAAAGACATGCTTGTTCGTGAAGAAACACGTCTATTGGATTCGCACCTCTTCGATATGTATAAGTAGGGTTAGGTTTTTCAATTGTAAACAACTCTCAATCATTCTGTACAATACATTCAATCAGATTCAATTGAAATTCTTGTTGTTTATTTTTGCTGTTTCATCTTTATTTTCGTATCAAGATTCATACATTGGGACCAACAATAGTTGTCTAGTTAAAATTGGTTTTATATTGTTTTGTATAGAACAATATTATATATTTGTTACTCTGAAAGGGTGTGACAATAACGTATAGAAGTGGGGATGGATAAAATTTTCAAGCTTTTTTATGATAGATATAAACTATAAAAGTGAAGGTAAATAAGAAAATACATAGTTTATTCTAAACTAAACAAGCAAGATTCATTTACTCTCAACTTAATTTGAACATACAAGGTCACTTCACATATAGCTTTGAATATTGATTGTTAACCCTAAGAAAATGCTTTCTTTTGTGCTTAATGCTATCAAGACGCCAACTCTAGTGAAGTTTTATATGAATATTTATCAAGACGCCAACTCTAGTGAAGTTTTATATGAATATTTAAACCCCAACTAAGAGATGAATTTGAGATGATGAAGGATGACAGGGATGAGTCTTCATGCTAGGCTCCTCATCATATGAGAAAGACTTAGAATATTTTTATTGAGAACATGGTGTCAGTTTGATTGAAAGAGAAATATAGTGATATCGCATGTTTAGATAAATGATTGAAAATACTATATGATGATTACGATGTGAAGAATAATGCATGTGTGTATGTATATGTGTATGTATGCATGTACGTTTGTAAGAACATAGCGTATAGTAATTCTTGTTATCAATAGTAGTTGAAACACACAAGGTGATCATTTCACGTTGAGCATTGAAAGTTGATTGCTTTGTGTTTAATGTTGTCAAGATGTCAACTTCAATAAGAATGAATATGAGTATTTATCCACATGTTTAATAGTTAATATTGTTATCGATAGTAGTGATGTGTCATCTTCTAGAACGTCAAATACATGTTGTTGGCGATATTTTTAAAAAATGCATCGTGTAAGATATCCTTTATGACTTTATAATTAATCCGTTTTCATTAAATGGTAAGTCATATAATCAAATGTAAGTCGTGTTTCATTTAATAAGATTTGCTTTTTATAGCCTTGTTGCCACGATAAGCTTTGTATGTCCACTAAAGGCAACCCTAAATGACATAGTAGAAGGTAACCACATTATGTCTTATATTAAACTAACTGACTATGAAGTAAGATTAGTATTTGTTTACAAGTGAAGGTGATGGTTTGAGAAAATGAAACATCCATCTATTTGTGACTGTCATCGAGGTGGCGTACATTCAAACACCATGGATTGCAAACCCACTAAGAGATGAATTTGTAGATCATGAAGAATTGTAGGGATGAGTCTCCATATTAGGCTCCTCATCATTTGAGTCATCTCTTTTGAGAAGTTGGTGCCAGTTAAATTTAAAGTGAAAGATGGTGATGATATAGCATGTTTAGATCAGCGAAGGAAAATACAATACAAGGATTATGATGCGAAGAATAATGCAAGTTTGTAAGTGCGTATGTACATACGTGTATATATGTATGCATGCATCCATGTAGGTATGTGTGTATTATGCATGTACATGTCAGTACTAGAATAATGGGCAATAGCCACCAAAATTTGCAACCTTAAGCAATGGTAGCAGAATTTGGTACTATGAAAGTCATATCATGCGCTACAGAGGTTAATTAGGGTTAACCTCCATCACCCTAATTTCATTTATACCCTTCGCCTTGAAAATACATCAGCCCCCCACCCCACCCCCCGCGTGCGCTCATCATCCATCCAATTGAAGCAGAGTTGCTATAGATCTCAATCTCAGTTCAAATCCTAATGCTATAAATCGCTCAATTCGAACGAAGATTCAGTACACTTCTCGCTCTGTTCGAGTTCTCTCGCTCGAATCTCTTATTCCAATCTCCTGGTTCATCATTCACTCACGGATTCATATCAAAAACCTAATTCTTAATCTTCAAAATTGGTGAAATTATAGTATATTCACTTGATTCGCAGTTTTATTCATATATGTTTCAGATCCAGTTATTGATTTAATCGCATTGCTGTTGTTGAATTCATGCTTTAATTTGATTTATGTAAGACCCAAACTTTAGAAAAGAACTACAAGCTTTCATTTGACAAAGTTCGCAAACGGGTTGGATAATTTATAAGAAAATCCAACTTTTAACTTCTTGCTACTAACGAGATAATTACAAAAACTACATAACCCAACGTTTCATAAACTACTAACAAGTCTTCAACTACATATTTAACATCTACGGCTACCGGGTTAGTTACATACAAAAGACCCATTTACAAAATGTTTAATCAAAGTTTAGGTCACAACTAGTAGCTATGCGGAAGCGTGCAACATGAGTGTGTTCGATCCAAGTAGCGCCATCCATCAAATCGCTTTACCTACATTCAACCAAACAATTAGACATCTCAATTTAATAATTTCATACGACTATAAATCATTAGTCGAACTACAAGAAAGACTTTTTGATAAAAAGAAACAACATTCGACACAAACTTCTTAACATGGCACATCGTTTCTCTACCTCATTCAACATCATTCAACATCCGTACATCGCGTATTCGACTTGCATTAAACTATCACAAGTACACGACTTTGGATAAAGAACATTATCATTTTACATCAACACATGCTAGTAATATTTGTAAGCAAAGAACTTACCTTTATCGTTCTTCGTTTGAGACTCGGAACGGCTTGGGCTTTCCTCCTTGATTCCTACAATCCATAGTTACATACTTAGTCTTATGTCTTTCTTTCCATCCTATTATTAATAACTTCAATTTAACAACTAACTAATTCTCTATTCTAGTCATTTTAGCAATGAACAACACATGATCAACTCATTCAAGCATTTTGACAAACACTTGGTGTGCATGCCATTAGATAAACATAAGGTACAAGTATTGTATGCATAACATAGCTAGTTCATGACAATAACATCAATATCATCAAATTCAAGCAATCTCATAGAACCTTTACCCTAATTCGATTCCACATAACATCATCTTGATAATATGATCATTATACAACATCATCATACTAATTCTACAACAATTTTCATATTACTAATCACTACCCTTTTATCATAAGTGGGTTTCTCATGCTCAATATCATTTCATCCAACTACAATTGTAATTTGTGCTCTAAATGATGCAATCGATCATCATCATGTAACTTCTCATGTAAATTCATTGAATTCTTGAACTCTATACATTCATAGTTACCAAAACATGAAATTCTTGTTACCTTATGCTTTAATGGACCTAGATGATTGAGAATCTACCAACATGCAAGAGTAATTATCTTGATTAGGGCTTCAATTTGTGAAATTTAGTGATCAAGAAGGGGGGGTTTTCATCCTGGCGACATAAACACACGTATATGTGTGTGTGTTTATGTTACTTGTTCTTTTTTATCATTTACTTTCCCTTATTTACATTTTCCCCCTTCAAGTATACATACTTAATTTAAAAGACTCATACTTACTTAACCTAGTTAATAAAATTCTAATTCACATTCTCACTAAGTTCACATTCCTAGTTATTTCTTATAACATACCTTAGCAATGTACATAATTAAATTTTGGGGCGTTACAAGTCCATCCCCCTTAAAGAAGGTTTCGTCCCCGAAACCTGATTTACGTACCGAATAAGAACGGGTAGAACTTCCTCATTTCATCCTCCGGTTCCCAAGTGAGATCCGATCCCTTTCTATGTTGCCATTGAACTAATACTTGCTTGATTTCCTTGTTGCGAAGAATTTTCACTTTGGTATCCTTTATAGCTATTGGTCTTTCTATGTAGTTCATTCTCCCATCTACTTCGATGTCTTCGAGAGGCACGTGAGCCGTAACATCCGAAAAACACCTTCGTAATTGTGACACATGGAAGGTGTTGTGGATCCCTTCTAATGCCGAAGGCAATTCTAACCGGTAAGCTACTTTTCCCACCCGAGCTAATATCTTGAATGGTCCGATGTATCGGGGACCCAACTTTCCTCGTTTACGGAATCTAATTATGCCTTTCCATGGAGACACCTTCAAGAACACTCGATCCCCCACTTGGAACTCATAATGCCGCTTCTTTTTATCTGCATAATACTTTTGTCGATCTTGCGCCGCTTTTAATCGAGCCCGTACCATGTCAATCTTTTCATTAGTTATAGCTACTACATCCTTAGGAGCGAGTTCTCTTTGTCCCACTTCTCCCCAACAGACAGGGGTTCTACACTTTCTCCCATACAACATTTCATACGGCGCCATTTTTATGCTACTTTGGTAGCTGTTGTTATACGAGAATTCCACTAACGGCATATGTTCATCCCAACTTCCCCCGAAATCCATCACGCATGCTCTCAACATATCCACAAGAGTTTGGATGGTCCTTTCGGATTGGCCATCCGTTTGTGGATGATACGCGGTACTTATATGCAATTGTGTGCCCATTTCTTCGTGAAATTTCTGCCAGTAGCGGGAGGTAAATCGCGTGTCCCGATCTGACACAATAGAGACAGGCACACCATGGCGAGAAATGATTTCATCTACATAAATTTCCGCCAACCTTTTTGAGGAATAAGTCTCCCGTATAGGTAGAAAATGGGCGCTTTTGGTAAGTCGGTCAACAACGACCCATATTGCATCATGCCCTTTTCTCGTTCTAGGAAGTTTAGTCACAAGATCCATGGTTATATCTTCCCATTTCCATACCGGGATTTCTAAAGGTTGCAATTTTCCGTAGGGTTTTTGATGTTCCGCCTTTACTTGGGAACATGTCAAGCATTTAGATACATACTTAACAATGTCACGTTTCATTCCCGGCCACCAATAGTTTGCCTTCAAATCTTGATACATTTTAGTGGCTCCCGGATGGACCGAGTAACGGGATTTATGCGCTTCCTCCAATAACAAGGTCTTTGCTTCACAATAACGTGGTATCCACACTCGCCCAAACCTTGTTCTTAGCCCACTTGTATTTGCCTCAAGTTCGTTTTCAAATCCTTTCGTTCTTTCACCTTTCGGATCACCTTTATTCAAAGACTCGTCTTGCGCCTTCCTTATTGTTTCAAGAAGGTTTGGTGTAATTATCATTCTCATCGATTTCACTCGAATGGGTGGTGGGTATTCCCTTCGGCTTAGTGCATCCGCCACAACATTAGCTTTTCCCGGATGATAAAGAATGTCACAGTCGTAATCTTTGATCAATTCTAGCCACCTTCGTTGCCTCATATTAAGATCTTTCTGTTCAAAGAAATATTTAAGGCTTTTGTGGTCTGAATAAATAGTACACTTTGTTCCAAATAGATAATGCCTCCAGATTTTTAAGGCAAACACTACCGCCGCCAATTCTAAATCGTGGGTTGGATAGTTAATTTCATGCTGCTTAAGTTGTCTTGAAGCGTAAGCAATGACTTTGCCTCGTTGCATCAAGACACAACCCAACCCTTGATGAGATGCGTCCGCATATACCACTAAGTCTTCTGTTCCTTCTGGCAGCGTTAGAACGGGAGAGCTTGACAATTTCTCCTTTAATATTCGAAAGGCCTTCTGTTGATCATTGCCCCATTCAAACTTTTCTTCCTTCTTCGTCAACTTGGTTAAAGGAAGGGCTATTTTAGAGAAATCTTGGATGAATCTCCGATAATAGCCGGCTAACCCGAGGAAACTTCTTACTTCATTAACATTCTTTGGGGGTACCCATTTCATTACCGCTTCCACCTTAGAAGGATCCACCAAAATTCCTTTCTCATTAATTACATGGCCTAAAAACTGCACCTCCCTGAGCCAAAACGCACATTTAGAAAATTTTGCATATAACTTTTCCTTTCTAAGCGTCTCGAGTACCTTGCGTAGATGACTCGCATGTTCCGACTCGCTACGAGAGTATACTAGAATGTCATCAATAAATACTATGACAAATTGATCTAGCATATTTCGGCATACTCGATTCATTAGATCCATAAAAGCGGCCGGCGCGTTAGTTAACCCAAATGACATTACTAAAAATTCATAATGTCCGTATCGGGTTCTGAACGCGGTCTTAGGTACGTCTTCATCCCTTACTCGAACTTGATGGTAACCTGATCGCAAGTCAATTTTTGAGAACCAACTCGCCCCTTGTAATTGATCAAAAAGATCATCTATTCTCGGGAGGGGATATCGGTTCTTTACCGTGAGTTTGTTGAGCTCACGATAGTCGATGCACATTCTCATCGACCCATCCTTCTTTCTAACGAACAAAACAGGCGCTCCCCACGGGGATACGCTAGGGCGTATGAAACCCTTGTCAAGAAGTTCTTGCAATTGAGCCATCAATTCCCGTACCTCCGCGAGTGCCAACCGGTTAGGGGCTTTGGCTACCGGTTTGGCATTTGGTTCCAACTCGATACGAAATTCGACTTCCCGCTCGGGAGGAAGTCCCGGCAATTCATCCGGAAACACATCCGGGTATTCATTCACTATCCTAGTATCTTCAATTCTTGAGGTACCTATTTTTGTATCGACAACGTAGGCTAAAAATGCTTTACTCCCCTTCTTCAGGTACTTAACCGCTTCTAATATAGTACAAAATTTTGCCCCTACTTCCCTTTCCCCATGAATGGTTACTCGTTTCCCTTTAGGAGATATCACATGAATAATTTTGCTTTCACATAAGATTTCCGCACGATAACGGGACAACCAATCCATACCTACCACTACCTTAAATTCCCCTAAAACCATGGGAATTAAATCAATATCAAAATCTTCATCATCTATAGTGATTCTACAACCTCTACATATTTCGTGCAAAAGGTAACTCTTACAATCGGCAATTTCTACTTCGAGAGGTGCACACATTCTTTCTATCGTGAATAAATGGGAACATGCAAACTCACTAGAAACGAATGACCTACTAGCTCCGGTATCGAATAATATATATGTGGGTATAGAGTTTATCATATAGATACCTGAGACTACATTCGGGTGAGCCCTTGCTTCCTCCGTGGAGATTTGGAACATTCTTCCCTTAGCCCTTGCAGGTTCTTCTTTCTTTCCTTCTTTCTTCACCCCTTGTTTGAGCTTTGGACAATCAGCTTTCACATGGCCCGATTCGTTACAATTGTAGCACACCCTCTTGGGATTCGGACAGTTATAGTACGGGTGCCCTTCTTGTCCGCAATTGTAACACCCCTTCTTTCCCAATAAACATTCACCCGAATGAGGTTTTCCACATGTCTTACATCGTGGAAACCCTCCCTTGGAGGCTTCTTTCTTCCCTTGATCATGCGTCTTAGGTTTCTTGGAAGAACCTTGTGTTGATCCCTTCTCGGCTTGCCTTTTCTCCCCACGTTCATCTTGCCTCTTTATCTCGATTTCCCTATCCCTTGCTAGATCAATGATCTCGTCCAGAGTTTCACATTTAGAAGGAGTGATAAACTCTCGAATTTCAGCCTTAAGCATGCCATGGTAACGGATGATCTTCTTTCTCTCCGTTCCAACTATTTCTTCACAAAACTTCAATTGATCGAGGAAAGTGTTCGTGATCTCATTGACTGATTCATCCCTTTGTCGGAGTCGGAGAAAGTCTTCTTGGATTCGATCCACAGCTGATTGTGGACAATGATACTTGATAAAAGGTTGTTTGAATTCTTGCCAAGTCAAGGTTTGAACTCGATTCTCTCCGATCTCCTTACTATACGAGTCCCACCAATCCTTGGCCCTTCGTAAGAGTTGCCCCGTAGCAAACATGACTTGATCTTCCTTGTCAGAATGACTTCGAATGAACACCCCTTCCATGTTAGCAATCCATCTTTGGCATTCTATGGGATCAATTTCTCCATTATAAGTGGTAGGCTTACATGCCATGAAATCCTTGTAGGTGCACCGTCTTGCTTCCTTCTTGCCTTGAATCCCAGTTAACATCTCTTTCAACTCATCTATCTTACTTGTTATCATAGTCTCCACCGTGCTTAACACTTGACTTTCCACCTCTTGAGCTAGCTTCGAAACATTCGCATCAAACGCCTTCGTTACTTCTTCCGAAACTACCTTGTTTAACTCATCTCGAGTCATTCGTTCCGCGGTATCCGAGTTTCTTCCACTTGCCATCTACAATTAAACATTCGTGTCAAACGTTTTTACATTCATCCTTCCCATCCTTCTATTAGTCAATCACTATTTTAATAATTCATTCTCGTAGGTCATAATTTCATCAAATCTTTCTCTATAAACATTCTAATCGTATTACTTATTTCATTCGCTCGCGTACGTATCTTCCCATGCATTCATTATGTAAACATGATGGTTATCTTGAAACTCCTAGTTTCACAATTCATTGAAGTGTTTCTAGAGTTTAACGAACGTTAAAGTTGGAATTAGGAACCTTATTGTGCTTAACAAACAATTTCAGCAAGTTGATTAAAGAGGGACCCGTCGCCGACGGCATATAAGCCCGTCGCCGACGGGCTCGGGATAACCCCGTCGGAGAGTTGTCACCCGTCGACAGTAAGATAAGGCGTCGATCAAAATGAGCAAAATAGGTGCCGTCGGCGACGGGCTCTCATGCCGTCGCCGACGGGCTCTCTGATGCTGAAACGCTGTTTTAACTCAATTTCTCTCCCAGGTCCTTTCTTCCAGCCCGAGACGGTCCGGGGCAGTCCCGAACCCTCCAATGGCATCTCATAATGTCCCAACCCAGGTTATACTTACAATTCGACCATCACCCATTCCCGTTTCTATCTAGATGCATGACTCGAAATCCTTAAATTAAAGTTTACTTACTTGCGTGGCACCTTGGAACGAACACACCTTCACCCGAGCTTTCGGTTTGAGTTCGAGCACGCTCGAATCTCTCAAACCTAGGCTCTGATACCAACTTGTAAGACCCAAACTTTAGAAAAGAACTACAAGCTTTCATTTGACAAAGTTCGCAAACGGGTTGGATAATTTATAAGAAAATCCAACTTTTAACTTCTTGCTACTAACGAGATAATTACAAAAACTACATAACCCAACGTTTCATAAACTACTAACAAGTCTTCAACTACATATTTAACATCTACGGCTACCGGGTTAGTTACATACAAAAGACCCATTTACAAAATGTTTAATCAAAGTTTAGGTCACAACTAGTAGCTATGCGGAAGCGTGCAACATGAGTGTGTTCGATCCAAGTAGCGCCATCCATCAAATCGCTTTACCTACATTCAACTAAACAATTAGACATCTCAATTTAATAATTTCATACGACTATAAATCATTAGTCGAACTACAAGAAAGACTTTTTGATAAAAAGAAACAACATTCGACACAAACTTCTTAACATGGCACATCGTTTCTCTACCTCATTCAACATCATTCAACATCCGTACATCGCGTATTCGACTTGCATTAAACTATCACAAGTACACGACTTTGGATAAAGAACATTATCATTTTACATCAACACATGCTAGTAATATTTGTAAGCAAAGAACTTACCTTTATCGTTCTTCGTTTGAGACTCGGAACGGCTTGAGCTTTCCTCCTTGATTCCTACAATCCATAGTTACATACTTAGTCTTATGTCTTTCTTTCCATCCTATTATTAATAACTTCAATTTAACAACTAACTAATTCTCTATTCTAGTCATTTTAGCAATGAACAACACATGATCAACTCATTCAAGCATTTTGACAAACACTTGGTGTGCATGCCATTAGATAAACATAAGGTACAAGTATTGTATGCATAACATAGCTAGTTCATGACAATAACATCAATATCATCAAATTCAAGCAATCTCATAGAACCTTTACCCTAATTCGATTCCACATAACATCATCTTGATAATATGATCATTATACAACATCATCATACTAATTCTACAACAATTTTCATATTACTAATCACTACCCTTTTATCATAAGTGGGTTTCTCATGCTCAATATCATTTCATCCAACTACAATTGTAATTTGTGCTCTAAATGATGCAATCGATCATCATCATGTAACTTCTCATGTAAATTCATTGAATTCTTGAACTCTATACATTCATAGTTACCAAAACATGAAATTCTTGTTACCTTATGCTTTAATGGACCTAGATGATTGAGAATCTACCAACATGCAAGAGTAATTATCTTGATTAGGGCTTCAATTTGTGAAATTTAGTGATCAAGAAGGGGGGGTTTTCATCCTGGCTTGCTCCTGGCGACATAAACACACGTATATGTGTGTGTGTTTATGTTACTTGTTCTTTTTTATCATTTACTTTCCCTTATTTACATTTTCCCCCTTCAAGTATACATACTTAATTTAAAAGACTCATACTTACTTAACCTAGTTAATAAAATTCTAATTCACATTCTCACTAAGTTCACATTCCTAGTTATTTCTTATAACATACCTTAGCAATGTACATAATTAAATTTTGGGGCGTTACAATTTACTTATAGCATTTGACCACATTCACTCACGGATTTCATATCAAAAATCTAATTCTTAATCTTCAGAAATGGTGAGGTTATACTATATTCACTTGATTTGTTGTTTTAATCGGTTCCGTTTCAGATCTAGTTGAAAATGTGTTTCCATATTGTATTGTTGTTGTTGAATTGGTGCAGTAATTGGATCTGGTCTACTAATTGAAGTTTTGACCTGTTTGTTTGTATTTTTCTTGGTGATAGCCTCTCAGACTGGATATCAAGGTACTATTGGTTATAAATTTGGACTAGTTTAGTTGTTACTTATTTTAGTTAGGTATTTACTTGATCATCATGCTTATGAGAAGGACTTGTATGTAGAGGAAACTTTTCAAAGATCATCAGAGCGAGTAAAATTTGTGGATCTGCATCCAACAGAGCCATGGTAAAAGTACATCTTATGTAATTTTAGGAATTGTCAATAACTAGTCGTATACTAGGTCTTTTATTATCATGGTACAATGAACTTCGTGAGTATACTCATGGATTTATCACCAATGTAGCATAAATTTTTGAAGATGGAATGGTTCAGGTATATGAGTATGTTTTACTTTGGGTTATGTGCCGGCAAAAGCGACATTTGGTTGAATTTGTGGAATATTATTGTTGTTTGTAACAGTATCTACCTCATGTTGTGCCTTTGGCGTTTGCTTCTTGTTATCTTGATGATGGTTCTGCTATTATGTGTATATATGCATGCATGTACGTATGTAAGAACATAACTTATACTAATTCTTGTTATCAATAGTAGTTTAAACACACAAGGTGATCATTTCACGTTGAGCATTGAAAGTTGATTGTTTTGTGTTTAATGTTGTCAAGATGCCAACTTTCATAAGATTGAATATGAGTATTTATCCACATGTTTAATAGTTAAATTGTTATCGATAGTAGTGATGTGTCATCTTCTAGAACGCCAAATACATGTTGTCGGCGATAGTTTTCAAAAATGCATCGTGTAAGATATCCTTTATGACTTTATATTTAATCCGTTTTCAGAAAATGGTAAGTCATATAATCAAATGTTAGTCGTGTTTCATTTAATAAGATTTGCTTTTTATAGCCTTGTTGTCACGATAAGCTTTGTATGTTCACTAAAGGCAACCCTAAATGACATAATAGAAGGTAACCACATTATTTCTTATATTAAACTAACTGACTATGAAGTAAGATTAATATTTGTTGTGCCTTTGGTGTTTGATTCATGTTATCTTGATGATGGTTATGTTATTATGTGTATGTATGCATGCATGTACCTATTTAAGAACATAGCGTATAATAGTTCTTGTTATCAATAGTAGTTTAAACACACAAGGTGATCATTTCACGTTGAGCATTGAAAGTTGATTGTTTTATGTTTAATGTTGTCAAGATGCCAACTTCAATAAGATTGAATATGAGTATTTATCCACATGTTTAATAGTTAATATTGTTATCGATAATAGTGACGTGTCCTCTTCTAGAACGTCAAATACATGTTGCCGGCGATATTTTTCAAAATTGCATCGTGTAAGATATCCTTTATGACTTTATATTTAATCTGTTTTCATTAAATGGTAAGTCATATAATCAAATGTAAGTTGTGTTTAATTTCATAAGATTTGCTTTTTATAGCCTTGTTGTCACGATAAGCTTTGTATGTTCACTAAAGGCAACCCTAAATGACATAATAGAAGGTAACAACATTATGTCTTATATTAAACTAACTGACAATGAAGTAAGATTAATATTTGTTTACAAGTGAAGGTGATAGTTTGAGAAAATGAAACATCTATCTGTTTGTGACTGTCATCGAGGTGGCGTACATTCAAACACCATGGATTGCAACCCCACTAAGAGATGAATTTTAGATAATGAAGAATGGTAGGGATGAGTCTCCATATTATGCTCCTCATCATTTGAGTCACCTCATTTGAGAAGTTGGTGCCAGTTAAATTTAAAGTGAAAGATGGTGATGATATAGCATGTTTAGATCAGTGAAGGAAAATACAATACAAGGATTATGATGTGAAGGATAATGCAAGTTTTTAAGTGCGTATGTACATACGTGTATATATGTATACATGCATGCATGTAGGTATGTGTGTATTATGCATGTACCTGTCACTACTAGAATAAAGGGCAATATCCACCAAAATTTGCTACCTGAAGCAGTGGTAGCAAAATTTTGGTACTCTGAAAGTCATATTGTGCGCTACAAAGGTTAATTAGTATTCACATCCATCACCCTAATTTCATTTATACCCTTCGCCTTGAAAATACAACACCCCCCCCGCGCTCATCATCTATCCAATTGAAGCAGAGTTGCTATAGATCTCAATCTTAGTTCAAACCCTAACGCTATGAAATCACTCAATTGGAACGAAGATCCAGTACACTTCTCGCTCTGTTCGAGTTCTCTCACTCGGATCTCTCATTCCAATCTTCCGATTCATCATTCACGCATGAATTCATATCAAAAACCTAATTTTTAATCTTCAAAACTGGTGAGATTATAGTATATTCACTTGATTCGTAGTTTTATTCATATATGTTTCAGATCCAGTAGCAAAATCTATTTCCATATGGCCATGATTCAGTTATTAATTTAATCGCATTGCTGCTGTTGAATTCGTGCTTTAATTTGATTTACTTATAGCATTTGACCACATTCACTCACGGATTTCATATCAAAAACCTAATTCTTAATCTTCAGAAATGGTGAGCTTATACTATATTCACTTGATTTGTTGTTTTAATCGGTTCCGTTTCAGATCTAGTTGAAACTGAGTTTCCATATTGTATTGTTGTTTTTGAATTGGTGCATTAATTTGATTCTTTTGGCATTTGATAAACTGTTTAGATCTGGTCTACTAATTGAAGTTTCGAGCTGTTTTGTTTGTATTTTGCTTGGTGATAGCCTCTCAGACTGGATATCAAGGTACTATTGGTTATAAATTTGGACTAGTTTAGTTGTTACTTGTTTGGTTTAGGTATTTACTTTATCATCATGCTTATGAGAAGTACTTGTATGCAGAGGAGACTTATTCAAAGATCATCAGAGATAGTAAAATATGTGGACCTGCATCCAACAGAGCCATGGTAAAAATACATCTTATGTAATTTGAGGAATTTTCAATAACTAGTTGTATACTAGGTCTTTTATTATCGTGGTACAATGAACTTCGTAACTATACTCATGGATTTATCAGCAATGTAGCATAAATTTTGCAAGATGGAATGGTTCAGGTATTTGTGTAAGTTTTACTTTGGGTTATGTGCAGGCAAAAGCGACATTTGGTTTAATTTGTGGAATATTATTGTTGTTTGTAACAGTATCTACCTCATATTGTGCCTTTGGCATTTGCTTCATGTTATCTTGATGATGATTCTGCGATTATGTGTATGCATATGTACGTATGTAAGACATAACGTATAGTAATTCTTGTTATCAATAGTAGTCAAACACATAAGGTGATCATTTCATGTTGAGCATTGAAAGTTGATTGTTAACCTTAAAAAGTGTTATGTTTTGTGTTTAATGTTGTCAAGATGCCAACTTCAATAAGATTAAATATGAGTATCTATACACATGTTTAATAGTTAATATTGTTATCGATAGTAGTGATGTGTCATCTTCTAGAACATCAAATACATGTTTTCGGTGATATTTTTGAAAATGCATTGTGTAAGATATCCTTTATGACTTTATATTTAATTCATTTTCATTAATGGTAAGTCATATAATCAAATGTAAGTCGTGTTTCATTTAATAAGATTTGCTTTTTATAGCCTTGTTGTCAAGATAAGCTTTGTATGTTCACTAAAGGCAACCCTAAATGACATAGTAGAAGGTAACCACATTATGTCTTATATTAAACTAACTATGAAGTAAGATTAGTATTTGTTTACAAGTGAAGGTGATGGTTTGATAAAATGAAACATCGATCTGTTTGTGACTGTCATCGAGGTGGCGTACATTCAAACACCATGGATTGCAACCCCACTAAGAGATGAATTTGTAGATAATGAAGAATGGTAGGGATGAGTCTCCATATTAGGCTCTTTATCATTTGAGAAGTTGGTGCCAGTTAAATTTAAAGTGAAAGATGGTGATGATATAGCATGTTTAGATCAGCGATGGACAATACAATACAAGGATTACGATGCGAAGAATAATGCAAGTTTGTAAGTGCGTATGTACATACGTGTATATATGTATACATGCATCCATGTTGGTATGTGTGTATTATGCATGTACCTGTGCGTGAACATATATAAGCTATAGATTACTTAATTAACAGTTTTCTAAGGTTGTCACTTGAGACATTGATTTGTTACATGATATCAATTTTCAGTGTATTAGTATTATATATGCATTGTAATCAGTTCAACCATAATAGTATGAGTTTTATATTATACTTAATGAGTGGACATTGTAATCCTTGGTGAGTTATTTTAGTTGCTTTTAAGTCTCTTTGTTGATGAGAAAAAAATCTCTAAATATATGGAAGAGAGAAATGATATATGCATATCGAGATGAAAAATGGAAAATATTATATGATGATCATGTCATGAAGAATAATGCATGCATGCACCTATGCATGTGTTTATGTACTTGTCTATCTAAATAAACAACAGTAAACTAGAAATCATTCAATCATTCATAACAGTTTAATCAATCTAATTATCTAAATAAACAACAGTAAACTAGAAATCAGACTCGAAATCAGGATATGAAAACACTTAGCGACTCGTAAACTCGAAATCAGACTCAAAACAACAGTAAGATCATTAACCTGAATTCTGAAATCTGAATCTTTTTCGAAAATCGAAATCAAGATGTAACTTGGAACCTGCGGATGTCCAGATGATGATCATTAATTTGAATCTTTTTCGAAATCAAGATGTAACTCGGAACAATAGTAACATCAATCAACAAACAAAAATCAAAAGACAACAAACAAATACCTCCTGAATCGCGATTCGCGAATCTGCGGTTTTCCGGTGGCCTAGTGCAGCGTTTGATGACTTTGATCAGAAATCCTGCAGCGTTTGATGACTTTGATCAGAAATCCCTGGTGGCCTGGTGCAAAGCAAAGAACCACGCGACTTTTGATTTCCTGCAAGCAGCGACCGATTGTATTTTGACAAAGGTTTGGGCCTATAATCAGTTAAGGGATTGGGTTTGTTACCAAACTTTGGGGCCTGTAAAAAATTTGGGTTATATATATAAAGAAAACATAAAAATTTTGGGCCCTTTAATTATTTGGGCCATGTTCTCATGCACACTCTGCACTTGCTGATAACCGGCCCTGTTTTTATATGTATACAAGTCGTATATTACCTAATCAACAATTTTCTAGGATCGTCACGTGAGACATTGCTTTGATGTATATTTTTTTTAATGGCGATGATGGGATTAAAGAGAAAAAAAAGTTACATCAAGCCTTCCAACAATGAGCTAGAAGATTACAAGGCAAAGCGGATAATAATACGCAGGGGCGAAGTATAGAAGGGGCGGGAGGGGGCGCCCGACCCCCCGAACTTTTCGCTCAGTAGTGTTATCTATGTAGTTTTCGTATAGAAATTTTTGGGTGTATACGTTTTCGACCTCCCGGTTCTATAGAATTTTTTGGGTATATACGTTTTCGACCCCCCGTTATTCGGGTCAAGCTTCGCCACTGATAATACGATACTACAAATATAAAAAAAAACAACACTTATTCTAACCCATGAACTGGTAACTTGACGGTTCGTCAGTTACAAAAACAATACTTCCTACATATTCTCCATTATCCTAATCTCCAAGATCGCTGTATTGTTAAGCAATTTTGTCATCAGTATTGCATTGATTTGCTTCTTTCGATTCTTTAAGATACCTATTGTTTCCACATATTCCAATAAATCTATCACCATAAGAAATCTAATTGGGATCAAGACTTTATACCACACACAGATTTGCCAGCGTACATATCTTGCTAGCAAACATCCCACCAACAGATGATTCGCATCCTCCTTTGCGCTACCACTAACCAAACAATCCCTACCCGAACGACCGACGCTGGTGTTGCCTATCGAGTAGGGACTACTCGATTGGATTTCGATGAGTGCTCCGACCCCCCTAATATAGAAGACGTGATTTAATTGTGTCTCCTTTGTAAATATCTTTATTGTAT
This sequence comes from Helianthus tuberosus, assembly GCA_030545235.1. Classification (NCBI taxonomy): domain Eukaryota; kingdom Viridiplantae; phylum Streptophyta; class Magnoliopsida; order Asterales; family Asteraceae; genus Helianthus; species Helianthus tuberosus. Next base: position 73,903,090 of record CM060359.1, read on the forward strand.
TAGGTTGGTTAATATTTCATAATTCTAACCAAATGGTTTGTGACCTAGGGGTATCCTGGTGTGTTGGAAATATATTAATTCCCAGGTGATTGAGGGTTCAAGTTATACGATGGATAAGGTATGTATATTTAGGAGTAGGATTAGACGGTGTATGAATAAGATGGTAAAACAAACAGAGTAAAGTGCATGAATGGTCCCTGTGTTTTTCCAAAATTTTGAAAACGGTCCATAAGTATGAGAAATGATACATTTAGTCCAAAATTATGCATTTTGTTGCTCATTTAGTCCCTTAGGCCGGAGGGTGTGGGGGGCGCCACCACCGCCTCGTCACCACCTATGGCGCCGCCGGCGCTATACCCCCACACCCAGCCAATCAAGAGGGGCGCTATAGGTGAGCTCGCCATCATGTTAACGAGAAGAAGGGGCTGTTCAGGTGGGGCCCACTCGAGTGTCATCCAATCAAATTTTTTTTTGTTTAATAGAGGGCTCCATCCCACACCGTGCAAGTTAAAGGGGGGCGTTATAAAGCCCCCTAGCTGACGTGACGCCTACGTGGCGCTGAGGTGTCCTTATAAAGCCCAATGGGAGTTATTCCACACCCTCTAGCCTTAGAAGATAAGGTTAACTTTTTTTTTATCTTAGTTAAAAGTGAAATGTATACCCTTAATATAAAAAAAATTATATATATATTAAAGATACATGAAATTATTCTTTCCCCCCCTCCTTTTCTCTCTTCTTTGTGAAGAAACCACCGTCACTTTCTCGTTATTGGCCAAAACATCCTTGCATTGCATCCGCTGAAATCGATGTCCATCCCTGGCATCTCTCATTGGTGAGTTGTGGCATATATCGATTTTATGGTGTTTGTTTTGATCCTACGATGGATTGCATTGAATCTACTGAAATTGATTTCGTTTCGATCAATTTTAGGTGAGGGTGTGATAGTCATGAGCAGTAGAGGAAGGGACACCTCTGTCAGCAACCATAGTCGTCCTCCCAATCTTAGATCTCAACACTGTCGTTCCCATGTGAAGGAATCACCTCAGCTGCCACCGAAGGTGGCACCATCGAAGCCGTTGCCGACCTTAACCCTCGTCTCAATGTACAATTTGCACAGATTTGTAAATCGTTTTACGGAGGGAGGGCAAACAATGGTGGCGATTCATTGTTTCTCTCTCATGGATTTGTGACAGACGCCGGGATTATGGTTTATGCTATTTGCTCTAGCCCTTTGATTCAACGAGAGGACTAGGGTCCGGTGGTGGTTAGGTCGAGTGGCGGTGTGGTAGTGGTGGTCTTTTTCTGATACTAAACAATGAGATAGGGAGAGAGAAATAGTGCGTATGTGTGTGTATAAGGCCATCCGTAGTCATAAAGCCCCTTGTGGGGCGTTATGCGACAAGTGTCGTGCCACGTCACACGGGGGCTTTATGGGGCGTTATATCACTAGAGCCCGTAGTCATAAAGCCCCTACCCATCATTACCTATTTAATAAATTTCAATTTTATTAATTAATATAAAAAACACTGCCTAATTTTTGATTGGTCAAACCAAAAAAGAGCCCCTCCATCACGCCGCGATATATATCGCGCCATCCCCCCAATTTTGAAGCATAGCGCCGGTCGTTTTCGTGTTCCGGGCGTTTTATCGGCGCTATCACCGGGCAAAGCGCCCCACTACGCAAGCTCTAAGAGAGAGTATATTGAAAATAGAGTTAAATGTCATTTTAGTCCTGTGATTTGGGTCATTTTGTCAGTTTAGTCCAAAGGTTTCATTTTTCGTCTGTGAGTCCAAAAAGGTTTCACCGTTGCCATTTTAGTCCAGTAGGTTAACTTCATCCATTTTTTCTGTTAACGAGAAGAGCAATTCGGCCATATAAAATGACCGAATCGTCAACATAAATAATGGATGAAGTTAACACAGTGGACTAAAATGGCAACGGTGAAACTTTTTTAGGACTCATATGCGAAAAATGAAACCTTTGGACTAAACTGTCAAAATGGCCTAAACCACATAGACTAAAAAAATGGCATTTAACTCATAAAAAAATTATTTTTTTTTAATATTAAAGGGTATTTTAGATATTTCATATATATTTATATACAGTGGCGGATGTATAGTCAACTCGGGGGTTTCCGGGAACCTGTTCGGTTCGTATTTTATAGTGTTATTTTATATAAAAGTTTCCGAAAGAACCCCTTAAAATTTTGTGAGGGAACCTTATAAATAAAGCTGAAGATGGTCCACTTGTTAGTCTGTGCGCATATTAAACATCAGTTCCCGAGTTCGAGTCTCGTTAAGGTTTTTTTCTGCGGGTTTTTTTTTTCTAAAAACGATTTTAGGGTTTACTAACTTAACACTTATCTGCCCTGGCCCCTGTATGTCGCCCTTTCCTGCAGTCAAACAACCCAAACCCAAAGAAAACACGCCACCAACTGTGGAAACCCTTAAGCCGCTGCCGCTCGCCGCCGACACCGTCGTCTCCGGCCACTCGCCACCGTTCGTTTCCTAATTCCTTTCAGTCACAGTGTCACACGAATTTATATAGGTAATTACCCATTTGCTTTTCATGATCTGATCAGCTTAATATTTATTAATTGCAATGTTTTATGTTTATTAAGATTTAAGACCAGCATTACATACACTCGTTTTGTGTTGAATTGCTTTTCATTACTAATTCTAATTCCATGTGATTGTGAAATTTGTTGTGAAACATAGGGTTTAGATTGTGCTTTTTGGTTCAGTTAATTGTTCGATTGAAGAATTGGTAGCTGAATTCTTCCATGTTTGTTTAATATTAAAAACTTGTTCTTTTATGTTCAAGTTAGTTGCTTCATTAGTAACTTTGAAACTTGTTGTTTGATATTTAGGTAGTATGCAAAGGGAAATTTCAAGTTTTTTCCAAAGACAACCATCAAATGTTGAATCATCATCTTCAAGTAGTAAACCATTGAAAATAGATATGGATAATCTTCCATGGGATCCTTCCGAGAGGAAACCGATTTCATCTTATCACCCAAGTCAAAAAGATGAAATTAGACGGGCATATTTGCTTAGAGGTCCATGTCAACCGCAAGGGAAAAAAGATGATTTTCCACAAACCCAAGTTGGTAGTGGTGATAAGTTAAGGCGTTTTAATCCGAAATGGTACACAGAAAAGCATGGGAATTGGTTGGAATATAGTGTCAAAACAGATAAAGTGTATTGCTTATATTGTTACTTGTTTCATGAAAGTGGACAAAATGATGCATTTGTGAGTGAAGGGGTACGATGTTGGCACAAGAAAGAAGAAAAATTAAACGAACATGTTGGTAAAGGCAATAATACTTTTCACAAAAGAGCCGTTGAAAAAGGGGAAGACTTACTTAAAGAAGCTCAATCTGTACTTGTGTGTAATGAAAAAAAAACAGAGAAAGAAAGAAAAGAATATAGAACGCGATTAAGTGCTTCGGTTATGATTGCTCAAGGATTGTTGAATGGTGGGTTACCTTTTCGGGGTCATGATGAGTCTGAAGAATCCTTATATAGAGGACATTTCATAGAGTTTTTGAAATTGTTCGGACAAATAAATGAAGAAATTAGTAAGGTCATATTAAGTAATGCTCCCTGTAATAACCAAATGACAGCCCCATCAATACAAAAAGGTATTTGTAATTGTTTTGCAGAAGAAGTGTTAAAGAAGATATTTGAAGAACTTGGTGATGATGTATTTTCTATATTAGTTGATGAATCGAGAGATATTTCTAAAAAGGAACAAATGGCTGTGGTTTTGAGGTATGTTGATAAATTAGGCTTTGTGAAGGAGCGTTTTATTGGTCTTGTTCATGTTAAGGAAACAACCGCTTTATCTCTTAAGCATGCAATTGATGAATTGTTTGCTCGCTATAATTTGAGTTTGGGTAGGGTTAGAGGCCAAGCATATGACGGCGCAAGCAACATGTCCGGTGAATTTAATGGTTTGAAAACTTTGATTTTGAAAGAAAATTCTTCGGCATATTTTGTTCATTGCTTTGCTCACCAACTTCAACTTGTTGTTGTGGCCCTTGCAAATAAACATTTTGAAATTTGCAAGTTTTTTGAAGAAGTATCATATTTGACCAATGTTGTTGGTGCATCTTGCAAACGAATAGATTTACTAAGAGAAAGTCAAAGAGAGAGGTTGCAAGAGCCGGGGAATCAAGAAATGTCAATTGCAAGAGCCGGAGATACACGTTGGAGTTCTCACGAAAAAACACTTCTTCGTTTGCTTACTTTATATCCTTGTGTTCTTGACGTGCTTGAATATATAGAAACTTCGGCATGGGATAAAATTCACAAAGCACAAGCATATGGACTTCAGTTATACGTGAAAAGTTATAAGTTTGTATTTTATTTACATTTGATGAAGCATATTTTGGGAGTTACTAACTTATTGTGTGTCGCTCTTCAAAGAAAGAATCAAGATATTATAAATGCGGTTGAACTAGTTAGATCAACGAAAGAAGAATTACAAAGGTATCGACTTGAAGGCTTTGACTCGTTTTTGAAAGATGTCACATGCTTTTGTGACAAGTATGATATTGAGATGATTAACATGGAAGACGAGTATGTTGACCCGAAATATAGAAGAAAAAAGTCCAACATCACCAATCGTCACCATTTTGAAGTTAATAATTTCAACACGGTTCTCGATATGCAAATTCAAGAGCTTGGAAACCGTTTTAACGAGGTAACCACCAACTTGCTTACATGTATGAGTTCCTTGAGCCCATGTCATAATTTTAGTTCCTTTAATAAATTAAATTTATTAAAGTTGGCCGAGATGTATCCGCGTGATTTTACTTTTGATGAAAAAGACGATCTTACTGATGAACTCGGCCACTACATTCGTAATGTGAAAAAAGATAGTCGGTTTAACAACTTGAATGGGATAAGTGATCTTGCCAAAAAGATGGTGGAAACTAGAAAACACATTGATTATCAATTGGTTTATCGATTAATGAAGTTGTCACTAGTTTTACCGGTTGCAACGGCAAGCGTTGAAAGAAGTTTTTCTTCAATGAAGCATGTAAAGACGGAATTACGTAATAGGATGGGTGATGGATACATGAACGATGCTTGCATTTGCTACGTTGAAAGAGAGTTTTTACAACAAGTTTCTATCGAGAATGTAATGCAACGTTTTCAAAAGATGAAACCTCGTAGGGAACAACTTTAGGTATGCTTTTTATTTTATTCGTAAAGACTATCTTATTTATGTTTCGTGTTTTTAAATTTATCATGATGTTTTTTTTCATTATTGTATCGTATTTTTATTATGTTATGAACTTTACCCGACCCGAATCGTCGAACCGTTCCGTATTTTTTTATGTTCGGACATATGATATCGGAACGCTTAAAAAGTGAACCCCTGGAAAAAATTTCTGGATCCGCCACTGTTTATATAGGTTTTAAACAAAGTTTAAAATCAGGAATTAAATGTACAACAAAATGTAAAAGCGTGAAGTGTGTGTGTAATTTCTCATGATCCATAATTCCTTGCTTTTCATTATCTTATAATTTGTTGGTTGCATTTATATGTTTGTCCAGATTTTATGTATGTAGTTTTGATATATTATTGTAGATTTAAATAATAAAATCGACATAAATGCCTTAAATTTAAAATTAAATCATCAACAAATATGTGCAAAAGCTTCAATAATTTCGATATACAATTATGTGTCATTAAATCGAATTGATGCGATAAAAATATCATAAACTGTATTTCGTTTATTAATTTATTTCATCATGATATTTGTATGGTAATGTTTAAGCAATGAGTTGTAACTATCAAACTAAAAATTTATTTAAATTAATTCATATTTGATATGTATTTTAAATATTAAGTAGTGGAATTCACTCGCGCAATAAGGTAGGCATTCGATTACGGTCAGTGTCGGTTTGAATCGTTAGTACCGACATTCGGTATAGCAAATGAAAAATAAAACCAAAACAATAAAGTCGTGATATGCTTAAAAAGGATATCGACACATGTTTGTAAAAATGAATACTAATACCGGTTCTAAGTACGTGATATCGGTACTGGTGTCGGTATCGGTTGTCACATGGTGTGGTGTATATATATAAAGTGGTATATGTTTAAGTGTTTTATACGTTGGTTCAAATTTTAATATTTATAAAAACATGATAAAATACTATCCAAGTACACTTCGTGTTAGGCAAGTACACCTATCAGTGGCGGAACTAGAACATTAACTCAGGGATATCCCAATTTTTTTTTTACCGTGCAATCATACAATGTTAAAAAACAACAATAAATAGATAAAGTAAAACCATTACCTAATAGATTTGTCCTTTTTCTTTTTTTCATTGCTTGAAATCGTTCCATCACATCGTCGTCTTTTACTTCAAGTAAAAAATCCTTTTCGACCGCACAAACCATAGCATTGTTAAAAAATTCTTGGCTCATTCGATTGCGTAAATCCGTCTTGACAAGCTTCAATTTCGAAAAACATCTTTCAACGGTTGCGGCTGCAACCGGTACAAGCAAAGCTAACTTAACTACCCGATAAACTAAAGGACAAGAAATATGCGTTCCCGTTTCAACCATAAGACGCGCAAGATCCTAATGTGTTATTATTTACTTATTTGGGCTTACCAACATCTTATTATTTTGTAAATTTTTTTTAAGGGGTGTCCTCGTTCTTGTTCAGGGGTGTCCTATGTATAAAAATCGAAAAAAAATTAACACTACTAGTCAAAACTTGAGCCGTAGCCTGGGCTACGCCCCACATAACTAAAGGTCCGCCCCTGACACCTATCGTTGGAGTAGTATAGTGATAGTAAGATATCGAGGTCGTCCTAGGATACATCAACTTTTAGTACCAAGTCTTCATAAACGCTCATTCCATCCCAAAGTAAAGCCTAAATTTGTGGCACATAAAAATAAAAGAGTAAATTGCCAAAATCGTCCTTGAGGTTTGAACATGTTCGCCAGTTTCATCCAGAACAACTTTTTTATACCATATTGCCCTTCACTTTTGGGATTTTTTGTTATTTTCATCCAAACGTCTAACTCTTTTGCCAAAATCGTCCCTGAGATTTGGGATTTTTTGTCATTTTCATCCAAAAGTCTGACAAAAAAAAAATAAAGCAAATTAGACATTTGGATGAAAATGGTAAAAAGTCTCAAAAGTGAAGGGACATATGGTACAAAAAAAATGTTTTGGATTAAAATAGCAAACATGCACAAAACCTCAAGGACGATTTGTAATCAATGATAAGAAAGGGTGTTTGGGAGATTTGTCACCTCTTGATGCTTCGTTACCATGGATCACAAGAGCCCGATTATCAGATGAGAAGTTGTATTCCATTAATGCGTAAAATTGTGTAGTTCGTTGTTTAGGGACCTTCACACACTCGACCATATTGGTTTGAATTAGCAAGGAAATGTCCCGTAAGGTCGGATCAAACCACAATGACATTGTCGAATCAGCAAGGAAACTATATACTGTTGTGGTTTAGTATTAAGTAAGATAATATCATAAAGGCGTTATACAAACCATCACTATGGACCCCTTAGTGAGACGTCAATTCCCCAAGAGTAGTGACGATAATATAAACCAAGTCCTCAGCGCTTTGTTGCTATCTTCGCGCTTTGGGAAGAGTTTACCAACCCAAAGTCCCATACCAAAACCATTAACCCCCTCTCGAGGCATCCACATATTTGATGTAACACCCCATGTTACGAAAGTCAAAGTCAAGATTGAAGTCAAAGGAAGAAAAGATTGCTAATTGCGATCTGTCACTCCTTGCTGAACTACTGTTTTGACTTATTTGACTGTAATTAGTCTATTTATTTTATCGCTTTACTTGTATTATGTGGAGTATCTAGTAATATTCGAGGTTTAATCGCTATTTATCGCATGTTTTATCGCTTTATCGCTAATCGTGTCGCAATCGCATTCGCGCCTTGATTGATAGATTCTGAATATTGTTTTATGTGTGTGTGTTACTTATGTGTTACTTGCGCATGCTTACTTTATGTTTTGTGGTGAATAATCGAAAAGCAATCGCAACTCAATCGCATCGCAACTTAATCGCAAACGCTAAACGCGAGTTATTTATAGTGATTGTATGTTAGATATAGTAGTTAGGTTATTTATGTAACTAATGGGAAATTCTATCGCATCACTCGCTCAAATCGCACCGCAATGCTCAACACGCGAATCGAAACGGCAAAACTCAACACGCCGGACACCTGGATCGAGTGGCCAATCGATCGAGTGGCCATCCAATCGGATTGCCATCCGATCGAGGCGCCATCCGATCGGTGACCAATCCGACCCTTGCTCTTTTCCCTTTTTGGAAACCCTATAAATACCCTCCTGTGACATCATTTGTGATGTGACAGCTCCTTCACTCGACCAGCCGCACTCAAGCTCTCTTTATCTCGATTTCTCGTGATTCTTGTAAGTTTTCAACCTAAATCTTGTACTTCTATGATCTACATGCACTTCTTCATCGATTTCCCTTTTGAATCCCAACTTTTAACCGTGAAATCAGTGGATTTGAGGGGTTCTAGGGTGATGTCATCATGGAGTTCTTATGAACTTCAAGCTTTGGCCTCATTCCACCAAGAACAACTCAGATCTGAAGGATTTCCACAAGATTAAGCAATGTTTTCGCTTATATCTGCACATATTCATGGTTAAAAGGATTGAAAGATGGTTTTCTAACTTTCTTTCAACTCTTTTACACTCAATGCACTCAAAACCGATAGAATCGGAGCTCGTTCTGATCTTCTACTCCTTCTTAGTGATGTGTTGGTTCAAGATCTGAGTTCTATCAGAGAGACTACTGATTTCGGGATAGACATGAACAACCGTCTTGAACAAGTTAACTGATCAGACCAGGGTGATTCATGTTCGATCGGATCACTTAGGTCATGATGGGGTTCTGTTGTTTAGCACGTTGTCACACCGTCTCGATCAGTCTACAAAACTTTCAAAATAATCAAGTTCAAAGACGATCAGGTTCGTTGGGACGGATTGCCGCCCGATCGGATAGCCATCCGATCGAACGACTATCTGATCGGCTTGCACCTGATTCCACACCTAAACTTTTTATTCAACTTTGCAAAGGTCTGAACGTCGAACGGATTGCCGCTCGATCGGATAGCCATCCGATCGAACGACCATCCGATGATATGACATTTGGAACCTCGACACTTAACCGTTTTCATAAGTTTCAAAGATCATCAGTAACTAACAGATTGCCAATCGATAGGATTGCTATCTGATCGAGTGACCATCCTGCTGTGAACTTGTTCTCACTAAGTGTCCTACCAATCGGATCGCTATCCGATCGAACGACCGTTTAATCGATCGACGTGAAGGGTAGAGATACTTCTCTGTTTTCAAAATGCTACAACGAAAACTTCAAAGCCATCATACACAAACACATCCTTACCAAACGAGTGTCAATCCAATCGAATGGCCATCTGATCGGATGACCATCCGAACGGATTGACATCCGATCGACTGGCCATCCGAACGGATTGACATCCGATCGACTGGCCATCCGATCGGATTGCCATCCGATCGGATTACCATCCAACACTTGGTACTTTGCACCATTTTATACGCCGCTTATCGTTATGCTCTCGTTAACTGTTCAGGCTAATCTCTCTCAGTGCTCCCTTCAATCCAAGACAGTGTTTACTTGTTAAACACTATTTGTGAGTATACTCGAACCCTTTTTTCTTTACGCACTTTTGGGTGTTACATACGTTACTTATTCTAAATCACAATCTACACTCAACGCAAACACTAATTATACGCTGACCGTTATTTCATGCTACGTATTATTCGATGAATTCTTGTATGTTATGTTAACACAGTGATTGTTTCCTGACACCTTAGCAACGATAGTACTATAGTTTGGACTCAGCACCTGTCATGGATAGGGGTTGTTAAGGGCGTTACTTCACGTGTCCCAGTGGGGATATGTGTTGCGCATTCTACAACTTGCAGTCACGTCTGTGCATATTTCTCTGTCGATAACCTACTTGCCTTCACTTTGTACATGTTACATGCTGGTTATGCGTAAACTATTTCGAACTCTATTAATATATCAAACTTGTATGCTCACCTTTACACTATGTGTATTGACCTCTATTTTAACGTATGTGGCAGGTGTTTGAATGCTTAGGATGCTTTGCTTGTTAATTGCTGGAATCAAGACTAGGATGGAGTCTAGAGACAAACTAAATAAAATCTGAGTTATTGGAATGTATATTTGTCTTTGAGAACATCATCTGTAATAACTGTTTTTATTTTATATGTTTGTGGTATGGGACATGAACCTTTAATATATTATAACGAATAGTTGTTATGGATTCTCCTGGACAATCTGTTTCACTCAGTGCCGCGCCCAGATGATTCCGCCATCGGTTGGGGTGTGACAGATTGGTATCAAAGCCATAACTATAGGGAATTAGGCAAGACTCGACCTAGCCCGGGTCGATGTCTTAGAAATGACCTAGTCTATACTCTAAGCACCAACAGACCGCCTTATGTGTAACACCCCGTGTTTCGAAAGTCAAAGTCAACATTGTAGTCAAAGGAAGAAAAATTGCTAATTGCGATCTGTTACTCCCTGCTCAACTGCTGTTTTGACTTCTTTGACTTGTAGATAGTCTATTTAATTTTTACATTAGTTGTATTATGTAGAGTACTTGTTAATAATCAAGGTTTAATCGCTATTTATCACATGTTTTATCTCTTTACCGCATCGCAATCGCATTAGCAACTCGAATTATGCGCTTTGGATATTGTTTTACGTGTGCGTGCCTTTAGGTGTTACTTATGCATGTTGTTATGTTTATGTTATGGTGGTTAATCGAAACGCAATCGTAATCGAATCGCAAACGCTAAACACAGGTTATTTAGATATAGTAGTTGGGATTAAAAGTAATTTGAAGGGAAACTCTATCGCATCGTAATGCTCAACACGTGAATTGAAACAACAAAACTCATCGCGCCGAACCCTCCAATCGAGTGGCCAACCGACCGAGTTGCAACCCAATCGGGCTGCGACTCGAACCGTGAACAGTTCGGACTAGGGTGATTCCTGTTTGGCCGGGTCACTTGGGACAAGATACTGGTCCTGTTGTTCAAGCAAGCTATCAAAACGTCTCATTCAAAACTACGACACTTCAAACGGAAACAAGGGTTAAGACGATCAGACCGTCGGAACGGATTGCCGTCCGATTGGGTTACCACCTGATCGGATTGCCACCTGATCGACCGGTCGTCCGATCGGGCTGCACTTGGTTCCATACTTAAACTATTTCTCAAACTATTCAAAGGACCTGAACGTTGAAACAGATTACCACCCAATCGGATTGCCATCCGATCGAGTGCCCGTCCGATCGTGTGACGTTTGGGACTTAAACAATTTTCAACAAGTTCAGTACGGATTATCACCCGATCGGATTGCAATCCGATCGAGTGACAAACTACTGTGAACTTGTTCTCACTAAAGTGTCCTACCAATCGGATTGCCGCCCGATCGGACCGCCGTCCGATCGATCGACCTGAAAGGTAGAGATACTTCTCTGTTTTCAAAATGCTACAACGAAAACTTCAAAAGTCAAGCCATCATACACAAATACATCCATCCTAAATGAGGTAACAATCCAATCGAAGGGTCACCCGATCGGATTACCATCTGAATGGATTGTCACCCGATCGACTGGCCATCCGATCGGATTGCCATCCAATCGGATTACCGTCCGATCCATTGACACTTTGCACCGTTTTACGCATCGCTTATCATTTATGCTATCGTTCTGATCAGGCTAAACTTACTCTAGCGCTCCCTTCAATCCATCATCGCTGTGAGTATACTCAAACCCTTTTTGCTTTATGCACTTTTGGGTGTTACATACGTTACTTATACTAAATCACAACGAACACACTACTCAATACTTTAACGCTAACCGTTACCGCATGTTATACGTGGCTTAATGAATGCTTGTTTGTTATGTTTACACATGGTTTACTGTCTACCTGCCTTAGCAACGATAGTACTATAGTTTGGACTCAGCACCTGTTCACTCAGGGGTTGTTAAGGACAATTAATCACATGGGTCATAGTGGTGATCATGAATTACGAGCTGCCTTGCGCAGTCAACCCGCAGTCATTGGTATTGATAGGATCATGTCGATAACCTACGTGCTTCATTTCACACGGTGTACGTGCTGGTTATGCGTAAACGGCTTCGAACTCTATTATATCTACTAAACTTTGTTAGTGCATTACGTCTATTGACTTCGTCTTGTATCATGTGTTATAATAGGATAAGTTAGAATATCCAGTGAACGAGATTTGAGAGTCGAAAGCTAGAAGTTTAAGAGCTGATTTCGCTCATATGGACAATGTCCATAAAAGCGAAATCAGATACAAGTGATTTCGCTTTTATTGTGACAACTCGAAATTTAGAACCTTTCGTTGTACGCTTGAACGCTAAGTGACTAACTAATTTGATGATTTAATGAATGATATATGTGAACTTATATGATTATGTTTGTGATTGTATGTATGCGAGTATGTATATGAACCGAGACAACAAGAACCCGACTCGAGACCATGTGGTCTCGAGTGAACAGTAACATATGGGCCGGTTGGGCCACACACACACACTTAGCCTATTTCGAAAACCCATTAGGGTGCACCCATGTGGAACAACTATATAACCTTAGTGATAGCCACACTTGGCATTTTTTGGGCAACAACACTCATACTCCCCTAACACACACACTCTCCATTCTCCCTCACTAAAACTCTAAGCCACAACATTTCTTCCCTTCATTCTCGGATTCAAACCGGTGACCACTAAGGAGCTCTCGGATCAACTCGTACACACCCACTTTTGAACCCATACTTGAACCGGTTAGTAATTCCATTGCAAACATATGTATTTTCATGATTTAAGGTGTTGATGTGTGAGGTTATAGGTTAATGATGCATGTTATGAGTTTGTTTCGGTTTGATGATGATGAAGACTATGTGATAATATGTTTATTTGTTAAGTTTTATGCATAATGATGATTAATAAGATAACATGACTTGATTTCGGATATATATATTGTATGATGGGTCAATGATATCTTGTGTTTAAACATGGTCTAAACCATTAGTTGTTAATGTTCATAAAATCGGATTACATACTCTCATGTTACAAATCAAATGCTTGTTAAATGGCTGCATATATGTGGAAATCGGATTAGTTGTTTGAATGTTTTGATGGTTGTTTCAAGTTATAATCATGATGAACTATTGGATATTATGATGAACATGATGAAGGTATGAAGAACTTGTTGAATATCATATGAACATGTTTTGAATATTTAAAAACTGATATGTTTGATCCAATTTGGTAAATTGCTAGACAAGAAAACATGTTTAAGTGGATGGTACAAACTGTTACATGAAATCGGTTTTCCATTGGATAGTACACTGTGCAGAATCAGCAGTTGTCCAGTCGAGACCTTCGGTTGCGACTCGAAACCGCCACATGACAACTCGAGATCCCCGATTGCGACACAGGTTGCGAGTCGCAAACGCCTGGTTGCGACTCGAGACCAAAACAGCACAACTCGAAATCTCAGTTACGAGTCCGGTTGCGACTCGAGACCAAAACAGCGTGAACCGAAACCATGATTGCGAGTCCGGTTGCGACTCGAGACCGCCTGTCCCGACTAATGCATGAATGACTCGAAACCGCACAGTCTCGACTCGAGGTCTCTAGTCTCGACTCGGGACCACGTACACATACGCCGAATCAGACCGACAGTATTATGGGCTTAGTGTTTGGGCCGGACCTTGGACCTTGTTTAATTATGGGCATGTTACTGTTCGTTCAACTCGTATGCATTACTTGCAAACTGCCATGCTTATACGTGAAAGCCATGAATGATACTTGAATACAATGTGCTAGCATACGTGTAGAAACATACGTGTACTACTTGAATACGAACCTGATTGTATGATACAACTATGATAGGACGTGAGTAACCACAATATTACTTGGTTGACTTTTCTGTGTATCTACCGAGCAAACCAAGGTGAGTTCACACCCTCTACAAAGCATGGGATTCCCTGGGTCGGGAATTGGGGTTAAGGAACATGGGTTCCTCGTCCTCCTTGGGTAGGACAACAATGGTTCAGGAATGTAATTCCTCGTCCTCACGGACAGATAACTCGTACTAGACCAAAACTCTATCATGAAGTCCCTCATTTTTGTATCGACTTAATCGCCGGGCCAATGGCGAGCGGGTCATTAGTTAGATAGCGCTATTTAGGTCTGACAAACCTCACACCGTGCCGCAGAGGACGGGCGTGAACTAATGGATCTGGGGCACGTCAATGATGATAGACATTGACAGTTTCAGGGCACTTAAACATGACTACAGTCAGCAGTCGATATGGTAACGAGTCTAGTGTATACATGGGGTAGCCCCCACGGCCGAAATGCCAGATAACTAACACGGGGTAGCCCCCTCGGCTGGATTGCCAGAGTAACCGGGAATAAACAAATCACGTTTTTAACTATGGGGTAACCCCCACGGCAGGATGCCAGCTAAAGGAAACTGTTTTCGAAACAACTTAAAACGAACACCCAACCGTGAACTCACTCAACTTGTTGTTGACTCGTTACTACATGCTTTGCAGGTCCTTAGGTTCTTAACTGGAGCTTGCATGGAGGAGGATCGTTGTGGGACATGGACGACTGTGTGCCATGTTAAACTTTGAAACAATTAAACTTATGTTTTGATTTAAGACTTATGCTTCCGCTTGCAACTTATCTATGTTTTGTTTGAACACCAATTGTATTGGTTGGATTTTTATAACTACTTATATGCTTGTTCAATATGATTGGTGGCTGGATCCTGGTCAGTCACGCCTCCAAGCGGTAGTACTCCGCAGGTGGATTTTGGGGGTGTGACAGATTGGTATCAGAGCCATTGGTTATAGAGAACTTGGTTTTAATAAAGGAAAAGGGTTTTATTAAAATCAGACTATAACCTGTACAGTGCTCAACGGTCCACAACGACGCTTCACTCCACATGCAAGGCTCGATGATCTAGGCGATATAGTCTGTGTATAATGCCTACTTGTTAGTTACATAGTACATTGCTTATGGTATGCTTGGTTAGTATAACTACAGTTGCTTGAACACGTGCGTGCTTACTCTATTTTATCGTCGTACTTTCGCGAACCCCTCTCACTCACGTTCTTCTTGATATGAAGATCATGTCTGGACGCGTTAACCTGACACAAGCCCAGTTGACGACTCTGATCAACGAACGAGTTACCGCAGCACTTGCAGCTGCACACGCAGGAGGTATATCCTGCAGTCCGAACTCATTCTAGGATCTTTAGGATCCTACTCTCGTGAACCAACCTTTGTGTTAAACTCTGTCTTTTCTTTCACCCACGATAGGTCAGCATGTTCAGCCACCCGTGTGCACTTTTAAGACTTTCATGGACTGCCGACCAACTACTTTTAGTGGCACTGAAGGAGCAGTAGGTCTCCTACACTGGTTTGAGAAACTAGAATCTGTCTTCGAAATACGCGAATGCCCTGAGGCGCGCAGGGTGAAGTATGCTACTGGTACTCTCGAGGGTTTAGCCCTCACATGGTGGAACGCTCAGGTTCAAATGCTGGGATTGGTTGCTGCCAACGCCACCCCATGGGAGAATTTTAAGGAGATGATCAAGGAGGAATACTGCAGTCGTGATGAGATTCACAAACTGGAAGTGGAGTTCTTCAACCTCAAGATGACGGGGTCCGAAATAGAAGCTTATGTGAAAAGGTCGAACGAACTGGCAATTCTGTGTCCTACTATGGTGGATCCTCCCATCAAACGCATCGAACTATTTCTTCAGGGTTTAGTGCCGGAAATCCAAAGCCATGTGACTTCAGCGAACCTCGCCACCTACCAGCAAGCCGTTCAGTTGGCTCACCGTCTCACGGATCAGGCGGTGGAACAGAACAAGTTACCAAAACGCATAGGCGCTGCAACTACTTCTGGTACCTCTAGTGACAACAAACGGAAATGGGATGGAACTTCAAGTAAGGGTTCGACTTCTGTTCAGTCCCAGTCTCAGCAGAGAAAGACTGAGGACTACAAGAGCCCTAATCAGCAATTGTCTGGTGGTCAAAGTAATGGTGGGTACAAAGGGAATCACCCCAAATGCAATCGCTGCAGCCTGCACCACAGCGGACCATGCACCAGGGGCAACTGTCATCGGTGCAACAAGCCTGGTCACGCTGCAAAGGATTGCAGGAGCTTATACCCCGCCAATCAGAATCGTCAGCAAGCTCAACAGAACCAGCGCCAGCAGCAGCAGCAAGGTGATAACAAAGGGTGCTTTCAGTGTGGAGCTGAGGGCCACTTCAAGAGAGATTGTCCCCAACTGAACCGGAACCAGAACAACAACAACAACAATCAGGGGAATGGTAACAATGGGAACAACAACAACAATGGCGCCAGGGGGCGGGTGTTTGTGATTGGCCAAGGTGAAGCAAGGAATGACCCCAATGTTGTGGCGGGTAAGTTCCTTCTCGACGACTTTTATGTTTCAGTTTTATTTGATTCGGGTGCCGATACTAGCTACATGTCACTAGAAGTTAGTCGAATGCTTAAGCGTATTCCAACCCCTTTGAACAACAAGCACACCGTAGAGCTAGCAAATGGTAAGAGTTTAGAAGCCACACACATAGTCAAGGGATGTAAACTTATTCTCGCTGACCAGACCTTCTCTATCGACCTCATTCCTATTGTCTTGGGTAGTTTCGACGTTGTCATTGGAATGGATTGGTTATCCCAACACCGAGCAGAGATTCTTTGCAACGAGAAGGTTGTCCGTATTCCAGGTTCCGGTGGTGAACCTCTCATGATTCATGGCGACAAGAGGAGTGCTGTTGAGAACGTCATTTCTCTCCTTAAGGCCCAAAAGTGCTTGCGAAAGGGGCACACTGCCATTTTGGCTCTCGTTACTGACACCTCAGAAAAAGAGAAGAAGATAGAAGATTTTCCGGTTGTACGCGATTATCCAGAGGTATTTCCTGAGGAATTACCTGGCCTTCCGCCTCATCGCCAAGTCGAGTTTCAGATCGAACTAGCTCCTGGAGCTGCGCCCATAGCCCGTGCACCTTATCGTTTAGCCCCATCAGAGTTGAAAGAACTCTCTACGCAACTACAAGAGCTCCTGGATAAAGGTTTTATTCGTCTAAGCTCATCGCCCTGGGGAGCTACAGTATTATTTGTAAAGAAGAAGGATGGTACTTTCAGAATGTGCATCGACTACCGGGAACTCAACAAGGTGACGGTGAAGAATCGCTATCCTCTACCGCGTATCGACGACTTGTTCGACCAGCTGCAAGGATCGAGCTACTATTCGAAGATCGACTTGAGATCGGGTTATCACCAGCTGAGAGTCCGGGAAGAGGACGTCTCCAAAACAGCTTTCAGAACTCGATACGGGCACTATGAGTTTCTGGTCATGCCTTTTGGGATGACAAACGCACCCGCGGTTTTCATGGACTTGATGAACCGGGTGTGCAAGCCTTACCTGGACAAGTTCGTTATAGTCTTCATCGACGACATCCTGATCTATTCCAAGAGTCAGGAGGAACACGAGCAACATCTACGACTTATTCTGGAACTCCTTCGAACAGAACAACTCTATTCAAAGTTCTCGAAATGCGACTTCTGGCTTCGAGAAGTCCATTTCCTAGGCCACGTGGTAAACAAGGATGGGATTCACGTTGATCCATCCAAGATAGACTCGATTAAGAACTGGCCTGCACCTCGTACACCAAAGGAAATTCGCCAATTCTTGGGTTTGGCGGGATACTACCGGAGATTCATAAAGGATTTTTCTAAGATTGCACAGCCTCTCACCTCGCTAACACAGAAAGGCGTTGTTTATCGCTGGGGGAATGCACAGGAGTTGGCATTTCAGCACTTAAAGGATAGACTTTGTAGCGCACCTATCCTTTCCTTGCCAGAAGGCACAGACGACTTTGTGGTTTACTGCGACACATCAATTCAAGGTCTTGGTTGCGTGTTGATGCAACGAGACAAAGTTATAGCCTACGCCTCACGCCAACTTAAGGTTCACGAAAAGAACTACACTACGCACGATTTGGAGCTGGGAGCTGTTGTTTTTGCACTTAAGTTATGGCGGCATTACCTGTATGGTACTAAGTGCGCCATCTACACCGACCACAGGAGCCTCGAGCATATCTTCAAGCAGAAGGAACTGAATATGCGGCAACGACGATGGGTCGAGCTACTAAATGACAACGAGTGCTCAATCAGGTATCACCCGGGCAAGGCCAATGTTGTGGCTGACGCCCTCAGTCGGAAGGACACTGCGCCTAAGCGCGTGCGAGCTTTACAACTCACGATCCACTCTAGTCTCCCTTCCCAGATACGAGCCGCTCAGATAGAAGCACTGAAACCAGAAAACGTCAGGGCTGAAGCCCTACGCGGATCAAGGCAAGGATTAGAACAGAAGGAAGACGGTGCTTACTACGTGACGGGACGCGTTTGGGTCCCACTCTATGGCAACCTACGAGAGCTTGTGATGGATGAAGCACACAAGTCTCGCTACTCGGTGCATCCTGGTTCGGATAAAATGTACCACGATATCAAGACTACGTACTGGTGGCCTAGCATGAAGGCCCACATAGCAACTTACGTCAGCAAGTGTTTGACTTGTGCAAGAGTCAAGTCTGAATACCAGAAACCCTCAGGCCTACTCCAACAACCAGAGATACCACAATGGAAATGGGAGCAGATTTCCATGGATTTTGTTACTGGCCTACCTAGATCCCAGCGCGGGAACGATACTATTTGGGTGATCGTGGATCGACTCACAAAGTCTGCACACTTCCTGGCCATCAAGGAAATGGATAAATTCTCCACTCTTGCAGAAATATACCTTAAGGAAGTCGTTTCGAGGCACGGGGTGCCCACCTCCATTATCTCGGATCGAGATGCACGTTTTACTTCAGAGCTGTGGCAAGCAATGCACAAATCCTTCGGCTCACGATTAGACATGAGCACAGCGTACCACCCTCAGACGGACGGGAAGTCAGAGCGCACTATTCAAACCTTAGAAGACATGCTTCGTGCATGTGTAATCGACTTTGGCAACCGCTGGGAAAAGCATCTGCCACTTGTGGAATTCTCGTACAATAACAGCTACCACACCAGCATTAAAGCTGCTCCATTTGAGGCATTGTACGGACGTAAATGCCGGTCACCTCTTTGCTGGGCAGAGGTGGGAGATAGTCAGATCACTGGTCCAGAATATGTGGTAGACACGACCGAACAAATTGCTCAAATACGAAAACGCATGGCGGCAGCTCGCGAACGTCAGAAAGTTTACGCCGACATGGGCAGGAAACCGCTTGAGCTCCAGGTTGGGGAGCGGGTACTACTCAAAGTTTCACCCTGGAAGGGTGTGGTTCGTTTTGGTAAACGCGGTAAACTTAACCCACGATACGTTGGACCCTTCGAAGTCATTGAGAAAATAGGCAGGGTGGCCTACATACTGAACTTACCAGCGGAACTCGGTGCAGTTCACAACGTTTTTCACGTGTCAAATCTGAAGAAGTGTCCGTCAGATGAGACTCACATAGTTCCTCTGAAGGAACTCACTATCGACGAGCAGTTACGATTCGTCGAGGAACCCGTCGAGATCACGGACCGGGATGTTAAGGTCCTCAAGAGCACTAGAATACCTCTCGTTCGAGTTCGTTGGAACTCACGTCGCGGCCCAGAGTTCACCTGGGAACGCGAAGATCAAATGAAACAAAAGTATCCCCAACTGTTCGCAAACAGTACACCCACTACTGAGGCCGAAGCTACGGAATTTCGGGACGAAATTCCAGATCAACGGGGGGTGGATGTGACACCCCAGGAAAACCAGGAAAAACATACAACTTAACTAGCTTCCTCAGTGAGTGCCTACCAAATTTCGGGACGAAATTTCTTTCAACTTGGGGATGATGTGACAACTCGAAATTTAGAACCTTTCGTTGTACGCTTGAACGCTAAGTGACTAACTAATTTGATGATTTAATGAATGATATATGTGAACTTATATGATTATGTTTGTGATTGTATGTATGCGAGTATGTATATGAACCGAGACAACAAGAACCCGACTCGAGACCATGTGGTCTCGAGTGAACAGTAACATATGGGCCGGTTGGGCCACACACACACACTTAGCCTATTTCGAAAACCCATTAGGGTGCACCCATGTGGAACAACTATATAACCTTAGTGATAGCCACACTTGGCATTTTTTGGGCAACAACACTCATACTCCCCTAACACACACACTCTCCATTCTCCCTCACTAAAACTCTAAGCCACAACATTTCTTCCCTTCATTCTCGGATTCAAACCGGTGACCACTAAGGAGCTCTCGGATCAACTCGTACACACCCACTTTTGAACCCATACTTGAACCGGTTAGTAATTCCATTGCAAACATATGTATTTTCATGATTTAAGGTGTTGATGTGTGAGGTTATAGGTTAATGATGCATGTTATGAGTTTGTTTCGGTTTGATGATGATGTATGATGAAGATTATGTGATAATATGTTTATTTGTTAAGTTTTATGCATAATGATGATTAATAAGATAACATGACTTGATTTCGGATATATATATTGTATGATGGGTCAATGATATCTTGTGTTTAAACATGGTCTAAACCATTAGTTGTTAATGTTCATAAAATCGGATTACATACTCTCATGTTACAAATCAAATGCTTGTTAAATGGCTGCATATATGTGGAAATCGGATTAGTTGTTTGAATGTTTTGATGGTTGTTTCAAGTTATAATCATGATGAACTATTGGATATTATGATGAACATGATGAAGGTATGAAGAACTTGTTGAATATCATATGAACATGTTTTGAATATTTAAAAACTGATATGTTTGATCCAATTTGGTAAATTGCTAGACAAGAAAACATGTTTAAGTGGATGGTACAAACTGTTACATGAAATCGGTTTTCCATTGGATAGTACACTGTGCAGAATCAGCAGTTGTCCAGTCGAGACCTTCGGTTGCGACTCGAAACCGCCACATGACAACTCGAGATCCCCGATTGCGACACAGGTTGCGAGTCGCAAACGCCTGGTTGCGACTCGAGACCAAAACAGCACAACTCGAAATCTCAGTTACGAGTCCGGTTGCGACTCGAGACCAAAACAGCGTGAACCAAAACCATGATTGCGAGTCCGGTTGCGACTCGAGACCGCCTGTCCCGACTAATGCATGAATGACTCGAAACCGCACAGTCTCGACTCGAGGTCTCTAGTCTCGACTCGGGACCACGTACACATACGCCGAATCAGACCGACAGTATTATGGGCTTAGTGTTTGGGCCGGACCTTGGACCTTGTTTAATTATGGGCATGTTACTGTTCGTTCAACTCGTATGCATTACTTGCAAACTGCCATGCTTATACGTGAAAGCCATGAATGATACTTGAATACAATGTGCTAGCATACGTGTAGAAACATACGTGTACTACTTGAATACGAACTTGATTGTATGATACAACTATGATAGGACGTGAGTAACCACAATATTACTTGGTTGACTTTTCTGTGTATCTATCGAGCAAACCAAGGTGAGTTCACACCCTCTACAAAGCATGGGATTCCCTGGGTCGGGAATTGGGGTTAAGGAACATGGGTTCCTCGTCCTCCTTGGGTCGGACAGCAATGGTTCAGGAATGTAATTCCTCGTCCTCACGGACAGATAACTCGTACTAGACCAAAACTCTATCATGAAGTCCCTCATTTTTGTATCGACTTAATCGCCGGGCCAATGGCGAGCGGGTCATTAGTTAGATAGCGCTATTTAGGTCTGACAAACCTCACACCGTGCCGCAGAGGACGGGCGTGAACTAATGGATCTGGGGCACGTCAATGATGATAGACATTGACAGTTTCAGGGCACTTAAACATGACTACAGTCAGCAGTCGATATGGTAACGAGTCTAGTGTATACATGGGGTAGCCCCCATGGCCGAAATGCCAGATAACTAACACGGGGTAGCCCCCACAGCTGGATTGCCAGAGTAACCGGGAATAAACAAATCACGTTTTTAACTATGGGGTAACCCCCACGGCAGGATGCCAGCTAAAGGAAACTGTTTTCGAAACAACTTAAAACGAACACCCAACCGTGAACTCACTCAACTTGTTGTTGACTCGTTACTACATGCTTTGCAGGTCCTTAGGTTCTTAACCGGAGCTTGCATGGAGGAGGATCGTTGTGGGACATGGACGACTGTGTGCCATGTTAAACTTTGAAACAATTAAACTTATGTTTTGATTTAAGACTTATGCTTCCGCTTGCAATTTATCTATGTTTTGTTTGAACACCAATTGTATTGGTTGGATTTTTATAACTACTTATATGCTTGTTCAATATGATTGGTGGCTGGATCCTGGTCAGTCACGCCTCCAAGCGGTAGTACTCCGCAGGTGGATTTTGGGGGTGTGACATTTATGGCATGTACACATAAGCGAAATCATCACTACTATAAATAGGTGCATTGTTGTTTCATTTGGTAGATCGCTTCCAGAACTGTAACGAAGTGCTGCCGGATTTCTGTCAAGGTTGTAATCATTGTTAAAGCAATATAAAAGACAGATATTAGATTAACAAGCTGTGTTTGTGTCCGTTTCTCTGATTCCGCCTTTGAACCGGACTTAAAACTCTTCTGATCGAATCAATCGGGTCAAACAACGATCCAACAAGTGGTATCAGAGCTCAGGATGAAGAGTTTAGCTTGATTTCGATCATATTCTGACTTCTACATCTTCTTTCATCATTTTAGAGAAATTTATCGGTCAAAACCGGATCAAAATTTCACAGATTGTTGAAAATTGGATATAGATAAACCCTGGAAAATTTGACATTGAAATTCGGACTAAAAATGGATCAAATTGACTTCGGACTTGATTTCGCTCATACGAACATTAAGTGATTTCGCTTATTTGTCATTCTGATTTCGCTCATATGAACATCAGATTTCGCTCATAGGTGCAACAGAATAAGTGATTCCACTTTTGTGTCACACATTCAGTGAGATTTCGCTCCAATGTCAATCTGATACAAGTGATTTCGCTCATAGAGACATACATTGTCTGATTTCGCTTATATGTCGAGTGATTTCGCTCTTGTGGACTAGATTTGTGTGATTTCGCTTTTATGACAACAAGATTTCTCTTATAAGGTCATCAAGGGATTTCGCTTATACAGACACATCTGATTTCGCTCATAGAACAAGTTTGATTTCGCTTCAAGGGTTCTTAAGTGATTTCGCTTTAAAGTGTTAAAACCAGATTTCGCTCATAAGTGCCATTACGCTCAAAAGTGTCAAAGATTGATTTCGCTCATAAGTGCTCTTTCACTCGAAAGTGAAATTTTTCGTATCAAGATTATTTCACGACGATTGAGTTTTAGTCTGTTACAATTTATTTGTTAATTGATTGTACTGATTGTGTTTGTTTGATATTTTTGTCAGGTGATTCAAGATGGCTAAAATGTTTGATGAACAGGAAAACGAGAATCTTAAAGATTTAAACGTTTGGATTTCTGATTCTTGGTTTGATAAGAAGAACAGGAAGGATGTTTGGATTAAAAGATCCGAAAATTTTTTATGCATGAAACATGAATATTTGGAACAGTTGGATAGATGTTTTGATGAATTGATTGATAAGATAAATAGATATGAGATAAAGTTTTCAAATGCTGAAAAAATTTCAAAATTTGCTGATGCATTACCTCTAGAATGGGATGAATTTTTGAGTGAACTAAAAAGGAATGAAAATTTCTCAGAGTTTTCATTTAGAGAATTCATCAATAAGCTTAGATTACATAAGTTTGATAAAGAAAAAAGAAAAGAAGAGTTGATGTATGAGATGAAGAAGGATTTAGAAAAGATAAATTTGGAAGTGATCATCGAAATGAGAAAAAGATTTTCTGTATGTCTTGCTGCAAAAAATGTCATGAAATATGATATTAAGAGAGGTTGTTTTATTGATGAATATGCAAATCCTCTTGATTTTGTTAAAAGTTTTTGTGGAGGAACATACAGGATGGAAACAAAGAAAGAAGTCGATGCTGAAAAGATGAATGAAAAATGTGAAAAATCTGAAGCAGATAATGTGAAATTCTTGAAAGATTTGGAGAATTTGACATTGGAAAATAAAGCTTTGAGAGTTAACAAGAAAACCGATGATGAACAGATTTTGGAGTTGCGCTTGAACTGCGAAAAATTGAAATCTGAAAATGACAAACTTTTGAAGAATGTTGAGAGTTTGTCATCAGAAAATAAAAATTTTAAACAATTAGAAAATGATTTCAAAAGTCAGATAAAGATTTTAGAAGATGAGAGAGATATTTTTGGTAAAAATAATCTCGAAAAACAATGTGCGATAAATTCTCATCTTGATAAAATCATTCGACTTGAGCATGAAGCCGAAGGTAATAGAAAGAAAATTGTTGATTTAGAAAACAAGTTGAAAAGTTTTGTGACTTCTGCATCATATGTTTGTCCAAAACCGATCAATTCTGTTCCAATAAGTGACAACGTCACAAATTTTGACAAAGTCAAAATTGAAGATTGTGATGAAATATCTGATGATGAAAAAGAAAAGAAAAATATTTTTAGATTTACAAGAAAATTTTCAAAATACTGTTTTGCAATCTACTGAAATAGGTGAATGCTCAAAGCAAAAACCTGTTAAGAAGAATGCAGAACAGAAACAAAAAGATAAAAATTTGAAAAATTCTAAAAATGAAAATAAAAGCTCATCAGATAAGTCATCCAATTATTATAAAAAATCAAAATAAATTGTAAATGAAAATTCACAAAATGTTAGTAATAAGTGGTGCAGGTTTGACCTCCAGTGCTCAAAAGACAAATCCAACATTGAAGAGGAGAAATAATTATAACCAAGGCAAACAATGTTATGATCTGAAGGTTTGGATTGACAGAAGTGAATGGTACGATAACAGAGTGTGCTACACCTGTGGTGTTAGAGGACACATTGCTGTTAACTGCCAGAATTGGAATTTTGAAACAAGAAGATGCTATAATTGCCATATCAGAGGACATATTGCCAGAGATTGCCCAAGGAGATCGATGGGAAGATTGAGGGTTGAATCTCAGAGAACGGTAAAGAAACCAGTCACTGTCAAGCCCAAAGAACAAAAAATGGAAGATAAGAAAGTAAAGCTTTCACAGGGGCAGAGAGACAGATTGAGGAAAAAGAGGAAGGAAGCGAGAGAGTATTTGGAGAAGATTTTGTCTTCGGGTTCACCGGTTGGTTCGAATAAAAGTTCTGATGAATCGATTCAGTCGACGGCAAAGTCAAGCAAATCGAATTCTTCAGATGCAAATCTGAGGACAAACAAGAAGAAAAAGAAAGTTATTGGCGATGAATCTGGCTCATCCAAGTCAGACAAGCCAAGTTCGGGCAATGAATCTGATTTCACAAAATCAGATGAGCCACAAGTTGAGGTAAAGAAGGAAGAGACAATTCTGTTAATGAATGATGAGAATTTTCCAGCATTACAAGCCGCAAACCTAAAATCAAAAGGTGTTGAAACTAGAAAAATGTTTAATAGCAATGTTGAACATATTTTTAGTAAGATGGCTGATGGTAAGGAAAAAGGAGTGAAAGAATTTTATGAAGAAAAGAGAAAAGCTCAAAATGCGCCTAAGGCTGGTCAGGCTTGGGTGTCAAAATCTGTTGGTTGAATTCCTGACTTGCCGGAGCTTTCAGGTTGGTAAGTGTGAAGCAGGTATCGGTATCATTCTTGAGAAATTCACAGGATGGTAACTGTGATATTTTGTGTTACTAGTGGTCAATCAAGGACATTAAGTTGTACTTGATTTTCTAAAAGTGATTGTGGTGTTTGATCTTATATTGTTAAAATCTGTACAAAATGGTTAAAAGAGAACAAGGTGATGTGATGACCCCGAATCCACAAGTGATGGATAAACAAACTAATTTTACCGGAAAAACCATTCTGATTAAAACAAACTTAAGTGTTTTGAAATCATTATGGGAAAATAGTTTGTTGTAAGGGGGAGTTTTGATTGAATATGCCGAAACCCTCACGGCTGAACAAACATGATTACTTTCATCAGATTGAAAAACGGTTTTCAAACTGTAAAAATCAATGGGTTGTAAATCATGGGGGTACTTTATGTTAGATTTTCTGCAAATCAGAACACGATAAGCAGAAAATGGATGGCGAGATAAAGCTATCAGTGTTGGTTGTCAAATTTTCTTTATATGATTTTGCATTTTAGGGGGAGTAATGTTGTTAGAAAATACAAAAACATTTGAAAAATTTGAAAAAGTAAAAAACATGATAAAATTCAAAAATTTGAGTTTTTGTGTAAAAAGAGGAAATGATAGTACATCAGTAGACTGTTACAGTACGCTAAAGAATTGGAAAGTCAAAATGTGTTAAACGATCTCACCGTGGATGTGTCGGTAGATTTTTATACATTTAGTAAACTTTTTCGGGATATAAACTTAAATTCAAACTTGCTTATTTCGTGGGGAACACTACTTGGATATATAGGTAACCCCTGAAATCTCGTTTGAAAGGTCTCATAATCTGATATACTAGGTCTTTATACTCAGTGATATCTGGGGTATTATTCCGGGACTTCTGCTGAACGGTAGTTCTGACCTAGTCCTCGAATAATACTTTCTGCAATGCTTGAAACATAGCATTAAACCCTCAGCATGCCGATGAAACAATAAAATTGATAGTCGCTGCTTTTGTAAGCAAAAAGATCCTCTAAAGGGGACATACCGTAAAGTCGAAGCTGATATCTCTCTGCGTATACGGAAGTATCGACCTGAGATCCCTCGGCCCTCGCATACCTAATTTATATACAGATATCATTGTAGTATACTCACCTGTAAGACTAATTATTGGGATTCTGGATACGGGGGTATATTCAAGAGGTGGGACACATGAATGAGGTTAAGTTCTTAATACATCTAATTCGTATCCTGAATCAGTTGAAATTTGTGTGAAAATTTAAGTGGATCAGTATATCGACAATCTAAGTGAATTGTTTAATACTTAATGTGAAAATTAAGCTCAACGGTACATGTGACTTGTCAAAAACTGATATGATTCTTTGACGCATACTCAAACAAAAATATTGTCTGTAAATATGTTTGTACATATTTCTTTACTGCTTTATATTTTCAGAAAATACAAAAAGATTTTTGATTCTGTTTTATTTTCGACAACTGATGTCTGAGTGCTGAGTTTCAAAATCTAAGTAAGCTGATTGTGTTTCTGAAAATAAAACAAGTTCATTAATTTGAAACTTGATTTAAAATAAAAAAAATTTCAAAAACAGTTTGTGATATCACCAAGGTCATTAGCTTGAACTTGGATGATTAACTGTGAGGGAGTTGGATTCTTTAATACTGCTAAATCAATGAAGTTTGTTGATAGGGGAAGTGGATTAGAGAAGTTGATTGATAATACGAAAACATTGTATTTATGAATGTTTGAGTGTTGCAGATAGTCCAAACTACGATCCCGAGAGCAGAGTCTAAGGGGGAGTCTGAAGACAAGCTTGAAGCAAAGAGAAGCTTGTAGATGGAAAGCTAGGTGTCGATCCCAAAGCACGGAAGCTTGATGAAAGGGGGAGCCTGAAGCTGATAGGAGAAGAGAAAGATTGTTGGATGCTTACATTGTTACAACGTGAAAGAAAAGACAGAATGATCAAGACTGAAGATGTGTTATTTTTTAAGATTAGTCACTGAAGACTTCGTCAATATCCGAGGGGGAGTCTGTTAGTGCATTACGTCTATTGACTTCGTCTTGTATCATGTGTTATAATAAGATAGGTTAGAATATCCAGTGAACGAGATTTGAGAGTCGAAAGCTAGAAGTTTAAGAGCTGATTTCGCTCATATCGACAATGTCCATAAAAGCGAAATCAGATACAAGTGATTTCGCTTTTATGGCATGTACACATAAGCGAAATCATCACTACTATAAATAGGTGCATTGTTGTTTCATTTGGTAGATCGCTTCCAGAACTGTAACGAAGTGCTGCCGGATTTCTGTCAAGGTTGTAATCATTGTTAAAGCAATATAAAAGACAGATATTAGATTAACAAGTTGTGTTTGTGTCCGTTTCTCTGATTCCGCCTTTGAACCGGACTTAAAACTCTTCTGATCGACTCAATCGGGTCAAACAACGATCCAACAAACTTGTATGCTCACCTTTACACTATGTGTATTGACTTTAATTTAATGTATGTGGCAGGTGCTTAAGATGTTAAATTTCTTGGATTGCTGTGAAATCGAGGCTAGGAAAGAGTCTAGAAACCAAGACAATTTATTTTTATTTATATAATTATGAGTTGTTAGAACATGCTTTTGTTTGAAGAATATCTATGTCCGTAATAACTATTTTATCTTATGGGTCATGGTATGGGACGTGTTATTTAAACTATTTGGTAATTTAGTCGTTATGGAATTTCTTTGAACAATCTGTTTCGCTCAGTGCCGCGCCCCGATGATTCCGCCATCGGTTGGGGTGTGACAGATTGGTATCAGAGCCATAACTATAGGGAATTAGGCAAGACTCGACCTAGTCCGGGTCGATGTCTTAGAAACGACCTAGTCTATAGTTAGGTACCAACGGACCAACTTGTGCGAGCCCTTAGGGGTTTTGTACGAGCTTACTTGCTATATCTCGCCATTCTCGCTTGCACTACACTATCACTGCACTCTAATTTTCGAAAATAAACAAGTGATTAGGTCGAGACTAGGTGTGAAAACCGTAAACTCTCGACTAAATCGCTTGTTCGACCCGCATTTTCATTCATAAAAATGAGAATTTGCGTTGAATCAGGAGTGAAATCCGCACTTTAACGCCAATTTTCCTTTCTATTTTATCAAAACAGGAGCGAAGTTGTCAAGTCAGGGGTGAAACCCGAACCTTGACGACTTGTTCCGCCCTCATATTTGGTTTTATAAGACTCTCACCAAAGTCTTGACGGACTCCAACGACTTGAAGTCACACTTTAACTGGAAGGATGCTTGTCATTCGCCCAAATTCGAGGCGAGAGCACAATCCCGAAGGTCAAAGTATGTACCAAAAGTCCTTGTGAATAGTCAAACCACTTTGGGTAGTCGATGTCTACCAGCCGCAGACAATCTATTTCTCGATTTTTATGTGTTTCGATTCTGAGCTCGCTACTGCCGACTCTGATATGTGTCGTTTTATGTAGATTTATGTGTTTTATGTGGTTTTATCTGCTTATGTGTTTCAATTTTTGGTGATTTATTCGCTTTTCGCTTTGGTCGACACACACGACTCGCACGACACATCTACCTCTAAACGCTGACATATCGCCGCTACTATATGAGGAATGACCTTACACAATGTTGCTCGCTGTGCGCTCGCTAATCACAATCGCTATTCTCGAACGTGCGCGAACTGTGAATGATAGGTTTCTGTATTCTATGTGCCTCTATGTGCCTTATGTGCCTTACGTGCTTATGTGCCTACGTGTTTATGTGTTACATGATAGTGTTCCTGAGCTTTAGTAATATTAGGCATGTGAGGTGAGATTCGATTATATTGTGTCTGAGTCCTATGGCGATGTCTGTTGCAGACAATGTCATTATCTGGATCCCGTCACTCGCGCGCTGCTCGCGAGAGGCAGAAAGACAAACGCCTTGCTGCTCTCGTCGCCAAGCAAATGGCGAAAGTTGTACCTCAGATCATGAGTGAACTATACGAGAATGTGAGCAAATCCTCCTAAGAGTCCAGGACTGAAACCCCTAAAGCTGCTTTCAGCTTCAAGCAGTTTAAAGCTTGCGGATAGAAAGAATTCACTTGCAAAGATGGCCCTACGGCTATATTTCAATGGTTCGATTCGATCGAGGTCACCCTGCGCCAGAGTGGCTGTCCTGATAATCTCCGCACTCTGAATGCTACCGACGTCTTCCAGTCCCGCGCTTTAGACTGGTGGACGACCGAGAGAAACAAACGCGGAAATGATGCAGCTTATGGTCTGACATGGGATGAGTTGAAGAACGTCATGTTGGAAGAGTTCTGCTGTAACACCCCAACCCGGAATGGGCTGACGTGTCACAATAACAGTAGTATCATAAACAAAAGTCATAATTCCATTTATTTATTTGACAAGGATATAACTATACAACAACTAAACTTAAGGTTAATATACAAGCGGAGACATTCGACTTGATTTACTAATATCTTCATATTTATTCCTAAGCTTTATTCTTCTCTCTTTTCCCCGCCCAAAGTAACCTGCATACATGTATATATACAAAAATTTACGGAATGAGCCAAATGCTCAGTACGGAATATTAGGCTCAAATAACAATAACGCTTTATTCAGATGAAACTTGATGCAAATAACGAAATTTCATAATCATATCTTACGGATGTACCCATGAGCAAACTTAGAACGTGACAATACACAGGTAGCTACTCCTGCATAATTATCACAAGAGATGGCGAGTTGGCATACCCGTTATCCACCTCCTTATACTTAAATCCTAGGATCGATCCATACGCCTCCTAATAGCCTTATGTACCACACTTGTACTTAAGAGACGCCGTGAACTAATCTCTCCGTCACAGATGGAGCACATGATGTCGATGCCGCAACAACATGCTCGTGGGACACTCCACGAGAACCAATACTCAGGGTAACAGAGTACAAATGGTCTTATTCACATAACTTATCAAAATAATTTTTCATAACAAAACTTAACATATATTTGAACATGCGATAATGATTACAACTAGCAGAATACTATCGCATGACATGAAAGCTAAATCCAAAGTTATGATTAGAATAGGAATTCAACGGACTGTCAAATGAATCGATAATCAAAGACGTGAAGAGTGTACGAATTTAATGGGTTTATAACAATTTGAATATGAAGCAATAAGGAGTGGGGTAAGGATCCGTACCTTAAAAATTCCAAAGTGATGCTACCTTATGATAACATTTCAGAGAGTTTCAACTACTGATTAAGCTTTTAACCTAATTTAAATAATATGCACACAACTAGGTTAGTAACTTAATACAGCATTTACGATAACTCACGAGATCAAACCCTCACAACAAATGACAAAGTGCGATACTTAAACATCCAACGGATTCACAACGAATGACAGAGTATAGTCCGATTTCGAACAGCACTCAAACATTCAAGTCGAAATCACGATGAATGACAAAGTATAAACCCAATTTGAGCAGCACTTAAACATCTATCGGATAGTTTTAATCGATCGGACATTGAATCGTAATAGCGATCGAGTTATTACCCTGTTCTGCAGCACCCCGCTATACTTAATTAGTGTTTCGTGTGTGTTAATTGAAGTAAAAAGACGATAACTCGAAGTATAATACGAATTCTTTCATCATTTCAGCGCCCAGATTCAAGTGCCAATGTCCTCTATTTATAGTCGAATTTTACCCTTGCTTACGGACCGTAACAAATAATACTTACGGTCCGTAAGGGTCATGAATTTCGTATATGGTGGCCACGTGTGGGACTAGCCTAGCTGAGTCGACGGTTTTTAAAATTTCAACTTCTTCTGCAAGTTATTAGGATAATCGTTAGCTAGGTTTTACCCCCCCTGAGTTTTAGGGGCCCTAATCCTGATTCTGAAATTTCTGAAAATTCTAGGGTTTGTGCAGAATTACTTGGGTGTCTTAATTAGGGTTTTCTAGTGGTTAATTTATAAATAATAATAAGGGTTTTGATATATAAAAGGATGGATTATAAGATAATTGTTTAGTTTATTATAAATTATTATTATTCTTTTATTTCTAGAATAATGATTTTAAATTTATGGTTATTACAACTATTACCCCCTTAAAAGAAATTTCGTCCTCGAAATTTTTCAAAAATAAAAATATAACCTATCGCATAAGTAACAGAAACGGAACTTTCATAGCAGAGTTATTAACTTATATAACCAGAATCTCCTAAACACACCTGTGTATCTGAAATTCATAACTAAGGTCATGACTATACTTGTCAATTACCTTACATACGTGCCCTAATGGTCCTCCTATAACGCATCTAAAATAAAATATCTTACCGTACAAAAAGTCAATAGAGACTTACAGATAACAAGAGTGACTATTGGTACTGATATCTCCTACATAATTATGCTTAATCATAACTAAGATATATTCACATAAGGCAAAGCATAAATGACCGTAAACAGAAACAAATGAACATATATCAAAGAGCAAGATTTACCGTTACTCAACTAAAATTCTATTACTAGAATAGATTAGGGTATAGAGAGCTAATTGATTCTTCAGATTCCCATGTTGCTTCGTGTTCAGAGTGATTTTTCCAGAGGATTTTAACAAACGGAATTACTTTCCTACGCAAAACCCTTTCTTGTCGATCTAAAATGGCTTCTGGCTCCTCTTCGTAGGACAAATCCTCGTGAATTGTAAGTAACGGATAACTAATGACATGAAGTGGATGATAATTATATCCTCTTAACGAGGAGACATGAAAAACGTTATGAACGTGAGAGAGTTGAGGCGGTAAAGCTAGTCGATATGACACTTCTACAATTCTTTCAAGGATTTCGAACGGACCTATGAAACGAGGACTAAGCTTCCCTTTAATTCCAAATCTACGAACGCCACGCCAAGGTGATATCTTTAAGAATACGTGGTCACCAATTTTAAATTCTAGTGGTCGTCTATCTTGATCTGCATAGCTCTTTTGTCTGCTCTGAGCTTCTTTCAGTTTTTCTCGTGCCATAGTGACTTTTTCATTTGTAATCTGAACTAGTTCTGGCCCTTCAATAATCTTTTCTCCAACTTCATCCCAGCAGATCGGTGCGCGACATTTCCTACCGTATAAAAGCTCAAAAGGTGCCATGCCAATACTTGCTTGCCAACTATTGTTGTAAGCGAACTCAACAAGGCATAAATATTCATCACAGTTTCCAGACCATTCAAGTGCACATGCTCGGAGCATGTCTTCCAAGGTCTGAATCGTACGTTCTGACTGCCCATCTGTTTGTGGATGGAAATCCGTACTAAACTTCAGTCGTGTACCCCAAGCTGCCTGAAAACCTTTCCAAAATCGTGAGGTGAAACGTGGGTCTCTATCTGAAATAATGGAAGATGGTGTGCCATGGAGTTGAATAATTTCTTGAAGAAATATTTCGGATAACTTATTAACCGAAAATCCTTGTTGAATCGGTAGAAAATGTGCTGACTTCGATAATCTATCGACAACAACCCATACAACATCATTCTTCTTGAAAGTCTTAGGCAAATCGGTAACAAAATCCATTGTGATCTCATCCCACTTCCATATGGGAATATCCAATGGCTGCAACAGACCGCTTGCTCGTTTGTGTTCAATTTTCACTTGTTGGCAAGTGAGGCATTTACTTACGTATCGAGCAACGTCTTCCTTCATGCCATTCCACCAGAAGTTCTGTCTTAAGTCTCGATACATCTTGGTAGATCCTGGGTGAATTGAAAATGGTGAGCTATGAGCTTCGGCTAACAATGACTCACGAAGGCTGGACTCATCGGGTACACAAAGTCTTTTACCGCACCAAATCACCCCATGATGGTCTATACGAAATTCAGATTGCTTACCCACCTCAAGATTTTGCACAATTGCCCAAAGTTCTCCATCTTGCTTTTGTGCATCTTTGATCCGTGATATGAGGTCGGGTTCAATTTGCATTCTAGCTAGATATCCATCAGATTTACTAACCTGAAGCCAAATGTTCATCCTTTCGAGATCCCTCATAATATGAGGCTGAATTTGTAAGCAAGATATAGTCCCGGAATTCTTTCGGCTCAATGCGTCAGCTACAACATTGGCTTTGCCTGGATGGTATTGAATATTTACGTCGTAATCTTTTAAAAGTTCTAACCACCTTCTTTGCCTCATATTTAGCTCCTTCTGCGTAAATATGTACTTGAGGCTCTTGTGGTCGGTAAAGATGTCACAACTCTCACCATACAGATAGAGTCGCCAAATCTTAAGTGCAAAAACGACTGCGGCTAGTTCTAAATCATGTGTAGGGTAGTTAACTTCATAAGGCTTCAACTGACGGGAGGCATAAGCGATAACCTTCCCATGTTGCATTAGTACACAACCTAATCCTTTCTTTGAGGCATCACTATAGACTTGGTAACCTCCTGATCAAGAAGGGAGAGTGAGTATCGGAGAGGATACGAGTCGTTTCTTCAATTCTTCAAAGCTTTTCTCTTGTTCCTCATTCCATGAGTACTTCACCCCTTTCCTTAGGAGTTTTGTGAGTGGTAAAGCAATTACCGAGAATCTTTCAACAAATCTTCGGTCATAGCCAGCAAGACCCAAGAAACTTCGTATTTCGGTAACAGAAGTGGGTCTTGGCCATTTTGTAATAGCTTCAACCTTTGTTGGGTCTACCATAATTCCCTCTGCTGTGCTTCATGCTCTTCGTGACTCTTAGAATACACTAGAATGTCATCGATAAAGACAATAACGAATTTGTCTAGGAATTTGTGAAATACGCGATTCATCAAATCCATGAAGACTGCGGGTGCATTAGTTAGCCCAAAGGGCATAACCAAAAATTCGTAATGACCATATCGAGTACGAAAGGCGATCTTGGGAACATCATCATTCTTGATCTTTAGCTGATGATACCCGGACCTCAAGTCGATTTTTGAGAAGAACTGAGCCCCCTGAAGTTGATCAAAGAGATCATCAATGCGAGGCAGAGAATACTGATTACGAATAGTAATCTTGTTCAGCTCTCGGTAGTCAATACATAAACGCATACTACCGTCTTTTTTCTTCACAAATAAGGCCGGAGCACCCCAAGGTGAAACACTGGGTCTTATGAATCCTAGATCTAACAATTCTTGCAATTGTTCCTTCAACTCCTTCAGTTCCATCGGGGCCATACGGTATGGAGCTTTAGAAATAGGTTCGGCACTAGGGATCAAGTCGATGGTGAATTCTACCTGACGGTCGGGTGGTAATCCCGGGAGTTCAACTGGAAATACATCAGGATATTCACGGACAACGGAATGGTTATTGATACTCTTAACACTAGCAGAAGTATCCTTAATCGATGCTAGGAATCCAGCACAGCCGTTTGATAAGAATTTTCGAGCCTTAAGCGCAGAGATAATTTTAAGAGATTTATGAGCTTGAGTTCCCTGATATATAATATCAGGATGATGAAGATCGCCGAAAATAACACGGCGGAAATGACAATCTATAGTTACGAAATGTCGAGACAACCAATCTATCCCTAGGATAACATCAAAGTCACACATATGTATTGGAAATAAGTCTGCCTTACACACAATAGATTCAATACGGATCGGACAATCTTTATATACGAAAGTGATTACAGATGAATTTTCCATGGGAGTGGAAATGGTTAAAGTATGATTTAAGAGAGTTGGTCTTATCGGAAGGTACTTAGTAAACGAATGGGATACTAAAGAATGGGTCGCTCATGTATCGAATAACACATAGATACTACGTTCACCAAGCTGAAGGGTTCCAGATACAGTACCTGGGGCATTAGCAGCATCAGTAGCAGAAAGTGCGAAAACTCTTCCTCCAACATTGGGTTGGTTATTCTTCTTAGTGTCTTTCTTTGTACACTCCTTGATCATGTGTCCAGTTTGGCCACATCTAAAACATGCTCCTGTACTTCGGTGACATACGCCCTGATGTCTCTTACCACAAGTATTACATAGAGGATATGTAATCTGATTCGGGTTTACATATTGATTTAGTGGTTGAGCTCGAATAGGTTCTGCATACAACTGAATCTGGTTTTGAGCAGGCCTCGGGTTTCTTATTCTAGGTTGCCATGGACGTGCCTGATTTCCAGAGTTTTGATTTCCTTGCACTTTGCGGTCTTGATGCTGTGGCGTAGTGGATGATTGGCCGATTGCCTGCTTAAATTGTCCTTCTCTGTTTCTCTTCTTATTATCCTCAGTTCGAGATAAAAATTCTTTCCTCTCGAACTCAAAAGTTTTGATTGCATCGGCAACTTCGGTGATATCCTTAAATTTCATGTACATGATCGATTTCCGAATTCGATCATTAACTGCCCACTTGCATTTCTCTGCCTGGGCTTCTGCTGATCCTGCAACGTCTCCTACAATACTAGCTAACCTTGCAAATCGAGTAATGAACTCAGAGGCTGGTTCATCACTCCCCTGTCGAATTACTGCATACTCCCTGATATAAGCTTCTTTATCAGCGGTCGAAAAATACTTGTCGTAAAAGATATTACGAAAGTCGACCCATGAAAGATTAGCGTTGAAATCATCCCCTCCTTTGACTTGCTTATATCCTTCCCACCAAGTTTGCGCGTCATCTTCAAGTTTGTAGGTAGCCAATCTAACTTTGTATTGCTCCGGAACTCCAAGAACTCCGAAGATCTTTTCAACATGAGCTATCCAGTTTCTTGCTTCGACTGGATTAGTAGCGTGACTAAAGGATTTCGGCTTTTGTTTTTGGAATTTAGCGATCCATATGTCTATACTATAGGTAGTATGGTTTGTGGTATTCTCACGAGTTTCTTCACCAGAGGTTGGATTCGTGTTATTACGTTCTGGATGACGAGTTTGTTGAATAACGGCCTCAGCTGTTTGAGTAACAAGGTTTGGAAGCAACCCGGCAACAGCCTGGTTGATAGCATTAATTACGCTTGGATCAACTGGAGTCTCATTCGAAGAAGTGTTGTTACGCACATGGTTAGTACGAGTACTCCTACGTAGCAGACGACGAGGAGGCATATCTATACGAATAGACATAGGAATTAATCAAATAAGAGACCAAGTTGAATCCTATCATAGATATCTACCCATTCCTCACAGGTTTTACTTACTATCTTCAAGTTTTCTACAGGAAAGAGCCTTTGCTCTGATACCATAGCTGTAACACACCAACTCGGAATGGGCTGACGTGTCACAATAACAGTAGTATCATAAACAAAAGTCATAATTCCATTTATTTATTTGACAAGGATATAACTATACAACAACTAAACTTAAGGTTAATATACAAGCGGAGACATTCGACTTGATTTACTAATATCTTCATATTTATTCCTAAGCTTTATTCTTCCCTCTTTTCCCCGCCCAAAGTAACCTGCATACCTGTATATATACAAAAATTTACGGAATGAGCCGAATGCTCAGTACGGAATATTAGGCTCAAATAACAATAACGCTTTATTCGGATGAAACTTGATGCAAATAACGAAATTTCATAATCATATCTTACGGATGTACCCATGAGCAAACTTAGAACGTGACAATACACAGGTAGCTACTCCTGCATAATTATCACATGAGATGGCGAGTTGGCATACCCGTTATCCACCTCCTTATACTTAAATCCTAGGATCGATCCATACGCCTCCTAATAGCCTTATGTACCACACTTGTACTTAAGAGACGCCGTGAACTAATCTCTCCGTCACGGATGGAGCACATGATGTCGTTGCCGCAACAACATGCTCGTGGGACACTCCACGAGAAGCAATACTCAGGGTAACAGAGTACAAATGGTCTTATTCACATAACTTATCAAAATAATTTTTCATAACAAAACTTAACATATATTTGAACATGCGATAATGATTACAACTAGCAGAATACTATCGCATGACATGAAAGCTAAATCCAAAGTTATGATTAGAATAGGAATTCAACGGACTGTCAAATGAATCGATAATCAAAGACGTGAAGAGTGTACGAATTTAATGGGTTTATAACAATTTGAATATGAAGCAATAAGGAGTGGGGTAAGGATCCGTACCTTAAAAATTCCAAAGTGATGCTACCTTATGATAATATTTCAGAGAGTTTCAACTACTGATTAAGCTTTTAACCTAATTTAAATAATATGCACACAACTAGGTTAGTAACTTAATACAGCATTTACGATAACTCACGAGATCAAACCCTCACAACAAATGACAAAGTGTGATACTTAAACATCCAACGGATTCACAACGAATGACAGAGTATAGTCCGATTTCGAACAGCACTCAAACATTCAAGTCGAAATCACGATAAATGACAAAGTATAAACCCAATTTGAGCAGCACTTAAACATCTATCAGATAGTTTTAATCGATCGGACATTGAATCGTAATAGCGATCGAGTTATTACCCTGTTCTGCAGCACCCCGTTATACTTAATTAGTGTTTCGTGTGTGTTAATTAAAGTAAACAGACGATAACTCGAAGTATAATACGAATTCTTTCATCGTTTCAGCGCCCAGATTCAAGTGCCAATGTCCTCTATTTATAGTCGAATTTTACCCTTGCTTACGGACCGTAACAAATAATACTTACGGTCCGTAAGGGTCATGAATTTCGTATATGGTGGCCACGTGTGGGACTAGCCTAGCTGAGTCGACAGTTTTTAAAATTTCAACTTCTTCTGCAAGTTATTAGGATAATCGTTAGCTAGGTTTTACCCCCCCTGAGTTTTAGGGGCCCTAATCCTGATTCTGAAATTTCTGAAAATTCTAGGGTTTGTGCAGAATTACTTGGGTGTCTTAATTAGGGTTTTCTAGTGGTTAATTTATAAATAATAATAAGGGTTTTGATATAAAAAAGGATGGATTATAAGATAATTGTTTAGTTTATTATAAATTATTATTATTCTTTTATTTCTAGAATAAAGATTTTAAATTTATGGTTATTACATCTGCCCTCCCCATGAGCGCCAAAAGTTGGAGGATGAATTCTGGAATATCAAGCAGAAGGATGGTGACAACGCTGCTCTAACTGCTCGCTTCAAGCAACTCAGTATAATCTGTCCTGATCAAGTCAAGACTGCTGATATGACGATCAAGAAGTACATTCGAGCTCTGCCGGATTGTGTTGCAGATTTTGTGCATGCTTTAAAGCCAGCAACAATCGAGGAAACTTACCTGCTTGCCGCTGAAATCAACGACAAGCGAGTCAAAGCTGGTTTTTGGGATAAAGTTTCGAAGAACCTGCATCAAGCTACCACCGCCGCATCTGCTGAAACCGCCACCGCTGCTCCGCAATCATCCAGAAGTCCTCTCGTCGCAAGAGGAAGAACAACAACAATAACTCCAGCAACAAGAACTGTGCTGTCACTACTGCTGCCCTGCTCCAAGCGGTACCAGCTCAACAGCAACCTCAGCACCGATCCGCTCCAGCACCAGTTACCTAAGCACCGCCTGCAAAGCGTGCTTACACTGGTCCCCACCCTGCTTGCCCGACATGTACTTATCATCACCCAGTGGGTATCGCCTGCAGATTTTGTGTGTATTGTAATATGTACGACCACTTCACCGCCAACTGCCGTACAAGTTCTCGATAAGCACCAGCTCAAGCTACTGCTCATCAAGCTCTACTTCCTGCCCCTCAAGGCCAACAAGCGGCTCCGGCACCCGCGGTCAACGCCAGAGTCTGCTTTGCGTGTGGTGATCCCAACCACTTCACAAACATGTGCCCGAACAGGGTTGTGAAACAAGAGCCTCAACAGCAGCAACCCCAGCAACAGCAACAGCCCCAGCTGCAACAGCAAGAAGCCGCCCGCGCCAGAACTTTCAACATCAATGTGCGCCAAGCCCAGGCTGACAACAATGTGGTTAATGGTACGTTCCTTGTTAATGGTATTTACGCTTCATGTTTGTTTGATACTGGAGCCGATAACTGTTTTGTGTCATTCGAATTCGAGAAGCTCCTTAATCGTAAGAGCTCCCATCTCCCCTCGACGTTCGATGTTGAAGTTGCCACCGGAAGAACCGTCGCCGTCAATTCTGTTCTTCGTGATTGTACTCTCGAGCTCAACAATCACATCTTTCCGATCGACCTTATTCCGATGCAACTCGGAAGTTTTGACATCGTAGTAGGCATGGACTTTCTTCGTGAAAACCATGCTGAAGTTGTGTGCTTTGATAAGATGATTCGATTCTCGCTTGCTAATGGTGATCAATTGTGTGTTTATGGAGAAAGTCCCTCGAAAGGTCTCAAGCTCATGTCATGTGTCCAAGCTAGCAAGTATATCCGCAAGGAATACAGAGCTTTCTTGGCTAACATTGTAGTAGCAGAGAAGGAAAAGAAAGGAGTGAAAGACGTCCCCGTTGTTTGTGAATTTCCTCAGGTATTTACTAATGATCTCCCCGGTCTACCGCCAAGTCGTGATATCGACTTCCGTATCGACCTCATTCCTGGAGCCAATCCTATTGCTAGAGCTCCTTATCGACTCGCTCCGTCCGAAATGCATGAACTCTCGAGTCAGCTCCAGGAATTACTTGATAAAGGCTTCATTCGCCAAAGCACCTCTCCGTGGGGCGCACCAGTCCTCTTCGTAAAAAAGAAGGATGGGTCGTTCCAGATGTGCATCGACTACAAGGAATTGAATTAGCTAACCATCAAGAATCGCTATCCCCTGCCTCGAATCGATGATTTGTTTAATCAGTTGCAAGGTGCTTCATGTTTCTCGAAGATCGACCTACGTTCAGGCTACTACCAGTTGCGCATTCAAGAGGAGGATATACCCAAAACCGCTTTTCGCACCCGTTACGGCCACTACGAGTTCGTTGTTATGCCTTTTGGTTTAACCAATGCATCCGCGGTTTTCATGATTCTGATGAATCGCGTGTGTAAACCATTTCTTGACCGCTTCATCATCGTGTTCATCGATGATATCCCGATCTATTCCAAATCGAAGACCGAACACGCACAACATCTACGTTTGGTTCTTGAGCTACTCCAAGGGAATCGACTCTACGCCAAGTTCTCCAAGTGCGAATTTTGGCTGGAGGAGGTTCAATTCCTCGGTCACATTGTTAATAGTTAAGGTATTCATGTCGATCCCGCGAAGATTGAAGCTGTTAAGAGTTGGGTTACGCCTAGGAACCCGTCTGAAGTCCGTTCTTTTCTCGGACTAGCGGGCTATTATCGTCGATTTATCGAAGGATTCTCTAAAATCGCCATGCTGCTTACTTCTCTCACGCATAAAGACAGATCCTTTGTTTTGGGAACTGAACAAGAGTCTGCCTTCCAAACCCTCAAGCACATGCTTTACAATGCTCCCGTCCTTGCTTTACCCGACGAAAACGATGACTTCGTTGTCTATTGCGATGCCTCGAACCTTGGTCTTGGTTGTGTTCTCATGCAGCGGGACAAGGTTATCGCTTACGCGTCTCGTCTCGTCAGCTCAAGATCCACGAGAAGAACTATGCAACCCATGGCCTCGAGCTAGGCGCAGTTGTTTTTGCATTGAAGATTTGGCGACACTACCTTTATGGTACAAAGTGTATGTTCTTCACCGACCATAGGAGTCTACAACACATCTTCATCCAGAAGGAACTTAATATGCGTCAACGCCGATGGGTAGAACTTCTCAACGATTACGACTGTGAGATTCGTTACCATCCTGGCAAAGCCAATGTCGTTGCCGACGCCCTCAGCAGATGAAGCTATTTGCATAGCGCCTATAATGTTCAAGCCCAGCATAATCTTGAGACCCTTATCCGCTAAGCCTAACATACATGCTTTACCGAGCGTACTTTGAAGAAAGAAATGATCTATCACGATGGAGCCCATCTAGTGAATAAGTCGAATGGGATATTTCATTATCTGGACCGAATTTGGATCCCTAAGCGGACCGATCTACGACAGATTTTGATGGACGAAGCCCACAAATCTTGATATTCTATTCATCCCAGTGCCGATAAAATGTACCAGGACCTTCGCTACAAGTACTGGTGGCCGGGCATGAAGAGAGATATCGCTCTCTATGTTGGGAAGTGCTTGACTTGCTCGAAAGTCAAGGCCCGTTGACTACAAAAAGAGGCACCTTTCATTTTGGCTTCCGAATAGGATACTACAGATTGCTCTGTAGAGCACCAAAGACCCTCTGGCTTGCTTGAGCAACCCGTAATCCCCATGTGGAAATGGGAAAGCATAGCCATGGACTTCATAACAAAGCTTCCGCGTACGCCATCAGGTTATGACAGCATCTGGGTTGTCGTTGATCGTTTGACCAAATCAGCTCATTTTCTGCCAATACGAGATGACTACAGGGTAGAAAGATTAGCCCGAATCTACACCAATGAGATCATTTGTCGACATGGGATGCCTCGCGATATCATCTCTGACCGTGATGCTCGGTTTACCTCACGTCTGTGGGAAACATTTCAAACGGCTCTCGGTACTGCGCTTAATCTAAGTACCGCTTTTCATCCCCAAACCGACGGTCAGACTGAAAGAACGATTCGTACCCTTGAAGACATGCTCTGCTCGCGTGTCATAGACTTCGGTGGTAATTGGGACGCTTACCTTCCTTTAGTCGAATTCTCGTATAATAACAGTTATCATTCCAGCAATCAAATGGCACCATTTGAGGCATTATACGGAAGAAGATGTCGGTCGCCTCTCCAAATTCGAGACAACCTGCTAAAAGCTCAGAGTTGTCAGAAAAGTTACGCCGATCGACGACGCAAGCCCCTTGAATTTGACGTTGGCGACCATGTACTCCTAAAGGTATCACCATGGAAGGGTGTGGTCAGATTCGGCAAGAGAGGGAAACTCGTGCCTCGATATGTTGGATCCTTTAAGATTCTGGAAAAGATTGGAAAACTGGCCTACCGACTCGAACTACCGGAGGAACTTAGCAATGTTCACCCGACTTTCCATGTGTCGAACCTCAAAAAGTGCCTGGCTGAGCATGATTTATACGTACCTCTTGAGGATCTTCAAGTAAACGAAACACTACACTTAATGGAGAAGCCTATCAAAATCATGGATCGCCAAACCAAGCAGCTCAGACGCTCGCGCATTCCCATCATGAAGGTTCGATGGGAAGGCAAACGAGGCGCAGAGTTCACTTGGGAACTCGAAAGCGACATGAAGGCGAAGTACCCGCAGTTGTTTGTTACGGCTGAAGCCTAATTTCGGGACGAAATTCCCTAAACAGGGGGAGGCTGTAACACCCCGTGTTTCAAAAGTTAAAGTCAAAGTCAACATTGTGGTCAAAGGAAGAAAGGATTGCTAATTGCGATCTGTTACTCCCTGCTCAACTGCTGTTTTGACTTCTTTGACTTGTAGATAGTCTATTTAATTGTTTACGTTAGTTGTATTATGTGGAGTACTTGTTAATAATCGAGGTTTAATCGCTATTTATCGCATGTTTTATCGCTTTACCGCATCACAATCGCATTCACAACTCGAATTATGCGCTCTGGATATTGTTTTACGTGTGCGTGCCTTTAGGTGTTACTTGTGCATGTTGTTATGTTTATGTTATGGTGGTTAAATAAAACACAATCGCAATGCTATCGCAATCGAATCGCAAACGCTAAACGCAGGTTATTTAGATATAGTAGTTGGGGTTAAAAGTAATTTTAAGGGAAACTCTATCGCATCGCAACGCTCAAAACGCTAATCGAAACAGCAAAACTCGTCGCGCCGAACCCTCCAATCGAGTGGCCAACCGACCGAGTTGCCACTCGATCGAGTTGCCACCCGATCGGGCTGCCACCCGATTGACCAGCCACTTTCCCCCACTTTCCTTTTATGGAAACCCTATAAATACCCTCATATGTCAACATCACTTGATGTTGACAGCTCTCACTCGACCAGCTCGCTCCAGCCTCTATTTCTTTCGATTTCTCGCGATTCTTGTAAGTTTCCAACCTAAATCTTGTACATTCCTGATCTACACGCACTCCTACACCTTTCCATCTTCTGAATCTTAACTTTTAACCGTGAAATCACTAGATTTGAGGTCTTCTAGGATGATGTCATCATGGTGTTCTTAAGAACTTCATGTTTTGGCTTCAATCCTTCAAAAACAACTTAGATATGAACGATTTCCACATAAATAGACAAAGATCTTGCATAGATCTGAACATATTCATGGTGAAAAGGATTAAAAGATGGTTTTCCAACTTTCTTTCAACTCTTTTACACTCAACGCACTCAAACCCGATGGAATCGGAGCTTGTTCTAATCTTCTATTCATTCTTAGTGATGCATTAGTTCCAGATCTGAATTCTATCCGGGAGAGATATTGATTTCGGGTTTGAAAATGGACAACCGACTCGAACCGTGAACTGTTCGGACTAGGGTGATTCCTGTTCGGTCGGGTCACTTGGGACGAGATACGGGTCCTGTTGTTCAAGCAAGCTATCAAAACGTCTCATTCAAAACTACGACACTTCAAACGGAAACAAGGGTTAGGATGATCAGACCGTCTGAACGGATTGCCGTCCGATCGGGTTACCACCCGATCGGATTGCCACCTGATCGACCGGCCGTCCGATCGGGCTGCACTTGGTTCCATACTTAAACTATTTCTCAAACTATTCAAAGGATCTGAACGTTGAAACGGAGTACCACCCGATCGGATTGCCATCCGATCAAGTGACCGTTCGATCGTGTGATGTTTGGGAGTTAAACAATTTTCAACATGTTCAGTACGGATTGTCACCCGATCAGATTGCAATCCGATCGAGTGACAAACTGCTGTGAACT
Source organism: Helianthus tuberosus (assembly GCA_030545235.1). NCBI lineage: Eukaryota > Viridiplantae > Streptophyta > Magnoliopsida > Asterales > Asteraceae > Helianthus > Helianthus tuberosus. Next base: position 73,947,795 of record CM060359.1, read on the forward strand.
TGTTCTCACTAAAGTGTCCTACCAATCGGATTGCCGCCCGATCGGACTGCCGTCCGATCGATCGACCTGAAAGGTAGAGATACTTCTCTATTTTCAAAATGCTACAACGAAAACTTCAAAAGTCAAGCCATCATACACAAACAAATCCATCCCAAACGAGGTAACAATCCAATCGAAGGGTCACCCGATCGGATGACCATCCGAACGGATTGTCACCCGATCGACTGGCCATCCGATCGGATTACCGTCCGATCCATTGACACTTTGCTCCGTTTTATGCGTCGCTTATCGTTTATGCTATCGTTCTGATCAGGCTAAACTTACTCTAGCGCTCCCTTCAATCCATCATCGCTATGAGTATACTTGAACCCTTTTTGCTTTATGCACTTTTGGGTGTTACATACGTTAGTTATACTAAATTACATCAAACACACTACTCAATACTTTAACGCTAACCGTTACCGCATGTTATACGTGACTTAATGAATGCTTGTTTGTTATGTTTACACATGGTTTGCTGTCTACCTGCCTTAGCAACGATAGTACTATAGTTTGGACTCAGCACATGTTCACTCAGGGGTTGTTAAGGACAATTAATCACATGGGTCACATTGGTGATCATGTAATACGAACTGCCTTGCGTAGTCAACCCGCAGTCATTGGTATTGATAGGATCATTTCGATAACTTACGTGCTTCATTTCACACTGTGTACGTGTTGGTTATGCGTAAACGACTTCGAACTCTATTATATCTACTAAACTTGTATGCTCACCTTTACACTATGTGTCTTGACTTTAACTTTAACGTATGTGGCAGGTGCTTAAGATGTTAAATTGCTTGGATTGCTGTGAAATCGAGGCTAGGAAAGAGTCTAGAAACCAAGACAATTTATTTTTATCTATTTAAATCTGAGTCGTCGGAACATGCTTTTGTTTGAAGAATATCTATGTCTGTAATAACAATTTTATCTTATGGGTCATGGTATGGGATGTGATATTTAAACTATTTGGTAATTAATCGTTATGGAATTTCTTTGAACAATCTGTTTCGCTCAGTGCCACGCCCCGATGATTCCGCCATCGGTTGGGGTGTGACATTGTGCAAACCCGTTAAGGGTTCTGTACGAGCATATTGCTGTTTCTCGATCGACTCGCACCCACGCTATACCATCACACTACCTTTCCTAAGGTAGTCACATTACACTGTTTTTGAAAATGAGCGTGTGATTTGATCGAGAATAGGTGTGAAAACCGCAAACTCTTGATTAAATCGCTTGTTCGACCCGCATTTTTTACTATAAACACGAGAATTTGCGTTGAATCAGGAGTGAAATCCGCACTTTGACGCAGATTCTTCTCCCAATCTCGTGATTTCATCACACAAACAGGGATATAGTGGCTAAGTTAGGGGTGAAACCCGAACCTTGATGACATGTTCCGCCCTCTATTTTTGGTTTTACAAAACTCTCACCAAAGTCTCGACGGACTCCAACGACTCGAATTGCGTAAGTAACCGAAGGGATGCGTGCCATTCACCGCATATCAGTGACAGAGCACAGTCCATTAGGCCAAAACATATACTTGCAGTCATTGAGAATAGTCAAACCACTTTGGGTAGTCAATGTCAATCAAAGCCTTAGACAATCTATTTTCGATTTTCAAGCTCGCAATCGCTGATTTTATGTGTTTCGATTCTGAGCCCGCAACTGCTGACTCTGATAATTGTCGTTTTATGTGGATTTATGTGTTTTATGTGGTTTTACCTGTTTATGTGTTATGATTTTTGGTGATTTATTCGCTTTTTGCTTTCACTTTGATCGACACACATAAATCGCACTGCACCTCTACCTCAAATCGCTAACAAATCGTTGCTACTTATGGATAATCGCATGCTGTGTTACTCGCTTATATTATACTACTTGCTGTGTACTCGCTAATCGCAATCGCTATTCTCTAACACGTGAACTTTGGATGATAGGTTTCTATGTTCTGACTGCCTCATATGCTTCTGTGCCATACGTGCTTACGTGCTCCTACGTGCTTATGTGTTCTGTGATTATGTGCTATGTGATTATGTGTTTGTATGGTTGATGTGTTCCTTCGCTTTAGTAGTAGTACGTGTGAGGTGAGATTCGATTATATATAGAATTTTGAATCCTATGGCGCCGTTTATTGCAGACTATGTCGTCATTTGGATCGTTTAATTCCCGATCAGCTCGTCGCAATCACGATGACAAACGCATCGCCTCTCTGGTTGCTAAGCAGATTGCGAAAGTCATTCCGCAGATCGTTAGCGAGCTGAATGAAAATGCTACTAAGTCGTCTGAAGAGTCCCAAACAGATTCGCCAAAACCTACCTTTAGCTTCAAGCAGTTCAAAGCCTGCGACCCGAAAGAATTTACCGGCGAAGATGGTCCTACGGCCATGTTTCAATGGTTGAATTCGATTGAAGTCACCCTGCATCAGAGCAATTGTCCTGAAAATCTCCGAACTGTTAACGCCACCGGCGTCTTCCAGTCCCGCGCTTTAGACTGGTGGACAGCCAAGAGAAACAAAAGAGGGAATGATGCAGCTTGCGGATTAACGTGGGTCGAGTTGAAGGACCTAATGATGAAAGAGTTCTGCCCTCCCCATGAGCTCTAAAAGTTGGAGGACGAGTTCTGGCATCTGAAGCAGAAGGATGGTGACAACGCTGCTTTGACTGCTCGCTTTAAGCAGCTCAGCATAATCTGCCCTGGGCAAGTTACTACGCCCGAAGTCACCATCAAGAAGTATACATGTGCTCTTCCGGATTGCGTGGCTGATTTCGTTCAAGCTGCAAAGACGTCAACCATCGAGGAAACTTTCTTACTCACTACTGAGATAAACGACAAGCGAGTCAAGGCTGGTTACTGGGAAAAAGCCTCCAAGAATCTGCACCAAGCTACCACCGCTGCAACCGCCGAAACTGCCACCACATCATAGTCTTCAAAGTCCTCTTGTCGCAAGAGGAAGAACAACAACAACGGTACCAAAAGTTGCGATGTCACCACTGCTGCCCCGCTTCAAGCCATACCTGCTCAACATCAGCCTCAACACCATCAAACTGCAGCGCCAATAACCTATGCACCGCTGGCCAAGCGTGCACACACTGGTCCTCACCCGGCTTGTCCTACGTGTACTTATCACCACCCAGTGGGAATCGCCTACAGATACTGTGTGCATTGCAACATGTACGACCATTTCACCACCAACTGTCGTACAGGTCCACATCAAGCTCCAGCTCCAGCTCAAGGTCAAGCTCCTGCTCAACAAGCTCTACTTCCCACTCCTCAAGGCTAAAAAGCAGCTCCTGCACCCGCGTTCCACGCTAGAGCTTGCTTTGCGTGTGGTGATCCAAACCACTTCGCAAACATGTGCCCGAATCGAGTGGTGAAGCAAGAGCCACAACAACAGCAGCCCCAACAACAGCAGCAGCAACAAGCAGCTCGTGGACGTACTTTCAACATCGACGCCCGTCAAGCTCAAGCTGACAACAATGTGGTCAATGATACGTTCCTTGTGAATGATATTTATGCTTCGTGTTTATTTGATACTGGAGTCGATAACTGTTTTGTGTCGTTAGAATTCAAAAAGCTCCTTAATCGTAAGTGCGCCCATCTCCCTTCGTCATTCGATGTTGTTGTTGCCACCGAAAGAACCGTCGCTGTCAATTCTGTGCTTCGTGATTGTACTCTCAAACTCAACAATCACATCTTTCCTATCGACCTTATTGTGACACCCCAGGAAACCACGCAGCCCATCTAGCTTCCTCAGTAACCACGTGCTAAATTTCGGGACGAAATTTCTTTCAAGTTGGGGATAATGTGACAACTCGAGTTTCCAAGGTTTCTCCTCTATACATTACTTGTTTCATACTGTGTTTTGAAATTCGTTGCGCCATAATTTGTTCGTGCTTGATTAATGCCTAGTGAAGGGTATGATTTGTTTATTTTGGGAATTTGTAAATTTGTCTATGTGTTAAACTAAATCCATGCATGTTTGTGCCACTTAATCCCCCTCACGAAAACACCCCCCTAACAAAAACACTCCATGGCGAAAACATGGGAGTGTTTTCGTCAACTAGTAGGCCGGCAAACATCGAATGGGCCTTTGGCCCAGTAACGATCGGTTATAATGTTTGTTTACAACCTTTACGTGAAAGTTATAACCCACAAACCCTAATCACCTCTCACCTTCTCTCTCTCTCTCCTTTGAAACCCGACGACAGACTTGTCAGTGCTCGAGATCTCCTTCGCTTAAAACATTCGATACTGTTAGTGTCTTGTTAATACGTGTTGATGCTTGATCTTTCTGTCATAGGTTGATAATGTTAGATCCACATGAAGTAGGGTTTGTTTGCAATAATGTTTGTGCTACAAAACTGTACACTAAGAAAGTTGTTGCTGATCTAATTTAGAAACATGTGAGGAATGGCTTCTATGGATGTTGTATGCATGATATTTGATAATCTATAGTGGTGGTGATGATGTACTGTTTGTCATAAATGAAACTGATTGAATGACAGTGTTGATCCAAGAATTTGTTTAGGTTGATTCTTCCTATGATGTAGATGATGCAAACTGTTATTTGAGTAAATTACGTGATTGTATGAATTGATATGATTGAACGATTGATTGATGAAGCCAGTGTAACTGCTAGATGATCTTGTAGGATCGAGAATCGATCTAAACGAGTCTATAAGAAGAGTTCAATCCATATCAAAGGCGGAATTCAATGATACAGACTTGATTACAGCTTGATATTCACTTTAAATGTCTTGTTTATTGATAAAACAATGTTTTACAGCCTGGAGACACTTCGGCAGCACCTCGGCACAGGAATCACAAAAAGTTACAAATGAAATGACAGGACTGCTATATATAGGCGAACCATTCCGTGCGAAATGATCAATACTCATTTCGTGCGAAATGAACAGAGTTCATTTCGTGCGAAATGGCCTTGTTCCATTTCGTGCGAAATGGTTACAATCACACTATTCTTGAATTTCGTGTCCTGATCTTTCTAATCTAATACAAGACCGATACAAGATGAAGTCGACAGACATATGCACCAACAGACTCCCCCTTGGATGTCGACGAGTCTTCGGTACTAGTCTTTAGCATGTCGAGTCTTCAATCTTTATCAGTCTACGTGCTCTCTTCCAAAGTATTCTCCATTGTAAGCATCCTCAATCTATCTCTTTCTCTTTTCCAAGAATCTCAATCTGTCTCTATCTTCTCTAATTCTCTTGATCAGATCTCTTGATTCCTTAAGTTCTTCAAACTCCCCCTTTCAATAAGTTGGGATCGCAGTTTGCATATCTTTTTGGGGGAAATCCTCAGGTATCGGAACCTGGCTAACCTGCACATTCTCTACCTCAAAGTAAATTTGACAAATTTTAAAAAAATTGACAAATTTAATCTCTGCTTACCACATGTAGAATCAATTTCAAATCATCACAAGAACATATCATTTAAAATGATTTAACATTTATAAACTCAGTTGACCACTTGTAAACATATCTTCTTTTTCTAATCAACTCTCCCAAACCTGTTCATCATGTTTAGCACATGGAATTTTGAAGATCACCTCCCCAACATCAGTTGTCGAAAATCTTTTTGTATTTTCAAAATTTTATTCTAAAACACACTGAAAATCTTTTTGGATTTTAGCTTTTAACAAACTGCAATAAAGAATATTTACAAACAATATTTTTTGTGAGTTTGCGTAAGAGGATCATATCAGCTTATGAGACAATCACCAACACTGTTAAGCTTTAAACATTTTAAGTTCTAAACGATTCACTTAGATTGTAAGTATACTGATCCACTTAAATTTTCACACAAAGTTCAACTGTTTCGAGATATGAGATTAGTGTTTTAGAGACTTAAACTTATTCGCGTGTCCCACCTCAGAATATACTCCTGTATCCAGACTCCTATATTCAGTCTTACAGGTGAATGTACACTAGTGATATCTGTAAAGGGGTTAACGCGAGACCATGAGAGCTCAGGCTATTGCTTCCGCAAAATCAGAGAGATGATGGTTCGCTTTTTGGTGGGTTCCCTTTAGAGAATCTTTTGTTTCAACAGCACATGATTAGCATTTTTCAATGTTTCATCAATTTTTTTTTATGCTGAGGGCGAGCTTTAAAATTAAAGCAAAGCAAAGTATTATACGAGGACTAGGCTATTGCTCCCGCAAAATCAGAAGTCCAGGTATAATACCCCAGATATCAACACGCACAAAGACCTAGCATGTCAGAAATAGAAAGCCCTTCAAACAAGATTTCAGGGGTTACCTATATATCCGAGAGATGTTCCCCATGAAAAAAGTAAGTTTGAAATTTAGGTTTGTATCTCGAATACAATCTACTAAGCGGGTAAAAACCTACTGGCATATCATCAGTAAGACCGTTTATCACATTTGACTTTCCAATTCTTTAGCATGCTGTGATAGTTCACTGATGTACTATCATTTCCTCTTTTTTCACAACAAAACTCATTTTCATTTTCTCAATGTTTTTGGCTTTTGAAATTTTATCATATTTTTGGATTTTTCAAATTTTCGAAATTTCTAAAATTTTTACTCCCCCTAAAATCAAAATGTATTTCAATTTTGATTTTCTGAAAAAAAAATTGAAAACAAACTATACAATTAAAAAGACAACTGTTGTGAATTGCTTCAAATCGCCATCCTCTTGGCATAAACAATCAGAACTCCCCCTCACAACAAATTATTTTCCCACTATGATTTCGAAACACTTAAGTTTGTTTTAATCAAAATAATTTTTCCGGAAAATAAATTTTGTTGATTTTCATAAACCACTTGTAGGTTAGGGGCATTGTTCATCACTTTGTTCTTTCTACAGAATATGAATTTATCCCCATTTTTAATCACTTGTATGTTTACCAAACAAACATTTTCAAGAATGACGCCCCGATTCCTGCTCCACGATTACCAACTTGGGAGCTCCGGCAAGTCTAGAGTTTTAATCATGATAGGCTCTATCCCAGTTACCATCCTGGGATGACCTATTTTCACCTGATTTCTTTGTTTTCTTCTCATAAAATTTCTTTACCCCTTTGACCTTCCCGTCCACCATTTTTCCCAAAATATTTTGAACTTTGAGGCTAAAAGATTTTCAACATCAAAATATTTCTTTTCAGAAAAGAACTGATTTGAAATCTCAACTTTTTCCAATTTTTGATTTTAAATTTTCAGCCCGCAATGGTGGAAAATTTGCATCATCAAATGGCGGAACTGAATTTTCAACTTTTATCTCAACCTGTGGCTCTTCTGATTTTATAGAATCAGATTCATCGCTAGAAAATAGCTCCTCTGATTTTGACGAATCAGAATCATTGCTCGAACTTTCATCAGATTTCTTAACAACCCACTTGTGGTTGTCAAGATCCACTTTTCTTCTGTAAAAACCTTTTGAACACTCACCAACCTCAACCATCTTTTCTTTCAATTTTTCAGAGACTCCCTGTATTATTTGTATTGCCTTAGGACAATTCCTGGCAGTATAACCAACTATTTTGCATTGAAAACAAGTTCTTGTCTCCTTCTTCTTCTGAGCAACTTCCTTCCTCATTTCCTCTTGCTTCTTCGCAAGGAATTCTTTGTTTGTCTGCTTTCTGAACAATTGCTCTTTTTCTTCTTCGGATAATATTCCTGAAACAAAAACTGTTTTTGGTTTATAAGTTTTCTCATTTTTATGATTTTTAGGTGGAATAAATCCAAGACCTTTTCTTTTGAAATTACCGTTATGGTTTGGTTTGGTTTCTTTTGAAAACCAGAACCAGAACTGTAACCCTTTTTCTTGTTTAACCTTTGTTTATCTCTTGAGGTGTACTTTTTAGGTTTTTCAGAAAGATTTACATCTTTTATTTCAGAAATATTAATTTCTGTTAGTTTGAAAACCTTTTTGATCATTTCAGTTTTAACACCTCTTATTGGAAATTCTTTATCAGAATATAATTTGTCAGAATCATTCAAAGTATATGCTACTTTGAATGTTTCATCATTCAAATTAGATTTTGATAACAGAAACTCTTTATTGTAAACCCGTTTGCCCTTTTTGACTGTTGGACTTGACGTTTCAGACTTTGACTCTGAATTTGACTTCGACTTTGACTCCTCGGTTTCATCTTTATCCAAGACCTGATCGATCACTTTCTTTATTAACTCTGACTCATGATCAGTATCAGATGAAGTGAAAGTGACATCAATATTGTTTGGCAAATTATCTGAAGACTCAGATTCCCACTGTAAATTGGTTGCCTTTTTGTCTATCTCCGAATTAGAATTTCATGGAGAATATCCATTTTCAAGCGCAGGCGGACACTTGGTATAACTGGCACTAGGTTTCTTACCAGAATTCTTTTCTTCAGTATCCTCTTTTTCAAACGCCTTCATGCCTTCAACGATTGGATAAATCCTGTCAATAACATAAGAAGTACATGAGTAACTTTTTAACAACCTGTTTACTCTTTCTGTTTCAATCCTCTGAATTTCCAATTTTTGTTCCAGCACAACACACTTCTCAATGTAACTATTGACAATTTTCTGCTTTGTCATGAAAGCTCCTTGAAGTGTCTTCATAGCTGTTGCTTGTTCACTACTTGATTGATTGTATTGATTCAAGGCTTTGTTTAGAACATCATAAGATTCTTTCAATCTGTTCATGTTATGAATCAAGGTACTGCTTTGTTTGTTCACTGTTTCACAGGTTTCACATTTCACAGGAATCTTTTGTGCATCAGCTTCTACTTCGACCGTGAAAGCAGGAATTTCTTTTGCCTTTTTCTTTATCACACGAACTTCTTCATCATCACTGCTAACTTGTTTTTTAACCTTTTTCTTTTTCACTCGAACTTTTCCATCATCACTGGCATCACTTTCTTCTAGCATTCTTAAGTGCTCTTTCATTCTGTTTGCATAATAATCATCATTATCACTATCTTCAACAACTCGAGCAACAAAAGCTTTATGATCTGAAGTTTTGTTAGGATCATAGTCATCCCAGCTAAAACCTTTTGGTAGCCATTCATCATCTTGATCTGTCATTTTGTTCATCAAACATGCTTTACTTTCTGCTGAAATATATTTATCCCAACTGAATCCTTTGAACAAACTTCCATCATCTTGATTCACCATATAAGCTTTCTTTGATTCTTCAATTTCCTTCCTGGCATGAGCAGTTTGTGGTTGTTGTTGATGTGGTTGTTGAGCAACTTGATGATAAATCGCTTTTCGATAATAATCTTTGTTGTTAAAAGGATTTTGAGGTCTACTTGCTTCGCGGTTTGTGCATTCTCGCTTGAAATGCCCTTTTCCCTGCAGCGAAAACAAGTAACTTTAGATTTATCAAAACCTAAAGTAGAAACATTTGCATCACGGAAGTCATCTCTTCCTGTAATCTGCTTAAATTTCTCAGCTCTTCTCAACACACTAGCCAAACACCACTTTATATCCATCAATTCCATCTCCTCAGCATCAATCTGATCGTAATCCTCTTTTGTCAACTTTGGATTTCCGATCCTTCCTGCAACTAAACTCCCATACGATTCTAACACAGTTACCAACAAAGACATATGACTTTTTGCAACTTCTTCCGAATAATTTTGATCATTCTCCAGATTTAGTGCAATATTGCATTGTAGAACTTTGCCAATTTTGGTTGCTGAAACGCTTGGATCAAATGACGGATATGAAGAAAATCCCATTTTGCTGTTTGATCCTTGAGATGACCCTCCAGAAGAACTTTAGTGTTGAATGCAGTTTCGATCTTTGGTGACATGTTGATCTTATCACTGATACCTCCTTTGTAATATAAACCAATATCTTGCTCACCATCAAAATCTTTCATTCTTGAGATATTCCGTTGTTCCATCTCTTAAGCTTCAAGTTTTTCAATAAACTTTCCCAGTGTTAGACTGCCAAAATCTTTCATATTTCTCAACATCATAAGGTACGTGCCCCAAACATCATGTGGCAACGCATCAACCAACTTTTCAATCAATTCTTCATCATCTTTTGTGATGCTCAACCTCTTCATGTTAACTATCAGATTGCAATACCTTTCTATGAACTGCTTGGTGTTTTCAGTTCTTAAACCACGAAATAGATCAAACTCTTTTTTCAAAAGTGATTTTTTTGTTTTTGATCATCTCTTTACTTCCAACAAATTTCGATTTTAATGCTTTCCAGATTGAATATGCACTTCCATTGTGTTGCAGCAAAACCAAGATATCTTCTTTAACAACTTGATGCAATAGACTAGTCATCATCTTTTCATCTTTATATTTCTTTTTCTCCTCAACACTTAGATCTTTAATTGCAATAACCTCTTCATCATTATTCACCGGTCTAACATATTTTGTTTCAACACATTCCCAAGCATCCAAGTAATTTGCTTGAGCCCAATTTTCGAATCGCTCCTCCCATCCTTTATACTCCTCAATATTCATGAGCTTTGGCGGTTTTTTGCATGGTGCCCGTTTCATTTTCTAACATTGCGTTCTGTGCAATAGTAATCGGAGTAGCAAACGCGTTGTAAAATTCTTCTTCCATGATTCGGTATCAAAAGTTTCCACAAACAACCTTTTCAAACGAAATGATTACTCTCAAACGAAATGATCACTTTCAAACGAAACAACGATTTCATACGGAATGACTAAACGAAATGCCAACTTGGTGCGGAATGAACTGATTTCGTATGAAATGAGGTCATAAACTTCCAATTCGTGAGAAATGAATCAATAACTGTGCTATTCCGTGCGAAATGGACCAGAAATAAGTGATTTCGTGCGAAATGAACTAATACTGAGTGATTTCGTGCGAAATGAAATGTTCAATTCATGCGAAATGTTGCTGATGTCATCCAATCGGCCATGTTTTTGTCAAATTGATCAGGTTTTAGTCCAATTTTAGGTTTGAAACTTTCAAGGCTTTATTAAAACTGTATTTCGCTTATAATGTGAGAAATTCAAGCCATTTTAACCGTAAAAACTTTTTTAATTTTGAAAAGAAGGTGTAGAAATCAGAATTTTCAGCTGAAATGGTAAGAACTCTTCCTCCTGAGCTCTGATACCACTTGTAGGATCGAGAATCGATCTAAACGAGTCTAACAGAAGAGTTCAATCTATATCAAAGGCGGAATTCAATGATACAGACTTGATTACAACTTGATATTCACTTTAAATGTCTTGTTTATTGATAAAACAACGTTTTACAGCCTGGAGACACTTCGGCAGCACCTCGGCACCAAAATCACAAAAAGTTACAAATGAAATGACAGGACTGCTATATATAGGTGAACCATTCCGTGCGAAATGGCCTTGTTCCATTTCGTGCGAAATGGTTACAATCACACTATTCTTGAATTTCGTGTCCTGATCTTTCTAATCTAATACAAGACTCGATACAAGACGAAGTCGACATACATATGCACTAACAGATCTTTAGGGCTTTCTGGGTTACGTAACTATTATTGATAATCATGCTCTACCCGACGAAAACCCAGGGCCGACGAAAATTCAATCACGACGAAAACCCTTTGGGATTTCGTCACCCAAGGGATTTCGTCGCCTGGGGTTTTCACCGAAGGGAGACCGCGACGAAAAAGGGGGTGTTCGTCAAGTTGGGAATCCATCACAGTAACTCAGTTAAGTCTGTTAAAGGATAACTATGTTAGAATAGACTGAGAAATCAATTATGTGAAGCACGAATTGTATGAACTTGAAATAACTGTTTACGTGTTACATGATGTTAACTGCCAATCACACTTTGTGATAGTAGATTGCATGTGAGTCATTACGAACATAAACTGATTATGTATACGTGCATACTATAGGCTTTGACTGAATTGTTTGTGCAAGTAGATAAGCATATCGAGCAAACCGAGGTGAGTTCACACTCTTTCTAAGGCATGGGATTCCCGGTGGTTGGGAATGGGTTAAAGAACTAAAACGGAACATGCATATCCTCCGTGGGTAGGATATATACCGCCATCCTCCATGGGTAGGATGCCAATATTAATCCTGCGTATTCTCCTTGGGTAGAATACGTACGTTCTTCCTCCTTGGGTAGGACAACAACCTTAAACTTACTAGACAAAACTCTATCATGAAGTCCCTCATTTTTATATCGACTTAATCGCCGGGCCAATGGCGAGCGGGTCATTAGTTAATAGCGCTATTAGGGTTGACAATCCTCACACCGTGCCGGTAGGACGGGCGTGTACTAATGGATCTGGGCACTTAGTCAATGATGATAGATATTGACGTAGGGCACAACTTATTTTCGTCAGTTGTCGATATGGTAACGGTCTAGTGGTTCACATGGGGAAGCCCCCACTGATTATGGATATGGTTTGGAAAACAAAGATACTGGTTAACTCGTGGTTTACGAAACAACTTATGGTTTTCGAAACAAACTTTTAAAAGTAAACAACCAACTATGAACTCGCTCAACTTTGTTGTTGACTCGTTGTTACATGCCTTGCAGGTCGTTAGATGCTTATGGAGCTTGCACGAGGAGGAGAGGTCGTTGTGGGATATGGACTGTTATGTCCCGTGCTTCACATTTGAACCTTAAACTATGTTTTGGTTATTTAAACATTACCATGCTTCCGCTGATTACTTAAACATGTTTGGTTTCTTTTGAACACCAATTATATTGGGTTTGGTTTATTTACTTAATTGCATTGTTCAGTATGATTGGTGGCTGGATCCTGGTCAGTCACTCCTCCATGCGGTGATACTCCGCTTGTGGATTTTGGGGGTGTGACAGATTGGTATCAGAGCCATTGGTTATAGTGAACTTGGTTTTAAAAAGGGAAAAGCTTTTTGTCAAAACCAGATTATAACCTGTACAGTGCTCAACGATCCACAACGACGCTTCGCTCCACGTGCAAGACTCAACATTCTAGGTGATATGGTTTATGTTTATATTACCTACCTGTTAGTTACATAGTACGTTGTTCATGGTATGCTTAGATAAATGTAGCGACTGTTGTTTGAAACACAAGTGTGCTTACTCTCTTCTGTCATTGCACTTTCGCGACACCTTTCTCACTCATGTTTGCTTTGATATGAAGATCATGAGTGGACGACTGAACTTGACTCAAGCCCAGCTGACGGCTCTCATCAATGAACGAGTTGTTGAGGCACTCGCAGCCGCTCAGGCAGGAGGTATAACCTGCCATTGCAACTTACTCTAGGATCTTTAGATCCTACTCTCGTGAACCAACACTTGTGTTTAACCTTGTCTCTTCTTACACACACGACAGGTCAACATGCTCAGCCTCCTGCGTGTACATTCAAAACTTTTATGGACTGCCGACCTACTACTTTCAGTGGCACTGAAGGAGCTGTAGGCCTCCTCCACTGGTTCGAGAAGCTCGAATCTGTCTTCGAAATATGTGAATGCCCCGAGGCTCGTAGGGTGAAGTATGCTACTGGTACTCTTGAAGGAGTAGCGCTCACGTGGTGGAACGCTCAGGTTCAAATGCTGGGGTTGGTCCTTGATAATGCCACCCCATGGAATGACTTCAAAGACTTGATCAAGGAAGAGTACTGTAATCGTGATGACATCCACAAGCTGGAAGTGGAGTTCTACAACTTAAAGATGACGGGGTCGGAAATTGAAGCGTACACGAAAAGATCGAACGACCTGGCTATCTTGTGTCCTACTATGGTGGATCCTCCTATCAAACGTATCGAGCTATACCTTAAAGGTTTAGTGCTAGAAATCTAGATCCATGTGACGGCCACAAACCTCGCCACTATCCAGCAAGTTATTCGTTTGGCTCATCGTCTCACTGATCAGGCAGTCGAGCAAAACTGGCTGCCTAAGCGTATTGGTGCTACTACTACTACTACTACTTTTGATGCCCCCAGCGACAACAAGCGCAAATGGGATGGAATCTCAAGCAAGGGTTCAACATCAGCTCAGTCTCAGCAGCGAAAGACTGATGACTACAAGAGCCCTGGTCAGCAATCTTCTGGTAGTCAAGGGCAGGGTGGATACAGAGGAAACCACCCCAAGTGCAACCGATGCAACATGCATCATAGTGGGCCGTGCAATAAGGGTCGCTGTCAGAGGTGTAACAAGTTTGGTCATGAAGCTAAGGATTGCAGGGGCGCACGACCGGCAAATCAAAATCGTCAACAACAGCCACCAGCTCCACAGAATCAGCAGCAGCAATAGCAGGGTAACAGGGGATGCTATCAGTGTGGTGCTGAAGGTCACTTCAAGAGAAACTGCCCCCAGTTGAACCAGAATCAGAACAACAACAATAATCAGGGGAACGGGAACAATAACAGGGGTAACAATGATGGCAATGGTGCCAGGGGACGTGCTTTCGTGCTAGGTCAGGGTGACGCGAGGAATGATCCCAACGTTGTGACGGGTAAGTTTCTACTGGATGATTTCTTTGTTACTGTTTTATTTGATTCGGGTGCCGATACCAGTTATGTGTCCCTAAAGGTTAGTCAAATGCTTAAGCGTACCCCAACACATTTGAACACCAAGCACATGGTAGAACTAGCAAACGGTAAAAGTCTTGAGGCCACACACATAGTTAAGGGTTGTAATCTCGTCTTAGCTGGTCAGACTTTCTCTATCGATCTTATCCCCGTCGTTCTTGGTAGCTTCGACGTCGTTATTGGGATGGATTGGCTATCTCAACATCAAAAAGATTATTTGCAAGGAGAAAATCGTTCGTATTCCTCGTTCTCGTGAAGAACCACTCATGATTCATGGCGACAAGAGTGGTGCTGTTGTGGGCATCATCTCTTTCCTTAAGGCCCATAAGTGTTTGCGAAAGGGCCACACTGCTATTCTAGCCCTCGTTTCTGATACATCCTCGAAAGAGAAGAAGATAAAAGATATTCCGATTGTGCGCGATTTTCCTGAGGTATTTCCCGAGGAATTACCTGGTCTTCCGCCTCATCGACAAGTCGAGTTTCAAATCGAGATAGCTCCTGGAGCAGCACCAATAGCTCTTGCACCTTATCGTCTATGCACCGTTGGCCAAGCGTGCATACACTGGTCCTTACCCAGCTTGTCCTACGTGTACTTATCACCACCCAGTGGGAATCGTCTGCAGATACTGTGTGCATTGCAACATGTATGACCATTTCACCGCCAACTGTCATACAGGTCCACGTCAAGCTCCAGCTCAAGGTCAAGCTCCTGCTCAACAAGCTCTACTTCCCACTCCTCAAGGCCAACAAGCGGCTCCTGCACCCGCGATCAACGCTAGAGCTTGCTTTGCGTGTGGTGATCCAAACCACTTCGCAAACATGTGCCCGAATCAAGTGGTGAAGCAAGAGCCACAACAGCAGCAACCCCAGCAACAGCAGCAAGCAGCTCGTGGATGTACTTTCAACATCAATGTCCGTCAAGCTCAAGCCGACAACAATGTGGTCAATGATACGTTCCTTGTGAATGGTATTTATGCTTCGTGTTTATTTGATACTAGAGTTGATAACTGTTTTGTGTCATTAGAATTCGAAAAGCTCCTTAATCGTAAGCGCACCCATCTCCCTTCGTCATTCGATGTTGAAGTTGCCACCGGAAGAACCGTCGCTGTCAATTCTGTGCTTCGTGATTGTACTCTCAAACTCAACAATCACATCTTTCCTATCGACCTTATTCCGATGCAGCTCGGTAGTTTTGACGTCATAGTAGGCTTGAATTTTCTTCATGAAAATCGTGCTGAAGTTGTTTGTTTCGATAAAATGATTCGCTTCTCGCTCGCTAGCGGTGATCTATTGTGTGTCTATGGTGAGGTCGCGTCAAAGAAACTCCAACTCATGTCGTGTGTCCGAGCTAGCAAGTATCTCCGTAAGGAATACCAAGCTCTCTTGGCTCACGTAGTAGTAGCGGAGAAAAAGGAAGTTAAGGCAATCGATAAGGTGCCTGTAGTTCGTAATTTTCCTCTTGTGTTCCCTGATGATCTACCTGGTTTACCGCCGAGTCGTGATATTAATTTTCGTATCGACCTCATTCCTGGAGCCAACCCTGTTGCTAAATCTCCTTATCGCCTCGCTCTATCTGAAATGAGCGAACTCTCGAGTCAACTCCAGGAATTACTTGACAAAGGCTTCATTCGCCCTAGCACCTCTCCTTCGGGCGCACCAGTCCTTTTCGTCAAAAAGAAGGATGGGTCGTTCCGGATATGCGTCGACTATAGGGAGTTGACTAAGCTGACAATCAAGAATCGCTATCCCCTGCCCCGAATCGATGATTTGTTTAATCAACTACAAGGTGCTACATGTTTTTCGAAGATCAATTTACACTCTGGTTATCACCAGTTACGCATCCAGGAGGAAGATATTCTGAAAACCGCCTTCCGAACTCGCTATGGTCATTATGAATTCGTCGTAATGCCCTTTGGTTTAACTAATGCACCTGCAGTCTTCATGGATTTAATGAGCCGTGTGTACAAACCATTTCTTGACCGCTTCATCATCGTATTCATCGATGATATCCTTATCTATTCGAAGTCGAAAACCGAACACACGCAGCATCTACGTTTGGTTCTCGAGCTACTTCAGGGGAATAGACTCTATGCCAAGTTCTCCAAGTGTGAATTCTGGTTAGAGGAGGTTCAATTCCTCGGTCACATCGTAAATAGTCAAGGTATTCATGTCGACCCCACGAATATCGAAGTTGTTAAGAGTTGGGTTACTCCAAAATCACCATCCGATGTACGTTCGTTCCTCGGATTGGCGAGCAATTACCGTCGATTCATTGTTGACTTCTCGAAAATCGCTGTCTCGCTTACTTCCTTGACGCATAAAGACAAGCATTTTGTTTAGGGAACTGAACAAGAGACTGCCTTTCAAACTCTCAAGCATATGCTCTGCAATGCTCCCATCCTCGCTTTACCCGGCGGAAACTATGACTTCATTGTCTATTGTGATGCCTCGAACCTTGGTCTTGGTTGTGTTCTCATGCAACGGGACAACGTTATCGCTTACGCTTCTCGTCAGCTCAAGATCCACGAGAAGAGCTATACAACCCATGACCTTGAGCTAGGCGCAGTTGTTTTTGCATTGAAGATTTGGAGACACTAACTTTATGGTACTAAGTGTACGGTCTTCACCGACCATAGTGGCCTACAACACATCTTTAGCCAAAAAGAACTGAAATGCGTCAACGCCGATGGGTAGAACTTCTCAACGATTACGAATGTGAGATTCATTACCACCCTGGAAAAGCAAATGTCCTTGCCGACGCCCTCAGCAGACGAAGCTTTTTGCATAGTATTCGTAATATTCCCGCCCAACATCATCTTGAAACCCTCATCTGTGATGATTATCATGCTTGTTTTACTGAACGCGCTTTGAAGAAGGAAAGGATTTATCATAACGGTGAACAGTTAGTGAATAAATCGAATGGGATATTCCATTATTTTGACCGAATTTGAGTTCCCAAACGTACTAACTTGCAACAAATCCTATTGGATGAAGCCCACAATTCTCGACATTCTATTCATCCTGGTGCCGACAAAATGTATTATGACCTTCGTCAATGGTACTGGTGGCCTGGAATGAAGAAGGATATCGCTATTTATGTTTCGAAGTGCCTGACTTGCTCGAAAGTCAAGGCCGAACAACAAAGGCCATCCGGCTTGCTTGTACAACCCAAGATCCCGATGTGGAAATGGGAAAGCATAGCCATGGACTTTATCACGAAACTCCCGCGTACAACCTCAGGTCACGATAGCATCTGGGTTATCATTGATCGTTTGACTACATCCGCTCATTTCCTGCCGATACGAGAAGACTTTAAGGTGGAAAAATTAGCCCGAATCTACACCGATGAAGTTATCTGTCGACACGGTACGCCTCATGACATCATCTCTGACCGCGATGGTCGGTTTACCTCGCGTCTTTGGGAAACATTTCAATCTGCTCTCGGTACTACGCTTAATCGAAGTACCGCTTTCCATACCCAAACCGACGGTCAGACTGAAAGAACGACTCGTACTTTAGAAGACATGCTTCGCTCGTGTGTCATAGATTTCGGTGGTAATTGGGACACATGTTTGTAAAAATGAATACTAATACCGGTTCTAAGTACGTGATATCGGTACTAGTGTCGGTATCAGTTGTCACATGGTGTGGTGTATATATATATAAGGTGGTATATGTTTAAGTGTTTTATACGTTGGTTCAAATTTTAATATTTATAAGAACACGATAAAATACTATCCAAGTACACTTCGTGTTAGGCAAGTACACCTATCGTTGGAGTAGTATAGTGATAGTAAGATATCGATGTCGTCCTAGGATACATCAACTTTTAGTACCAAGTCTTCATAAACGCTCATTCCATCCAAAAGTAAAGGCTAAATTTGTGGCACATAAAAATAAAAGAGTAAATTGCCAAAATCGTCCTTGAGGTTTTGGACATGTTCGCCAGTTTCAATCAAAACAACTTTTTTATACCATATTGCCCTTCACTTTTGGGTTTTTTTGTTATTTTCAACCAAACAACTAACTTTTTTTTGCCAAAATCGTCCCTGAGATTTGGGATTTTTTGTCATTTTCATCCAAAAGTCTGACAAAAAAAATAAAGCAAATTAGACATTTGGATGAAAATGGTAAAAAGTCTCAAAAGTGAAGGGACATACGGTACAAAAAAATTGTTTTGGATTAAAATAACAAACATGCACAAACCTCAAGGACGATTTTGGTAATTTACTCAAAATAATATAAAAAAGGTAGATTTGTAATCAATGATAAGAAAGGGTGTTTGGGAGATTTGTCACCTCTTGATGCTTCGTTACCATGGATCACAAGAGCCCGATTATCAGATGAGAAGCTGTATTCCATTAATGCGTAAAATTGTGTAGTTCGTTGTTTAGGGACCTTCACACACTCGACCATATTGGTTTGAATTAGCAAGGAAATGTCCCGTAAGGTCGGATCAAACCACAACGATATTGTCGAATCAGCAAGGAAACTATATACTGTTATGGTTTAGTATTAAGTAAGATAATATTATAAGGGCGTTATACAAACCATCACTATGGACCCCTTAGTGAGGCGTCAATTCCCTAAGAGTAGTGACGATAATATAAACCAAGTCCTCGGCGCTTTGTTGCTATCTTCGCGCTTTGGCAAGAGTTTACCAACCCAAAGTCCCATACCAAAACCATTAACCCCCTCTCGAGGCATCCACATATTTGATGTAACACCCCGTGTTACGAAAGTCAAAGTCAAAGTCAAGATTGAAGTCAAAGGAAGAAAAGAGTGCTAATTGCGATCTGTCACTCCTTGCTGAACTACTGTTTTGACTTCTTTGACTGTAATTAGTCTATATAAGTTATCGCTTTAGTTGTATTATGTGGAGTATCTAGTAATAATTGAGGTTTAATCGCTATTTATCGCATGTTTTATCGCTTTATCGATAATCACGTCGCAATCGCATTCGCACCTTGATTGATAGATTCTGAATATTGTTTTACGTATGTGTGTTACATATGTGTTACTTGCACATGCTTACTTTATGTTTTGTGGTGAATAATCGAAACGCAATCGCAACTCAATCACATCGCAACTTAATCGCAAGCGCTAAACGTGAATTATTTATAGTGATTGTATGTTAGATATAGTAGTTAGGTTATTTGTGTAACTAATGGGAAATTCTATCGCATCGCTCGCTCGAAACGCACCGCAACGCTCAACACGTGAATCGAAACGGCAAAACTCAACACGCCGGACACCTGGATTGAGTGGCCAACCGATCGAGTGGCCATCCGATTGGATTGCCATCCGATCGAGGTGCCATCCGATCGGTGAACAATCCAACCCTTGCTCCTTTCCCTTTTTGGAAACCCTAAAAATACCCTCATGTCACATCATTTGTGATGTGACAGCTCCTTTACTCGACCAGCCGCCCTCATGCTCTCTTTCTCTCGATTTCTCGCGATTCTTGTAAGTTTTCAACCTAAATCTTGTACTTCTATGATCTACACGTACTTCTTCATCATTTTCCCTTTTGAATCCCAACTTTTAACCGTGAAATCAGTGGATTTGAGGTGTTCTAGGGTGATGTCATCATGGAGTTCTTATGAACTTCAAGCTTTGGCCTCATTCCACCAAGAACAACTCAGATCTGAAGGATTTCCACAAGATTAAGCAATGTTTTAGCTTACATCTACACATATTCATGGTTAAAAGGATTGAAAGATGGTTTTCTGACTTTCTTTAAACTCTTTTACACTCAATAAACTCAAAACCGATAGAATCGGAGCTCGTTCTGATCTTCTACTCCTTCTTAGTGATGTGTTGGTTCACGATCTGAGTTATATCAGTGAGACTACTGATTTCGGGATAGACATGAACAACCGTCTTGAACAAGTTAACTGATCGGACTAGGGTGATTCCTGTTCGATCGGATCACTTGGGTCATGATGGGGTTCTGTCATTTAGCACGTTGTCACACCGTCTCGATCAGTCTACAAAACTTTCAAAATAATCAAGTTCAAAGACGATCAGGTTTGTTGGGACAGATTTCCGCCCGATCGGATAGCCATCCGATCGAACGACTATCCGATCGGCTTGCACCTGATTCCACACTTAAACTTTTTATTCAACTTTGCAAAGGTCTGAACGTCAAACGGATTGCCGCTCGATCAGATAGCCATCCGATCGAACGACCATCCGATGATATGACATTTGGAACCTCGACACTTAACCGTTTTCATAAGTTTCAAAGATCATCAGTAACTAACGGATTGCCAATCGATCGGATTGTTATCCGATAGAGTGACCATCCTACTGTGAACTTGTTGTCACTAAGTGTCCTACCAATCGGATCGTTATCCGATCGAACGAACGTTCGATCGATCGACCTGAAGGGTAGAGATACTTCTCTGTTTTCAAAATGCTACAATGAAAACTTCAAATCCATCATACCCAAACACATCCTTACCAAACGAGTGTCAATCCAATCGAATGGCCATCCGATCGGATGACCATCCGAACAGATTGACATCCGATTGACTGGCCATCCGATCGGATTGCCATCCGATCGGATTGCCATCCGATCGGATTGCCATCCGATCGGATTGCCATCCGATCGGATTGCCATCCGACACTTGGTACTTTGCACCATTTTACGCGCCGCTTATCGTTATGCTCTCGTTAACTGTTTAGGCTAATCTCTCTCAGCGCTCCCTTCAATCCAAGACATTGTTTACTTGTTAAACGCTATCTGTGAGTATACTCGAACCCTTTTGATTTACGCACTTTTGGGTGTTACATACAATACTTAATCTAAATCACAATCTACACACAACGCAAACACTATTTATACGCTGACCATTATTGCATGCTATGTGTTATTCGATGAATGCTTGTATGTTATGTTAACACAGTGATTGTAGCCTGACACCTTAGCAACGATAGTACTATAGTTTGGACTCGGCACTTGTCGTGGACAGGGGTTGTTAAGGGCTTTACTTCACGTGTCCCAGTGGGGATATGTGTTGCGCATTCTACAACTCGCAGTCACGTCTGTGCATATTTCTCTATCGATAACCTACTTGCCTTCACTTTGTACATGTTACATGCTAGTTATGCGTAAACTATTTCGAACTCTATTAATATATCAAACTTGTATGCTCACATTTACACTATGTGTATTGACCTCTATTTTAACGTATGTGGCAGGTGTTTGAATGCTTAGGATGCTTTGCTTGTTAATTGATGGAATCAAGACTAGGATGGAGTCTAGAAACAAACTAAATAAAATCTGAGTTGTCGTAATGGATATTTGTCTTTGAGAACATCGCCTGTAATAACTGTTTTTATTTTATATGTTTGTGGTATGGGACATGAACCTTTAATATATTATAACGAATAGTTGTTATGGATTCTCCTGGACAATCTGTTTCGCCCAGTGCCGCGCCCCGATGATTCCGCCATCGGTTGGGGTGTGACATTTGACTTTTCATAGATATAGAAAACATGAGTGTTCCATGCTAGCGACAACACAAGTTTATAGGTCATTTTTTAAGGGTTTAGAAGAAAGATTACATGTCTCGCGCTAGCGGCGACACAAATGATTCACTCACTTTCAATATGTATATGTTACTTAGAGTCCTTAACACACACACATCTCTTGTTAACATGTGGCTTGTTTTAGTTATCTCCCCATCAAGGGGTTTGTTTCCCTTAAACACTCACAAAACCTTAACCAATAATGGCCATCAAAATAGTTTTCGTCAAACTTGAAAGGATTTTATTAATCATCAAAAGGTTGATTACACCTAATGATTCCTCTTATCTTTTTCTAATGATTACAATGATTAAAGAAAGTGGGTAGAAGAAGAGTGTGTTATGGAGAAGAGAAAAAAAATTGAGCAAGTGAAAATGGATGCAAGAGATTCTATTTATAGTGTTGAGGGTGAGGCATGGCCCGTGCTTGGTTGTTTTAACTGAATCAATAACTGAGAGCCAGGCACGGAGTGTGTCTCCTAGAAAAAAACTTACAGCTTATAGATATATAAAAAATGATTTGGTATGCTAAACTTTATTTTTTCTAAAAGAAAACTTATATATATATATATATATATTGTATGCTACTTACTACTTTAATATGATAAAGTTGTTGTTGTTAGGTTGCAGGGTATGGTTTGGAGTTGGTGAGGGCTTCATTACACTACGTATGCGCCATGTTAACAAGGAGGCTCTATTGCCTTTTCTCAATAACTAGCATGGTATGGGATGGAGCCTCTTCCCAGACACACACACAATAACGCCCCCTTTGTTTGACTTCACACATAATAGCTCACTATTGCAATGGCTGACACACAATATCCCCCCTCCCCCCGCTAGTGTGGTATGGGGGGGGGGGGGCTATTGATGGTTAAAATCCAATTGCGCTCGCAACCTTATTTTTGTTATTATTATATAAAGTTTAAAATTTGTTTATGAACTTAAGAATATTTGGAGTCGAAACGTTTGATATCGAGAGTTAAGATATCACGTGCATTGTAAAATAATTATAACTCGTTCTTTTACGTCGTTCGTTGCGGCGACACCGAGTGAATGATAATGTAAAACAAACGTGATTTGAAAATAAAGCATGCTGTTTAGAAAGTAACCATTGGAAAGGTTTAGTTTATCATTCTACCGTTTTATGATACTAAATAAATACTTTATTTTGAGTAGAACTTCATTTTTAACAAAACTTATAACTGAAAGTTGAGAGAAAAAATCACGCACAACTACGTACTTAAGTTTTTAGAAAAAAAAGTTATAAACATTAATCATTAAAGAAGTATCAAATTATTGGATAAATTAATATATATTAAAAAAGAAAAATAAAATTATTAAAAATAGTAAAGGAAATATATGGTTTAAAAAAGAAAAAAAATTAGAAATATGTTATTAAAAGTAAATATAATAATAATTATAATATATTAAATAAAAAAATAAAAAATATATATTATTTTAAGAATAAAGTTATCACTTCGTAGATTATATAATTATTTTAAATAACACTAAACCCCACCAACTACATTTAGTGTGAGGGTATTAAAGGTGTAACCAAGCTATTACGAAAATTAAAATCCAATTTAGGATAAAACGTAAAATAGGATGTCAAATTTTTAATTAATGCATATAAATTTGCATCAGCTGATGTGTTTAATTATAATTAAGGTAATTTTATAAAGGTAACAAATAAGAAATGCATCAGTTGATGAGTTTAATTATAACTAGGTTAATGCCCACGTAATACGCGGGTTTAACCAAAACTATATTCTTTACTTTGAAATGTAATATTCTGTACAAAAGCATATTTTTGAAGAAACAAACAGAAAATTATTAAATCCCGGAAAAACTTCCTTGTAGACTACATTTGTTGTTTTACTCGTTACATTCCCATCTTTGTCTAGTATAAGCAACTTCACACCGGCTTTGCTTTTGACTCTTGATAAAGCAACATAAATCTGACCATGTGAAAAAACTGGATATTTCAAATACAATCCAACCCTTGATAGAGATTGTCCTTGACTTTTGTTTATAGTCATTGCGAGACATACATTTAAGGGGAATTGTCATCGTTGAAACTTTATAGGAATTCTTTTATCCGACGGTGTCAAACTCATTCGTGGAAAAAGTGTTCTTGTCCCTATGTTTCCTCCGGATATAATCTCAGCCTCTATAACACGTTTATAAAGTTTAGTAATTCGTAGTCTCGTTCCGTTGCATAAACCATTTTGTTGATCGATATTACGAAGCAACTTTACAGGTACACCGACTTTAAGGACTAATCGATGATTAGGCAGACCAGATATTTTAAGACCATTGAGAACATCGGGAGAATATAGTCTCGCATGTGCTTCGTTCTTTGCTTGATCACTTTGACAAATACTATCAGAACTGAGATACTCCACTTCATCACCAGGAAACGAAGCAAGCAATCTTTCATTAATTTCTTGAACAACCTCATTTGTTGGTGCCAGTATAGCTCTTTCAGCAAAATAATCTTTATCTTTGTACAATTGAAGAAATGAAGGGTATACAAAGTCGATCAAATCTGACATAGGGTCCACAGAGCACTTGATTAACAGATCTTCAGGAATATCTATAACCACCTCACAATCGTCACTGCCACCAATTTTCCCTCCCCCAACTCGAGAAACCAATTCACAAAAGCTTTAATCTCCTCTATATCAGATGTGTTGGCTCCTACAGTTAACCTCCTGTTTTTCGTTAACGTAAGGACCTCGCAAGTACTCCAAATATACGACGACTTGCTTGAAGCATTAATGATTTCTCGCCTACTGCCATTTGGTACAACCGGAAGTATCTGTCTAAACTCACTACCGAACACCATAACTTTACCACCAAAGGTCATCTCACATTTGAAAATATCTTTCATTGTTCGGTCAAGTGCTTCAAACGCATGTTTATGATTCATCGGTGCTTCATCCCAAATTATCAATTTCGTTTTCCTTAATAAATCAGCAACGTCATCATCCGGGTTAATAAAACACATTGAGCTTTCTATTAAATTCAAATGTATATGAAACCTTGAATGTGCAGTACGTCCACCATGTAACAAAAGAGATGTGATTCCACTTGATGCAACGTTTAATGCAATATCTCCTTTACATCTAATGGATGCAGATAATGTCTTCCACAGAAACGTCTTACCGGTCCCTCTGTAGCCATAGACGAAGAACAGACCACCCGCATTGTCACACCCTGACTTTTGCGGAAGCGTTATTATGGTGTGACTTTCTTAATACCATTGCAATCAATCATAACAGCAACTATATGATAAAACCATAGAT
This sequence comes from Helianthus tuberosus, assembly GCA_030545235.1. Classification (NCBI taxonomy): domain Eukaryota; kingdom Viridiplantae; phylum Streptophyta; class Magnoliopsida; order Asterales; family Asteraceae; genus Helianthus; species Helianthus tuberosus. The sequence continues at coordinate 73,973,156 of CM060359.1, forward strand.
TTTTCATCCATTAAATAAGTTTAAACATAACGACATTGTTTTAAAACGTAGACTTCAAATTCAAGTTTTTACAGACCATACAAATTGTTTATGAGTTCACTAAGGACTCATCAAAAGATATTAAATAAAACCAAGGTTTGGAAGACGTGTCTCGTCGAGGAATAAGACACACTGACCAAACCCAAGGACCATGGATTGTTGGTACACGATGTCTATAGCCTACGTCTATCGGTCTAGGTCATATGTATAGATTGTATAAGGGCCGGAATGTAATTTTATGGTATTTCATGGTAATTTCGTTTGAAATGGTACCATGTCATTTCAAACGAAATTAACCATCTAATTCCGTTTGAAATGGCATGTTACCATTTCAAACGAAATTAGACTCCCTATATATATGGGGGGTGTCATCTCATTTTGATACAGAATTCCAGATAGTGTCACGAAGTGCTGTCGAATTTCTGCTGTGTAATCAAGTTCACTTTGAATGAGAAGCAAGTATTAAAGTGATATCTCTGTTTTCTACACCATTCTTTACTGATTCAGCTCTGTTTGTTTGTTTCCGCCATTCAAACAGTGAGTATTGACTCACTCGGTCGGTAAAACGATCCTACAATTGGTATCAGAGCCAGTTATGAGCCAATACACTTGAATCGGTAGCTTTTTCTACTCAAAATTGGATTTCTGGACATTTTAACGGACAAGATGGACTGAGTTTTTGACAGTGTGTGTAAAAGTGTGTTTTAACAAACCCTTGAGAGAATCAGATCAAAATTCGGGCTAAAAGTGACAAAAATGGACCATAAACCTAATTTCGTTTGAACGAAGCCAAGGAATTCTGTTTGAAAATTCATATTTCGTTTGAAAATGTATAAAAATAGAGATTTCGTTTGAAGGTATTGGCTAATTTCGTTTGAAAAGAGGTTGTTGGTCAATTTCGTTTGAAAATGGCACTCTATTCCGTTTGAAGGTGCTATTCCGTTTGAAAGTGTTTTTTTTTAAAGTAATTCCGTTTGTAAGTGGTAATCTCGTTTGAAAAGGGTCTGATTTCTTGTGAAAGTCCACTGTGTTCGTAATTTCATTCGAAAGTCTGATTTTGTGTAAAATCTGTTTTAAAAACTTGAAAAATTGTTCGTAAACAATTTTCGTAAAATGGAAAATCAAGATTTTTATAACTTCTTCGCTGGCAGTGGAATGACGGCAGCACAAACTTCAGGCAGTATTGTGCAAAATGTCAATATGGAGAATGAGTTAGGGACGATGCAGAAACCACCTAAACTGATGAATATCGATGAGTATTCGGGTTGGTCTGGAAGGTTTAAAACATGGGTTCAAGCAAACCACTTCGAGTGCTGGATGAAGATTGAAGCGAAATATGTTCCTCCAGTAGATGGTTTGGGTCATGTGAAAGTGATTGGTAGTTTGACACAAACTGAACAAGAAGATTTCAAAGCTAAGAAGAAGATGATGAGTATTCTTCAACAGGCGATTAAAGAGGATATCTTGGTGTTGTTGCAACATGAGGATAATTCACAATCTATTTGGGAGTCACTGAAAATAAAGTTTAAAGGGAGTGTGGCCATGATCAAAAGCAAAAAGGCTTTGATAAAGAAACAATTTGACATCTTCACTGATATGAAAGGTGAAACTACAAAACAATTGATTGAAAGATACTGTCATCTAGTTGTGGAGATGGGGAGATTGGAGATAACCAAGACTAATGAGGAGTGGATCGATAAATTGGCAGATGCATTGCCATACGATGAATAGGGTACTTATCTGCTGGTGTTAAAGAACAATACAAATTTTGCTAATTTGAATCTTAGTGGTTTCATAGAGAAGATCGAAGCACATGAGTTAGAGTTAACAAAGGTTAAACAGATGAATTCTGAAAATGTTCAACAGGATGTTTCACTATTTTACAAAGGCAGTTCTCCGGCAACAACAAATCTAAGCCCGAAGATTCAAACAACATTCAGTGCAGATTCAACATCTGGTGCTTCGTCTAGTACTTCAAGCAACAACAAGCCTTCACCGTTTGCAAGTTATGAGCCGAATTCCAAGATTTCAGAAAAAATGTATCCACAAAGCTCATCAAGCTCGAACAATCAGAGTCAAGGTCCAGGGATACTGTACAACATTATAGTAAACATTAAGAACGCTCAAGATTTTACAGAATCTTCTACTAAACAGCACATAGCACTACTCGTATCAGTGTTGGAATCTTACGAGAGTTTGGTTGCTGGAAGAATAAGAAACCCCGATATGACGAAAGAGGACTATGATCAAATAGATCCGAAGGAGTTCGAATTGATAGACATCAAGTGGGGAATGGCTAGTTTGGTTAGAAGAGCCCAAAGGTTTATGGAAATTACGGGCCGAAACAGTTTGTTAGGTCCATATCAGAAGCTTGGCTTTGATAAGTCCAAAGTGACTTGTTTCAGATGTAAAGAGAAAGGGAATTTTAACCGAGAGTGTCCGAATAGAGAGGGCAACAACCACCAAAATCCATTTACCAATGATTATTACAGACAGGCGATTTATCACAAGACAAATCAACAACCTGTCGTTCAAAGACCTCAGATCGAGAACAAGCCGGAAAAAGCTCTCATAGTCAACCAAGATGATGAAAAGGTAGCTGAAGGATTCAGTTGGGATAAATATATCCCTGGCAGTGAGGGTAGAGGATTGATGGCTGAGATTGTGGAAGAATCAGAAAGTGTTGTTGAAATAGAGGTGGTTAGTGAAGATGTGTCTGAAGAAAGTTCAGTTGATCTCGAGGAAATTGCTACAGAAATTTACTATTATTAATCCGAACAAGAGGTTTTAGCTAGTTATTTAAAATCAATTATGACTTCTAATATGGTTGATTCTTTTGCAGGTTTTTTTGGTGAGACAACGACCGGTTTTTGCCCACAGTATGAGGTAGAGAAAGCTCCGGTTGAAGAGATAATTGATGTCTCCAAAGAAATGACTGAAGAAACACTTAAAGAGATTGCTAACAAAGCCTTAATGGCAAAGTTGAAAGAGGTAGACACAGAATTTGTAAAACCAGAGTCTGTTGATACTGAGTCAGTTGAAAGTGTGTCGGTCAAAACAGAGTCAGGTCAAATGGAGTCTGACGGGAAATCTGAAAGTGAGGAGATCAAAACTGAAGGAGTGTCTGAGTCAGAGTCTGATAATGTCGGTAAACAGGATGTTGATTTTGAGCAAGAGGAAAAGATTGATTCAATCTCTGAAACTTCATTCAAAAAATGTTCAAAACCATGCATGGAATGTCTTGAAAAAGACAAAAGGTTTCAGGAATTGAAACAATACACTGATGAGGTTAAATTTGACCTAAGTGAAGTAAAAGAAGCTTATGAAAAGTTGGCTAAGTCTATTAAAATGATTCAAAAAGAGAGTCTTGAAAATGACAAAGCCACAAAATTGTTAAAATCAACAGTTTTGGATAAACAAAAGGAAATCAACTTTCATTTGGATACAATTGCTTCATTGAAAAAGGAATTGGAGTTAATAAAAATTGAAAATGAAAGAATTGATAAGAAGTTGATGAGTTATGTTGCATCTTCATATGTGATTGAACAGATTGTCCCTAAACAACCAGATGAAACACCTGTCTTTAACAGTGTTCCACCCCCAATGTGGAGTCATTACACTCAGAAGTATCCAGATGGGGTGGAAGCTGCTTTGAACCTCAAACTGAGAACCATTGAGAATGAGTTACCTGAGAATATTGATGTTACATTCTCTCCGTCAGACACTGACAATGAGTCACAGGTTACTAAGACCGTTGTTGACCAAGTGTTAGACGAAGAGAGTGATAACTCAGATTTTGAAACCGTGAAAACTCATTTGGAAAGTTCCAATTCTGATGTTGAAAATGATGGTAACTTTTTGGACAAGTTTATACCAAAATCAGAAAAGGTTGTGAATGATGATCCGGTCATAGTGGTCTACACAATGATTGGAACTGACAAACTCTATTCTGATTTTGAGTATCCAATCCAAAATACGAACATGAAAAATGTTGAAAAGGTGTTTAAATTGGTTGAAATTGACATTTCTGAGGTGAACAACAAAAAGTTCTTTTCAAAACCCAAAAAGACTTTTGTTAAGTCACAACCTAACAACTCGGGAAAGAAAGAGTGGGAGGGAAATGGTGCTAACAACAAGAGAAATGGAAACAATTTTAAAAACAAAGGGATTGGATTTGAAAAGAAAATGGCCAAGAAGAATGTTAAGCCAAAGGAAACGATGAGTGATGTTTTTGTTGTTGGTCCAAGTGTTGATGCTGAAAAAGAGTATATTTTCAGTCAAAAAGCCATGATTTCAATGCAGCGAAGAAGCTGAAAGAAGAGTCGTACAAATCAACTTTTGTCGAATATGACAAAAGAGTTTGCTATCGCTACAATGAGATTGGTCATATGGCCAAACAATGCATGAAAGTCTTTGAAAAACCTGTTTTGCAAAAACCCCGACCTAAAATTTCAACTGATAACAAGGGTAAAAAACCAATGATTTCACCAGTTCGTATTTTGAAGAGAGGTGAATCTCTGAAGTCCGAGGAAAAGCCGAAATCAACTTTTGAGGTTGGCGAATCTTCGAAAACCCAAAAGACTTCAAATATTTATCCAAAAATGAAAGTTTTTGAGAATCAATCTTGGGTGGTGAAACCAAAATCATCAGTTGAAGAGAAAAAGATGGAAAGTGTTTTGAAAAATGAATCAAAAGTTTTTGAAAATGATGAGGATAAACTTGAATTTGAACTTGACAAGTTACTTGAAGAGTTTCCACCGATTAAGAAGGAAGATTTAAAATCAAAAGTCAAATCTGTGGTCCCAAATGTCATCTTCAGTATTCCGAAAGTTGAAGTAGATTGTGATTTTGTGTTTGGAAGTATTCCGAGAGTTAAGAAATCATGGGCCTCATGATTTGAATAAATTGTCTGTGATGTTTGCAGGGGCTTCCGAAGCCGTTCATCTCAAAGTGGATAATGGACAGCGGAGCGTCAAGACACATGACCGGAATGCTAGCATTGCTTTATGACGTTAAATCTTTAAACGGAGGATATGTGGGTTTTGCTGGGAATCAGGGAGGAAGGATTGTTGGTCAAGGGACTCTAACGAATGGAGTCATTTCGTTTGATAAAGTGAACTACATAATAGAACTTGAAAACAATCTGCTGAGTATCTCACAGATTTGTGACAAGTCTTTTACCGTACATTTCACTAAAAATGAATGTCTTGTCTTAAAACCTGGTTTCAAAGTTCCTGAAGACATGGTGTTGTTGCGAGCTCCACGCGAAAATGATTTGTATATTCTTGATATGAGTGTGGCAACAACAACAAATTATAAAAAAACAATGTTTTGTGTCAAAAACAAAGGCAATTGAAAAAGAATCGATAATGTGGCATCGAAAGATGGGCCACATTCATGTTAGAAAAATGAACTTTCTTGTACACAATGATTTAGTTGAAGGTGTAAATTTGAAAAGTTTTAATTTAAATGATGATTGTGTAGCTTGCAAGAAGGGAAAGCAGACAAAGAAGTCACACCCACAGAAGTTGCTAAATTAAATCAGAATGCCTCTCGAGAGACTCCATATGGATCTCTTTGGACCAGTCAATGTGCAAAGTATCAACGGAGACTTATACTGTCTAGTAGTCACTGATGACTTCACTAGATTTTCTTGGGTGGTCTGCATGGAGAGGAATGATAAAATGTTTGAGTCATTGATGATTCTATTAAAAAAGATGGAAACATTGTATAAGGTGATAATTAGAAGGATTTGGAGTGATAATGGAACGGAGTTCAAGAACAATCGCATGCTCGAGTTTTGTAACGAAAAAGGGATTCTTCATGAATTCAGTGCACCATATACTCCACAGCAAAATGGTGTAGCTGAAAGAAAGAATCGCACTCTAATTGAAACTGCTCGAACGATGCTGGCCGATTCCAAACTACCGATCTATTTCTGGAGTGAAGCTGTGGCAGCTGCATGCTATACATTGAATCGTGTTCTTACTGTGAAGAAATACACAAAGACCTGCTTTGAACTTCTTCATAGATATAAACCAAATCTGAAGTTTCTAGAGCTGTTTGGATCACCGTGTACTTTGTTGGATATGCGAGTCCGCTAAAAAGAGTGTTCGTTCCATGCCTGAAGAAGGTAATTGAAGTTCAGCATGTAGACTGTCAGAAGCATACAACTCCACCGCAACTTCCCAGACAAAGATTGCTTTTCGATTACGACAAACTCTGGGAGTCTTTCCAACTGCCGACAGAGCCGAGTGAAGAGGAACTTGCTTACTTATACCAACAGCAGCAATAAATGGTACAAGATCAGATACCTAGACCGTTGGTGGTTTCTCAACCTGATGTGGGTACAAACATTCCTACACCTGGTACAAACGATCACGAGGCCGGTCCCAGTGGAACAGCTCACGAACCACCAGAGGAACCAGCTCCATCATTTGATCAATCTGATGACTCAGAATCGGAATCCAGTCCGACTTTTGACGAGGAACCAAATGTTGCTACGACTAAAGCTGAGGATCACACCGGTGATCTAGACATCACGAACTTGCAATCGGAAGTTAATGTGCCTGACGCTGCAATGCCAAGAACTTTGTCTTATCATCCTTCAGAGCAGATTATTAGTGATCTTCAGAGCGGAGTTAAAACACAAGACCAGATCAACAGAGCTCTTACTTGTTTTTATTCATCAGTTGCTCCTTTACAGGAAGAATTCTCACTTAACTGCTTTATCTCGCAGATTGAACCCAGAACGTATAAGGAAGCTCTTACTGAAGAAAGTTGGGTCAACGCTATGCAGGAAGAACTGCAACAATTCGAGAAATTGGGTGTTTGGAGATTAGTTGATCTTCCTGAGAATCAAAAGTTGATCAAAACAAAATGGGTATTCAAATGTAAGAGAGATGATAGAGGAGTCATTGTTCGAAACAAAGCACGACTGGTAGTACAGGGATTCAGTCAGCAAGAAGGCATTAACCTTACCGAAGTTTACGCGCATGTTGCTAGACTTGAGGCAATAAGAATCTTCCTGGCATACGCATCCTGGAAAGGATTCAAAGTCTACCAGCTGGATGTCAAGTCTGCATTCCTATATGGCAAAATCAATGAAGAAGTGTATGTGGGACAACCACCAGGTTTCACCGATCTACTACACAAAAACAAAGTCTATCTTCTGGATAAAGCTCTTTACGGACTTCACCAAGCTCCGAGAGCCTGGTATGAGACGCTTTCCCAACATCTGTTGGACAACGGGTTCATCAGAGGGACAGTTGATAGTACGTTGTTTACCAAAGAGATTGCAGGACATCTTTTAATTGTGCAGATATACGTTGATGACATCATTTTTGGTTCGACAAATGATGACTTGTGTAAAGATTTTGAGAAGGTGATGAAAACAAAATTCGAGATGAGTTCAATGGGGGAAATGAAGTTCTTCCTAGGGTTGTAGGTGGAACTGATGCCCGAAGGAATCTTCATTCATCAAACTAAGTATGTGAACGATGTTCTGGAAAATTTCAACATGGCTCAATCTAGTCCAGCATCAACCCCTTTAGCTCAGAATCATGGGATTTGCCCAGACGAGAGTGGAGAAAAGGTGGACGAGACATATTACCGGTCGATAATTGGATCCTTGATGTATCTTACTACTTCTCGCCCAGACATCATGTATCCGACGTGTTTATGCGCCCGCTATCAGTCCACCCCATGCCAGTCACATTTGACAATCGTGAAATGCATTTTACGGTATTTGAAAGGCTGCCCAAGCACCGGCTTGTGGTATCCTAAGTCTGGCGACTTCTCTCTCACAGGTTTTGCTGATTCTGATTATGGTAGCTTCAAGCTGAATGCTAAGTCCACCACTGCTGGGTGTCAGTTCTTTGGAACTCGACTTGTCACCTGGCAGTGCAAGAAGCGAATCTCAGTAGCGCTCTCTACGTGCGAGGCAGAATACGTTTCGGCCTCGAGCTGTTGCTCTCAGATCCTTTGGATCCAACAGCAGATGCGAGACTTTGGTTTGCAGTTCTTGGATACACCGATATTCATGGACAATGAAGCAGCGATTAACATAACGAAAAACCCGGTTCACCATTCTAAAACAAAACATATCGAGATCAGACATCACTTTATTCGTGATCGTTATGAGAAAAAATTGATTAAAATTGAACATATACACACCGATGAACAGAGGGCTGATTTTTACACCAAACCGTTTGATAAAAAGAGATTTTACTATCTTTTGAAATTAAATGGGATGAAAAATCTGTTTTCTGGGAGGGTTATAGAATGTGAAGCCGAGGAGGACGACGATCTGATGTGATCCGCGTTACGTTGTCAAGTTTTTGTACAGTTTATTTTCTGCTTTTGATAAAAACCAAAAACACAAAAATGCAAAATCCAAAACATGATAAAATTTCAAAATCCAAAAACATTTGAAAAAGTAAAAATGAGATTGTGTATAAAGGGGAAATGATAGTACATTAGCTAGACAGATGCAGTACACTAAAGAAATGTAATGTCTAATATGTGTTAAGCAGTCTTGCTAATGATGCGTCGATAGGTTTTTACACATTTAGTAGATTTGTTTGGGATATAAACATAAATAATCACTTGCTTGCACGTGGGGAACATCTCCAGGATATATGGGTAACCCCCGAAATCTTGTTTGAAAGGTCCCTCTTTCTGAGATACTAGGTCTTTATGCTCAGTGATATCTGGGGTATTATCTCGGGACTTCTGATTTTGCGAAAGCAATGGCCAAGTCCCTGGAGAATACTTTACAGCTTGATTGAAAAATAGCGCCGCCCTCAGCATAAAATGATGAGACAATAAAATTGCTAATCAATGTTGTTGTAAAAAAGATCCTCTAAAGGGGACCCACCAAAAGACGAACCGTCATCTCTCTGCTGAACGGAAGTTCTGACCTGAGCTCTCACGGTTTCGCATCTAACCCCTTACAGATATCATCTGTGGTATATTCACCTGTAAGACTGAATATTGGGATCTGGATACGGGAGTATATTCTGAGGTGGGACACATGTAAAAGTTTAAGTCTTAAAACACTAAATCTGTATCCTGAACAAGTTGAAAATTGTGTGAAAATTTAAGAGGATCAGTATATCGACAAACAACGCGAATTGTTTAATGCTTAAAATGAAATCAAGCTTAACGGTGCTTGTATCTCGTCGGCAGCTGATATGATCCCCAAACACGCTCACAAAAATATTGTGTGTACAGTTTATTGTTTAACATATTCAAAATCCAAAAAGATTTTATTTTTCATCTTATTTTTGACAACACACGTTGGGGATCAGATGATTAAAGTCTTGTGTGCTGAATAAGTCTGGATCTTGAGGGTTGGGTAAGCAGAAGATTGTGAAAAAGTGATCGGTAATTACTTAAAGTTCAAAAGTTCATTAACTTGAACTTTAGTTCAGTTTCAAAATATCAGCAACTTCATAATTTGGTCAGTCAGGGTCATTAACTTGGACTTGGCAGGCTAAATAGTTGACCAGGGTCATTAACTTGGACTTGGTTAACTGGGTATGTCGGTAAAAACTGAAAAAATCAAAAAGTAAAAAATTTTAAAAAGTAATTTCGCTTGAAAGAGGGTGATTCCGTTTGAAGCATCATCTCGTTTGAAGTGGTGATTCCGTTTGAATCTCCTTGTGCCACTTTCAAACGGTATTATGTGGTCTATAAATAGCCCAAGGTATTCCGTTTGAAGCTCATTTGTGTCTTTATTCCGTTTCAAGAGCACATCAGGGCGATCTCAAACGATACCCTCAAAACCTTCAATTCTAGTCGTTATTCTGTCCGTTTGTACTTAGATCTAGTGTTTTTAGTTGGCCGGTTCAACTATTGTAGGGATCGGTTTGCGACCCGAACGAGTCGGTTCAGAGGAATTCTATCAAATACAGGTGCGGAAAACAAGTATTTGACTTAAACACAGCTGAATCTTCACTTTAACACTGATTTGTATTGATATGAACACAAATACAATCAGTTCTCACACCGGCAGCACCTCGGTATGGAATCACTCAAATGTTACATCTATGATTTCGCTTGACACTATTCACCTATATATAGACTTTGAGATTTCGCTTCAGCAACACTCAAGCGAAATCTGATATGATGATTTCGCTTGAGGCTTCAAGCGAAAACTCACATACATTACATGCTTTCAAGCGAAACCTTCTAATTCTCTCATTCTCTCGTTCTACGTGCCCTGATTTAAACTATTTAAAGTAAGACTCGATACAAGACGAAGTCGACAGATGTAGTGCACCAACAGACTCCCCCTCAGATGTTGACGAGTTGACTATCGAGTCACAATAACACTATGTCTTCACATCTTCAGTCTTGATCAGTCTCTGGGCTTTTCTCTCTCTAACTTCTTCTCAAGAATCACCTGGCACTATCAGACTCCCCCTCACGATTTGCTGGCATTCATTTGTTCTTCAGCAACATCTGCTTTAGGATCAATGTCTGACTCAAATGTTGTTTACAAGATCATTGCCTGACTTTTATCTAATTCTCTTGATCAGATCTCTTGATTCCTTAAGTTCATCAGCATCAGCAGCTAGCAAACTTTTAGATTCATGATCAGATTCTGCCTTTTGTAAGCTTTGAATGAATTAACCTGGCTCACCTGTAACAATCTTAACCCAGAAATAAATTTTCTAAATTTAACAATTTAAATTCACCAACAATCTGATATAATCAGATAATTCTCTCTCATATCACAAATCAATGATGAACCAAATGTAGGTTTTTTTTAAAAAAAATACCAATTGTAGAATTTTAACAAACCTTTTTGACATTTTAAGATTTACTTCCCCTCACAACCAAGTCATCATGTTTAGCACTTGAAATTTTGACAATCAGCTTTCCAATATCAGTTATCGAAAATCTTTTTGAATTTTTCAAAATTTATGCTAAAACACACTAAAAATCTTTTTGTAATTTTTTATTGTAAAGGAATGCAAAAAAGAAATATTTACAAACAATATTTTTGTGAGTTTGTGCAAGAGGATCATATCAGTTTCTGAGACATATCACTAACACCGTTAAGCTTCATTTCATTTTAAGTTCTAAACAATTTACCTAGATTGTCAGTATGTTTGTCCACTTAAATTTTCACACAAAGTTCAACTGATCCGAGATACGTTGTTAATGTTTTAAGAAACTTAAACTTATCCGTGTGTCCCACTACTTGAATATACTCCCGTATCCAGATCCCAATATTCAATCTTACAGGTGAATATACCACAGATGATATCTGTCAGGGGAATAAATTATGCAACCGTGATAGCTCAGGACAGAACTTCCGTTCAGCAGAGAGCCTAGTTGACTTTTAGGTGTGTCCCCTTTAGAGGATCTTTTGTTTCAACAGCCATGATTAGCATTTTTCAATGTTTCATCATTTTTTAGCTGAGGGTGGTGCTATATTTCAAGCAAGCAGAAAGTATTCTCCGGGGACTAGGCCATTGCTTCCGCAAAATCAGAAGTCCCGGGATAATACCCCAGATATCACTGAGTATAAAGACCTAGTATCTCAGAATAAGGGACCTTTCAAACAAGATTTCAGGGGTTACCTATATATCCAAGTTTGTGTTAACCCACAGAACAAGCAAGTTTGAAATTTATGTTTATATCTCGTCACAATCTACTAAATGTGCAAAAACCTACTGACATATCCACAGTAAGATTGTTTATCACATTTTTCTTTACATTTCTTTAGCATGTTGTGATAGTCCACTGATGTACTATCATTTCCTCTATATGCAACAAAAACTCATTTTTGAAATTTTATCATGTTTTTGTCTTTTTCAAATTTTCAAATGTTTTTGGATTTTTTAAATTTTTACTTCCCCTAAAATGCAAACACATTTTAGGAAATTTGAAAATAAACTGTACAATAAACTTGACAACTGATATCAAATCGCATCAAATCGCCATTCACTTGACATAAACAATCAGAACTTCCCTTATCACAAAACTATTTTCTCATTTAGATTTCAAAACACTTAAGTTTGTTTTAATCAAAATGATTTGTCCGGAAAATAAGTTTTGATGATATGATCATTTGTAAGTTCGGGGTGTGGTTCATCACATTGTCTATTCTTAATCACTTGTAGCAGATCAAGTACAAATTAATGTCCCTGATTTACCACTTGCATGTACGCACCATCTATATCAATTATAAAAATTACCACATATAGAACACAATACCACTTGTAGGAATGTTACGTCTACATCACCATTTTACCAATCAAAATGCCGATTCCTGCTTCTCACTTACCAACCTGGAAGCTCCGGCGTAGTCATACAACCTGTAAACATCCAAACACTATCAAAACCTTTCAATCAAAAACTTCAAAAATTAGAAAGATGCCGATTCCTGATCCACGATATAAACTTGGGATCTCCGGCAAGTCCTAAGACTTTAAGGAAAGCAAACTTCCACCCAAGTCTTATTTGACTTGGTGGCTTCCAATTCCTGAGCAGTAGGGTTGTAAGTTGCCTTTTTAGTTGCATAAAAATCTTTAACCCCCTTTACTTTCCCATCAAGCATTTTCTTGAAAATTTTCTTAACATTTTCATTGAATGTTTTTTCAATATCAAAATCTGAGCTTTCAACTTTATCAACCATTTGTTTAAACTCTTCCACACTCAATGATTTAATGTCAACATCATTAATCAAATCTTTGATTTCATCTTGTGACTCCTCTGATTTTGTGGAATCAGATTCATTGTCAGATTTTTCAATTGATTTTTTAACAATCCATTTTTGATTGTCTTTCGCACTCTTTTAGTACAATCTTTTAGAATTTTCACCAACTTCATTCTTTGAATTTTCAAAAATTTTGAAGTTTTTAGTTGGTAAAACATTCTTTTCAACCACTTTTTCTTTAAGTTTTTCAGATACTCCCTGTTTTCTGTTGACTTTGTTTGGACAATTATGAGCGATGTGTCCAACAACTTGACATTGAAAACAAGTTCTTGTGTCTCTTGATTGAAAAACTCCAGTTCCTGTCCTTTTCCTTTCTGCAAGAAATTCTTGATTTGATTTTCTCCAAAACAAGCTATTTGTCTCCTCTTCATAGCTTTTTCCTGCAACATATGTCATTTTTGATTTAAAATCTCTAACATATTTTCCATTTTTACAATTTTCAGGTGGAGTAAAACCAAGACCTTTCTTCTTGTAACTACAATTTTGATTTGTTTTCTTTTGAAAACTAGAATCAGAATTGTAATTCTTTTTTCCTTTTTTTCTTGTTTAACCTTTGTTGAACTCTAGAAGTGTATTTTTTAGGTTTTTCAGTAGATTTTAGATCCTTAATTTCAGAAAAATTAATTTCCGTCATTTTAAAAACCTTTTTGATCATGTCAAAACGAACGCCTCTAATCGGAAACTCTTTGTCAGAGTATAATTTGTCCGAATCATTTAAAGTATATGCAACTTCAAATGTTTTATCATCCAAATTTGCCTTTGATAACAAAAATTCTTTGCTGTAAGACCGTTTTTCCGATGATTTTGAACTGTTGACTGACGAACTTGAACCCTCAGACTCAAACTTTGACTCAGACACCTCCTCAGTATCCAACACCTGATCGACCACCTTTTTGATTAACTCAGACTCATGATCAGTATCAGACGAGGTAAACGTGATGTCAATGTTATCTGGTAAAACGTCAGTTGTCTCGGATTTTAACTTTATATTGACTGCTTTTTCGACTTGCTCCTCATTTGGTTTTCTAGGAGAATACCCTTCCCAGATAGGAGGCGGACACTTGTTATATTTAACAGTCGATTTCTTACCAGTCTCATCCTTTTGCTTCTCATCCTGAAATGCTTCAAAACCTGCAACAGTAGGATAAACTCGATCAATGACGTAATCAGAACAAGAATAACTCAGTAATAACCTTCTGATCCTTTCATTCTCGATCTTTTCTTTCTCCAACTCTTGCTTTAGATTAGCATTTTCTTCGATGTAATGATTAATTGCCTTTTGCTTTGCCATCAACGTAGAATTTGTCATCGTTAAAGCCTTTTCTCTTTCAGAGTTTGTTGTTTGAAGACCTGTCACAGTTCTGTTCAACACACTATACGATTCTTTCACATAGCTGACGTCAGATAATAGCTTTTCTATCAATCTTTCCCGATCAAACAACGTCACATCTTTTTCTTCACACTTCTTGCAAGCTTCCAAACATTTCTTGCAAGGCTTTTCAATTTCGACAATATTCTCAATCTCAATTGTTTTCACCACTTCAATCACCTTTTCTTCATCCACATTTTCAACTTCTTCAGTTTGAACAACAGTTTCAATCTTCTCATCTTGTTGTTGTTCTTTTGCAGCTTGTTTCTCCTTCAATTTCTCCATGCGATCTGCAAAATAAAAATGAAAACTTTCAGGAGAAAGATGTTTTTTAGCAATATTAATATGTTTTTCTTCCTCATCATCACTGCTACTTTCAATCGGTGTTTGATCAAACTCTACAAATTTTTTAGAATCATCATCTGATACACTAGAATCAGATGGTGTTTGATCAAAAACAACTTCTTTTTCTGAAGTAATATCATTCTGCACACTCTCATCAGTGCTTAATGAGTCAGAATCAGCACTTTCTGAACTTTCTTCAGATGTACTCGATTGATCTTTCACTTTTTCACCAATTGATCTCATCCAAGTAGCAAACAAATCTGGTTCTCTAACAATCTTTGCAATGAAAGCTTTGAAATCCCCTTTTTTTATCAACAAACATATCCCAGCTGAATCCTTCAGGTAGTTGTTCATCAACTTGGTCCACTATACATGCTGTGCTGTTAGAAGAAATGTAATTGCTCCAGTTGAATTCTACCAAACATCCTTTCTTTGAATCTTCAATCTTTCTACCATGAGCCGTCTGTAATTCTTGTGTCTGACCAACTTGCTGATAAATGGCTTTCTGGTAGTAGTCATCTTTTCCAAATGGATTCTGAGCACCACTAACTTCTCTGTTCTTGCACTCCCGTTTAAAATGACCTTTTTCCCTGCACCTGAAACAAGTAACTTTAGATTTATCAAAACCTAAAGTAGAAACACAAGCATCAAGAAAATCATTTCTCCCGGTAATTGTCTTGAATTTTTCAGCACGTCTAAGAACACTTGCAAGACACCATTTGATATCCATTAGTTCCATCTCTTCAGCATCTATTTGATCGTAATCTTCTTTAGTAAGCATAGGATTTCCAATTCGACCAGCCACTAAACCTTCATATGAGATAAGCACGGAACCAAGTAATGCCATATGATCTTTTGCAATGTCTTCAGAAA
This sequence comes from Helianthus tuberosus, assembly GCA_030545235.1. Lineage (NCBI taxonomy): Eukaryota > Viridiplantae > Streptophyta > Magnoliopsida > Asterales > Asteraceae > Helianthus > Helianthus tuberosus. The sequence continues at coordinate 73,988,515 of CM060359.1, forward strand.
AACTTTGACCTTCTGGAAGATTTAGAGCTATGTTGCATTGAATCACACAACCATTTTCCATCTTTGTGCTTTGAGATTGAAAACTTTCTGATGAGCTTTTCGGATTAACACTCGGATACAATGAGAAACCACTGTTGCTTTTGTTTGAGTTTTGATCAGTCTTTTCTGTAGAATCTCCAACACTATAAGCAGTCTGAATTTTCGGACTTCTCTCAGCTTCTGAAGTCGGAACACTACCCTTGTAATACATCTTTATATCTTGTTGACCACTTGGATTATTCATCCTTGCAATCTTCTGCTGTTCCAAATCCTGACTTTCAATCTTTTCAATGAACTGAGAGATCGACAACCTATCATAAACTCCGGTATTCTTCAGTATCATCAAATAAGTTCCCCACTCTTTCTGAGGTAACGCATCAGCAAGTTTATCCACCCATTCATCATTTTCCTTTTTAATACTCATCATTGACATTGTTCTCACTAAGTGACAATATCGTTCAATGAGTTTCTTCGTATCTTCTCCGGGCAAACTTGTGAACAAATCAAATTCCTTTTTAAGCAATGCCTTCTTGCTTTTAATCATACTCGTACTGCCTTCAACCTTGATTTTTAGAGCATCCCATATTGATTGTGATGTTTTGTCATGTTGAAGTAGTATGAAGATGTCTTCTTTGATGGCCTGTTGAAGTAGACTGATCATCATCTTTTCAGCTCGGTATATTTCTCGTTCTTCCTTACTGAAATCTGAAAGCTGTTTTTCAGTCTGCATTTCGGTTTGTGGTGGAGTATACTTTGTCAGAATACATTCCCATGATCTCAGATGATTTGCCTGCACCCAGTTTTTGAATCTATCTTTCCATCCGTAGTATTCTTCAATTCCCATAAGCTTCGGGGGTTTCTGAGTCGTTCCCGTTTCGTTTTCTGAATTCATGTTCTGAGCAATGGAAGATGAACTAGGCGGTGTTGCAAAAGCATTGTGGAAATCGTTATCCATGTTTCAATTACTTTCAAGCGAAATACTATCTTTCAAGCGGTACCCTTCAAGCGAAATAGACAACCTGAACAACTCTCAAGTGAAATTCTTGAAGCGAAATACTTTGAAGCGATCCTGAATGAAGCGAACACCTTGAAGCGAAATGTTAAGTGTCGCTTGAAGTTTCAAGCGAAATTGTCCAACACAAACTTTTTCTTCAAGCGAAATCCATTCGAATGTCAATTTTGATCAATTTTAGGTTGAATTTGGCTGTGAAACTTTCAAGGGTTTGTTATCTAGTACTTTTAAACAATCCGTGAGAAATTGAATAGTTTTTGACCGTGAAAAAATTCTGAACTAATGAAAAGAAGGTGTAGAAGAACGAGAATGATGTCAATTTCAGCTGAAATCTTGCAGAACTCCTCAACTGGCTCTGATACCAATTGTAGGGATCGGTTTGCGACCCGAACGAGTCGGTTCAGAGGAATTCTATCAAATACAGGTGCGGAAAACAAGTATTTGACTTAAACACAGCTGAATCTTCACTTTAACACTGATTTGTATTGATATGAACACAAATACAATCAGTTCTCACACCGGCAGCACCTCGGTATGGAATCACTCAAATGTTACATCTATGATTTCGCTTGACACTATTCACCTATATATAGACTTTGAGATTTCGCTTCAGCAACACTCAAGCGAAATCTGATATGATGATTTCGCTTGAGGCTTCAAGCGAAAACTCACATACATTACATGCTTTCAAGCGAAACCTTCTAATTCTCTCATTCTCTCGTTCTACGTGCCCTGATTTAAACTATTTAAAGTAAGACTCGATACAAGACGAAGTCGACAGATGTAGTGAACCAACAACTATTTACATGGTGAAGGTGAGTGATTGTACCGATTTTACCCAGATCTTATATGTTTTCTTGTGTCGGCGTCAAACAGGGTAGAAAACATAGATTTTGGGTTTGATAATGATGTAAAATGAAATTAAATCACATGGGTGTTGTCGGAATTTGTTGTAGATCAGTCGTACGATGTTTGATTGTTGCAGATCTGTGTTTGTGTTTGAATGACAATGAACGGATTTTCTGACTTAGATCTAGGGCAAATCTATTGTTGAAAATGTATAAAAAAGATACACACTTGCTCGGAATCGAACATAGAACAAAACCAAGTGATCAATTTGAACATCTGATCTTGAAAAATTTTTGGGGATTTTTGTCAAGTTCAAACGGAATAAGATTGTTTAATTTCGCTTGAAATGAGTATTTGTGAGAATGTGATTTTCAAACGAAATAGTAGATTCCGTTTAAGTATGATTCCGTTTGAAATCATTCTGTGATTTCGTTTCAATGAGATTTCGTTTGAAATGTGATATGTGTATATGATTTCGTTTGAATGATGCCTTATTGTTGAAAATTATTCTAAGTGTCTAATTCTAATTTGCTTGTATGTTGTGATTTTTCAGCCTTCGAAGGTGTTATTCAATGCACTACACAACACGTGTTGTGATCTTGATGAGCAGAAGAATCCAAAGTTGTCGGAATTTAGAAGTATACTGGAGTTTATGCGGAGATTGCCAATTTAAAAAGCATTGACTAATCAGCACTTGGTGTTCGAATCTCATATTAAAAGATTTTGGGAGAAAGCAAAGTATGATGAAGCAAGCAAAGTAATAAACTCTGTAGTTGAACACAAAGGGAAGATCAAACCAGTTATTATATCTGAAGCTCTTGTTGGTGAAGTTCTGGATTTTCCTGATGATGAAAATTCTCCTACAAAGTTTCCAGAAAGGATGGTGAAAGGGTGTATGTTAAGAATGGGATCCACTGGTGCTTTGAACATTGCTAACTACTTGAAGTCTAAGTTTTCAAAGCCTTACAAGTTTCTGATTCATTCAGTGTTGATGGCTCTCAGTCACCAAAAGGGAGGATATGATGCAATGCGAGACTATCAAATGAATATAGTGGTTGCTCTTGTGTTGAACAAAAAATATAACTTTTCACATGTTGTGTTTCATTACTTGGTTGATGAAGTTACTTCAAACAGGAAGACATGGTTGTATCCACGTTTTGTACAGATGATGTTGGATCATGCCTATCCTGATCTGGATAAGGATGAAAAAAATGATTTGATGATTTTATCCCACATATGGATAATGAATCGATAAAGCAGTTGGCTAGATATCATCCGAATCATCCTGAACCAAAGAAGACAGCAGAATTTTTCGGATTGATCAAAGACAAGAACTATCAAGATCCTGATCCAGAAAATCATCAACACTGGAGAAATGAGCAAGAGAGGAAAGAGAAAAGTTATGCGGATGAGTTAGAGATTCTTGAAGATTTCAAGCCTAAGCGTAGCGAATGGTTTTTGAAGGAAAAGAAGAAGAGGAGTAGGAAAGTAACTCCTAAAGTGCAAGCAGGAGAGGGTTCGTCTTCACTGTTGGATCGTGTATGTGACCCTGAAAGTCAGCTAAGGTAATTCAACATCAAATACTAAGGCGGAATCAAAGTAAACGATGTCCAAAACAGCTTGTATCTTCTAATCTTTCTTTCTATTAACAAACACGTGCTTTGTACAATGAATTCTGATGAAAATCCGACAGCACTTCGTGACTTGCACAATGACCTCCTATGGTTCCGTTTGAAATATGACACTACACATCCCTATTTATAGACTTTGACCCTTCCGTTTGAAACTTAACATAAAGTTCAAACTTTGAACTCAAACGGAACCCTATGTTTCAAACGGAACCCTTGTTCAAACTATGGTTTCAAACGGAACCCTCTAAAACACTATCTAAAATCAAAACCAAAACCCTAATTTGACATATAAGATCTAATTTTGACTTTCAAGAACTAAGACTTGATGAAGATGCAGTCAACAGACATTCTTATGCATCAACAGACTCCCCCTTGGATGTTGACGTAGTCTTCAGCTCCTGAGTCTTCAGTCTTAGTCTTTTCTCTAACTCTGCCTTTTCATCACAAGCACTCTATCTTCACATTCCCATATGATGTTGATCCAGACTCCCCCTTTCACAGACTCCCCCTCTCGATATGCTGAATCTGAGATATCTGGTTCAAGCTTTGACAAATAGCTTCCATTGGGAATAATGAAGACCAAATCTGTTACTCAACCAACAAACATTACAATTCTATCTTTTCAACCACAAAACACAAATTCAATCAGTTTTAAAAATCCACTCAAGTATTCAGGTCCAAGTTAATGACCCTGATCACTTGATTAATCTACCAAGTCCAAATTAATGACCTTGGTTGATCTTTTGACAAAACAAACTGATGTTAAAACAACAATTTCAAACTTTTTCTGAAAATAACAAGTATCAAGTTAATGAACTTGTTTTTGACTTTTCAAACAATATAAACTTCTTCAAAGTAAGCTCTCCTCATTCTTCAGTCCAGAATCTCCTGCATCTGCTTCAAACATCTGAGAATCCAACAATCAACTCTCCACTTTGGTTTGTCTAAAATAAAGCAGAAATAAAATCTTTTTGGATTTTATCAAAGTGTTCTAAACTAAGAAATGAAATACAGAAAACTTAAATTGCAGAAAGTAAACAAAGTAAACTATTTACAAACATATTTTTGGTGAGCGTGTCAGGGAATCATATCAGCTTTTCAGACAAATCACAAGTACCGTTAAGCTACATTTCATATTCAGACTTAAACAATTTACCTCGATTGTCGATATACTGATCCATCTTAAATTCCCACACAAATCAGTCTTACAGGTGAGAATACTACAATGATATCTGTATATAATTTAGGTATGCGAGGGCCGAGGGATCTCAGATCGATACTTCCGTATACGCAGAGAGATATCAGCTTCGACTTTTCGGTGTGTCCCCTTTAGAGGATCTTTTTGATTACAACAGCAGCATTTATCAATTTTATTGTTTCAGCATGCTGAGGGTTTAATGCTGTGTTTCAAGCATTGCAGCAAGTATTAGCCAGGGACTAGGTCAGAACTACCGTTCAGCAGAAGTCCCGGAATAATACCCCAGACATCATAGAGTATAAAGACCTAGTATATCAGATTAAGAGACCTTTCAAACGAGATTTCAGGGGTTACCTATATATCCAAGTAGTGTTCCCCACGAATTCACAAGTTTGAATTTAGGTTTATATCCCGAATAAATCTACTAAATGTGTGAAAACCTATCGACACATCATCAGTAAGATTGTTTAACTCTTTTATACTTTTCAAATCTTTAGCATACTGTAATCGTCTAGCTGATGTACTATCATTTTCCCTATATACACAAGCTCTTTTTCATTTTATCATGTTTTTGTATTTTTGCATTTTTTACTGTTTTTGTATTTTCTGAAAATAAACTATGTACAAACATCTACTCCCCCTAAATACCAAAACAAGTAAAAATTCGACAAACCATTGCAGATTGTTTCTCGTCTTCATCCGCAACAGTACTCTCATCAACGCCAATTATACCATCCGACACCGACAGAAGCTTCATACCATTCAGTTTTAACAAATATTTAAACCGATTTTTATCAAAAGCTTTGGTATGTAAATCAGCTTTCTGTTCGTCTGTGTGGATTTTCTCAATTCGTATCAACTTTTTCTCAAAGCAATCACGAATAAAGTGATGACGAATTTCTATGTGTTTAGTTTTAGCGTGATGTACTGGATTTTTAGTTATATTTATTGCGGCCTCATTATCAACAAAAAGAGGTGTGTTAAGAAACTGCAAACCGTAGTCGCGCATCTGTTGCTGTATCCACAAGATCTGAGAGCTGCAACTGTTAGCAGAAACATACTCCGCTTCACAAGTAGATAATGCCACAGACGTTTGTTTCTTACACTGCCAGGTAACCAATCTAGGACCAAAGAACTGGCATCCTGCAGTTGTTGATTTTGAATTGACTTTGCAGCATCCGAAATCCGAATCGGAATACCCTTCGAGCGTAAAATCGCCTTTTCTAGGATACCACAACCCCAATGAAGGAGTTCCTTTCAGGTAGCGCAATATCCTCTTCACAATAATCATGTGCGATGCTCTCGGGTTAGACTGAAATCTTGCTGCGAGGCACGTTGGGTACATTATATCAGGACGTGAAGCAGTTAGATACATTAACGAACCTATCATGGATCGGTAAAACGTTTCATCAGCCCTGTCTCCGGTGAGATCTGGGTGAATCCCATGATTTGTTGCAAGTGGGGTAGCAGCTGGAGTAGAACCTGACATTCCAAATTTCTCTAGAATATCATGAACGTACTTTGACTGATGAATGAAAATTCCCTCAGGAAGTTGTTCAACTTGTAATCCCAGAAAGAATTTCATCTCCCCCATTGATGACATTTCAAACTTCTGCTTCATCACTGATTCAAAATCTTTGCATAGATTTTCATTTGTCGACCCAAAGATTATATCGTCCACATAAATCTGAACTATCAGAAGATGACCATCGACTTCTTTAGTGAAGAGAGTGGCATCCACTTTTCCACGAATGAACTTGTTGGCTAGTAGGTGTTGAGACAAAGTCTCATACCAGGCTCTCGGGGCCTGGTGTAAACCATACAGCGCTTTGTCCAATAAGTAGACCTTGTTTTTGTGGATTGGATCGGTAAAGCCCGGTGGCTGACCGACATAAACCTCCTCTTTAACCTTCCCGTAAAGAAACGCCGATTTAACATCCAACTGACAAACTTTGAAGTTCTTCCAAGACGCAAATGCTAGGAAAATTATGATAGCCTCTAGTCGTGCTACAGGAGCATAGACTTCGGTAAAATCAATTCCCTCCTGCTGACTAAATCCCTGAACAACGAGTCGAGCTTTGTTCCTTACGACAACTCCTCTATCGTCCCTCTTACACTTAAACACCCATTTAGTGTTAATCTTTCTTTGACCATCCGGCAAATCAACTAACTTCCACACTCCCAATTTCTCATATTGACTAAGTTCCTCCTGCATTGCATTGACCCAAGAGTCTTCAGTAAGCGCCTCTTTGTAAGTTCTTGGTTCAATCTGCGAGATAAAACAACTTAATGAGAATTCAGTTTGCAAAGGAGCCACTTTTGTATAAAAACATGTAAGCCCTTTATCAATCTGATTTCGAGTGCGAACACCAGCTTGCAATTCTCCTATAATCAACTCCTCTGGATGATATGAAAAAGTTCGCGGCATCACTTCACTCGGAACATCTACATTTCCCTCCAGATTAGTAACATTCTGCTCTGCATCTTGTTCACCAACTTGGTTTGTTTGACCTGAAATCTGAATCTGCTCCCCCTCAGAATTTGAATCTGAATCACCGTGATCAAAAACTGGCATGTTTTCAGCTTCTAGATTATCATTCTGAGCCGACTGATTATCTTGAGCAACTTCATTCTGTTGGACATCATCTTGTTCACCAGCATTACTCGGACCTGCTTCATCGTCATTTGAAGTTTCCCGTGGTCTCCTCGAATACTCATTGTAGGTCCCCTTTTCGTATGGATCTTTCACAAAATTGTCTTTCCAATCAAGAGTGCGGAATCCTCTTGATCAGAATATCACAGAAACAAGTAGAAAACAGACTTTCACAATCAAACGGGTCCTCTATTGATTATCCAAACAAAACGTTTTACAATCAACTCAAGACCCTCACAACCTCACAGCCTATCTCTGTGATCTTGCTACAAACCTAAATTCGAAATTACTTTCTCTCTCTTTACTTTCTCTCTCTAAAATTCTCTAACCTCTAAGTTACTCCCTTAAACCCTAAACACAAAACATGTTTATATACCACATGTCTGTGAACTGGGCTTCCTACTGGGCTAGGCCATTTTCCAAGCCCATTACAATAATAAACTCACTAACCAATAAGCTAAGCCCAATACAAAATATCCAAAGACTAAATAATCAAACTATTAAGCTGTTGTCACCGAATATGTACCAACAGACTCCCCCTTGACAATAGCTTCATAGTGTAACTTTGTCTTCAAACATCTTGTGTTCTTTTGGTCTTTGGATAGCGTCAGCTACACAGCTTCTGACATCACAAAACATGTTTATATACCACATGTCTGTGAACTGGGCTTCCTACTGGGCTAGGCCATTTTCCAAGCCCATTACAATAATAAACTCACTAACCAATAAGCTAAGCCCAATACAAAATATCCAAAGACTAAATAATCAAACTATTAAGCTGTTGTCACCGAATATGTACCAACACTCATCAGGGAACCTTAACTGTGACTCATATTCACGCAAAATATCCAACTCATCAAAGAAATCTTCTTCATCCTCTGATTCTTCTCTCATGTCAAACGAATCCCAAAGTTTGTCATAATGATAACGCCATGAATCACCAGGATTCTGCGGCGGCATAGTATAACCTTGACATTCAACATTATATGCCTCAATAATCGTTTTCCAAATGGGAATGAAAACTCGTTTCAATGGACTTGCATAGCCCACGAATATTCCTTCTAAGCCTTTTTCACCAAATTTGCCTTGAAAATCGAGAACTGTACAGGGAGACCCAAACGGTTCAAGATACTTCAGATTTGGTTTTCGATTATTGATAAGCTCAAAACATGTTTTGTTGAACTTCTTGACAGTGAGAACCCTGTTGAGCGTATAGCATGCGGTGGAAACAGCTTCAGCCCAAAAATTAATTGGTAACTTTGAATCTGCGAGCATAGTTCTAGCCGTCTCGATTAGTGTCCGGTTTTTGCGTTCTGCGACTCCATTCTGCTGCGGAGTATACGGAGGACTAAACTCATGCAAAATACCTCTTTCATCACAAAATTCTTCCATCTTTCTGTTCTTGAATTCAGTACCATTATCACTTCGAATTCTCTTGATACGCCTTTGGTACAAATTCTCAATCTTTCTGAACAGACCCATCAAACTGTCAAATGTTTCATCTTTCGTCTTTAAGAAAGAAAGCCACGAAAATCTAGAATAATCATCAGTAACGACCAAACAATAGAAATCTCCTGTAATACTTTTGACATTCACAGGACCAAACAAATCCATGTGAAGTCTTTCCAGAGGACATAAAACTGAATTGACTCGCTTAGCAGGGTGTGACTTTTTCTTCTGCTTGCCTTTGATGCAGCTAATGCACTCCCCTTCCAGATGAAAACCTTTGATATTAACACCCAATACCAAATCATTGTGCACCAAGTGATTCATCTTCCGTAGGTGAATATGCCCCATCTTTCGGTGCCACAATCTTGATTCTTTCTATGTTGCTTTAGACACGAAACAATGTGCTTGACCAGTTGTTGTAGTTGCTACAGACATATCTAACACATATAAATCATTCACTCTAGGTGCCCTCATAATAATCCATTCTTCAGGGATAACAAAACCAGGTTTCAAAATCAAACACTCTTTATCAGTGAAGTGAGTAGAATACTGATTGTCACAAATCTGCGAGATACTAAGCAGATTGTTCTCCAGCTCAGTAATGTAGTTAACTCTCTCAAACGTCACAATCCCATTGGATAACGTTCCTTCACCAACAATTCTACCACCTTCATGACCAGCAAATCCCACATAACCACCATTGATATTCTTCACATCATACAGCAATGCAGTTTTTCCTGTCATATGTCGAGATGCACCACTATCCATAATCCATCTGGATATCAGTTGTGGAAGATCCTGCACAAAATAAACTACAATTTAACCAACTACAATAAAGATGCCGATTCATGCTTCGCGAACAAGGAAGCTCCGGCAATTCAAACTGCTTATTCGAACATGGTGTCCACCCAGGCCTCATCAGCCTTAGGTGTAACCTTGACTCTAGCAACTTGAATTTTGAAATTTTCAGCCTTCAAAGGTGGAAAATTTGCATCATAATCAACCGAAGTTGATTCATCAGCCTTTTTCACTTCAGAAGTTGAAATTTTCATTTCAGATTTTGGTTTCCAAACTTGTTGAGATAATGCAACCTGTTTATAAAACTTGTCATTTTTAGTTACCACTTTCTTTACAGGTTCATTTTTCACTTTGATGTTGTCATTTTTCACATTCTTTTTCTCAACAATGATTGGTGCTTTACCCTTCACATCAACTTTCTTCTGTTGAAACTTCACATTTTCAATCTTAGGCTTGGGGTTGGTGCAATTTCTTGCAATGTGACCAACTTTGTTACATCTAAAACATGTTCTAGTATCCACAACTAGACTTGTGCCTTCAGACCGATAATGTGAAGCTCTTTTCTCAAAGAACTCTTTATTTGATTTTAAAAAGATTTCATTTTCCTCATCAGAAAGTGAACTTGAACTGTTCACAAACACCTTCTTTTCAGCAAACCTCTTGTTTTGAAAACTCTTTTTCTGATAACTATTACCACCTCGATAACCACCCGACCAATTGTTTCGATTGTTATTATAAAACCTTGGTGGAACAACAGGCTTTTTGTAATAAGCTTTATCTTTCTCAAAATTCATTTGCCTTTTTGTTTGACACAAACTGTTCACTTCTGACAACTCAACTTCAACTAACTTGAAAATATTTGTCAACTTTTTCACATTAACATTCTCAATCGGAAATTCAGAATCCGAATACAACTTATCAGATCCAGCCATCTTGTACATCACAAGACCCGGTTCATCACTTAAGTTGTTTTTGGATTTTGATTTCTGAATGTATTTGTCCAAGAAACACCCATCATCTTCAGCTGAATCACTATTCAAAACACTTTCAGCTGTGCTCTTAACAATCTCTGTCTGAACACTATCATCAGATGATGTGGAAAAAGTAACATCAATGTTCTCCGGAAGTTTAACTTCTTTTTCTTCCTCAATTTCAACCAACCCAGACTGCTTTTTAGTGTAATTATGAAGAACAGGTGGTGGTACTTGATGAAAACCCACCCCAGTTCCATCAGAATACACATCTTCACCCGCTTTGTCTTTCCCGATGGGTTTGGGAATAATATGTTGCAAAACAAAGCTTGCGGAGCTGTAACTGTTAAGCTTCAACTGGATTCGCTCGTTTTCGATTACAGTCTCTTGAACTTTAAGTTTCAATTTAGCGATTTCATCCAGTTGTTTGTTGATTGATTCTTCTTTAACTCTAACCACTGCTTTTAAATGTTCATTTTCTTTAAAAGTTTTACCATTTCGATCATCACAATCTTTCATTGTGCTTTTGAGTTTTTCAAATTTTTCAGAAATCTGACGGTTTTCAAGAATCAACTTTTCATTTTCCTTTTTAATTTTGTCATGATCAATTTTATCATTTTCCATTTGTTTAGTTAATTCTTTTATCCGTTCAGTTGAAGCTCTAACTGTTTTGTCACGATCAAGAATCTGATTCTCAACATTTCTGACCTTAGTTGTCAGATCTTCAACTTTCTTAATGTTGAGATACGTGACTGTGTTACAAAATTTGCACTCTTTGTTGCAATTTTTGCAATCAGCATTTCCTTCAATCTTTTTACCTGACGCATTTGTTGACACATCTAAACTGACCTGGCCTTTTGACTCAGACACGGAGTTAGAGTCTACCTCAAGTGCTTTGGCAGCTAGCACTTTGTCAGCCATTTTTCCCAGATTCTCTGCATTCAACTCCTGCGTAGTATCGATAACTCCAGTATCAATCTTCTTGGATTCTTTTCCTTCTTTCTCTTCTTTCTCCTTTCTTTCTCTTTCTTCTTTCTCCTCTTCAATCATTTTCGAAGTTGGAGTTCCCCACCATTTGTGTTGCCAATACTCATCATTTTCTTTCATCTCCATGATTAAGACTTCTATATCGAGAGTTTTGTGATCAACTGCAATATTTCCATACTCATCAAGATAACACTCTCTGTCTGGATCCCATCTGTTGGCTCTTTTTGCATCCAAATAGATACGAGAAAGTCTAGTAATTTTGTTTTCCGAAATCATCTTTCTGTATTTATACTTCTGCTTTTCAGTTCTCTCATCTTTCCATGGAATAGGTTCATTTTTCGCCATGAATGCGTAACCAACCGCATCTTCTTCTGGTAGAACCTCTTGACTCCAATCATATCCCTCATCATCATAAATCACTGCAAAAGCTCTAGATTTCTCTTTGTTATCTTCAACCTGCTTCAATCTAGGCGGCTCAGATTTATTCTGGTGATAAATCGCCTTCTTGTAGTAATCATCTCTGAAAGGATTCTCCGACTCATCAACATAAGCATTTCGGCATTCTCTCTTGAAATGACCCTTCTGCTTACACTTGAAGCATGTCACTTTTGATTTATCAAACCCTAGCTTTGTTGAAGCACCACCAATTGATTTTCTTCCAGTAATTTCCATGAATCTTTGTGCACGACGAACAGCACTTGCCATAGCCCAACGAATATCGATCAGTTCCATTTCCTCCGGATCAATCTGATCGTAATCTTCTTTCGTCAGATTTGTATTGCCAATCTTCCCAGCTACCAATCCTTCATACGATTCCAACACTGATGCTAGAAAAATCATCTGCTGCTTGGCCGATTCTTCATCAAAATTCTGAGCATTCTTCAAGTCTATTGCAATGTTGCATTGAAAACGATTCTTTGCATCAGAATGACTTCCAGAAGATGAAGATCCACGGTGATAACCACTGTGACTTCCACTGCTTTGACCACTTTGACTTTCTTTTCCGGCTGTTGAAACATTCTCAGCAGAAAATGCAGTTTTTGGTGAAGTAGCTTTCGGCATCATGCTCTTTGGATAGTATAGCTCCAGATTCTGCTGATAAGATGAATGATTAACTTTGTACGTCTTTTTCAACTCCAACTCATGACTCTCGAGTTTTTCAATCAGCAAATCTAATGTCAGCTTTTGTGGTTCTTTGATGGTATTCTTCAGCATCAGCGCATAATATCTCCAATCCATCTCGTCAGGCAACGAATCGAACAATTTGTCGATAAGATCTTCTTCAGAAATGTCAATCTCATGTCTTACTAATTCCAGCTTCAGATGACCAAACCTTTCTATCATTTTACATACTGACTCGTTCTTTAAACATCCAAACAAATCAAATTCTTTTTTAAGAAGTTTCTTTTTGTTTTTCTTAATTTCTTGACTACCGACACATTTCTTTTCTAACTTTGCCCAAAGATCTTTAGCGTTTTTATAGTCTATTAATGAGATGATATCCTCCCGAACAGACTGAAATAACAACGCCACACACTTTTGTTCGGCTACGAATGAATCAATCTCATCAGATCCTGTTAAAACTTCTCCATTCTTGTTTCCTTGGTCATAACCATTTTTCAGACTTTTCCAGCTTGTAAACGCAAATGCCATCATCCAATCTTCAAACTTTCTGGACCAACGACTGTACTCCTCGATAGCCATTAACTTTGGAGGTTTATTGAACGTTTCGAAGGCGCTTTCCGATTCCCAAGCTTCCTTTTTCTTCTCTTTTTGTTTATTCTCATTCACATTGCTTGATGAAGCATCAATGTTTCCGGAATCTCCAGCGAATGCGTACATGTCGCTAAACGGGTTTAAGAAAATATCATCCATTGTGAATATACCTGTAAGATCAAACAACACTTAGACAAATTTTGATTTTTGAAAAATATAAAATCTTGTTCAAACGGAATGATATGCTTCGTTTGAAATACTAACAGTTTCAAACGACAACAATTTTCAAACTATCGAATCTGTTACGTTTGAAACAAAACTTTCAAACGATAATACTTTCAAACGATTAACTTTTCAAACGATGAATATTTTCAAACGATAAATGTTCAAACAATGGCTGTTCAAACGATACACATTTTTCAAACGACAACTGTTCAAACAATGGCTGTTCAAACGACACACAATTTTCAAACAACAATCTGTTTCAAACGATACAGTTCAAACGATGAACTGTTTCAAACGATAGAATCCAATTCAAACGATAGACCTTTATTTTCAAACGACAGATCAGATTTCAAACGATGGATCTGATTTTTCAAACGACAGACCAGTTTTCAAACGATGGAACAGGTGACGTCAGCAATTCGCGAAATTTTTCAAACGGTCTGATCGATTTAGATCATTTTTAGGTCGAATTTTAATTCCAAACTTTCAAGGATTAGTTATTAGTAGATTTCGTTTGATATGTGATCGTTTCAAGTCATTTTAACCGTGATAACAAGTTAAAATCAGAAAAGAAAGGTAGAAGTGAGATAATCCGATGATTTTCAGCTGTATTCGGTATGAACTCCTCGTCCTGAGCTCTGATACCACTTGTTGGATCGTGTATGTGACCCTGAAAGTCAGCTAAGGTAATTCAACATCAAATACTAAGGCGGAATCAAAGTAAACGATGTCCAAAACAGCTTGTATCTTCTAATCTTTCTTTCTATTAACAAACACGTGCTTTGTACAATGAATTCTGATGAAAATCCGACAGCACTTCGTGACTTGCACAATGACCTCCTATGGTTCCGTTTGAAATATGACACTACACATCCCTATTTATAGACTTTGACCCTTCCGTTTGAAACTTAACATAAAGTTCAAACTTTGAACTCAAACGGAACCCTATGTTTCAAACGGAACCCTTGTTCAAACTATGGTTTCAAACGGAACCCTCTAAAACACTATCTAAAATCAAAACCAAAACCCTAATTTGACATATAAGATCTAATTTTGACTTTCAAGAACTAAGACTTGATGAAGATGCAGTCAACAGACATTCTTGTGCATCAACATTCACAACCCAAGAAACATCAAAAGAAAACTCCTAAGACTTTACTTGTTGATGAGTCTAATGAAGAAGCAGAAGCTGAAGCTGAAGCTAAAGATGAAGCTGAAGCTGAAACTGAAATGAATGTTGAAGGAGATGTTCGTTATTCTCCTGAATCTGCAAAATTGTTGAAAGCCCTTAATGAAAGTTTTGAAGCTGATAAAGCAGCTAAAGCAGCTGAAAAAGTAGCAGGTGTTGTAGAAAGTGATGATGTTGATAAAAGCACAACAAGTTCTTTTGAAGATGAAGTTGATGAAACTGAATGATATAAGATAGTCATGTCTGTTGTAGAGAAAAAGAAACAGAAAAAGAGAAGAAGGAGTGGTAAAGATGACGATGATGTGTACGAGCCATCACCAGAGCAAGATATTGAATCTCAAACGCCACCTACTTCTGGAGGTAAAAAGAAAACAGTTGCAAGGAAACTTATAGTTACTCCAAAGAAAGCAAAGCCATTGAAGATCTTGTTAAAGAAGAAACCAATCCAGGAATCCAGTAAACCTCCTTCACCACCACCTGAACCATCACCACCACATTCTCCACATAAATCACCACCAAAATAATCCACACCACCACCATCACCTCCACCACATGTTTCACCATTACATATCTCACCACCACATTCATCTCCACCACACCATATACCACAACATGAACAACCTATTCTTACTTCACATCAAATCTTTCAAACACCACCATCTTCACAACCACGTATTCAAACCACACCTGGATCTTCTGGTTACAAAGATTTTCCTAATATTCCTCACAATATTCCTCTTGAAGACATCGGTGATTTCAATTTTGCTACTGATGTGCAAGTCAAGAATCTGGAAATTAAAGTTGAAGAAGTATTGGTTGAGAACAAAAGGTTGGTTGAACGTGAGAAGAAATTAGAGAAACGTGTTAAAACTATGGAAGCTCAAAATTCTGCGTTGCTGAAAAAGATTGAAGCTGATGAAGCTGAAATTGATGTAATGAAAGTTCAAATAGAAGAATTGTTGGAAGAAAAAGCTCGCAAAGATGAACAGAATAAGTATTTTGAGTTGAAGAACAAAGAGCTTGAGGCTCTGAAAGCACAGAAAGAACATGAGATTTATATGATAAACAAAGTGCTAGAAAAGATGCTTGGTAAAGCTATTGAGCAACAATTTGATGAGATAAAGATTGAAGAAATTCGAGCTCAAAAACAAGCAGAGATTGATGCTAAAATGAAGGATAAGGGAAAAGGCATTGAAGGTGTTTCTGAAGAGAGAGCAATTGTGCTATTAGCTGAGAACCCTGTTCCTATTTCTGCTGTATCTGCTATTTTGGATGAAGACGTATTACTTGATGTGGTTAATGATGAAAAAGATGTTGATGCAGAAGAAGATGATAAAGTATTTTCTGCAAATAGCCACAGTGATGATGATGGTAATGATAACGATCAGGGCACTTCTAGAGTTAAAGTCACTGAAGCATCAAATGAACAGAATGTTGATGATTATATGCATGATGATGCAAATGAAGAACATGAGAGTGCTGAAGGTGAGGGGGAGCACACTGATGATCAAAATGTTGACAAAGTAGAAAAGTTAAGTCTGCGTCTAGAGCCTAAAGTAGAGGAAGGTGAGTTCAGGCATACATATACAATGGCTGAAATTAAAGAAATGACGCGTATTGCTGATCCAGATTTCAAGTTTGATTTTGAAGAGGGGTTAAATGCATTTGATGTCAATCAACAGCCTGAGTATGAGTACAAGTATGTTGATGAAGCAGACAACTATGATAGAGTTGAAGTTGAAGATTGCAGTGACGAAGAGGATGTGAATGTAGATACGTCTGAGTTTCCTACACTTGTCGAATTTTTCACTCAAGAGAATAGAGATGAGCTAAGAAGGAAAGTAGAAGAAATTTTGAAAGATAAGAATTTCAATGGTACTGTGAAAGACGCACAGAAGGAAGAAAGAAATAAGTGGTTTAGACAGACAAATGAAAGAAAGTTCAAGAGGCCACTGAAGTTTTATAGCAGAGACAGGGGAGTGTCACTGGGGGATATTATCAGTTGGGGCTTTCTACCGCAAGTTAATGCTTATGCTATCAGAAGAGAACACGGTGTACATTATTTTGAACGTCTTTGTGATATCATGTCCCTACCATGGTGGGATGTAGAAGAATTGTCAAAAGTTAGAACGCTGGATTATCCTGTTAGAAAACTTGACGTACCAATGTGCGGCCTGATTAAATTTGAAGCCTTAAATGAATTCAAGCACTGGAAGCCTCATTATCCGAAGAAAGTGAAGAGGATAAATCCAGAGACTGGGAATGAAGAGACGATCTTGCATGTGAAAAAGCCTAAAGTATTGAAGAATATTCCTGTGCCAAAAATGGAGCAGGATTTTCATAAAGGTTTTGTGTGTTGGGTATACAACTGCTTGTCGACTGAAGCTGTGATTACTTACAAAGAAGAAAATGAGATTAGAGAAATCTTTGTGTATGATCCTCTGTGGCTAGTGAACTGCTCAGCGAAAGACATAGAATGTTTGTTTCTGAACAAGATATGGTTTAAAACTGAAGATAGAGAACAAGCGATGAAATTCCAGAAAGTTGTATCCATTTGCTTTCAAAAGGGGATCAATGCTGACAACAAATGGAATTCAACGTTGAGAGAGATTGAGAAGGAAGAGAAGTTAAAGACTGAAGCTTAGGAAGTTGCTGATTAAAAGATAGCTATCTTCGTGAGACATTTGCACAGAGACAAGCTGCTGAGCAAAAGAAAGTTGTGGAAGAGAACGAGAAGCTTAGGAAGTTGCTGATTAAAAAGCCTAAGCCGAGAGAAGAGAAGTTCAAGTTGCTGTTAAGACCTGAAGACCAGACTGAAGACTCCGGTAATATCCAAGGGGGAGTTTGTTGGTACACGATGTCTATAGCCTACGTCTATCGGTCTAGGTCATATGTATAGATTGTATAAGGGTCGGAATGTAATTTTATGGTATTTCATGGTAATTTCGTTTGAAATGGTACCATGTCATTTCAAACGAAATTAACCATCTAATTCCGTTTGAAATGGCATGTTACCATTTCAAACGAAATTAGACTCCCTATATATATGGGAGGGGTCTTCTCATTTTGATACGGAATTCCAGATAGTGTCACGAAGTGCTGTCAAATTTCTGCTGTGTAATCAAGTTCATTTTGAATGAGAAGCAAGTATTAAAGTGATATCTCTGTTTTCTACACCATTCTTTAATGATTCAGCTCTATTTGTTTGTTTCCGCCATTCAAACAGTGAGTATTGACTCATATTGACTCACTTGGTCGGTTAAACGATCCTACATGGATGACATCTTTATTCCTAACGCAACATAAAACTTCCAACGCCCGCCAGATCCACTTACTAATTCCCTGAAATACATGTAGTTTGAAAACATCAACAAAAGTTGAGCGAGTTCATGTGTTTGTTTGTGTGTATGAGTAAACCTTTGAAAGTATGTCTGTATGTATGTAAATCCTGGTATGAAAGCAACAAGGAAAACAGATCACCAATGGTTTGCAAAGCCATTGATATGTGTGAAGTGATGTAGGAAAACTCAAACCTAGCAGATTTGTCTCCGGGAATAAGACATAGTCACCATATGGGCCACCCTGGTCCGCATGGGTGTGGGCTCGCTACACCCAAATAAATCTATCAATCATGTCCCTCGGTGCTACAACGAGTATTAATGGCCTTAAGTGTTGTACCCACCACTCACATGATCAAGTCGTACCCTCCCTTAGCTAACTATACCACGCATAAAACATTTGTAAACAGTTGTAACGTGTATTTCACCCCCGAAGTTATAAAACTAAAAACAGTTAAAAGAAAAGGGGGACATGAACTCACAGTCTTGCGTCTTCGGGTCACAGTAACTCAAAGCTCCTTCGGTGAACACGACTACCTACAACGTACTAATGTTTATCAGACGAACGGGCCATGCCTTGGTTTAGTATTAGTGTCTTTGAGTTATGTTTCTTTCATGCCTTTGGTATTATTCCAAGTTATATAATTATTGTCAAAATAATTAATATTTTAACTTAAAGTATATTTATTACATTTTGGAATAATTGTTAAACAATATATATTAACTTAATACTTCCCAAGTATTGATACTTGTATTTCCTTCCCAAGGATGGGGGTATCTTATACATGTGTATTCGTATTCTTGTATTTGTATATCTTGCCATGTATTGGTGTCGTATTCCAGTGTGTATTTATCGTGTGAAAATACGTATTTTATGGTATTCATTAAGTATTTCATATACTTAAATTTATATTAAACCTTCCGGAATATTATTTCTAATAAAAGTCCACCAATATATATATATCCAAAATATATATTCAAGAAGTATTACTTAGAAGAATTATTTATAATTTTTCTCTTGGCAAAATATTTGTAGTT
Organism: Helianthus tuberosus; assembly: GCA_030545235.1. Lineage (NCBI taxonomy): Eukaryota > Viridiplantae > Streptophyta > Magnoliopsida > Asterales > Asteraceae > Helianthus > Helianthus tuberosus. The sequence goes on from CM060359.1 coordinate 74,007,608, forward strand.
CCAAAATAATATATTTTCAAGTCTAACTTTAGAAAATATATATAAACTTATTTTTATCCAAAAATAATGTATTTCAAGTTTACTCAAGAAAATATATATTTTCCCAAAAATAATATATTTTCTAATAATTCCAAGGAAAATATATATATTTATATTTGTCAAAAATGCTATATTTCTCCTTTGTCAAAATATGATATAACTTTGCGATAATCATAAAAATCATATTTTCGTTTCCTTGCGTCCAAAATATTATTTACCAAAATATACTTGTGAATTTAGTTCCGGAATATTTTGTAAGTTACATTTCTTGTTCGGTTTCGCTAATATTTTGTGTGTAACTTGTATATTTATTCCTTGATATTTTGGTAACATTTTGGATTGTAATCCTTGGTATTCTGATGTGTTACATTATTACATGTCCTAAAATAATATAACTAATACACAAAGTATACAAATAATCACACATGTGTGTCTTCAATGTATATATATTCTAAATATATATTTAACCACTTTTGTTTATAAAAACCAACCTCCAATATTTGTATTTTTGTAACCAAAATTGATGGCAAAGTTTTTGTAACCATTTATTGTAGAAAATACACTTGTAAGTGTATGTTTACAAATATTTTTCTAAGTGTTTATATTTTTAGAAAATTTTGCCATAGTTTCCCCTAAAAATGGAGGTTTCCATGCTTTCAAGTATATCATTTTCTTTTGTAAAATCACCACAATCAATTTACAATCAACTCTAAACAACTTACACTTACCAATCTTGCCAAAATCATGCATATTCTACTACTTCATGAACTTGAAAGTTGATGAAAATTTGTACTAACTTGGTAGGGTGTTTAGTAAGTTTAGTTACCCTTTAAAGTGTGGTTGTTTATATAAAAACATCATTCTTGAATGACTTAGATGTTTACAACTTGTAGTCATGTTTTACAAAAATGTTTCTTAATGAAATTTTCTTCTTACGCAAGTGTCTCTACACTTGTTTAATCACCAAAAATGAGATTAGTTTATGTAAGAACCAAGTTTTAACAAAACTTATATTTCTAGCTTGGTTTCTTTGAGAATAATCCATGAAATATTTAGATTTACAAGATTAATAACTTACTTTAATCATGGTTTTTCAAGAAGACATTATTTCCTTCAAGTTCATGCTTTAAGTGTGGATGATCCATCATCCTACAACAATCTATACTTTCACATCTTGCTAAACTATGTTTTTAATCATGATTTAGCAAGACCTTATGATGATTAACATCACTTCTACAAACAATCAAAGATCAAGAGGCATAACAACTTATATTCATCAAGATATCTTCACTAAACAAGCTTATGTTCATGTCTACTTCATATGATTCTTTGGTGTTCTTGTTGTTTTTTATCATGATTCACTATTAACCACTTAAAATAGATGTAACATAGAGTGTACAAGGATCTTACCACTAGCACAAGGCTAGGGATGATTCAAGTGGAGAAATAAGATGGATAAAAGCAAACAAGAGAGGTCGTTGATCTTCCACAAGCTCCTATCTTCTTTGTATGACCTCTAACACCTTTGTGAATGCTTGGAATGTATGAGAAAAATCAAATGAAGGTGGATGTGGGTGTGGGTGATCTCAGCTGAGAGCTCCAAGGTGGTGTAGAGAACTTGTGTGTTTTCTAGTGTGTGTGAGAATGAGAGTTTAGTGCTTTAGGTTACATATATAACCCATGTTTTCTCAATTACCCTTGGATTTTATGTCTAATAAAAGGAAACCATATCCAATTTAATATTAAAATGAAATCTTGAAGTATGGTAGGGGGTATGGCCGATTACTAGGTGGGGGGGGGGTATGTAGAGTAGGTTTAATCATATAGTTAGTTTAGGGTAAAAAATCAAGTATATAGTTAGTTACTTAGTTACTTGATATTTTATAGGGTGTTATGATGTTCGGGGATCATAACTAGCTTGGTAATGTTAAAACAGTGCTTCTAGTGTAAATTTGATGTTTCAGGTAGTGTCCGGTTGTTCGGTTAGATACTGATTCATTAAAGTGCTAAACCTTGCAGTTTGGTGTGCTTTATGTACCTTTTTGTGACACTTTTAATTCCCGACACTTAGGAAAGCATTCAGGACCATTTAACCAAGTTTCTGCATAATATTAATGTGTTTAAATGCTTATTTATGCTGAATTTTGCCGAATTCAGCACTTTGGGTGAGTTTTAGGCACTTTCCGGCACTTAAACTATCACCTAGAAAAGCAGTTTTGTGATCCTTACTTCCCTACACTCTATAATAGTGTAGTACTTAGTTTCTGGCTCATACTGGGTCTCAAAACACTGTCTATCTATGTGCTGAGTTTTGTCAGCATTTGCTGATTTATCCGTTTAATGTGCTAACTGTGCTTTGTGCATCATTTATGTCAATATGTTTGCATGCAGTAATGATATGACATTATGCAATATGTGATGCACATGTAATTATAATGCAGTAATCAGGAAGCAGTTAATTGTAATTTAGCACAGTCATGAAGCACTAATCAAGATTAATTAATTGTACGGATACCTTGATTTTTGACAGTTGTCACATTCTCCCCTTATTAATAAAATTTCGTCCCCAAATTTTTAAGCTCTACTACTAGTTGCGGGGGTGTTAGGGAATAAATGCGGGTATTTTTCTTTCATATGGTCCTCATGCTCCCAAGTAAACTCTGGGCCGTGACGTGCATTCCATCAAACCTTAACAAGTTTAACACTACTCCTTCTAGGTTTGTTAACTTTCCAATCCATAACCTCAACGGGTTCTTCTGTAAAAAGGAGTGTGTCGTCAATGTGACTTCGTCAGCAGGAATAACCACCGTTTCCTGTGTTTGACTCTTCTTCAGGTTGGATACATGGAATGTATCATGAACGCCATTTAGTTCTGTCGGTAGCTCCAACTTGTATGCTACAGTACCAATCCTTTCCAGGATTCTGAACGGTCCAATATATCGTGGGTTTAACTTTCCACGCTTACCAAAGCGTGCCACACCTTTCCAAGGTGAGACTTTCAACAAAACCATATCTCCCACTTCAAATTCCAAAGGTTTCCTTCTTTGGTCCGCGTAGCTCTTTTGTCAGTCACGAGCCGCCTTAATGCGTTCTCGGACCTGTATGATCTTATCTGTCATTTCTTGAACCAATTCGGGACCAACCAGTTGTCTATCGCCCACAGCTGCCCAGCATAACGGCAATCGACACTTGCGTCCGTATAGAGCTTCAAACGGTGCAGCTTGAATGCTTGTATGGTAGTTGTTGTTATAGGAGAACTCAACCAAAGGTAGGTGAGTGTCCCAACTGCCACCCAAGTCCATTACGCAAGCTCGTAACATATCTTCAAGTGTTTGAATCGTTCTCTCGCTCTGACCATCCGTCTACGGATGAAAGGTAGTACTCAAATTCAGTTGAGAACCAAACGCTTCCTGGAAAGATTGCCAAATCCTTGACACAAATCTTCTGTCTCTGTCAAAAATAATCGAGATAGGCACTCCATGACGTGCTACTATCTCCCTTAGGTACAGCTCAGCTAGCTTACCAGTGTTATCCTTTTCTCTGATCGGCAAAAAGTGCGTAGACTTTGTCAGACGGTCTACGATTACCCAAATCGTATCATGACCTCTGGGTGTCTTTGGCAACTTGGTTATAAAATCCATTGAGTTCTGCTACCACTTCCACATGGGTATCTCGGGTTGCTGCAAAAGACCTGAGGGCTTCTGATGTCACACCCTGACTTTTGCGGAAGCGTGGTTATCGGTGTGACTTCTTAATACCATAGCATTCAATCATAACAACGCTATATGATAAAACCATAAGATGTTCATCCATTAATTAAGTTTGAAAACAACATAACATACTTGCCTGAAACGTTGACATCTAATTCAAGTTACAAACCACAACATGTTTTAAATGAGTTCATGAAGACTCAACAAAAGACTTTAAATAAAACCGGGTTTAGAAACATGTATCCCGTCCAGGAATAGGATACACCTCCTAAACCCTACGACCCCGGATGACATCCTTTATTTATGACGCAACTTGAAAACATGCAACACCTGCCAGATCCACTTAGTTCCCTGAAATACATGTAATTTGAGATCAACAAAAGTTGAGCAAGTTCATGTGTTTGTATAAGTATGTATAATCCTTTGTAACAGTGTATGTAAATCCCGGTATGAAAGCAAACAAGGAAAAGATCATCAATTGTTTGAAAGGCCACTGATATGTGTGATGGTGTAGGAAGACTCAAACCTAGCAAATTTGTACTAGGCTTCCGGCTGGAAGACATAGTCACCTTATGGGCCACCCTGGTCCTCATGGGTGTGGGCTCGCTACAACCAAATAGATCTATCACTCATGCCCCTCGGTCCTTATACGAGGATTAATGGTCCCAAGTATCCGCCTACCCATTCACATGATCTATGGTTCTTTCCTAGACTAATCATACCAATAGTATTCGTATGTAATCCTTTTGTAACATGTATTTCACCCCCGAAGTTAATAAACAAAACAGTTAATGAAAAGGGGGACATGAACTCACAGTTTTGCGTCTTCAGTGCTCGTAACCCGAATCTCCTCAGCAAACATGACTCCCTACAATGTACTATGTATATTAGACGAACGGGCCGTGCCTTGCCTTAGTATTAACGTTTTCGAGTTACGTTTCTTTCAATATTATCCCAAGTTATAACTTCTTGTTAAAATAAAAATTATTTTAACTTTAAATTATATTTAGTTTTGGAATAATTGTTTAAGTAATATTTCTGTATTAATACTTCTCAAGTATTTCCTTCCAAAGGATGGGGGTATCTCATACATGTATATTCGTATTCTAGTATTTGTAGTTCCAAAATAATATATTTCCAAGTCTAACTTAGAAAATATATATATATATAAAATTATTTTATCCAAAATAATGTATTTCAAGAAAATATATATTTTTCCCAAAAATCATATATCTTCTAAATATACTAAGAAATATATATTTTTACTTCCAATAATAATATATTTTCTCCTTGTCAAAAATATGATACAACTTTGTTATATTTACAAAAATCATATTTTTATTTCTTGTATCCAAAAATAATATTTACCAAAATATATTTGTAACGGTATTTTCCTGAATATTTTGTAAGTTGCGAGGATTCCCATTATTGTCTTGGTTCCTTGGGTTGTTGTCGTCTTGACTTAACACAGTTAATCCTTGTCGTATGCACCTTCATTTCTATACTGTTGGTTGCCATTTCAAGTACCTTGATGTTGCAGTGACTGTTGCCTCCAATGTTGTTGTTTGAAACGGAGCTCTACGATCTTTCATCGACAGGGTCCATCTTTTCATATTCCGTGCCACGTTCTAAGGCGCTACCCCTTGTGCTAGCAGTTTCCCCATTCCATACCATGGTCGCTTGTCATCGTTTATGTCCCGATTAATTCGTAAAGGTTACTCCCATGAGTCGCTGGCTGGGGTTAAGGATTCGATTGGAGTAAAATTGATGATGTTCATTGTTGGTAACTAAGGTCGTTCAAATGCTGAAGTCCATCGTTCTTGCAAGTTGCCTTAGTAATACACGATATGTTACGAGAGTGTTGCAAAAGTGATCGCACTTCGGGAACTAAGGCGTCAATACGTTAAGTTTCTAGCAAGCGAAGAAGGGTGAGAAAAAATATAGACCGATCATTGTCGTTGCAACATCCAACTCAGGGACATTCGTATAAGCATCTAACGTTCTACACGGTTAGCTAGGTGTTCAGATGGGTGTTCAGGTAACACTCGATAGCATCGAGATTCAAAGGGATCCAGAGAGGAATGAAAAGTTTACGTTCGAGTAGGGGACAATCACTGCTATGACCCCTATAGGTTGGTTATGTTTCACATTGATCAAATAACGGAACGGAACCCCTTTTTCACTTGTTAAGCCTCACTGGGACTCGCATGCACCTCACATTATTATTATGTGTGCACCCACAATAATATTACTGTTTGCATGCTCATCTCAGCTCCTCCTAACTCATATCAAATGGTTCCTCAAACTCAGATGTCAAATGGAGGTCGTCAAAGTAATAGGATCACAAGAATCCAAGGACTATGGTATACTATCAACACATCATAAGGTGAGCAAGCAATCCATACCATCATGCTATAGTGACGAGTGTGTGTTCGTATGTTTCGTCATAAACAAATGTGTACTAGTCATGTAATGTATGCAATAAGTAAGAAAGACGAACCTTGCAATCTCGAGCTGAGTGTCATGGTTGTATTCACGTCTTCAGAACTGTTCGGTTATAATCTGGTTTTATAAAAACGTTTTCCCCCTTTTTAAAACCAAGTTCACTATAACCAATGGCTCTGATACCAATCTGTCACACCCCCAAAATACCACATGCGGAAATACCGCGGGGCGTGTGACATACCAGGATCCAAGCCACCAATCACATTGAACTTCGCATAATGTAATTAAATAAAACTTTCATTTATTGACATTAAGTCTTACAACATTACAAACAATACACAGTATACAACGGAATCATAATTCATTCTTTAAGTGTTTATAAACCATTAGTCTTATGTTGCGATTCCATGTATCTCGTCCCATGGCCACTCCAGTCTCCCAGACAGCAAGTTCCAACAAATATGCACCTAAAGGCCTGCAAGGCATGTAACAACGAATCAACAACAAAGTTGAGCGAGTTCATAGTTGGTTGTCCATTTTAAAGTTGTTCCAAAAACCATAAGTTCATTCGAAAACCAGTAGTTAATCAGTTCCTTGTTTCCCAAACCATATCCATAACAAGTGGGGGCTTCCCCATGTGAACCACTAGAACCGTTACCATATCGACCACTGACTAAAGAAAGTTGGTGCCCTGACGTCAATGTCTATCATCATTGACTAGTGCCCAGATCCATTAGTTCACGCCCGTCCTCTGCGGCACGGTGTGAGGCTTGTCAAACCTAAATAGCGCTATCTAACTAATGACCCGCTCGCCATTGGCCCGGCGATTAAGTCGATATAAAAGGAGGGACTTCATGATAGAGATTTTGGTCTAGTATCCGTGTTGTCACCCTTCAATAAAGAGGGTGTGTACGAAATCCCCAAACCAGGAGATTACGTAGGTTCCAAAACAATTCCTTATCACATGTTGTCACCCTTCAATAAAGAGGGTGTGTACGTGTTCCAAACCAGGAGATCACGCAGTTTCAGTTTAAATCCTTTACCCATTCCTAACCCTTGGGAATCCCATGCCTTGTGAAAAGTGTGAACTCACCTTGGTTTGCTCGGTAAGACCAGTTACTTGTTTAACAGTCGGTCACAAACATCCTAACATGGTTACCGACAACAATCGGTTTTGAATGCACACACACTAGATATTTCATGCACGTTTAACGCACATACTCCCTAATCACATATCACGCAATCCCATGCATATGTAACACACATATTACCATACGTACTGTAACAGTTGACCACTTAATGAAATCAACAACATACATCATAGTATCACATAGTACTCAGTCACATACCACACATCTCTAATATTTAAATGACACCCATATAGTTCAAATCATGGCAATTAACATACTAATTCAACATCATCGAGTAAATATATAGCATGTAACCAGTTCCTAGGCCCAATACTCTTTAGTATAATCCAAATAATTAACATGCAGGTCCGATTAGTATGAAAACCCATACATCCGTTTAATTCTTATCAGTGGCTTATTAAATGACACAATACTTCTAATTAATCAACATAATATAATCGGTACCTCATCTCATCCAAACAAGCCACACATAAGTTTACATCCCAAACGCATTACATGTTAACCCTTTTTACCTCCCCAAAGCTATCACACAATCTCAGCAGTAAGAATTACAAGGAACACGTCAATTATAAGTAGCATGCCATGATTACATATGTCAACATGTGTCCATTATTATATTTGTACCTATCATAAACACACATATCACAAACACATGCCTACTGATAATTTCCATGCACATGAACAATATGGCCGACAATACTCTAAATGATATCACTGACTTCCTATTTGTTCTATTAGACTTTTGATACAATCACATGCAATCTGGATAAAACCCTTCTAACAATCACTAAATGTGCCGACAACCCATAATGATCACATGTGATGACACAATTTATTTTATTGAACCGAGATGAGTTTATCAAGTGAGCTTTATGGCGAACATGAGATTTCGTCGACACCAGGTTGCGACGAAAAGGTCACGACGAACATGAGATTTCGTCTACCCAGGATTTCGTCGACACTAGGTTTTCGTCGACACCAGGTTTTCATAGGCACAGTGTCTTCGTCGAATGAGATTTCGTCGGGTGAGGGTTTTCGTCGTGGCCATGGTTTCGTCGGAGATCTGACAGGCGGTTGTCATCTCCTTCATTTCTTAGCAACATTTATTAGATTACTAATGTAAATCACAGATCACACATCACATAGTGCAGTTACATTCATGCAATCAGTTTCATAACAAAGACTATTCTGCTTTAACCGGCTGGCCAAACCGTTAACACAATGATTACAGTTTTAACATGTAACCCTAATTCATCAACATCCTAATCCGTTCGTTAATCACAGAAGTTGACTCCATTATTTTTTTAGGTAAACACTAGATATCCAATATATAACATCATTCATAACAAACTCATGATCATCAACTGCATCGGGTAGTCATACAGCCACAAACAATCCACAGATTTCAATCATTAAGGTGAATACATACTAACCGAATTACGAGATGAAGAGTAGCGTACAAAACCCAAGGAGAAGAAGGCTTCGATCTCGAGAGAGGGGCTGCCGTCATACTTCTAGGGTTTGTGACTTTGTGACTTTGTGTGCGTGTGAGGGAATCATAGGGCAACAACCACATGAAATCCGTGTGTGGGTGGGCTCGGATGTGGGCCGAGGAATGGAATTGGGCTGAAGCCCTTATGGCGAAACATCTGCTCAACGACGAAACCGATGTTTTGTCAATCAACTCATCGACGAACGACTTCACTTAAGTTTCGTCGAGTCAGACTTATGGTGAAAGAACATCAGATAACTATTTTAAGACTTCACATCAAACCACCAAGTTTCACACATTTTTACATTCAACAACCAAACATACACAGTAACATTTAACATACAAATAAGCACCACGACCAACAGGATTGTGAAGCAAGTCATGTGCATAAGAAAGGCCTCAAAATTTTGGGTTGTCACAAGTTACAAACCAAAACATGTTTTAAATGAGTTCATGAAGACTCAACAAAAGACTTTAAATAAAACCGGGTTTAGAAACATGTATCCCGTCCAGGAATAGGATACACCTCCTAAACCCTACGACCCCGGATGACATCCTTTATTTATGACGCAGCTTGAAAACATGCAACACCTGCCAGATCCACTTAGTTCCCTGAAATACATGTAATTTGAGAACATCATAAAAAGTTGAGCGAGTTAATGTGTTTGTATAAGTATGTATAATCCTTTGTAACAGTGTATGTAAATCCTGGTATGAAAGCAAACAAGGAAAAGATCATCAATGGTTTACAAGGCCACTGATATGTGTGATGGTGTAGGAAGACTCAAACCTAGCAAATTTGTACTAGGCTTCCGGCTGGAAGACATAGTCACCCTATGGGCCACCATGGTCCTCATGGGTGTGGGCTCGATACACCCAAATAGATTTATCACTCATGCCCCTCGGTCCTTATACGAGGATTAATGGTCCCAAGTATCGGCCTACCCATTGACATGATCTATGGTTCTTTCCTAGGCTAATCATACCAATAGTATTCGTATGTAATCCTTTTGTAACATGTATTTCACCCCCGAAGTTAATAAACAAAACAGTTAAAGAAAAGGGGGACATGAACTCATAGTTTTGCGTCTTCAGTGCTCGTAACCCGAATCTCCTCAGCAAACACGACTCCCTACAATGTACTATGTCTATTAGACGAACGGGCCGTGCCTTGCCTTAGTATTAAGGTTTTCGAGTTATGTTTCTTTCAATAGTATCCCAAGTTATAACTTCTTGTTAAAATAATAATTATTTTAACTTTAAATTATATTTAGTTTTGGAATAATTGTTTAAGCAATATTTTTGTATTAATATTTCTCAAGTATTTCCTTCCCAAGGATGGGGGTATCTCATACATGTATATTCGTATTCTAGTATTTGTAGTTCCAAAATAATATATTTCAAAGTCTAACTTAGAAAATAGATATATATAAACTTATTTTGTCCAAAATAATGTATTTCAAGAAAATATATATGTTTCCCAAAAATCATATATCTTCTAAATATACTAAGAAAATATATTTTTTACTTCCAATAATAATATATTTTCTCCTTGTCAAAAATATGATACAACTTTGTAATATTTACAAAAATCATATTTTCATTTCGTGTATCCAAAAATAATATTTACCAAAAATATATTTGTAACGGTATTTTCCGGAATATTTTGTAAGTTACGTTCTATCGTTCGGTTCCTCAATATTAAGTGCGTAACTTATATATATTTATTCCTTGTGATTTTTGGTATTATCTTGGATTGTAAATTCTTGGTATTTTTGTTAAGTTATATTACTTTAAATCCTAAAATAATATATCTACTACACTGAGTATACAAATAATCACACACAATGTGTAAATATATATTCTAAATACATATTCATCCATTTTTATTTATAAAAACCAACCTTCAATACTTGTATTTTTGTAACAAAATCTATGGCAAGGTTTATGTTGAAAACCATAGTTAAAACACACTTGTGAATATTTGTTTAGAGAATATTTTTCTAAGTGTTTGTATTTTTAGAAAATTTTGCCATAGTTTCCCCTAAAAATGGAGGTGTCCATGCTATCAAAGCATATCATTTTCTGTTCAAAATCATCACAAACAATCAACAATCAATCTATACTTACCAAGTGCTAAAACAAAGTTATCTACATAATAATCATGAACTTGAACTTTCATAAAAAAAACTTGTAGTAACTTGGTGGTGTGTTTAGTAGGTTTAGTTACCCCTTAGAGTGTGTTTACTACTCTAAAAATCTCATTCTTGGAAGGTTTATGTAGGTCCCTCTCGAGGATGAGATAAAACCTTATCCTTGTTACATCAAACACACTAGCGAGTGCGGAATCCAAGCTAGCATGCAACCGAGACTTTATACGAGAACAAGCACAAACACAACACACAAGATTCACCGATTAACACCACTTGTATTAATACGAATGAAGGGTCCGGTTACAAGCTCAATGTTTACAGAAGTGTTCTATAAACTCTCAAGGTGTGTGTGCTCTCAACAGAATGCTATCTCTATGTGTTCTCTCCCTTCTGTGTCTGCTCTTGCCTAATCTGTCGAACTGAACACAACACACTACATGGGTATTTATACCCGACACAGCTAACATGCTCGAAGGATAGGGAAATCTGGTCGAAGGATCATCTATCGACCAGAAATCTACCGAAAGATCCATACATACCTCGAAGGATGATATCCTTCGAGGTCCATCTGAAACTATCGAATGTTTATCTTTCGAGGTCATCGAAGGATACAAACCATCCTTCGATGACATCCTTCGACACAAGCATGTTACCCACAATGTGCTAACTGTTTGGCCAAGTCTAACCAGGAGGATGGTTGACTTGGTCAAATTTACATCAAACTTACATTAAAGACATCGTTTTGTATCATGACGAAATACAGACAAAGTACAGACACAAGTGCACCAACAAACTCCCCCTTGGCTGTAGCTTTGTCTTGATCTTCGTGTCTTCAAGTCTTCAAGGCCGAGTCGAACCGAGCCGAGTCGCGTCCACACAAAGTGCATCAACAAACTCCCCCTTGGACGCTACTCGTGATGGTTCGTCTTCTGTCACATTCATGTCGGAGGATCTTCAAAGTCTTCACGCGTCATAAGTAGAAAGTGTATCAACAAACTCCCCGTTTCATGTAGAAAGTGTGTTGACAAACTCCCCCTTAGATTGAACTCTCCATTGAGTCATGCTCGTGAATCTTTTGACTTGACAATTCTTCAGATCCTTGTGGTGTTGATGAAGGGACAGCGGCAACTCGATCATTTTATCCTTCGAGTGCCTCCACTTCGTGTCTTCATTCCAAAGCTATTCATCGAACATGTTCTCCTCGCCTTTAGTATCTGCACATGCAAGAAAGCTAAACGCATAATGAGAACAACCGCTTGGAATATAGTTAACAGTTAAGCTAACGACACATATGAGATCAAATCTCAATCAAACACCAACCGACAGCAGTTTGAAAGTTTAGAAAAATATTCATTTTAATTCTTTAACTTTCAAAACTCGTTAACTTCGACTGTTTATGAAGATGCAATTGTTTTCCAGCTTACGATCAGGATTTTGGGTAGGATAGACTCGAGTTCCAACATCAGTCAATCAAAAATAAACTAGAAGAAAAATCTTTTTGGATTTTACAAAGTTTAAATTAAAACACACCTAAAATCTTTTTGAAATTTTCATTTTTCAATGTAAAGACGGAAAACAATAAATAAATATGTACAAAGATACATAAACAGGGAACACTAAATAAATATTTACAGACATTCTTTTTGCGAGTTTCGAGGGTAAGAGAATCATATCAGCGTACGGTCATGTCAAAACGCTCTTGTTGTTCTTTTAGTTAACATTAAGATAAGCATCCTATAACAATTATCGGTATTGTTGTCCACATAAGCTCAACTTATCAGATGTAATCATGGCGAGGGGATACGTTAAGGTATAATTTATACTTACCGACCGGTGTTCATCCACATCACGACACATTCCCGTATCAAGGTATGCACGAGGGTTCATCTTACCGGTGAGTATACCGATTATCATCTGTTTGACCGTATATGATGTGAGATTCTCACTTATTTTGAATTTGAAAACAAGCCCTTTGTGATATAATCACTTATTGATGAGGAACTTGATTTTCGATGCATGAGGGCACAGGAGCAAGTCCGTGAACAGGTCAGTACTTTCGTACAGCAGAGAGACGAACTTGACTCCCGGAAAGAATTTGTGATATATTATCACTTATTTGTTTGGACATGTGATTGTTGATCACTTATTGAGGTCGTATGCAGTATGTACACGTATGTATAGTATCATGGAAGATCTAGACTTGCGTCCCCGTTATTTTTCGGTAAAAGATACAACCATGATACCCAGATGATAAGCAGCATAAAGACCGAATATCTCAGAACCTCGGCAATCTCTCAAACGAAATTTCGGTACTAAGACCATATGCCAATGAATGGTTCCCACCCAGTCTTCAGTCGATTTAAGTTTATATCACCCTGCACACTTTAAAATGATTGTGAGCCTACCGATACATCTTATATAGAGCTGCTTATCGTTTTTCATTTAAGGTTTAAAGAGGTTTAGACAGACCACTGATGTACTATCATTTTCTCTTTTGCTCGCCAGGAAACTCATTTTTTGTTTTTCTATTGTTTTTGTGTTTTTGAAATTTTTCAATGTTTTTGGATTTTTCAAAGTTGGATTTACTCCCCCTAAAATCAACAAACTAAGATAAAATTTAAAAGACACAAGGATATTTACAAAAATGATTTTCTGATGTTGGTTAACTCATGTTTTACCTCAATGCCGTTTACCAAAATTAAGTTTTAATCAGAAATGATTTAACGAATTTTGGAAAAATCAGTTGGCAAGTCGGTAAGCGGTGCGGACCATGACAACATTGTCTGGCCAAAGAGTGCTGTACGAGATAATAATTCACAAAGCAGCTTAAATATCGACAAGTAAAAGAGAGATTAGAATTTTAAAACCGTATCCTTCAACTGCATCGTGCATTGTAAGGAATCTGAGCGCTCTCCCAAACTGGATATCCACCCGGTGTGGATTTCAAAGTCGATTCTTTGTAGCTACTTAGAAATCTCTTGACAGCCACAAGATCAGCAACCTTTGGGTCCGGCTGGTCTTCCACATTTCACCAGCGAAGGTTTTAGTCTTTCTTTTTCAGAAGTAGTGTGCGGTCGTTCAACCCATGCCAAAGCGTCCGCACACCTGGTTGGTTTGTTCAACAAACACATTTTCTTCAATCACACCACAAAGAAATGTACACTGCACGTTCATCTTGTCGATTGTGAACTTCAATCGTGCTGCAGGTGCGTACTTTTCATTTGAATCTATCCCGGGGACCCGATCAAAACCTTGAACATTCACATTTTGAAAAGATTTTCATTTTGTCGAAGCTTCTAATTTCTTTCAACAGACATTTCTGTTTCCCTTTTCTCTTCCTCTCCATCAAAGGCAGCAATTTCTTCTGTTGCCTATTTTGTGCAAGGATGCTCCACTATCAACAATCTTACGACTATCGAAAGTTCCTCCTGGAATATCCTACACACTTACTCAAAAATTAGTTGGAGAGAGGGACCCAAGCCTTTGTGGACTTGGGTCGTCCTTGATCATCAAGGTAAGTGATTTCAATCACTCGATGATTAGGAAAAAGAACCTGTGGTGCTCCCCCTGATTGAATTACCTGCTTTTGCTTCCAAGCTGTTTGTTCTTTACCAGTATTTGCATTAATTGTTTTAGCATTTACTGGTTTTACAGTTTTAGGTTTTGCTTGAACAGGTTTTTCTTCTTTGACCTCTGATTTTAAGGCCTTTTCAATTACCTTTTGATTCTTTTGTTTTAACTTCTTTTCCCTTTCTTTCAAGACACGTGGGTCTTGTTTCGGGGAAAATGATCGTTTTTGGTAATTGGTTTCTTGGGGAGCACTTGTTTTTGCCTTCAACTTTTGCAGGTATGGGCAGTATCTTACAATATGCCCAATTGTGCCACACTCAAAGCACATTCTCCGCTCTACAAACCTCGGAGAAACACGTTGATGACCAGACTGAGAACCAGACAATGAACTTTGTGATCTAGACGTGCTTGGACCTAAATCACATCCGTTGGTGTGTTGGGTGTAATTATTCTGATCATTTCGTTTTAAAATTCTAACTTGTTTTATAAAATCAAGGTTAGATTTATCCTGAAATGTTTCAAGTTTGTCTGAACCCGTGGATCCAACAAAGTTCACTTTCGGTTCTCTTTTCTTAACAGGAGCTCTTTTGTTTTGCACCCATTGTTGTTGAACCTTAGGTGCTTGAATATTCTTGTTCTGAGCCTTCTTTCCCTGTCCCTTACCCTTTCCGGAGTTGACTTGTTGTTTTCGCTCAACTGGTGGTTTTTGTTTTCCGTATTGTTTTCTAATTTGGTCACACGGAATTGGATCACATTGAGTGACAGTAACTTGGCCACTTTTGTTTCCCAAAAACT
Source organism: Helianthus tuberosus (assembly GCA_030545235.1). Lineage (NCBI taxonomy): Eukaryota > Viridiplantae > Streptophyta > Magnoliopsida > Asterales > Asteraceae > Helianthus > Helianthus tuberosus. The sequence continues at coordinate 74,022,963 of CM060359.1, forward strand.
TGTCAGTACATCCTTCAAAAATTTGCTCAATTAAATCTTGATTTACATTTTTAATTGGAAAATCTTTGTTAGAGTAAATTTTGTTATCTCCTTTGAGCGTGTACAACAAGTTATTCTCTTCACTTGTAGAAACAAGGGACTCCATTGCTTTTGACATTTCAGTCTTACTCGGTTTCACTGGTGGATCACACAGGATGTGATTCTCGATTGGAATATCTGGTGTAACCGAGTTAGACTGTTGTTTCACAATCACTTCAGATTCATCATCCGAAGAATCAGCATCCTCAACAATGGGAGGACTCTGTTCCTTAACACATGATGAATCTGTCACATTCTCAGATCCAGATTCAGTTTCAGATTGACCCGAGGATGATGTACCAGTTGTGAACCCGAGTCCTGCTGCAAAATCATCTAGATTGAGTGGCACAGTAGGTTCAAAACGGGGCATATCCTCGTTATCAGGCAATTTTGAGTAATTGTGATTCATAGGAGGAGGACATGATTTGAATCCCATACACTTCTTATCCCCCTTTTTCTTTTGAACATCAATAATGTGATCCAATACATAGCAGGAATTGGAATAACTTTCCAATTTCTGCTTGATTGTTTCACATTCACATCGAGCGGTTGCCAATTCTACCATCTGCTTTTCAATTGTGTCTATAAGATCATTGTTAGCATGTTGTTTTCGCAAAACAGCTTTTTGTAGTTCTGAAACATCATGTCTTAATGACGCAATTGTTGTTTTAAATTCCTTTTCATTTCTGGTTAAAAACACGTTAGCTTCAGCTGCTTTAGAAAGATCTACAATCAATTCTTGATTGTGTTTGGATAGGATTTCAATCTGACTTTCCTGTTCAGCATATTTAACATTTAAACTATCACAATTTTCACAGCTAACAACAGTGGGTTCATCGACACATACCTGACCTGATGAACTGTCGACATTAGCCATAAAGGCTGAATGGAGAGAAGACGAAGAGTAAGCAGCTTGATCCATCAAATTAGATCTTCTTTCAGTTCCTGCTGCAGCTTCTTCCAAAAGCTCATCAATATCTGCATCGACTGACGCACTTGATGTCTCATCCACATGGTCATTTCCTGAAGTGGAGGATTCTTCATCTGAGCTTCCACTATAACCAGAACTGTCTTCATCTCTAGAAGATGCAACACCATTGGTGGAAGATTCTCCACCACTGGCGTGCTTTAAATCCTTTACAATCTCAGCAAAGCATGCTGTTCCACCATTTCCTCCTTCTCCAAGCTGAAGCGACCAATCACAACCCTCATCTATTTGAACCAACAGCCCCCGGTTGGTATTTGATGACCCTGCTTGGCCTTGGTTGTTGACAGGTATCAACGTACGAACATTGTTCCCGTTCTGGTTGCCTTGATTTCTGAACGGATTTTGATTTCCATGCTGAGCTGGTCTTGTGCATTCCCTTTTGAAATGACCCCGTTCGCCACAGTTAAAGCACTTGACAGCTTGCTTGTCGAACCCATACTTGGTGTCTTTCTTGTTTTCCAAGTTGGTTCTCCCCGTCCTTTCCATAAACTCCTTTGCTCTTCGAATTGCACTAGCAAGAGCCCATTTGATATCCATCATTTCAAACTCTTCTTTATCCACTTGCTGATAATCTTCATTGGTTAGATTGATATTCCCAATCTGACCTGCAACTAATCCACTATAAGCACTGACCAAGGTATTCAACATCTCCATATGCTCCTTGGCTACTTCGACACTGACTTTGGAAAAGTTGGAAGTGTCTAGTCTGACTGTGTTAGGATTGGAAGTGGTTTGAAAGTTTGAAGAGCTTCCATAAAACCCTTGCTGTTGCGGTTGTTGCTGATGAGCTGTCGGTTGCACATTCGGTCTTGAAAACATCGTGTAGGCTGAAGGATCAAACTGATCTGTTGTTGAAGGTCCGGAGTTAGAAATGAAAGCTGTTTGAAGCTTCGCGTGTTGAGAAGCTGGTCTTTCTCCACTGATACCTCCTGCAATCCCAAAGTACATTTCTGGATTTTGAGGAGTTTGTGTTCTTTTTGCTTTAAGCTTTTCTTCAACATCCTTGTTCTCCAGTTTTTGAATCAACTCATAAACGTTGATTGTGTCTAGAACACCATTTTCTTTGAGAATTTCAAGATAGCTGCTCCACTTTGCTGGTAAGCTATCAGCGAATCTCTTCACCATTTCTTGTGGAGTGGCAGTGACTCTAAAACCAAACATCTCGCTCAACAAGTGATGGAATCTTGTAGATAACTCTGCCAAAGTCTCATTCTCCATACACGTGAAACCCTCAAACTCTTTCTTCAGTAATTCTTGCTTGATCTTTCTAGATTGAGCATTTCCTTCACAACGTAACGTGAGCATATCCCACAAGCTTTTAGTAGTCGTGCAGTAAACAAACTGGTGGTAAATGTCTTTGTGAAGAGCTTGTGTGAGAATCATGAATGCCTTCTTTTCTAATTCAAACTTCTTCTTATCTTCTTCAGACAGAGTGCTGTAAGTTTGTGGATTAGATCCTGCAACTTCCAACTCATTTTCAAAAGCTGTGAAGAAGCACATCCATAGATCTTGACCTTGCCCCTGAACATAAGTTCTCAGCCTTTCTTTCCACCATCCCCAATCATTGATATGATTTAGCTTTGGAGGCTTTGTGCTTGTACCAGTCTCACTGTCGTTCTGCATCATAGATTGAATGCTGTTGCTTTGATTTGTGACCAATGCCCATTGATTTGCAGTTATCATTGCTGCTTGAGGTGGGGCAATAGCCTGCATCCATGCTTTGCTGAAATCTGCCGCAGATTGCGTAGCTGATGATTGCGTAGCTGATGATTGTGGAGTTAGAGTCCACGCGGATGGATCCCACTGACCGTTTGTTCCCATTTTAAAAATTAAAATATTAAGTGAAAATTGATTTAAAAATGAAAACAAGTTTTCTCTTTAAAAATTTAATTTTCACAAACTATGTTAATTTATCGAGAGATAACAAACAGCCGAAGGATTCTTGATCGAAAGACCTGAAACACAAACTGTTAAACACAAACAGATTAATGATCGAAAGATCAATACCTGTTCGAAGGATCAACAGGGTTCGAAGGATCTCTGTTGAATTTCGAACAATGTTTTTCGAAAGATTCTCCAACCGAAGGATCCTTATCTTTCGAAAAAGTACTGTACACCGAAAGATGATTTCGAAAGATGACTTCGAAAGACTCCCCAGTCGAAGGATCCTTGTCTTTCGAAAATGAACAGTAGACCGAAAGATGAATGTTTCGAAATGATTCCTTGGTTCGAAGGATGATGATCTATCGAACCTCCACTGATCGAAAGATGGTCTTTCGAGTTCGAAGGATATCTTTCGAACGGTTCTGACACAGTTGACAATCGGTGACAAGTTGGTGAAAAGTTGACGGGTTGGTAAATCTTTCGGCAGAAAGTATGGTCAGACCATGCTTTTCTGCAAAAACAGATTTTGTATGATTATTTTAATCAGTTCCCTTTTCCAATACACCAACACTTTGAAATTTAAAAATTTTAAGATCAAAAGTGTAAAATACCAAGAACACTTAAGATATCGGTTGAAGATAAGAAGAACAAACCCAGAAATATGAATATTTCTGCAAACCGACAACAATCCGAAACCCGATTTTAACAAGTTTTTCCAGAAAATATAAACCTTTTAAACCCGAAAAACAGTCCGAAAACTCTCGGTTTTAACAAGGAGAAGAGCCAAGGCTCTGATACCACTTGTAGGTCCCTCTCGAGGATGAGATAAAACCTTATCCTTGTTACATCAAACACACTAGCGAGTGCGGAATCCAAGCTAGCATGCAACCGAGACTTTATACGAGAACAAGCACAAACACAACACACAAGATTCACCGATTAACACCACTTGTATTAATACGAATGAAGGGTCCGGTTACAAGCTCAATGTTTACAGAAGTGTTCTATAAACTCTCAAGGTGTGTGTGCTCTCAACAGAATGCTCTCTCTATGTGTTCTCTCCCTTCTGTGTCTGCTCTTGCCTAATCTGTCGAACTGAACACAACACACTACATGGGTATTTATACCCGACACAGCTAACATGCTCGAAGGATAGGGAAATCTGGTCGAAGGATCATCTATCGACCAGAAATCTACCGAAAGATCCATACATACCTCGAAGGATGATATCCTTCGAGGTCCATCTGAAACTATCGAATGTTTATCTTTCGAGGTCATCGAAGGATACAAACCATCCTTCGATGACATCCTTCGACACAAGCATGTTACCCACAATGTGCTAACTGTTTGGCCAAGTCTAACCAGGAGGATGGTTGACTTGGTCAAACTTACATCAAACTTACATTAAAGACATCGTTTTGTATCATGACGAAATACAGACAAAGTACAGACACAAGTGCACCAACAGTTTAGGTGTTTACAACTTGTAAACATATTTTACAAAAACGTTTCTTTGTGAAATTTTCTTGTTTCTCAAGTGTTTCTACACTGTTTTATCACCAAAAATAGTGTATATTTGAGTAAGAACCAAGATCTGCTAAAAATCAAATTTTGAACTTGGTTCTTTTGGAAAACCATTCATAAATCTTAGATCCATAAGATTACTAACTCACTTTGTTTATTATTTTTCAAGAAATTACTTTATTCTTCAAGTTCATGCTTATATATGAGGATGATCATCTCGTTTTGTCATATAATCATCCTCTCACTTGCTAGATAATGTGTTTAATCACAATCTAGCAAGCTCCTTATGATGATCAACATCATAATCTCAAGAAAACAACAATCAAGTATCATACATACACTAAACAACATTGTTTCATCAAGAGTTCATCATATGACAAGCCTTTGTTAGAGTTTTATGAATATGTTCTTTAGTGTTCAAAAAGATTAACATTGTTCATCATCTTTTAACCAACAATATATGAAGTTACAAGAGTTCATAAGGGCCTTACTACTTGCACAAGGCTATGGAAGAACACTTGATGTTGTAGATGACAAATGGGTTGGATAAAAGCAATCGGGAGAGGTCCTTCAAGATCCAAGACCACCAAGCTTGCTTGTAGACCTTCTTACACCTTGGAATGAACTTGGAATGGATGATCAAGATTTGATGATGATGGTGGTGTGCTTGGGGGTGTTCGGCCGAGAATGGAGCAAGGGAGGAGAAGGAAAGAGTTGAGGTGAAGTGTGCTGATGAGAATGAAGGCCTACTCCTTTTATAACCATCTAACTCTATTATCCAATGGGTCTTATGTTCTCATAGTACACTACATGATCTTTAGCATATCTAAGGAAGATTAGCAAGATCAAAGGAAGATTTATGGAGATCTTGGGGTGGGGTCACATAGGTGACCGTCCACTTATATGGGGAGGGGGGGTCTTGGTTTGGTTTAAATGGTAAGTTAGATGATTAGTTAGGATTCTAAGTGTATTAGTTAGTGTTCATGTGTATTAGATGTTATGTAGTGTGTTAGGGTATTCGGGGATCATAACTAGCTCAGAAACATTAAAACAATGCTTCTAGTATAATTTTGGTGTTTCGGGTAATGTCCGGTTTTTCGGTCAGATACCGGTTCGTTAAAGTGTCAAACTATTCCGTTTAGTGATCTTTAAGTACCCTTTTGTGACACTTTTAATTCCCGACACTTAGGAAAGCATCCAGGACCATTTTGTCATATTTTTGCATGTTATTAGCTTGTTAAAATGCTGAATTTTGCTGATTTATGCATAATTCTTCACTTTAAGTGGATTTTAGGCACTTCCCGGCACTTAAACTATCACCTAGTGAAGCAGTTTTATGGTCCTTACTTCCCTACACACCATACGAGTGTAGTACCTTATCTCTGGCCCTTACGGGGTCTCAAAACACTGTTTGTCTATGTACTGAACATCGTCAGCATTTTTCTGAGTTATCCGCTAACTGTGCTAGCTGTGCTTGGTGCATCGTTTATGTCACTAAGAGTTTGTATGTAAAAATGATGTGACAACATGCAATACGTGATGCACATGTAAATATGATGTAGTAATCAGAAAGCAGTTATTTGTCAGCACAGTCATTAAGCACTAATCAATATTAATTAATTGTACGGATACCTGTATTTTTTACAGTTGTCACATTCTCCCCCTGTTAAGAAAATTTCGTCCCGAAATTTTTAGGCTCTGCTACTAGCGGCAGGGGAGTTGGGGAACAAATGTGGGTATTTCGCTTTCATGCGATCCTCACGTTCCCAAGTAAACTTTGGTCCGTGACGCGCATTCCAACGAACCTTGACGAGTTTAACACTACTCCTTCGCGTCTTGTTGACCTTCCAATCAGTAACCTCAACAGGTTCTTCAGTAAAGTGGAGTGTGTCGTCAATGTGAACTTCGTCGGCAGGAATGACAACCGTTTCTTGTGTTGGACTCTTTTTCAGATTAGATACATGAAATGTATCATCAACGCCATTCAATTCTGCGGGTAGATCCAACTTGTAAGCTACAAGACCAATCCTTTCCAGGATTTTCAACGGTCCAATGTATCGCAGGTTCAACTTCCCACGCTTCCCAAAGCGTGCTACACCCATCCAGGGTGAAACCTTTAACAAAACCATATCTCCCACTTGAAACTCCAAAGGTTTCCTCCTTTGGTCCGCATAGCTCGTTTGTCGATCACGAGCCGCCTTGATGCGCTCTCGGATCTGTATAATCTTGTCCGTTGTCTCTTGAACCAATTCGGGACCAACAAGCTATCTATCACCCGCATTTGCCCAACATAACAGTAATCGACACTTGCGTCCATAGAGAGCTTCAAACGGTGCAGCTTGAATGCTTGCATGGTAACTGTTGTTGTATGAAAACTCAACAGGTAGATGGGTGTCCCAACTGCCACCCAAATCCATTACGCAAGCTCGCAACATGTTTTCTAGCGTTTGAATCATTCGTTCGCTCTAGCCATCTGTCTGCGGATGAAAAGTGTCACACCCCGCGCTTTCCACGTGTCACCTGTGGGCTCGGTAGGGTAGTATCGTGACGTAGTTGATATCATCATGGTCAAACAAGACAATATTTAAATGCACAGCGGAAGCAAATGAAAGATAAAATATATTACAATCCGATTCAAAGTAATATCAAATATTACAACGGAACGTAAGATGGATCCACAGGCGGATCTTTAACAGAAAGATAATATCGTTCAACAGACTTTAACATCTAAAGCTTGCGAGACTAGATTATTGATGCCTGGAGTAGCAAGCCTATTACGTATAGTACCTGCATTTAGCCTTTTTTGGAAAATACGTCAGTTTACACTGGTAAATACAATCAACTGACTCATTTTGAAAATGGTTTAAGAAAATTGATTTGGATGCACGTGGCACAAAAATATCTTTTATAATGTGATTAAAATGCACAGAGGCAAAATTAATCTTTTATACTTGGGACAATTATTTAAATATATAATCTTGTGAACGAATTACATGTTCCTTATGCATTCAGTAGCCCGGATCGTGTCCAGGTTAAAGATCAATAGACACACCACATTATTCTTTTGTGCACTGACGGGTGTACGCCTCCACCCCGCGCTTAAATCGTGGCCATTTCGTAAAATGATGCCAAAGGATATCCGGGACATGGTCATTAACCCCCCAAAGGCTTTTAAGTAAACAAAACTGTTTAAACGGGCCGATCAAATTATTCAGTTAACCACCAAACGATGGAAGATTTGATGCCCGACCAAGCGGTATTTTATATACCGTAACCCAAGCCCGTATAGGGAAAATAAGTTAAAAGTATTTACCTGAGCTAAATATAAATTAAATCCCAGCCGTATATCAAATCAACAAGTACAGATAGCTTTTACTGGGCTCCTAATCTGGAACGAAGGTTTTTAATAACCTATTAGAATCCTAACGGGTCTTTAATTAAGCTTAAGCTTAGACCGGTTAGTTTCAAAGATACAGTTCGTACGCATGATTAAGCGAAGACCGGATAGAATATGATTTAGACTCGACAAGTTTGAATACTTTCTTAATATGGGTATTTCATACACATTCTGGATTTTGAGATAAAACCGATAAGGTTTGACCCGTTTCGGCTAATTTATGTAAACTAGTTACATAACCGGACCGAACGCGTAATAAGCGTAACGGGTATCCGTAAGAGCCATATACAGGTTTCCTAAGTTAATATTCTTCAAATATGTTGTGACATCAGTAAGATGTCTTCTATTATGCCCGAAACGAATTTAAACACAAACTATGCCTCGTAAGGGTAGTTTGGTCATTTAAAAGGTTATAAAAGAGTTTAAGTATTAACCTGAGTTACAGGTCTGATGTAATCAGCAAAAATACTTATTTTACTAAGTTATAACAGTAGGGTAAAATATATATGTGAAATTTATCGATTATAACCAAACTATGCACCGTAGGGGCATTTTGGTAATTTGACATAAGCCGAAAAGCTCAAAACTGAAGTCTGAGTTAAACAACTTTTGCTTACTGTTAAAACATTATAATTTGCCTCAAATATCAGTAGGTATCGACCCTTGTATGTTTAAAATAGTTCTAGTACATACTATGCGTTAAAAACGCTTAAAAAGGCGATTAGAAGCCATTTCCGGGTTCTATACACAAAGCTGATATTTTTATTATTCTAGAAGGCATAAAACAATTTATTTACCATATGTAATCAGTAGCAAAAGGTTTGGAGTCGATTAGATATGTAAAACTCATTTTATAGCCCGTAAGGGCAAAACCGACAATTACCGGATTAAGCCTATGACTATAAGTTATGCTCAGCCTAAAATTAATTAAAAATCTTCAAAAATCCCCAAACAATATATTACATCAGTGGGAAAAGAGTTTGATATCAAAAAGTAGGCTTAAATAGGCTAAACGCTAATTATGTCGTTTAATCGCTAATAAGGTTTCTAATTACGCTAATGAGCATAACTCTCAATCTACACCTCCAACTGATATAAAATTTTGGGTGCAAGTTTATATATCAGTAATTATAGTTTCTACTCTTTTACATTTTCAAAAATCACGTTTTAAGGTGAAAAGGGCATAATGGTCAACATACGAGCAATTAACGGAATCATGCGTATTAATTGGTTAACTAATGAACCATGGTGTATAATCAAAGAGGGTTATACTAGCATGTAACCTAGTCTAATTAAAGCTTTGAGGTATTTCTAAAACATGCCTAAACGGGTCAGAACTGAAGTCATAGCAAAAGTCAAAGCTTTGCGACATTCGGTTCCGAACCGGGTCTAAACAGTAAATTGTCGGGTTGAACATGTTTAGACATGTTCTTACATTCATTACCAAGTTATATTAATGATCAAACAGGTTGTATGTGTTCTACATTGCTAATTATGCATAAATTAGAAAGTAAGTATCCTGTTGACTTTTTAATCACAAGTTTGACCCGACATTTGACCTAGTTAGAGTGGAAATCAGGGGGAACCCTTTTAAGGGTTTATTACCCACATAATTACCAACTTATAACTACTTTCAATTCGACTAATCACTGGACCATTGGTGATTAATCGTTAAGTCAACCGTTAATTACGACGGTTTGACTTTTAAGCTAAAACTAAGCAAAAACTTAACTAAGAAAGGTTAATCAAACTTACTGAAGTCCTATGCACGATTAGTGATCACTTGAGAGAAGTCTTGAGTTCCAGAAATGATCAGGAATGCAAGAATGAAGGTGTGAAGAATGTTTGCAACTTAGGAGCTTTATATAGTGATTTAAACTCCATAGATTGTTGACAAATAAGGCTACAACTGACCACAATTCATCCACAAGTGTCCCTAAGTGTCTAGGGGTTGTTTAGGGGTCGCCCAATATGAGGAAAATTGTTTAAAGATCAGTTCCATGCGCATAACAGCAAACAACCCCGTTTTCAGTTACTGGGCATCCCTTGCGCACCGTAAGGTCATGCTTGCGGTGCGCAAGCCTTCTGCTGAAGCCAAAAAGTCTTGATCTTTCATGAATTCGAAGGGGCAACCAGGTATTTCGAATTTGGGACATTATTTTACAGTAAGGGGCCTCTAAAATGTGCCTTGAACAGTGATATACCCTACCACTTTGATATGTTTTTCTTGAATCCTTTGAAAGTGCCGAAAATGAAGGTTTATCGTAGAAATTCCATAGGATCCTATCTTGCACTTTTGAATTCAATTACTGCCATCAATTTGCTGGCTTGAAGGTATATTAGATGTTCATAATATATGATTGGGTCTTGGGATTTATAAACGAGGTCGTTCAGAGGTAAAAATTAACATGACAACACTTTTAAATCATGCCATACATCTTTAATTATACCCGGATTTATATCACTTTTGTCTTATATGACACGTGTCGTTATTTCATTGAACACGAAATTTTCGAGGTGTTACATCCTCACCCCCTTAAAAGAAATCTCGACCTCGAGATTTACTGAAACAAATGAGGGTACTTTTCTTTCATTGTGGACTCAACCTCCCACGTGTATTCGGGACCTCTACGGGCATCCCATTTTACCTTTACGATAGGCACATGCTTCCTTCGAAGCTTCCTAACCTGTCGATCCTCGATCAACACAGGTTTTTCAACAAACCTTAAGCTCTCTTCTATGTGCACATATGTGTGTGATATAACTAGTGATTCATCAGCAAAACACTTCTTCAGATTGCAGATGTGGAATACATTGTGAATACCACTGAGCTCCTTATATAGGTCTTAGCTCATAAGTTATTTGATCTTGATACATTCGATTTCCTTCGAATGATTCTATATATTCAGAGCTTAACTAGCCTGATTATTTAACAAATTGGCACACCCTTCCTAGGTGTTATCTTTTGTTGAGCCTTAGTCTTTAACAAGATCTTAGTAGGTTTCCTACTTTCATTAATTCTTGATCTTCTGCCAAATACTGGCAACTTACAGATGATTAGGGATTTGTATGAATCTTATTCGTTGTTTCCCATGCAACCTTCAGATCCTTATAAGTGGACTTCCCAAGGCCTCGTCCATCCAACGGATGTTTTGATATTTCATTTATACAAGGTCTCCAAAGGAGCTACCTTGATACTTATATAGCAACTATTATGGAAAAGCTTATCTTAAGGTGAGATGGTTATTCCAACCATTGCTCAAAACTAATCTTAAGGAGTAGCTAATCCTTACAGTTAGTCGAACAAATCGGTGATCCTGGGCAGCTGATAGCGATTTTCAATCGTTGCCTAATTAGGGTTGCGGCAATTAATACATAAGCAATATGAACCGTCTTTCTTATTTAATAACATAAAATCCTCAGAATATGGAGTCAGGCTATATGAGCCTATGTCTTAAAACCTACTTAATCAAGGTTTCGATTATTCCATAATCAATATGGAGTTTTCACAATACTCCAGCCCACAGCGGAATGTTAATCTTAACTCTACTAGCCTCAGGAGGTAAACAGGGTAATCTTTGGGGAAGGTGATCAAGATACTAAGAGGCTACAGAGATTTTCCATATCTCAGGCTCCAGTTCATCAATCATTGCCTGTGTCAATAAGTGACACATTTATGTTATAAGTCCACGAATTCCTTAATCGGGAACATCTACTTGGACAATTCCATTCTGGATATCTTCTTTGAATACTACTAGTCGACTTTAGTACAATATGACCATTGGGATATCTCAAGGGTTCCATGTATTAAACCTCCATACTGATCAGGCATGGAAGTAATCTATGGGACACACTAGGATACGCCAATCCTCATATGGCACTTTTATCAAACATAGTTTGGCATTCGTAGGCGATAGAAAAAAAATGAGAAAAATAATTAAATAACATATGTTGTCGTACTCTATGCGAAGAAAGAGTACTCTTAGATTTTTCGGAAGGATTCCTTGCCGATACTAGAAGAATCGGTTACTATGGTTTCCTTGGTAAGTTATACCTTGTGGATAATATAAAAGTTTGCTAAGCTTATGGTTTATGAAGATTTATTATTGCCTGTATTAAATCAGGACACTTAGCAGAAATTATCATTGGTAAATGATAAGGGATGTACTTGATGACATCGTGAACTGCCTCTTGGCATTCATCAGGTGAGTTCAGGCATTTCTTCCTTTAGCCTTTCCAGGCTTAACTGCACCTTCTTTAGCAGCTTTATGGAATCTAGTTCTGATGCGGCCTTACTCACCACTGCCGTGATAGACTGCATTCTTTATGTCCCTACATTCCTGGGAAAAGATGACTTATTCCTTAGCAGATGTCACACTGCTTTGGTCCTGGTTCTATTCGACACTATCCCTAGTGTCTTTTATAGCAATTCTTAGATACATGCTTCTTACTGAACTTTCGTTGCTTTTTATTAAGCTTGTACTTACTCTCTTTCTTAGATTTCTAGGAGTTATCCTCCTCCTTTGGTTCATCCTTCCTATTCGAAGTGTGAACAAAGCTCTTCTCATGAGCAATTGAACGTGGTTTTGAATGAAATTTAGAGCGAGAAGCATTCGGCTCTTTGGATTGTTTCATGACCTTTTCCCATGGCCTTTCAAACTGTTGCGTTAACCACCGCTTGGAGATTAACTCCATTAATATTGAGGTTTACGTTTGAGACATTATTTGCTTTTGTCGCATTAATAGCATCGCGACTATTGCCTATCTCATCCGAGTTTTCCATACTCAAAACTTGGTACTAATTACCAAATTAAACCATTATTAGTCATCATCCAGATGACCTGACATAGATTAGCCACGGCATCCATAAACCGTACAGGCCATTATGTTCCGAACATTCTTAATGAATGCTATTTGAATGTATATCTATTACATTTAGCTTAGGTCACAAAATGACTATCAATGGCATTCAAGGTTTGGAGCGAGTCCAATGCCTGCTTGACAGGGGACCATAATGTCACAATTGTCTTTGTCACAAGGACGATTATAAATAGCTCAAAGGCTAGCCTTACATGACTTTGGTTATATGTATATACATATATGGCATAGAAGTCTGTCGCGAGGGACGTAGAAAGCTATGGCATAAAGTCCAGTCATGAAGGACATAAGTAATCATATGGCGCGAAGGCCTTGTCGTAATGACATTTAGATACGGCACAAATGGCCTTGTCTCTAGGACGTTATAGGATATGGCACTAAGGCCTGTCACCAGGGATGTTAACATTTAGTATGTTAACTTGTCACGAACGACGAATCATAGCACGGAGGCTTGTTATGGGTGACTTGAAATATAACTTGTGGATTTGTCACAAGGACATCAATTCATAGGCTGCAATCTTATTAGATCAGGAGTTTTAAGGTTTGAACATAGTTCTTCACCTTTGGACAGGGAGTCATAGACTACAACTGTCATCGTCTTGAAAGGCGATTCACTTGACAGAAAGGTAAATCAATTAACATCACTAATGGATGTCTATATATAATTATCGTATCTAATGATATTAGTCATGATCACATCGGTCATATTGACTATTAGGTTTGGGTATAATCCCACCATTTTGAATAGGGGATCATAAAGATCACCACTATTTTGTCTTATCGACAATAGAGTAAAGTATAGCCCGTAGGCAATTCATCACTAGGGATGTCAATATTATGAATTTATGATCATCATACCGATGATACTAGTCAGGATCGCAATGATCATATAGACTATTAGGCTTGAGCGCAGCTCACTACCTTAAACAGGGGATCATAGAGATCATAATGTTTGTGTCACAAATGGACAATATTATATGGCCCGTAGGCAAAACATCACTAATGGATGTTTATAATGGATTCATCATTTTAGATGATATAAGTCAGGATTGCATTAATCATATTGACTATTTGGCTTGAGCATAGCTCACCACCTTAGACAAGGAATCATAAAGATCATAATGTCAATGTCTCAGATGGACAATTTATTATATCCCGTTGGCAAAACATCTTTTCTTGACTGGGAGTTGTAGGCTACCACTGTCTTTAGTCTTGGAGGACGTTAACTATAGCCCGTAGGCATTTACTTCCTAAGGGATATTTATGGTATGATCATCTTTTCAGATGATATTAGTCGAGATCGTATGGACCCTACCGACTATTATGCTTGGACGTATTCCAACATCTTTAGACAGGGTCAAAGACCACCACTGTCGTTGTCTTATCGGACAACAAATTTAGCCCGTAGGCACTTCATCACTCACGGATGTTTATAATATGATCATCTTATAAGATGATATAGGCCATGATTTCTAGATCATAAGGAAAATTAGGAATTTAAAAATGTCCAATATAGGGATGACTGTTGTGATTTTATCGAATCACATTTGTCAGGAGTGCTAACACGTTCTTAGGTGTTAACAAGGATCTGAATCCCTTGAGTAGGTTTCACCATCTTGGCCGCGTAGGCTAGGTTTCACCTTTAAGATTCTTTTTAAAATGCATACTGACAGGGAAGGAAGGATATTTATTTTATTCGGGATTTTTATCATAAATCCTAATTTATAAGTTAATAATAGCACAATGGCCTAGTCGCGTAGACAAGTTTAATTTATAAGCCATGATTTCAGAGAATCGAGGCATTAAGGTTTTAATAATAGCACAAATGGCCTAGTCGCGTAGACAAGTTTAATTTATAAACCATGATTTCAGAGAATCGAGGCATTAAGGTTTGAATCAAAGTTCATTACCTTTTCTTGACAGGGAGTTGTAGGCTACCACTGTCTTTAGTCTCAGAGGACATTAACTATAGCCCGTAGGCACTTCCCTTCTAAGGGATGTTTATTATGGAATTGCCCCTTAGGGTAATTCATTAACCATGGTAAACAGAGACCATATTCGGTTAATTTATTACTCACATTTATTTAGGATTTCTATTATAATTTATCCTAATTATAAACAATAACAATATATATTAGCACATAAGGCCTAGTCACAATGACAATTTTTAAATTATTAGCCAGGATTTCAGAGAATCGAGACATGAAGGTTTGAATCATAGTTCATTACCTTTGTCAGACAGGGAGTCATAGCTACCACTGTCTTTTGGCTCATATGGAAATGAGGAAGGCCCGTAGGCACCATATTACCACGTGTGGTCGAAATATGATCATCTTAATTGATGATTTATACCCATGACTCAGAGATCATTAAGTTGGGTTTGGAATCTTTGGAAAGATCCTTATAAAAATGACGTGTGTGATTTTAACGAATCACGTCTGCCAGGAGCGTTAACATGTTTTCAGATGTTGACTGGAATTTGAATCTTTTACATAGGCCTTACCATCTTGGCCCGGTCTTTTAATTGACCCGGAGGCTAGGTTATACCTTTAAGATTCTTAATTAAGATTTAAATAGGCAGATATATTTTTAAAAAGAATGATTTTAATTTATTTATTTCATATATAATTTATGCATATCATAGCAAAAATGAAATTTATAAACTTACATTCCATTAATTTATTAAAAGGTTACATAACGCCCTAAACGGGACTTTGAAAGAAATAATGTTGTCCTCGAAGGGACTGAAAATAAATATGTCCTTAGAAGGACTATTAAGGAAACGATCTTCCGCAAAAAGGAGTTTCTTCTTCATTTTATTTCTGAATGCTTTCTCCTTGGGTGTTCATTTCATTCTAGCCGCGGTACGAAGCTCAGCATTTCAAGGCTCCGGATGTGGAGAATTCTTATTACAGCTTCTTCGCTTGGCGACGTATCCAATAAAAATTTGGAAGCAAAATTTCCAGATTAGGATTGAGATTATTCCTATGTTAAGTCTAGACTCAGAAGGTCAAAGAACGTGCTACTGTGTCATTGAGATTAAACACAAAAGGCTAGTGTTTAATTCACTCAATGTTGGCTCTGATACCAACCTGTCCACCCCGCGCTTTCCACGTGTCACCTGTGGGCCCGGTAGGGGAGTATCGTGACGTAGTTGATATCATCATGGTCAAACAACACAATATTTAAATGCACAGCGGAAGCAAATGAGAGATAAAAATTATTACAATCCGATTCAAAGTAATATCAAATATTACAACGGAACGTAAGATGGATCCACAGGCGGATCTTTAACAGAAAGATAATATCGTTCAATAGACTTTAACATCTAAAGCTTGCGAGACTTGATTATTGATGCCTGGAGTAGCCAGCCTATTACGTATAGTACCTGCATTTAGCTTTTTTTGGAAAATACGTCAGTTTACACTGGTAAATACAATCAACTGACTCATTTTGAAAATGGTTTAAGAAAATTGATTTGGATGCACGTGGCACAAAAATATCTTTTATAATGTGATTAAAATGCACAGAGGCAAAATTAATCTTTTATACTTGGGACAATTATTTAAATATATAATCTTGTGAATGAATTACATGTTCCTTATGCGTTCAGTAGCCCGGATCGTGTCCGGGTTAAAGATCAATAGACACACCACATTATTCTTTTGTGCACTGACGGGTGTACGCCTCCACCCCACGCTTAAGTCGTGGCCATTTCGTAAAATGATGCCAAGGATATCCGGGACATGGTCATTAACCCCCCAAAGGCTTTTAAGTAAACAAAACTGTTTAAACGGGCCGATCAAATTATTCAATTAACCACCAAACGATGGAAGATTTGATGCCCGACCAAGCGGTATTTTATATACCGTAACCCAAGCCCGTATAGGGAAAATAAGTTAAAAGTATTTACCTGAGCTAAATATATATTCAATCCCAGCCGTATATCAAATCAGCAAGTACAGATAGCTTTTACTGGGCTCCTAATCTGGAACGAAGGTTTTTAATAACCTATTAGAATCCTAACAGGTCTTTAATTAAGCTTAAGCTTAGACCGGTTAGTTTCAAAGATACGGTTCGTACGCACGATTAAGCGAAGACCGGATAGAATGTGATTTAGACCCGAAAAGTTTGAATACTTGCTTAATATGGGTATTTCATACACATTCTGGATTTTGAGATAAAACCGATAAGGTTTGACCCGTTTCGGCTAATTTATGTAAACTAGTTACATAACCGGACCGAACACGTAATAAGCGTAACGGGTATCCGTAAGAGCCATATACAGGTTTCCTAAGTTAATATGCTTCAAATATGTTGTGACATCAGTAAGATGTCTTCTATTATGCCCGAAACTTCTATTATGCCCGAAACGAATTTAAACACAAACTATGCCTCGTAAGGGTAGTTTAGTCATTTAAAAGGTTATAAAAGAGTTTAAGTATTAACCTGAGTTACAGGTCTGATGTAATCAGCAAAAATACTTATTTTACTAAGTTATAACAGTAGGGTAAAATATATATGTGAAATTTATCGATTATAACCAAACTATGCACCGTATTGGCATTTTGGTAATTTCACATAAGCCGAAAAGCTCAAAACTGAAGTCTGAGTTAAACAAATTTTGCTTACTATTAAAACATTATAATTTGCCTCAAATATCAGTAGGTATCGACCCTTGTATGTTTAAAATAGTTCTAGTACATATTATGCCTTAAAAACGCTTAAAAAGGCGATTAGAAGCCATTTCCTGGTTCTATACACAAAGCTGATATTTTTATTATTCCAAAAGGCTTAAAATAATTTATTTACCATATGTAATCAGTAGCAAAAGGTTTGGAGTCGATTAGATATGTAAAACTCATTTTATAGCCCGTAAGGGCAAAACCGACAATTACCGTATTAAGCCTATGACTATAAATTATGCTCAGCCTAAAATTAATTAAAAATCTTCAAAAATCCCCAAACAATATATTACATAAGCGGGTAAAGAGTTTGATATCAAAAAGTAGGCTTAAATAGGCTAAACGCTAATTATGTCGTTTAATCGCTAATAAGCTTTCTAATTACGCTAATGAGCATAACTCTCAATCTACACCTCCAACTGATATCAAATTTTAGGTGAAAGTTTATATATCAGTACTTATAGTTTCTACTCTTTTACATTTTCAAAAATCACGTTTTAAGGTGAAAAGGGCATAATGGTCAACATACGAGCAATTAACGGAATCATGCGTATTAATTGGTTAACTAATGAACCATGGTGTATAATCAGAGAGGGTTATACTAGCATGTAACCTAGTCCAATTAAAGCTTTGAGGCCTTTCTAAAACATGCCTAAACGGGTCAGAACTGAAGTCAAAGCAAAAGTCAAAGCTTTGCGACATTCGGTTCCGAACCGGGTCTAAACAGTAAATTGTCGGGTTGAACATGTTTAGACATGTTCTTACATTCATTACCAAGTTATATTAATGATCAAACAGGTTGTATGTGTTCTACATTGCTAATTATGCATAAATTAGAAAGTAAGTATCCTGTTGACTTTTTAATCACAAGTTTGACCCGACATTTGACCTAGTTAGAGTGGAAATCAGGGGGAACCCTTTTAAGGGTTTATTACCCACATAATTACCAACTTATAACTACTTTCAATTCGACTAATCACTGGACCATTGGTGATTAATCGTTAAGTCAACCGTTAATTACGACGGTTTGACTTTTAAGCTAAAACTAAGCAAAAAATTAACTAAGAAAGGTTAAGCAAACTTACTGAAGTCCTATGCACGATTAGTGATCACTTGAGAGAAGTCTTGAGCTCCAGAAATGATCAGGAATGCAAGAATGAAGGTGTGAAGAATGTTTGCAACTTAGGAGCTTTATATAGTGATTTAAACTCCATAGATTGTTGACAAATAAGTCTACAACTGACCACAATTCATCCACAAGTGTCCCTAAGTGTCTAGGGGTTGTTTAGGGGTCGCCCAATATGAGGATAATCGTTTAAAGATCAGTTCCATGCGCATAACAGCAAACAGCCCCGTTTTCAGTTACTGGGCATCCCTTGCGCACCGTAAGGTCATGCTTGCGGTGCGCAAGCCTTCTGCTGAAGCCAAAAAGTCTTGATCTTTCATGCATTTGAAGGGGCAACCAGGTATTTCGAATTTGGGACATTATTTTACAGTAAGGGGCCTCTAAAATGTGCCTTGAACAGTGATATACCCTACCACTTTGATATGTTTTTCTTGAATCCTTTGAAAGTGCAGAAAATGAAGGTTTATCGTAGAAATTCAATAGGATCCTATCTTGCACTTTTGAATTCAATTACTGCCATCAATTTGTTGGCTTGAAGGTATATTAGATGTTCATAATATATGATTGGGTCTTGGGATTTATAAACGAGGTCGTTCAGAGGTAAAAATTAACATGCCGACAATTTTAAATCCTGCCATACATCTTTAATTATACCCGGGTTTATATCACTTTTGTCTTATATGACACGTGTCGTTATTTTATTGAACACGAAATTTTCGAGGTGTTACAAAAAGCAGTACTCAGATTCAACTGAGAACCAAAGGCTTCTTGGAAGGATTGCCAAATCCTTGACACGAATCTTCCATCTCTATCGGATATAATCGAGAGAGGCATTCCATGTCGTGCAACTATCTCTCTGAGGTACAGCTCGGCAAGCTTACTAGTGTTGTCTTTTTCCTTGATTGGCAAAAAGTGTGCAGATTTCGTCAGACGGTCTACGATTACCCAAATCGTGTCATGACCTCTGGGTGTCCTTAGTAACTTTGTTATGAAATCCATTGAAATCTGTTCCCATTTCCACATGGGTATTTCAGGATGTTGCAGAAGACCTGAAGGCTTCTGATATTCAGCCTTTACCTTGGCACAAGTCAAACATTTGCCAACATACGTCGCAACATCGCCTTTCAATCTTGGCCACCAGTAGAAATCCTTTAAATCTTGGTACATCTTATCCGATCCTGGATGGATCGAGTACCTTGACTTGTGAGCTTCATCGAAAATCACGTCTCTAAGACCACCAAAGAGGGGTACCCAAATTCTTCCCATGAAACACAACGTTCCTTCCTCATTCGGTACTAACTGTTTCTTCATCCCACGGAGATATTCATCTTCAAGATTCTTTTCCTTAAGAGCTTCTCTCAGCGCGGCACAAATGCGCAACGAGATATCCGTTTGAATAATCATTTCTAAAGCCCTAACCCTTATGGGCTTAATTCTCTCTTTTCGACTCAAGGCGTCTGCGACCACATTCGCCTTCCCTGGGTGATACTTAATATCACAATCATAATCGTTCAACAGCTCAACCCATCGTCTCTGTCTCATGTTAAGCTCTTTCTGATCGAATATATGCTGCAAATTCTTGTGATCAGTAAAGATCGTACAGCGGGTACCATACAAATAATGTCACCAGATCTTCAATGCAAACACCACCGCGCCTAATTCCAAATCATGCGTGGTGTAATTTTTCTCATGAACCTTCAACTGGCGTGAAGCATAAGCTATAACCTTCTGTCGCTGCATCAGCACGCAGCCTAAACCTTGACGCGAGGCGTCGCAATATACCACAAAGTCATCAGTGCCTTCCGGTAGGGATAAGATGGGTGCATCGCAAAGCTTGTTTTTCAGCAACTGAAAAGCTTCTTCCTGTTTTTCTCCCCATTCGTACTTCTTGTCCTTTTGAGTGACGGCGGTCAAAGGTTGAGCGATTTTTGAAAAATCCTTGATGAATCTACGATAATATCCTGCCAAACCTAGGAACTGAAGGATCTCGGTTGGCGTCTTCGGAGTCTCCCAATTCTTGATCGCCTCGATCTTTGTGGGATCCACATGAATTCCATCTTTGTTAACCACGTGACCAAGGAACTGGACTTCACGCAACCAGAACTCGCACTTCGAGAAATTTGCGTATAATTTCTCTTCCTTGAGCAGCTCTAAGATAGCTCTTAGATGTTGCTCATGCTCTTCCTTCGTCTTCGAATAAATTAAAATACCGTCGATAAACACAATCACAAATTTATTGAGATATGGCTTGCAGACTCTATTCATCAAATCCATAAACACTGCTGGAGCGTTTATCAAACCAAACGGCATAACCATGAACTCATAATGTCCATATCGAGTTCTGAAGGCAGTCTTTGGAATACTCTCCTCTTGTATTCTCAACTGGTGATAACCTGATCGAAGATCGATCTTGGAGTAAAAACTCGAACCTTGTAGTTGATCGAACAGGTCATCAATCCTTGGTAAAGGATACCGATTCTTAATGGTCAACTTGTTCAGCTCATGGTAGTCGATACACATGCATAAACTACCGTCCTTCTTCTTGACAAACAAAACTGGAGCTCCCCAAGGCGAGAAGCTTGGTCTGATAAATCCTTTGTCCAAAAGCTCCTGAAGTTGTGTCGACAACTCCTACATTTCTGAAGGTGCAAGTCGATAGGGTGCCTTAGCTACAGGCGCGGCGCCTGGAACTAAGTCAATATGGAATTTGACTTGTCGCTGCGGCGGTAATCCTGGCAAGTCTTCGGGAAAAACTTCAGGATATTCCCTCATGACTGGGATATCTCCCAACTTTGGCTCAGCGGCTTCCTTGTCCACAATGTATGCCAAGAAGGCAACACATCCTTTCTGCAAACACATTCGGGCTTTTAAACAACTGATAATCCTTAGAGGCGTATCGTGCTTCTCTCCATGCACTACAATTGTTTCTCCATTCTCCATTGGAATGCGAATGATCTTCTCGTGACATACGATCTCTGCTCGGTTGATTGACAACCAATCCATTCCGACTACCACGTCAAAGCTTCCCAACTCGACGGGCAGAAGATCAAGCGTAAACTCATGCTCTCCCAGTTCTATCTCGTAACCTCTAATTACTTCATTCGCTTCTACTAGCTTTCCATTAGCTAGTTCCATCGAGTACGGAATATCTAGCTTACTAGCTACCAACCCAAGCATATTCTTAAATTCTAGGGATACAAAATTATAATTGGCACCAATATTGAACAATACAGATGCAAAGCGTTGGTTGATAGGGAACGTACCAGTGACTACATTCGGATCTTGGCGAGCTTCTCTCGCTCCGATGTTGAAAACCCTTCCTTGAGCTTGGTCGAGCTTTGGGCATTCTCGCTTGAAATGCCCTACATCTCCACAGTTAAAATACCCTGGTCCCCGACCATTACCATTTCTATTACCACCTTGATTGTTGTTTGCTCCACGGTTTCCACTGCCAGCTTGATTCCCAAATTCCCCACGATTAACATTACCGCCATTTCCTCCTTGAGGGCGGTTTCCATACCCACTACCACCACGATTATTGTTTCCATTCCCACTGCCATAACCTCTCTGGCCACCACGACCAGTACCAACCCAGCACGTCTTCTTTGAATGGCCAACTTTTCCACAAGACTCGCATCTCCCAGCTCGGCATCGTCCATTGTGATGCAACTGACATGCATCGCATTTAGGCAAGGTGCCCATATACCATTTTCCTTTGTTTTCAGCACCAGTTTTAACCTTGGCTGGTGCGTTAGCCTCTTCCTTCTTGTTAGCGCTGCTGGTACCCATTTTGAAGTTTGAGAACTTCCTTTTGTTCTCACCCGAGGACTCAACGTGAGTCTCCATCTTCTTCTGGTAAGAAGTCAAGAACTTGTTCAACCTGATCGCTTCTTCAATTAATGCCACACTTAGATCAATCGCCTCAGTGATTGTGGCAGGCTTCGATGTTGTCACCATACTCATGATTTGGGGTGCCAATCTCCAAATAAAACGCTCAATGCGCTTGAATTCTGGATCAACCATGTATGGCACGACGCGAGACAAGTCGTGAAATCTCTGCACATATTCAGCAATCTTCGGACCAACCACCTAGAGGTTCCAGAACTCAGTTTCCAACTTTTGGATTTCGGCCCTTGAGCAGTACTTCTTTCGCATGAGTTCCTTCATTTCATCCCATGTCATGGCATAAGCAGCCTCTTCTCCCAAGGTCTGGACTTGGAGATTCCACCAGGATAACGTTCCGTCTAAGAACAATCCAGAGATGTAGGTGACCTGGTGCTCTGGCGCATACTTGCTCATTCTTATCACCGAATCTGTTTTCTCCGTCCATCTGACGAAAGCCACAGCACCCCCGGTGCCGTCGAAATTCAGAGGCTTACAGTCTAAGAACTGCTTATAGGTACAGCCTGTACAAGCAACATCATTCACATAATGCATTAGCGATCGCACAAGGAATATCCAAATGTAACGTAATGTGTCCTTAGTGACTTAAACATTACCAAGATGTGGGTTGCTTCCCGAGGTACCTCCGCTATGCTCAGAGCGTAAGGCCTCGTGTTGTGCTATCGCTCATGAAATCCCTTCTTGTAACTCGGCCTCAGTTGTGGGCAGTGTGTTATCTCTTCGAGGAGGCATCTTCTAAAGAAGATAGTATAGGTCAGGTCTTATGTATATAAGTATGTAGTACGTGTATGTAATAACATTTATCAACGCAAGTAAACACATAACATCCCAATCATAACGTAAGCAAGTAATTCAACAATGTATGTAATGAGAATGTTGCGATTGAGCTTTCATATATCAAATGACCACAATTACAGTTTTACATGTTCTACAATGTACCATACATCAAAAGGGACTACAGGGTCACATCACCCTTGTCCAAAATATCCATCAAACTACAACAATCAAAAGTCAAAAGTGGTCTTCAAAAGGTTGTGCAATCTGGGCTCTATAGCTACACTCTAACTAAAAGTATGCTACCTGCATAAAACCAAAAACTGATATGCTGATGGTGGAGGAGGAGGAGGTGGAGGATCGAATAGCAAACTGCGCACATGCGCTAGCTCCTCCTCGAGAGCATATACACGACGCAACAGATAGCTAATCTGCTGCTCCATTGTAAGAAAACGGACGTCAAAATCTGGGTATGGCAAAAGAGGAGCGGGTGGAGTCGCGAATGGTGACTGACAAGTGCAAGGTGGAGGACGCGGAATCCTCTCAAGATCCATGACTCTGTGACACAACATCTCCTGCTGGAGCTGTAAGGATAGGAGTAGCTCATCCCCCGTGTACCCAGCGTAATGGAAGGGATGGTATGGATCAGAAACAGGCATCGTGTTGGGCGGGAACCAAATCAGTAGCTCGCCCGATGGTGCAGAAGCAAAAGGTGCAGTATGTGTAAACTGTGGTATGAAAGGAAAGGCTGCTGACACAGGTGGGACATGACCAGACGGCTGGCTAGACGGTCCTTCCCCTGGACGGGGTGGAGGGATATCATGTAGGAACGTGACTAGTAAATCAGTGCGGTGTATGTCAGACACATATGGGTGAAACGGGGCAATGTCAACTGGTGCATGTGTAGGTGCAGGTGGGGGAGTAACAGGCCTAACGAAAGGGGGTAAGTCATCATCATATATCCACCCATTGTGGGTGAATGCATAACGGGGATCTATATGGTCAGCAAAAGGAGCATGGTCTACGGGTGCAGGTAGAGGGTCAGGTAAAGGTGGTGCAACAACTGGTATGTCAACCGGGTCATGCTCAGGTAGGGGATCGTGAGCAGGTATAGGCTCGGGTGCAATCAAAGGCTCAGGGTCGGCTGGTGCTAACTCAAGATCAGCGGGTATCGGCTCGAGATCAGCGGGTATATCAAAAAGCTGATCGTCGGGGACGAAGTCAACCTCATGCTTGGGATCAATGTGAGGATCAAACTCATCATCAAACTCGAAGTCCTGTGGAGGAACAGGTGAGGCAGACATAGCTGTGTCGGAATCAGAATCGGTGGGATAACGCTGTAATCCCAGTGCATGTAGAGTAGTAGATAACACAGACTCGAATGAATCAAGACCAGAATGGTCAGACGAAATCTCAATGATCGGAATCTCAATAAGCGGAACAGCAATGACATCATCGACTGGAATCTAGAAAAGTGGAGCGACAACGACATCATCGACTGGAGCTCCATGATCCAGGGCACCCTTAGGGGGACCCTCAATAAAAAGATCGATGTCGTCGTTAGACATGGCATCAAGAGGCAGATCCTCGAGAGGAAATACAGCAAGAGGAAGAGGGGCAGGGATCGGAACAAGAAGCAGATCCTCGCCAGGAAAACCATCAGCTAGCGGTATATCATCGCCAAAATCTGGTAAAGCAAACGGGTGGAAATCATCATCATCACTACTCTCAGTGTCAAATGTAAGGATCTCAGGGTCTGGGACACTATCATCATCTGAAACTATGGCCATAGGGTCTACTGTATCAGATACTCCACTATCAGAGGAGGACATGGTGTCTGTAACAAAGAAATCACAACATAGGCTCATATATCAACTGTAACACCCCGTGTTTCTAAAGTCAAAGTCAAGATTGAAGTCAAAGGAAGACAATATTGCTAATTGCGATCTGTTTCTCCTTGCTCAATTCCTGTTTTGACTTCTTTGACTTGTAATTAGTCTATTTTATTTTCTCTTTAGTTGTATTATGTGGAGCATCTATTAATAATCGCATATTAATCGCTATTATCGCATGTTTAATCGCTTTATCGCAATCGCACTCGCAACTCGATTTACGCATTTTGGTTATTTTATACGTGTGTGTGTGCCTTATGTGTTACTTGTGCATGTTTAAATTGTGTTATGTGTGGTAATCAATCGAATCGCAATCGAAACTCGAATCACAATCGAAACACGAATTGCAATCGAACTCAATCGCAATCGAAAAGGTGTGTTAATTGGTGGAGAAGAGATAGTGCGAGATATGAGTAGTTGGGATTAAAAGTAATTTGACTAGGAAAATCTATCACATTGCAACGCTCGCAATCGTAATTGAAACATGAAAAATCATCGCGCCGAACACTTGAACGAGGTGACTGATCGACCAGGCGACCAGTCGACCGATTGGACTGCCGTCCGATCGGACAGGCTGTCCGCACGGGCTGCCTAGCCGATCGACCAGCCCCTTTCCTCTTTGGGTAACCTTATAAATACCCCTTGTCGCTTTCATTCTTTCTACTTTTGGCAACTGATGTCCGACCCGTGCTCATGCTTGCTTTTTCCTTCGATTTCTCACAATTTCGGTAAGATCTCGTCCTAAATCTTGTACTTCCTTAATCTACACGCACTCCTAATCTTTTCTATCTTTTGAATCTTAACTTTTAACCGTGAAATCATCAAGATTCAAGGTGTTCTAGGATGACGTCATCATTTGTTCTTGAAGAACTTCATGTTTTGGCCTCAATCCCCCAAGAACAACTTAGATCTAACTGATTTCCACATAAACAAACAAAGATCTTTCATAGATCTAAACATATGCACAATGAAAAGGAGTGAAAGATGGTTTTTAACTTTCTTTCAACTCTTTTACACTCAATGCACTCAAAACCAATAAAACCGGGACTTGTGCCGGCTTACTACTCATTATTGTGGTTGTGTTGGTTCAAGATCCATATTCTATCCACGAGATTATCGATTCCGGGTTAAACATGGAACGTCGTCTCGAACCGGCCACTGATCGGGTTTGGGTGATTCCTGTCCGATCAGGAGAACCAAGTATTGACGAGGTTTCTGTTGCTTGACACGTTATCAAAATATCTCGATAAGACGACAAACTACCAAAAGCAACAAAGTGTAAGACGAACAGGTTAACCAGGATGGAGTGCCCTCCGAACGGACTGCTGTCCGAATGGACAGCCAAACCGTACGACTTGCACCTTGGTCCTACACAACCATTTTGCCAACACTTGAAGTCTGAATGTTGAACGAATTGCTATCCGATTGGACTACCAACCGATCGAACTGCCATCCGAATCATGAGACGTTTGAACTTCCACACTTAAACAATTTTCAACATGTTCAATGCACAAGGGATGCCACCCAAACAAACAACCGTCCGATTGAGTGACACCCTGCTGTGAACTTGTTCTCACTGAAGTGCCCAACCGAACGGGTTGCCGTCCGATCAAACGACCGTCCGATCGACCGACCTGAAAGGTAGAGATACTTCAATGTTTTCAAAATACTACAACGAAAAATTCAAAAGTCAAGCCATCATACACAAACACATCCTTCCCAAAGGAAGAAACAATCCACTCGAACAGTCATCCGTCCGGGCTACTGTCCGAACGGATTGCCACCCGCACGACCGGCTGTCCGATCGGACTGCCATCCGAACGGACTGCTGTCCGAACCACTTGTACGTTGCATCGTTTTGCACGTCACTTATCGTTATGCTATCAATCTGTTCAGGCTAACCCTACTCTCTAGCGCTCCCTTCAATCCATCATCGTTGTGAGTATACTCGATCCCTTTTTTCTTTATGCACTTTTGGGTGTTACATACGTTACTTATACAAAATCACATCGAACACACTACGCAATACTTTAAACGCTAACCGTTATCGCATGTATTACGTGACTAAATGAATGCTTGTTTGTTATGTTTACACATGGAATGTTGTCCACCTGCTTTAGCAACGATAGTACTATAGTTTGGACTCAGCACCCGCTCATGCGGGGGTTGTTAAGGACAATTATTTGCATGGATTACAGTGGTGATCATGTATTACGAACTGCCTTGGGCAGTCAACCCGCAGTCATTGGTATCGATAGGTTCATGTCGATAACTAACATGCCTCATTTCACTCTGTGTACGTGCTGGTTATGCGTAACGCTTTCGAACTCTATATGTTATTATCAAACTTGTATACTCGCCTTTACACTATGTGTATTGACTTTTACTTTAACGTATGTGACAAGTGCTTAGGATGCTTATTTGCTAGGAAATCGAGGCTAGAATAAGGTCTTAGAGGCCAACAAATAGTTGTTTGTACAAATGAAATCTGAGTTGTCGGAACATAACTATTTGCCAAGATTTTGTGTGTAATAATTGTATTATCTTTTAAGACATGGTGTGGGACATGTTACTTTAAATTAATTGGTAATGATAATTGTTATGGAAACTTCTGGACAATCTGTTTCGCTCAGTGCCATGCCCCAATGTTTCCGCCATCGGTTGGGGTGTGACATCAACAATCATCAAATAAGCATGTAAGTAGTAACAAAGTAAGCATGTATGCATCCTAGTCTTCCCAGACTATTCCACCCAGCCTCTCCGACTGAACCACCTAGTCTCTTAGACTAAACCTCCCAGTTTCTCAAACTGTCCCAACTAGTCTCTCAGACTACCCAGCCTCTCAGACTGCCCCCAGCTCGTCTCTCAGACTAACTCCCCAGTCTATCAGACTGAATTATAAACGAATTCTTTGAAATGTATTTTGTGTCTTTTATTTGTGAAAATGTTTGTTTTCTGGATCTGGACATTTCGTGTATGCAATGAAAATATGTTATGAAAACATTTTCGTGAGAGCCCTAATGATCGTAGTCTAGACTCGAGAAGGAATCCTAGTTAGCTACGATCGAAGCTCTGATACCAAGCTGTCACACCCTGACTTTTGCGGCAACTTGGTTATAAAATCCATTGAGTTCTGCTCCCACTTCCACATGGGTATCTCGGGTTGCTGCAAAAGACATGAGGGCTTCGGATGTCACACCCTGACTTTTACGGAAGCGTGGTTATCGGTGTGACTTCTTAATACCATAGCATTCAATCATAACAACGCTATATGATAAAACCATAAGATGTTCATCCATTAATTAAGTTTGAAAACAACATAACATACTTGCCTGAAACGTTGACATCTAATTCAAGTTACAAACCACAACATGTTTTAAATGAGTTCATGAAGACTCAACAAAAGACTTTAAATAAAACTGGGTTTAGAAACATGTATCCCGTCCAGGAATAGGATACACCTCCTAAACCCTACAGCCCCGGATAACATCCTTTATTTATGACGCAGCTTGAAAACATGCAACACCTGCCAGATCCACTTAGTTCCCTGAAATACATGTAATTTGAGAACATCAACAAAAGTTGAGCGAGTTCATGTGTTTATATAAGTATGTATAATCCTTTGTAACAGTGTATGTAAATCCCGGTATGAAAGCAAACAAGTAAAAGATCATCAATGGTTTGCAAGGCCACTGATATGTGTGATGGTGTAGGAAGACTCAAACCTAGCAAATTTGTACCAGGCTTTCGGCTGGAAGACATAGTCACCCTATGGGCCACCCTGGTCCTCATGGGTGTGGGCTCGCTACACCCAAATAGATCTATCACTCTTGCCCCTCGGTCCTTATACGAGGATTAATGGTCCCAAGTATTCGCCTACCCATTCACATGATCTATAGTTCTTTCCTAGGCTAATCATACCAATAGTATTCGTATGTAATCATGTTGTAACATGTATTTCACCCCCGAAGTTAATAAACAAAACAGTTAAAGAAAAGGGGGACATGAACTCACAGTTTTGCGTCTTCAGTGCTCGTAACCCGAATCTCCTCAGCAAACACGACTCCCTACAATGTACGATGTTTATTAGACGAACGGTGCGTGCCTTGCCTTAGTATTAAGGTTTTCCAGTTACGTTTCTTTCAATATTATCCCAAGTTATAACTTCTTGTTAAAATAATAATTATTTTAACTTTAAATTATATTTAGTTTTGGAATAATTGTTTAACAAATATTTCTGTATTTATACTTCTCAAGTATTTCCTTCCCAATGATGGGGGTATCTCATACATGTATATTCGTATTCTAGTATTTGTAGTTCCAAAATAATATATTTCCAAGTCTACCTTAGAAAATAAATATATATAAACTTATTTTGTATAAAATAATGTATTTCAAGAAAATATATATTTTTCCCAAAAATCATATATCTTCTAAATATACTAAGAAAATATATTTTTACTTCTAATAATAATATATTTTCTCCTTGTCAAAAATATGATACAACTTTGTAATATTTACAAAAATCATATTTTCATTTCTTGTATCCAAAAATAATATTTACCAAAAATATATTTGTAACGGTATTTTCTGGAATATTTTGTAAGTCACGTTCTATCGTTCGGTTCCTCAATATTAAGTGCGTAACTTATATATATTTATTCCTTGTGATTTTTGCTATTATCTTGGATTGTAAATTCTTGGTATTTTTGTTAAGTTATATTACTTTAAATCCTAAAATAATATAACTACTACACAGAGTTTATAAATAATCATACACAATGTGTAAATATATATTCTAAATACATATTTATCCATTTTTATTTATAAAAACCAACCTCCAATTCTTGTATTTTTGTAACAAAATCTATGGCAAGGTTTATGTTGAAAACCATAGTTAAAACACACTTGTGAATATTTGTTTAGAGAATATTTTTCTAAGTGTTTGTATTTTTAGAAAATTTTGCCATAGTTTCCCCTAAAAATGGAGGTGTCCATGCTATCAAAGCATATCATTTTCTTTTCAAAATCATCACAAACAATCAACAATTAATCTATACTTACCAAGTGCTAAAACAAAGCTATCTACATAATAATCATGAACTTGAACTTTCATAAAAAAAAACTTGTAGTAACTTGGTGGTGTGTTTAGTAGGTTTAGTTACCCCTTAGAGTGTGTTTACTACTTTAAAAATCTCATTCTTTGAAGGTTTAGGTGTTTACAACTTGTAAACATATTTTACAAAAACGTTTCTTTGTGAAATTTTCTTGTTTCTCAAGTGTTTCTACACTTGTTTTATCACCAAAAATAGTGTATATTTGAGTAAGAACCAAGATCTTCTAAAAATCACATTTTGAACTTGGTTCTTTTGGAAAACCATTCATAAATCTTAGATCCATAAGATTACTAACTCATTTTGTTTATTATTTTTCAAGAAATCACTTTATTCTTCAAATTCATGCTTATATATGAGGATGATCATCTCGTTTTGTCACATAATCATCCTCTCACTTGCTAGATCACGTGTTTAATCACAATCTAGCAAGCTCCTTATGATGATCAACATCATAATCTCAAGAAAACAACAATCAAGTATCATACATACACTAAACAACATTGTTTCATCAAGAGTTCATCATATGACAAGCCTTTGTTAGAGTTTTATGAATATGTTCTTTAGTGTTCAACAAGATTAATATTTTTCATCATATTTTAACCAACAATATATGAAGTAACAAGAGTTCATAAGGGTCTTACTACTAGCACAAGGCTAGGGAAGAACACTTGATGTTGTAGATGACAAATGGGTTGGATAAAAGCAATCGGGAGAGGTCCTTCAAGATCCAAGACCACCAAGCTTGCTTGTAGACCTTCTTACACCTTCGAATGAACTTGGAATGGATGATCAAGATTTGATGATGATGGTGGTCTGCTAGGGGGTGTTCGGCCGAGAATGGAGCAAGGGAGGAGAGGGAAAGAGTTGAGGTGAAGTGTGGTGATGAGAATGAAGGCCTACTCCTCTTATAACCATCTAACTCTATTATCCAATGGGTCTTATGTTCTCATAGTACACTACATGATCTTTAGCATATCTAAGGAAGATTAGCAAGATCAAAGGAAGATTTATGGAGATCTTGGGGTGGGGTCACATAGGTGACCGTCCACTTATATGGGGGGGGGGGGTCTTGGTTTGGTTTAAATGGTAAGTTAGATGATTAGTTAGGATTCTAAGTGTATTAGTTAGTGTTCATGTGTATTAGATGTTATGTAGTGTGTTAGGGTGTTCAGAGATCATAACTAGCTCAGAAACATTAAAACAATGCTTCTAGTATAATTTTGGTGTTTCGGGTAATTTCCGGTTGTTCGGTCAGATACTGGTTCGTTAAAGTGTCAAACTATTCCGTTTAGTGATCTTTAAGTACCCTTTTGTGACACTTTTAATTCCCGACACTTAGGAAAGCATTCAGGACCATTTTGTCATATTTTTGTATGTTATTAGCTTGTTAAAATGCTTATTTTTGCTGATTTATGCAGAATTCTACACTTTAAGTGGATTTTAGGCACTTCCCGGCACTTAAACTATCACCTAGTGAAGCAGTTTTATGGTCCTTACTTCCCTACACACCATACTAGTGTAGTACCTTATCTCTGGCCCTTACGGGGTCTCAAAACACTGTTTGTCTATGTACTGAACATCGTCAGCATTTTTCTGAGTTATCCGCTAAATGTGCTAGCTGTGCTTTGTGCGTCGTTTATGTCACTAAGAGTTTGTATATAAAAATGATGTGACATCATGCAATATGTGATGCACATGTAAGTATGATGCAGTAATTAGAAAGCAGTTATTTGTAATTCAGCACAGTCATTAAGCACTAATCAATATTAATTAATTGTACGGATACCTGTATTTTTTACAGTTGTCACATCTGATATTCAGCCTTTACTTTGGCACAGGTCAAGCACTTTCCAACATACGTTGCAACATCACCTTTCAATCTTGGCCACCAGTAGAAATCCTTCAAATCTTGGTACATCTTATCCGATCCTGGGTGGATCGAGTACCTTGATTTATGAGCTCCATCGAAAATCACTTCCCTAAGTCCATCGAAGAGGGGAACCCAAATTCGTTTCATAAAACACAATGTTCCTTCCTTATTGTGTACCAACTGGTCCTCCATTCCACGGAGATATTCATCCTTAAGATTCTCCTTCTTAAGAGCGTCTCTCTGCGCAGCACGAATGCGCAACGAGAGGTCTTTCTGTATAATCATCTCCAAAGCCCTAACCCTTATGGGCTTAATCCTCTCTTTTCGACTCAAGGCGTCTGCCACCCCATTTGCCTTTCCTGGGTGATATTTGATTTCACAATCATAATCGTTTAGCAACTCAACCCATCGTCATTGTCTCATATTAAACTCCTTCTGATCAGATATATGTTGTAGGCTCTTGTGATCTATAAAGATCGTGCATCGGGTGCCATACAAGTAATGTCGCCAAATCTTTAATGCAAACACCAATGCACCTAATTCCAAATCATGTGTGGTGTAGTTCTTCTCATGAACCTTTAACTGGCGCGAAGCATAAGCGATAACCTTCTGTCGCTGCATCAACACACAACCTAATCCCTGACGCGAGGCGTCACAGTACACCACGAAATCATCGGTGCCTTCGGGTAGGGATAAAATAGGTGCATCGCAAAGCTTGTTCTTCAGCAAATGAAAAGCTTCTTCTTGTTTATATCCTCATTCATACTTCTTATCCTTTTGAGTAAGGGAGGTCAACGGTTGAGCGATTTTCGAAAAATCCTCAATGAATCTGTGATAATACCCAGGTAAACCTAGAAACTGACGGATCTCGGTTGGCGTCTTCGAAGTTTCCCAATTCTTGATCGCCTCAATCTTGGTGGGATCCACATGAATTCCATCTTCGTTTACCATCTGACCAAGGAACTGAACCTTACGCAACAAGAACTCGCACTTTGAAAACTTTGCGTATAATTTATCCTTCTTGAGCAGCTCTAAAATAGCTCTAAGGTGTTGTTCGTGCTCTTCCTTCATCCTTGAATAAATCAAAATATCGTCGATAAATACAATTACGAATTTATTGAGATATGGCTTGCAAACTCTATTCATCAAATCCATAAGTACTGTTGGCGCGTTTGTCAACCCAAACGGCATTACTAGAAACTCGTAATGTCCATAACGAGTTCTAAACGCAGGCTTCGGAATACTCTCTTCCTAAATTCGCAGCTGGTGATAGCCTGATCGAAGATCGATCTTGGAGTAGTAACTTGAACCTTAAATGTCACACCCCGACCGCGTAAAACAACAAATCCCGGCGGAATTGTCGGGGAGTGTTGTAACAGAATCATTGTTTCATAACACATGGAAATTTGATGTTTCGTTTTCTTTAAAGATTAACCATTTACATTGTCTTGAAATCTAAACAAACAAGTTAAACATAGTCTATCATTGTTATTAAGTCACTAAGGCCTCGTCCAGTCCTATGTGAGCATGCATCCTAGCAATCAACATCATTCAACAATACCTGAAACATATGTAAAAACAAAGTCAGCAAAGAAATGCTGGCGAGCACATAGGTTTATGAGAGTGTCGGATTCATGGCTAGTTTACATATTGCAACACCTCATTAGACTACAAGAGTCAAAAGTTAAAAACCTTGTTTTGAAAAGTATACTATTGCAACATAATTAACCAACTCAAATCAAGTGGGTTATAGTTTATAAAATCACGTAGCCATGATTCTTAACCCCAAAACATTTATTTAATTAAATCAAATTGTAAAACATCTCCTAAAAACTCGTTAATAAAACTCGCATGGTTTATATTACTTAGAAAAACCTCGTTGTGTGACATCGTTTTAAAATCGTTTAACCAAGTGAACTAAATAATGCCACGGAATGCAATATGATAAAAACACTTATATATAAGAAGTACCAGTGGCGTATCTACCATGCTTTTATCATATCACACCCGTCCCATTATCTAATCACAACCCAAAAACCAATCGTTTATCCAAATCGTTTAACTCATTAAAATCGTTTAATTCATTCTCGTTTTAATTGTGAAAACTCCTTTTCGTCGCCTCGCTAATAACATCCAAACCTTCGCAACTTGAATATCTCGAAACTCGCATTAATAAACCACCAAAGGGTAAATTAATAATCACAGATTCAGTCGTTACCCACCTAACCCACACATAACCATGGGTGCAGTCTGATAACGGGATTTGTCAGATCCTATGGTACCATAACCTAATACTGGTCGGTTCGGCCAAAACTAATGAATGTTATTTGTTATGTAATTACAACCAACAAGTTTATTCACATTATCGAAATCGTTATTAATTTAATATAAACCATTTTAATCATTTTCTAAACCATCGTTAAAAACATCGAAATCATTTAACACATATGAATCACCCCAAAACAATCGAAAACAGTAAAATAGGGGAACTATGTACTCACTTGAGAATGCTTACAAGTCTTGAATAACAACCAAGCAAAGCTAGAGGGATCACGGAAATCAATCGGCACCTAATAAAAGTAACTATGTAAATAAACCGGACCTAAATCGGAAGATGGGATAATATGAGGTTTCATAAACCAAATGAGTATTGGAACTCATATGACATGGTTTAACAAAGCCTACATACTAAATCAAAACCTAACCTAAGTGCTTATGACCCATTACGACTCGTTTAGGTAGCTTACGCTACTTTAACGCGTCGTTCGCGTAAAACGCGTTCGAACCGCCTAACTAGTCCTATGACAAGTATTATATGCCTTAACATGTCTAATAATGTTACCTAGTCAGTTTAGATATAAAAATTTAGGTTTCATGTGCTTAAAATGAATTTATGCGTAAAAAGGGCATTTTGGTCATTTTCCTAAGGCATATAAATTACCTATCATACAACTAACTAAACGAAGTAACCATAAGGTATAACCTCGGAAGGTTATTCCCTATACAACTATGGTCACAAAATATATTTGGTTGGATCCTAATGATCGACCAAACGGGTCAGGTTCGAAAGTCTAAGCGGTTGTTTAGACCGCTTGTCTTACGACCCTATATAAGCACTGAACTAAAAGTGACGAGTTAAACATGTTAAAACATGTTTAACGAAGTTAGAAAACAAGTTTGATATCAAAACAAAGGGTTTTGATACCCAAGAATATTTTGGTTGCAAAATACGCATAAACACGCATTTTGACCGAAACTATGACTCGTCACTACACATAATCAACGTGGTAATCAGTAGGTATAGTCACTCAGGAGTTTAACCATCGTGATTACGCTCACGTTGCAAAGTTCAAACGGACTTCGTGTTGACCAATGACTGGTCAAAGCAGAAAGTCAAACAATGTTTGACTTTAACGCTTGAAAAACGATAAAAGAATGAAAGAATACTTACAAAAGGTCCAAGCTTGAAGATTTGAACTCAATTTGCTCAGGTATGAAGCTTGAGAGCTTCAACTTAGAGCAAGAATGAGAACACATGTGAGGAATGAGTGAAACTTATGTGGGTATTTATAGAATTCCCACAACCGTTAGGATCGTTCCTCGTTTTTCGTGCTTGAATCTTAACCTTACACTTGGGCACATGGTATACTAAACAATGGGACATCAAATACCATCAAATGGTATTGCAAATCTATGATTAAAACCATCAAATTCAGCCAAAATGACCAAATTCAATGTTTATGAGCTGAAGGACTAACGCGGGCCGCGTAAGAATAGGCTTAGGCTTACGCCCCAGGCCAAAGAAGTTTGGCAGAATTACAATTTTAGTCCCTACAGACCTAAAACTTGGTTTTCGATGCATTTTTTACACGTTTAAGCCCCGTTAACCCCATTTCAAGGCTCTAAAATGAAGTTAAAGTATAGGGAACTTAAAATATGCTAAAAAATATCTCGGATGTTGGTTCGTTTGGTCGTACGGTTGCGTTGTTCGGTTAATTACGACAGAAACCGTAACGGACGCAAAAACGATCCAAATTAAGCGACAAATGTAATTTTAGCATGCCAATCACTAAAATAAAATATTTTAATGATTACATAAATTTTTGAAAGTCCGGATACGTTCAGAACGTAAGATATGCGCGAAAATGCAAACTTATGCACTTTTTGACGCTTTTAGTCCCTGTTTGACCAAATAAGTTTATTTTAGCATACCGAACCCCTCAAAGCCTATTTCTAAGCTATGTAAAGGATATTTAGGGTATTTTTAACTTATGATCATATTCCAGAAGGTTCGATACCATACGAATCGGCAGACTTTTGCAGTTTGACGCAAATAGTCCCTACGATCGAATAAACTTGATTTCGACACACCAAACCCTCCAAAACTTATTTATAAGTTATGTAAAGGTTATTTAAGGTATGTTAAGACTATGTCACTGTTCCGGAGTGTTTGTCGCGTTAAACTGATTACGTTTACGCACCAGTTTGCGTATAACTTTCCAGAAAGCGATTTAGAGCTCGAAATCGAACAAGAATTGATATGTGCAAACGATACACATATTTATACAAATCCCAAGTATTAAACACAATATTTAATTGATTTTGTATTTTTTTGATGGCCGTGGAGGCACAGATGTCACAGTCTCCCCTACTTCAGGAAATTTCGTCCCGAAATTTATTTAGAGGAAACTTGTTAGAGCTCAAAACATGAAGTCGAAAAGATAAAACAACACTGGTTAGGGTTCTAAACTTCTAGTAACTTTAAATAACATCATGCTTTCAATGTAAGAGGGACACTTATATACCAGTATATGAAGTGCCATTGGTGCGTCCACCGTACCTCCATTACATTGTTCACGTTTCGTTATTGTTGCCACTATAGGTTCTTACACATGATAAATCTTACTGGGGTTCCTGTGCACTGAATTTCATAAGTATGTACGCGTCCATAATTACGTAATTCCTTGCATAGTCGGCACGGTGTATTTTATAATGTGTAGGGGAAAACCAAATGAACGAACCTGTGATGAGTGTGACTAGACCACCATAGGGTCCTTTTAATTAAATCAATAAATGATCTCTTTAAATAGACCACCAAGGAGTCTTTTCAGTTATATCATCACATGCCATTCTTTACCAGATTCTGAATCAATCTTTTTAACTAGACCACTCAAATGGTCTCTTTTGAATTATGGAATAGTACTTTTATAATCCAAGGGTCTTAACTATTACGTAGAAGCCCATTAAGGATTTAAGGTAGTACCTTTGGATATCCTACTATGAATCCCTCATACGAAGATATGGAAGATTCTACGAGGATTTGGATAAAGAAAATTCGGGTCACACAAAAACATAAAAAGATAAAACATAAACACATAATCATATAATTGTTTAACTTGACCTTTAATTTGTTATCTTTGGAC
This sequence comes from Helianthus tuberosus, assembly GCA_030545235.1. NCBI lineage: Eukaryota > Viridiplantae > Streptophyta > Magnoliopsida > Asterales > Asteraceae > Helianthus > Helianthus tuberosus. Next base: position 74,060,502 of record CM060359.1, read on the forward strand.
ATGGGTATTTAAAGCACACCAGGAATCCAATCCGTGGATTTCATTTGGCACTTTAAACATCTTCAAGAATCTAACTATGAAAATAGGAAGATTTTAATAGGAATTCGGCTTTGTCCTTATTGAATTGTAATGTACGTATTAAGGCATACAAATAATTCAATTAAGGACTCCGATTTGAGCGATAATCATCCACAAGGATCTAATTGTGAAGATAAGAAGATCCTATATGGATTTTGGAATTTGAATAGCAGGAGACGCTTCGAAACCTTGCACTAGGCGTGCTTAAGTCGATACACGAGGTAGAATGCTCATGAAGTTGAGGTGCTAGATATGCCAAGGCAACATATGAAGCAGAATTTGAAGGTTGCGTAATACGAACATAATGCTTTTTGAAAACTATGCATGGGGTTCTTTAGAAATATGTTTAATGTTTTTGAAATCTTACATAATACTTTTCAAATCATACGGTAGATGTATTAGGTAAATATGTTTATAAAAATCATGTAGGATGAATTTTGAAATTATGTATAAGGTTTTTTGAAAACATGAATAGTGCTTTTTGAAATCATGCACTTGATATATTAAGTAAATGTACTGTGTTAAAATTGTTTCCAAACTATATGAAATATTTTGAAATCATGAAGGTCGTTTTTGAAAAATATATACTATGCATGTTGTTATAAAAACTAGAATGTAATGATATGGGTATGAGATCAAAGAATACCCTTAGTTATCAAACCAAGGATTTAAAGTGATTACTCAAAATGTCACTTATTTTCTGTACTTCGTTTCTTAGAATGAAACGAGCACTTAGAATTTTCAAGGAAATCATGAGCGATCACATGAACGAGAGAACTACAAATATGGTTCTTTGGTGTAGGTATCGTAGGGGAATGCCATACACACATGTAACTACACTTGTACATCAGAATTGCGAATAACGATTTTATTTATAAACAAAACCAATTGTTTCAGAGTTCAAGAAAAACAAAAGAAACAAAAGCATAAGATTCAGATTACTCAAAGCAGTAGCATCTTCTAATCAGCCAAATGCTCATCTGTGGGTCAGATTTGCATTGACAATCTTTGGGCTTTTGTTCCTGAGATAACCCGTATCGCCATAGATGTAGCAAGTACCAGGAGGAAAACAAGCTTGAGCAAGGTTGACTTGGGGTTGGTTTGGACCACCTTGGTTTGCGTTGAAAAGACAAGCATTTGCCAGGTGACTGAGTCGTCCACATGATGCACACAGACGACACTGCAGGTAAGCTCGGTGAGGTGCATTACATTTGTTGCACATCGGCGCAGTACTGGCATAAGGTTTCCTTGCAGGAGGTTGAGCAGCTGCAGGATTTGCGATAGTTTTGTTCTGGATAGCAAAACGGCAGGTATTAACCAAATGTCCCCATCGTTCGCAGTGGGTACATTTGCGACATGGTTTTTGATTCGGATGATGACGGTTTCATTGATGCCACCAAGGAGCGGTTCCCTTGTACGGCTTCTTGGCTGGTGGTGCTGCCACCTGGCTAGGTTCTGCTTAATTTGGTGCAACAGCTACGGGATCCTTTGAAGCTTTACGCTTCTTTGACCTTTTCGAAGGCTCGGCTTCTGCTTCCTTTGATGTTTCTTGGGTGGCTTCATCATTGAGACGAGACATGGCGACGGCTAATTCAGCAGTCTTCAGGATTACTTCACCTATTCACTGGGCAAATTTGGTAGTCTGCTCGGACATTTGAGTGTCGCTGCGATGAAGAGACATTCTGGAGGAAATGAAAGACACAGGAGGAAACAAGTAAAATGTTATCGGATAATGACAACGTATAAAAATTGTGATCATTTGTTTGTTACCTAAGGTAAACAAATGAGACGGTGACTAATCAAAGTAAGCGGTCATACTAATGTATCGCGAAGACATGCTTTAGCCTATAAGTGGATACTCACCCCAAGAGTTCCCAGGTAAGAGTGACTGGTCCGATTATGTGGATTTGTACGAACACTCTAGCATTAGACAAAAAACTCAGAGTACAGGCATCCACTCTTCCAGATTGCACGTCTTCACATTATAAGACCCAACTTTGACGGGATTTTGAAAACTTAGAGGGTTCAAAACCTTATAATAAATCATCCTAGAACAGATGATTGGTTTTCAAAGCGGATTTGAAATTTGTGTTCTTGTTGTGGTTGTCACCTAAGGATAAGTGATGGTACTGTTGTAAGATCTAAACACAAGAATTTTGTGTTAGGGTCCTAGGAAGGTTATAGACTAGGTCAAAGCAATACTAATAACCTAATTCCCTATAACCATGAGCTCTGATACCAACTTTTCTGTCACACCCCTACCGTGTAAAACAACAAATCGCGGCGGAATCGTCGGAGAGTGTTGTAACAGGATCATTGTTTCATAACACACGGAAATTTGAAGTTTCGTTTTATTTAAAGATTAACCATTTACATTGTCTTGAAATCTAAACAAACAAGTTAAACGTAGTCTATCATTGTTATTAAGTCACTAAGGCCTCGTCCAGTCCTATGTGAGCATGCATCCTAGCAATCAACATCATTCAACAATACCTGAAACATATGTAAAAACAAAGTCAGCAAAGAAATGTTGGCGAGCACATAGGTTTATGAGAGTGTCGGATTCATGGCTAGTTTACATGTTGCAATACCTCATTAGACTACAAGAGTCAAAAGTTAAAAACCTTGTTTTGAAAAGTATGGTATTGCAACATAATTAACCAACTCAAATCAAGTGGGTTATAGTTTATAAAATCTCGTAGCCATGATTCTTAACCCCAAAACATTTATTTAATTAAATCAAATTGTAAAACATCTCGTAAAAACTCATTAATAAAACTCGTATAGTTTATATTACTTAGAAAAACCTCGTTGTGTGACATCGTTTTAAAATCGTTTAACCAAGTGAACTAAATAATGCCACGGAATGCAATATGATAAAACGCTTATATATAAGAAGTACCAGCGGTGTATCTACCATGCTTTTATCATATCACACCCGTCCCATTATCTAATCACAACCCAAAAACCAATCGTTTATCCAAATCGTTTAACTCGTTAAAATCGTTTCAAATCGTTTAATTCATTCTCGTTTTAATTGTGAAAACTCCTTTTGGTCGCCTCGCTAATAACATCCAAACCTTCGCAACTCGACTATCTCAAAACTCGCATTAATAAACCACCAAAGGGTAAATTAACAATCACATATTCAGTCGTTACCCAACTAACCCACACATAACAATGGGTGCAGTCTGATAACGGGATTTGTCAGATCCTATGGTACCATAACCTAATACTGGTTGGTTCGTCCAAAACTAATGAATGTTATTTATTATGTAATTACAACCAACAAGTTTATTCACATTATCGAAATCGTTAATAATTTAATATAAACCATTTTAATCATTTTCGAAACCATCGTTAAAAACATCGAAATCATTTAACACATATGAATCACCCCAAAACAATTGAAAACAGTAAAATAGGGGAACTATGTACTCACTTGAGAATGCTTAGAAGTCTTGAATAACAACCAAGCAAAGCTAGAGGGATCACGGAAATCAATCGGCACCTAACATAAGTAACTATGTAAGTAAATAAACCGGACCTAAATCGGAAGATCGGATAGCATGAGGTTTCGTAAACCAAATGAGTATTGGAACATATATGACATGGTTTAACAAAGCCTACATACTAAATCGAAACCTAACCGAAGTGCTTACGACCCATTACGACTAATATAGGCAGCTTAGGCTACTTTAACGCGTCGTTCACGTAAAACGCGTTCGGACCACCTAACTAGTCCTATGACAAGTATTATATGCCTTAACATGTCTAATAATGTTACCTAATCAGTTTAGATATAAAAATTTAGGTTACATGTGCTTAAAATGAATTTATGCGTAAAAAGGGCATTTTGGTCATTTTCCTAAGGCATATAAATTACCTATCATACAACTAACTAAACGAAGTGACCATAAGGTATAACCTCGGAAGGTTGTTCCCTATAAAACTATGGTCACAAAATATGTTTGGTCGGATCCTAATGATCGACCAAATGGGTCGGGTTCGAAAGTCTAAGCGGTTGTTTAGACCGCTTATCTTACGACCCAATATAAGCACTGAACTAAAAGTGACGAGTTAAACATGTTAAAACATGTTTAACGAAGTTAGAAAACAAGTTTGATATCAAAACAAAGGGTTTTGATACCCAAGAACAGTTTGGTTGCAAAATACGCATAAACACGCATTTTGACCGAAATTATGACTGGTCACTATACCTAATCAACATGGTAATCAGTAGGTATAGTCACTCGGGACTATAACCGTCGTGATTACGCACACGTTGCAAAGTTCAAATGAACTTCGTGTTGACCAATGACTTGTCAAAGCAGAAAGTCAAACACTATTTGACTTTCACGCTTGAAAAACGATAAAAGAATGAAAGAATACTTACAAAAGGTCCAAGCTTGAAGATTTGAACTCAATTTGCTCAGCTATGAAGCTTGAGAGCTTCAACTTAGAGTAAGAATGAGAAAAAATGTGAGGAACCAGTGAAACTTATGTGGGTATTTATAGAATTCCCACAACCGTTAGGATCGTTCCTCGTTATTCATGCTTGAATCTTAACCTTACACTTGGGCACATGGTATACTAAACAATGGGACATCAAATACCATCAAATGGTATTGCAAATCTATGATCAAAACCATCAAATTCAGCCAAAATGACCAAATTCAATGTTTCTGAGAAGAAGGTCTGACGCGGGCCGCGTGAGAATAGGCTTAGGCTTACGCCCCAGGCCTAAGAAGTTTGGCAGAATTACAATTTTAGTCCCTACAGGCCTAAAACTTGGTTTTCGATGCATTTTTGACACGTTTAAGCCCTCGTTAACCCCATTTCAAGGCTCTAAAATGAAGTTAAAGTATAGGGAACTTAAAATATGCTCAAAAATATCTCGGATGTCGGTTCGTTTGGTCGTACGGTTGCGTTGTTTAGTTAATTACGACGGAAATCGTAACGGACGCAAAAACGATCCAAATTAAGCGAAGAATGGAATTTTAGCATGCCAATCACTAAAATAAAATATTTTAATGATTACATAAATTTTTGGATGTCCGGATATATTCAGAACGTAAGATATACGCAAAAATGTAAACTTATGCACTTTTTTATGCTTTTAGTCACTGTTTGACCAAATAAGTTTATTTTAGCATACCGAACCCCTCAAAGCCTATTTCTAAGCTATGTAAAGGATATTTAGGGTATGTTTAACTTATGATCATATTCCGGAAGGTTCGATACCATACGAATCGGCAGACTTTTGCAGTTTTACGCAAATAGTCCCTGCGATCCAATAAACTTGATTTCGACACACCAAACCCTCCAAAACTTATTTCTAAGTTATGTAAAGGTTATTTAAGGTATGTTAAGCCTATGTCACTGTTCTGAAGTGTTTGTCGCGTTAAACTGATTACGTTTACGCACCAGTTTGCATATAACTTTCTAGAAAGTGATTTAGAGCTCGAAATCGAACAAGAATTGATATGTGCAAACGTTACACATATATATACAAATCCCAAGTATGAAACACAATATTTCATTGATTTGGTATTTGTTTGATGGCCGTGGAGGCACAGATGTCACATTGAAGTTGATCGAAGAGATCATCAATTCTCAGCAAAGGATACCGATTCTTGATGGTTAACTTGTTTAGCTCTCGGTAGTCGATACACATGCGAAAGCTACCGTCCTTCTTCTTGACAAATAGTACTGGAGCTCCCCAAGGCGAGAAGCTTGGTCTAATAATTCCCTTGTCCAAAAGCTCTTGAAGTTGCGTTGACAGCTCTTGCATCTCGGAAGGCGCAAGTCGATAAGGTGCCTTGGCTACAGGTGCGGCGCCTGGAACCAAGTCAATATGGAATTTGACTTGTCGTTGGGGCGGCAATCCTGGCAAGTCTTCGGGGAAGACCTCAGGATATTCCCTTACAACTGGGATATCTTCCAGCTTCGGCTCTTCGACGTCTTTATGCACAATGTGCGCCAAGAGGGCAACACATCCTTTCTACAAACACTTCCGGGACTTCAAACAACTGATAATCCTTAGAGGCGTATCATGCTTCTCTCCATGCACTACAATCGTCTCTCCATTCGCCAAAGGGATTCGGATTATCTTCTCATGACATACGATCTCCGCTCGGTTACTTGATAACCAATCCATTCCAACTACCACATCAAAGCTTCCCAACTCGACTGGCAGAAGATCAAGCGTAAACTCACGCTCTCCAAGTTCCATCACGCAACCTCTAATGACTTCATTCGCTTCTACTAGCTTTCCATTAGCTAGTTCTATCGAGTACGGAATATCTAGCTTACTGGAAACTAACCCAAGTATTTTCTTAAATTCTAAGGATACAAAGCTATAATATGCACCAGTATCAAACAGTACAGATGCAAAGTGTTGGTTGATAAGGAACGTACCCGTAACTATGTTTGGATCTTGGCGAGCTTCCCTAGCTCCAATGTTAAAGACTCTCCCCTGAGCTTGGTTGTTCTTTGGGCAATCTCTCTTGAAATGCCCGACATCACCACAGCTAAAGCAACCTTGTCTGTTCCCAGTACCGCCTTGATTGTTGTTTGCCCCACGATTTCCACTACCAGCTTGGTTTCCAGAACCACCACGATTTCCCTTTCCTCCCTGGTTGTTTCTATTACCATCGTCGTTTCCACCACGGTTTCCATTGCCATTTCCTCTCTGGCCACCATTCCCACGACCAGTACCAACCCAACACGTCTCCTTCGAATGACCATTCTTTCCATAAGTTTCGCACTTCTTAACTCTACATTACCCGGCATGATGATACTGACATGCATTACATTTGGGCAAGGTGCCCAAGTATCCTTTTCCTTTGATCTCAACCCCAGTAGCAGCACCAGTAGCAGAAACTTGTGCTTCAACTGACGAGTTAGCGTCCTTACGCTTGTTGGCATTGCTCGCACGAGTACACTTCTTGATGTTGGAGAACTTGCGCTTGTTCTCTCCAGACGACTCGACATGAGTCTGCTTCTTCTTTCCATCAGAGATTGAGAACTTGTTCAGCCTAATCGCTTCTTCAGTCAATGCCACGCTCAAATCAATAGCCTCAGTGATCGTTGGAGGCTTTGATGTAGTCACCATGCTCATGATTTGGGGTGCCAATCCCTAAATAAAGTGCTCGATTCGCTTGAACTCCGGTTCAACCATGTAAGGAACAACGCGAGATAAGTCATGGAATCTTTGCATATACTCGGCAATCTTAGGACCATCCATCTTAAGATTCCAAAACTCGGTTTCCAATTTCTAGATCTCAGCCCTTGAACAGTACTTCTTACGCATGAGTTCTTTCATCTTGTCCCAAGTCATAGCATACGCAGCATCCTCTCCCAAAGTCTAAACCTGAAGGTTCCACCATGATAGAGCTCCATCTAGGAATAGTCCAGAAATGTAGGTGACCTGGTGCTCCGGCGCACACTTGCTCATTCTTAGCACAGAATCGGTTTTCTCAACCCATCTAACGAAAGCTACAACACCTCCAGTGCCATCGAAATTCAGAGGCTTGTAGTCAAGGAACTGCTTGTAGGTACAGCCTGTACAAGCAACATCATTCACAGAAAGCATTAGCAAACGCACATGGAATATCCAAACGTAACGTAATGTGTCTTTAGTGACTTAAACATTACCATGAGGTGGGTTATTTCCTGAGGTACCTCCGCTGTGTTCAGAGCGCAAGGCCTTGTGTTGTGCGATTGCTTGTGAAATCTGTTCTTGCAGTTCCGCCTCTGTTGTGGGAAACTGATTGTTTCTTCGAGGAGGCATCTTCTATAAAGAAGATTGTATAGGTCAAGTCTTATATATATAAGTATGTAGTATGTGTACGTAATTGCATTTATTAACGCAAGTAAGCATATAACATCACATTCATATTACCAATGTATAATTCAACAATGTATATAATGAGAACATTGCGATTGATCTTTCATAAATCATCGACCACAAATACAGTTACATGTTCTACAAATGTATCGTATCACATCAAAAAGGACTACATGGTCACACCACCCTTGTCCAAAATGTCTATCAGACTACAACAGTCATATACTAAAAAAGTGGTCTCCAAAAGGCTTTGCAAGTTAGGCTCAATAGCAATACTCTCATCAAAAGCAAGCTACATACATAAAACCAAAAACCGGTCATGCTGATGGCGGTGGAGGAGGAGGTGGAGGAACAGAAAGCAAGTTGCGCACATGCGCTAGCTCCTCCTCAAGATCATAAATGCGACGCAACAGATAACTGATCTGCTGCTCAATGGTGAGAAATCGAACATCAAAATCTGGGTAAGGCAAAAGAGGAGCAGGAGGAGTCGCAAAAGGTGACGAACATGAACAAGGTGGAGGACGTGGAATCCTCTCAAGCTCCATAACTCTACGACACAGGATCTCCTGTTGAAGCTGCAATGACAAAAGTAACTCATCCCTCGTGTAACCAGCAAAGTGCGAAGGATGGTAGGGATCAGAAACTGGCATGGTGTTCGGCGAAAACCATATGAGTGGCTCGCCTGGCGGTGAAGAAGTAAAATGAGCAGTAGGTGTATACTGAGGCATGTGAGGAAAAGTTGCTAACACGTGTGGAACACGGCTAGGCTGCTGGCTAGACGGCCTTCCCCTGGACGGGGTGCGGGAATGTCTTGCAAGAAAGTGACAGGTAGGTCGGTGCTGTGAACATCGGACACAATCGGGTGAAAAGGGGCAACGTCAACAGGTGCATGTGTATGTGGAGGAGTAACATGCTCAATAAAAGGGGGTACATCATCATCATCATCTATCCACCCATTGCCGGTGGAAGCGTATTGGGGGTCTATCTGATCGGAAAAAGCAGCAGGATCAGCGGGTGCAGGAATCGGGTTTGGTATGAGCGGTGCAACATTAGGTGTGCCAAATGGGATAGGATCAAGATCAGGCAAAGGCTAAGGAGCAAGTGCCCGCTCGGGATCAGCAGGTATCAGCTCAGGATCAGTGGGTTCATCAATAGGCTGATCGACAGGAATAAAATCATGCTCAAGTCCAGGCTCAACGTCATGTGGAGGAATCGGTGCAGCCGACATGGCTGTGTCGTCATCAGTATCAGGGGTGTAACATCGCAGTCCCACTGCATGCAAAGCGGTGGATGACACAGACTCGAAAGAATCTGGAACAGAATGATTAGAGGAAACCTCAATAATAGGAATCTCAACGAGTGGAACAACAATGACATCCTCAGCTAGAACTCCATCACCCTGGGCATCAACAGGGGGACCATCAATAAAAAGAACGACATCATCGTCAGACAAGTCATCAAAAGGCAAATCCTCGAAAGGAAAGGCCGCAAGAGGCAAAGGGGCGAGGATCGGAGCCACGACGTGCTCACCATCAGGATGTCCGAGGATGAGATGGTCCTTGTCAGGAATAGGAATAAGAAAGGGATCCTCGTCGGGGAAACCATCAGCATGCGGACATCATCGCCAAAGTTGGGCAGCGCAAATGGCTGAAAATCGTCGTCGTCATCTGACATCATCTCTGGGTCACTCTCCGTGTCGGAGGTAAGAAGCTCTGGCTCTGGGACAATCTCATCGTCCGAAACGATAGCCATGGGGTCGACAGTATTAGACAGCCCATTCTCAGACGAAGACATAGTGTCTGAAACAAAACAATCACAACATATGCATATATATCAACAATCATCATTAAGCATGTAAGTAATAAAAATGTAATCACGTATCTATCCTAGTCTTCCCAGACTATCCTACCCAGTCTCCCAGACAGATCTACCCAGTCTCCCAGACTAAGCCGCCTAGTCTCTCAGACTAAACCTCCCAGATTCTCAAACTAAACTACCCAGTCTCTCAGACTGAACCATAAACATAACCCTTGAAATGTGTTTCGTGCCTTTTGTTTGTAAAAATGTTTGTTTCCTGGATCTGGGCGTTTCGTGTATGCAATGAAAACATGTTGTGAAAACATTTTGTTTGTAAAAATGTTTGTTTCCTGGTCTGACTTTTGCGGAAGCGTGATTATGGTGTGACTTTCTTAATACCATTGCATTCAATCATAAAAACAACTGTATGATAAAACCATAGATTTGTCATCCATTAAATAAGTTTAAACATAACGACATTGTTTTAAAATGTAGACTTCAAATTCAAGTTTTTAAAGACCATACAAATTGTTTATGAGTTCACTAAGGACTCATCAAAAGATATTAAATAAAACCAAGGTTTGGAAGACGTGTCTCGTCCAGGAATAAGACACACTGACCAAACCCAAGGACCATGGATGACATCTTTATTCCTAACGCAGCATAAAACTTCCAACGCCTGCCAGATCCACTTACTAATTCCCTGAAATACATGTAGTTTGAAAACATCAACAAAAGTTGAGCGAGTTCATGTGTTTGTTTGTGTGTATAAGTAAACATTTGAAAGTATGTCTGTATGTATGTAAATCCTGGTATGAAAGCAACAAGGAAAACATATCACCAATGGTTTGCAAAGCCATTGATATGTGTGAAGTGATGCAGGAAAACTCAAACCTAGCAGATTTGTCTCCGGGAATAAGACATAGTCACAACATGGGCCACCCTGGTCCGCATGGGTGTGGGCTCGCTACACCCAAATAGATCTATCACTCATGTCCCTCGGTCCTACAACGAGGATTAATGGCCTGAAGTGTTGTACCCACCACTCACATGATCAAGTAGTACCCTTCCTTAGCTAACCATACCACGTATAAAACGTTTGTAAACAGTTGTAACATGTATTTCACCCCCGAAGTTATAAAACTGAAAACAGTTAAAAGAAAAGGGGGACATGAACTCACACTCTTGCGTCTTCAGGTCACAGTAACTCAAAGCTCCTTCGGTGAACACGACTACCTACAACGTACTAATGTTTATCAGACGAACGGGCTGTGCCTTGGTTTAGTATTAGTGTCTTTGAGTTGTGTTTCTTTCATGCCTTTGGTATTATTCCAAGTTATATAATTATTGTCAAAATAATTAATATTTTAACTTAAATTATATTTATTACATTTTGGAATAATTGTTAAACAATATATATTAACTTAATACTTCCCAAGTATTGATACTTGTATTTCCTTCCCAAGGATGGGGGTATCTTATACATGTGTATTCGCATTCTTGTATTTGTATATCTTGCCATGTATTGGTATCGTATTCCGGTGTGTATTTATCGTGTGAAAATACGTATTTTATGGTAATCATTAAGTATTTCATATACTTAAATTTATATTAAACCTTCCGGAATATTATTTCTAATAAAAGTCCACCAATATATATATTTCCAAAATATATATTCAAGAAGTATTACTTAGAAGAATTATTTATAATTTTTCTCTTGGCAAAATATTTGTAGTTCCAAAATAATATATTTTCAACTCTAACTTTAGAAAATATATATAAACTTATTTTTATCCAAAAATAATGTATTTCAAGTTTACTCAAGAAAATATATATTTTTCCCAAAAATAATATATTTTCTAATAATTCCAAGGAAAATATATATATTTATATTTGTCAAAAACGTTATATTTCTCCTTTGTCAAAATATGATATAACTTTGCGATAATCATAAAAATCATATTTTCGTTTCCTTGCGTCCAAAATATTATTTACCAAAATATACTTGTGAATTTAGTTCCGGAATATTTTGTAAGTTACATTTCTTGTTCGGTTTCGCTAATATTTTGTGTGTAACTTGTATATTTATTCCTTGATATTTTGGTAACATTTTGGATTGTAATCCTTGGTATTCTGATGTGTTACATTATTACATGTCCTAAAATAATATAACTAATACACAAAGTATACAAATAATCACACATGTGTGTCTTCAATGTATATATATTCTAAATATATATTTAACCACTTTTGTTTATAAAAACCAACCTCCAATATTTGTATTTTTGTAACCAAAATTTATGCAAAGTTTTTGTAACCATTTATTGTTGAAAATACACTTGTAAGTGTATGTTTACAAATATTTTTCTAAGTGTTTATATTTTTAGAAAATTTTGCCATAGTTTCCACTAAAAATTGAGGTTTCCATGCTTTCAAGCATATCATTTTCTTTTGTAAAATCACCACAATCAATTTACAATCAACTCTTAACAACTTACACTTACCAATCTTGCCAAAATAATGCATATTCTACTACTTCGTGAACTTGAAAGTTTATGAAAAATTGTAGTAACTTGGTAGGGTGTTTAGTAAGTTTAGTTACCCTTTAAAGTGTGGTTGTTTATATAAAAACATCATTCTTGAATGACTTAGATGTTTACAACTTGTAGTCATGTTTTACAAAAATGTTTCTTAATGAAATTTTCTTGTTACGCAAGTGTCTCTACACTTGTTTAATCACCAAAAATGAGATTAGTTTATGTAAGAACCAAGTTTTAACAAAACTTATATTTCTATCTTGGTTTCTTTGAGAATAATCCATGAAATATTTAGATTTACAAGATTAACAACTTACTTTAATCAAGGTTTTTCAAGAAAACATTATTTCCTTCAAGTTCATGCTTTAAGTGTGGATGATCCATCATCCTACAACAATCTCTACTTTCACATCTTGTTAAACTATGTTTTTAATCATGATTTAGCAAGACCTTATGATGATTAACATCACTTCTACAAACAATCAAAGATCAACAAGCATAACAACTTATATTTATCAAGATATCTTCACTAAACAAGCTTATGTTCGTGTTTACTTCATATGATTCTTTGGTGTTCTTGTTGTTTTTTATCATGATTCACTATTAACCACTTAAAATAGATGTAACATAGAGTGTACAAGGATCTTACCACTAGCACAAGGCTAGGGATGATTCAAGTGGAGAAATAAGATGGATAAAAGCAAACAAGAGAGGTCCTTGATCTTCCACAAGCTCCTAGCTTCTTTGTATGACCTCTAACACCTTTGTGAATGCTTGGAATGTATGAGAAAAATCAAATGAAGGTGGATGTGGTGTGGGTGATCTCGACCGAGAGCTCTAAGGGGGTGTAGAGAATTTGTGTGTTTTCTAGTGTGTGTGAGAATGAGAGTTTAGTGCTTTAGGTTACATATATAACCCATGTTTTCTCAATTACCCTTGGATTTTATGTCTAATAAAAGGGAACCATATCCAATTTAATATTAAAATGAAATCTTGAAGTATGGTAGGGGGTATGGCCTATTACTAGGTGGGGGGTATGTAGAGTAGGTTTAATCATATAGTTAGTTTAGGGTAAAAATTCAAGTATATAGTTAGTTACTTAGTTACTTGATATTTTATAGGGTGTTATGATGTTCGGGGATCATAACTAGCTTGGTAATGTTAAAACAGTGCTTCTAGTGTAACTTTGATGTTTCGGGTAGTGTCCGGTTGTTCGGTTAGATACTGATTCGTTAAAGTGCTAAACCTTGCAGTTTAGTGTGCTTTATGTACCTTTTTGTGACACTTTTAATTCCTGACACTTAGGAAAGCAATCAGGACCATTTAACCAAGTTTCTGCATAATATTAATGTGTTTAAATGCTGATTTATGCTGAATTTTGCCGAATTCAATACTTTGGGTGAGTTTTAGGCACTTTCCGGCACTTAAACTATCACCTAGAAAAGAAGTTTTGTGATCCTTACTTCCCTACACTCTATACTAGTGTAGTACTTAGTTTCTGGCTCATACTGGGTCTCACAACACTGTCTATCTATGTGCTGAGTTTTGTCAGCATTTGCTGATTTATCCGTTTACTGTGCTAACTGTGCTTTGTGCATCATTTATGTCAATATGTTTGCATGCAGTAATGATATGACATTATGCAATATGTGATGCACATGTAATTATAATGCAGTAATCAGGAAGCAGTTAATTGTAATTCAGCACAGTCATGAAGCACTAATCAAGATTAATTAATTGTACGGATACCTGGATTTTTGACAGTTGTCACACGCATTACTATTAACTGCTGCAAATATCTCATCAAACACTAAACGCTGCTCATCGGTTAGGCTTCTTAAATTATTATCAAACTCAATGGCAGTAGCGCTTACATCGTACCCAAGCTCGTCAGCAATTAAACGGTTATCTGCTGAATATATTGATTCACTGTCGGGTTGAGGCATAGACGGAAACCGACTTAAACTTGAGTTGTTACGTAATAAGTAACGCTCAATTTCCAGCAACGTTAGGTTCCTTATTTGTTCTTCTGGAAGAGACAAACCTATTACAATTATATAAAAAATGGGTAAATTGCTTTTTGAGTCCCTGTGTTTTAGTGGTTTTAACTAGTTGAATCCAAAAGCAAAAAGTTTAACGACCTGAGTCCATATAAGCATTTTCATTAACCATTTGAGTCCTTTTGGATCTAAATTTTAACCTTTTGAGTCCAATTTTTTGGACTCAAATCGTTATAAAATGAACAAAATTGGACTCAAAACGTTATAAAATAAATGGCTAGGGACTCAGGGCGTTAATTTTTTTGATTTTGGACTCAAGTGGTTAAAACCACTAAAACACAGGGACTCAAAAAGTAATTTACTCTAAAAAAATTATTAAAATTCTTATAAATAAAAAATGAAATTAATAAACACTAATATATAAGACATAACTGTGAAAATATTAAATAACAATTTGCGTACCTTCGATCCTCAAAAGCTTTTGGCGATTGTATAAAATACCATCCGCAAGGTACTCCCATGTGTTTTCCCAAACATGTTTCGGCCTTGATAATGTATTAGACGCCAACATTGTAGCAAACAGATTACGAAGATAGTATCCTGAACCTGTGTAATACGCCTCTTTGATAGCTTCAATATACTCCTTGTCATCGTCTAAAAGGCCTCTAGCGTAGCACGCATCTCTAAATGTTGGGAAGACTTGTCCATTCACAGTACGAATCTCTTCAAAAGACTTAGGCCCTTTTACCTTATTAAGAAGGATTCTTAAAAAGTAAGCCTCGCCCATAGAAGGATTAACACAGTGAATTCGACCAATGGTTTTGCCTATTATCCGTTTATCCCATATCCTTTCCTTCACCTTCCAAACAAATTTAGTTAGGAACTCAAAGTAAGTAAGGCTGCGCGCCAATGGATCTTGTTGGTTCTTTTCCATCCACCCCAAAAACATTGTAGAAGCAACAGATGGTTTTTGAAGAACACTATCAAGATCGTCATCAGGGCCGTATACAACGTTTTGTTTATCTGGTAGATGAAACGGAAGCCTGATTACGGATGGATACCGATAATGAACATCAAATGCAAAGATGCGCCATGAAGCTTCGCAAGCCGATAGATATCTGCAATCATAATACTCTTTGATTTCATCTTTACTATCTTCACGATGACCTTCATCGGCATTTTGTACAAAACCAAATTCTGCCCTATCTGGTCCTTTGTTAATGTATTTAAACAAATACTTTATGGACGCAGCCTGGTTACACCATTCGACGTTAATGTGTGCCTGATAATGTCTTAAAAGGGTTTTGCTATACGGAACCACGCTACTGTTATCAAGCTGAATACCAGATTTTTCAACAAAAAATCCTGAATCTGCTCGTCTATATACCAGATAACCATTCGAATCTAGAGTAGTCTGCTCAGAGAACTTCTTAGGAAATTTCTTCGAACAACTACCTTCTACCATACACGGACAATTTGGTTTTGCAACACCACAAGGTCCGTGAATCATGTAGTCGCTGACAAGAGTATACAGATCTGGATCTAAGTTTTTGTCAGATATCTCGGCAGAAATAAAGTTGTCAACATGCTCAACCGAAGGAAGCTTACTTTCGTCATTTAAGAACAGACAGATATGGGCATGCGGTAGACCTCGTTTCTGAAACTCTATCGTATACACAACTGCAATAGGATAACTAATATTAAAATACTAATTTTTTAAGTTATGGTTATCAATGTAGCAGACCACAAAAACTATAATAAAGTAATTCAATTAAATGGATGTTTACCTACCGATGCGTTGCCGAATAAAGATTTCTCTCGCAAGTCTTTCATTATAGCGTCAAGCTTAATTTTGAACAATCGGCATAAAATGACCGGTCTATCCTCCGGATTAATGTTCTTGTCCTTCAGAAATCGTTTAATCTCCGGCCATTTCGGATTACATGTTATCGTAATGAAAAAATTGGAGTAACCAAACCATTTACAAATGGCCATCGCATCATAATAATTCTCCCTCATATAACGCGATCCTCCGGTAAACGAAGACGGTAGTAGTACGCGTGTTCCAACATTTGACATATCTGGATTACCATTTTGTCCAAACTTTCTAAGGTTCTCATATGTCTCATATCTCATATTATTTTGCTGTAGACGTATGAATAGTAATCGTTCACTTTCAATCATCGTAACGTCAACCAAGAACTGTTGCAAAAGTCTTCGAGCATTGAGAATCAAAGAGAAATGATTGACTCTATCTTCAACATGGTAAGCAAAATACTCTCTCATTGTACATTTTGACTCTTTCTTCTTCGTTGATGCCCTTCCTTCTCTATGAAGAATATCAATTCGGTAACCATCTTCACCAAAAGGGAAAAGCAATGGATACTGAAGCGCGAGATACGATGGATGAAGCTCGCTAATACGCTGTAGACCATCTTTCTTTGACTCAAAAACTACATCACGATTATCAAGAGCATCCTCAATGTCTCCAACTATAAGCGCAGCAACTTCGGACGACGTCGGTAGGTTGTACGTACGACCATCTTTAGACCTATTTTCCTTAAGCCGTAATTTTAGGTCAACATGAGGATTATCAACCAACCGATCTCGTACACGCCTATAAGTTTTCACCAGCAGATTATTTGAATCTAAAACCACCTTAAGATACTGTATGAGTTCAGTGTCAAGTAAATAAGATGTTGCGAAAGCTGGTTTCTTTGAGTTACTATAATGCAATTGTAAGACAAAAGCGAAAGTATCAGTAAGTGTGTATATAACATAAAAGCAATAATAAATCAAATAAAGAAATAATGAAATGGTTTCAAGGGATACCTAACTACGGTTTTCCGATTACATAGTTCATTATCTGTGTCGAAAATGTAAAGCTGCGCAAATTTTGGTACAACACCTTCTTTAGGAAGAAAACTTCCCAATGAATGATAATTCTCGCCACTAATTCGGTATACATACGGAGCATTTCCTCTATTGATTTTTGAATCAACTTTACCACCCATTGAAGTGAACGCAAACATAGAATTAAAACGACGAATATTCAGTAAGAAATGCTTGCTCTTGTCGTCTAAACTCTTGAAAAGTTTTTGATATTCCTCACACGTCTCTTTAAAATCTGGAAGATGTGCTTTTCCATAACCACAACAAAGCGTGTAACTTGTTCTTCCTAAGTAAACCCTTCCTTTTCCGGCTTCAAATTTCCACGGCTTAGCGTTACATACATGACACACAACTACTTGATCACCATGATCCAAATAATCTATTATACAAAAATATAAATATCAAATTGTGATCATTGTTACGAAAATAATATAATGAGGTTCTTCAAATGAAATTTAAAGTAGTGAGTGTGTAAGCTACTTACTATTAGAAACTCCTTTATATGGATCTTCAGCTAAATGTTTAGGAATGATAGGATCGTCGGAAGATAAGTAACCATTGGAATAGGATATAACGCAACGACCTTTATTAGACAACCTTTCTTTACCTCTACGTATCGGCTTCAAATTTGATCTTTCACTTGAGAGCAAAGGTTGATTTATTGAATGTGGAGTTGATGAAGTTCTGTTTATTTGGAATGTAAAACATGGACTCATATGAATATTGACATTGTCTTTGACACCTATACATTAATAGCAAGGAAATAAAATAAAAATGTCAAAATCATAATAAACAAATCTGAAATCCATAAAAAAATACCACCAACCTGAAGTAGATGCTTCATACGGACTTGTTGAAGGTGTGGTTGGCCAAAAACGTCGATCGATGGTATTCATATAAGACGATGAACGAATTGGTGTTACGATCGGGCATTCATTTGTATTGGAGGCTGAAACATTGGATGACCGAGTAACATTTTTTGAAGTGGAAGATTTGTTATTCACATTACGTCTTTTATTATCTAAATGTAATTTCCTAAATTTTCTTCGTTCAGCTGATTGTTGATGATCAACATCATTAGGAGCAACTGAAAAAAAATATGGATATCTATAAAAAATCAAATCATACATTAAAAATTTTATTCCTGTCTAAAAAACTAAAGAGTTTACCATTTGTAATGTCAGACAAAGGAATTCCTCCAGAATCAACTGCAACGTTGATAGACCGAATCACGTTCTCTGAAGTGGAAGACTTATTATTGGCATTACGGCTGTTGTTATCCGAATATACTTTGCTAATTTTTTTCCGTTCAACAGATTCTTGATGCTCAACATGATTATGAGGAGCTGAAAAAAAGGATGCACGTCCATTAAATATCAAATTATAAATGAAAAATTGTATTCATGTGAAAAAAATAATAGAATTTACCATTTGTAATATTAGACAATGGACTTCTTATACTTTCAACTGCAACAAAAAAAGATCAACTTATGGTATGAAAGATGTTTATGTTTTATATAATTAGTTATTTTAAGCAAAACAAACTCATAATCATAATGAACAAAATTTAAATATATAAGTAAATAAGACCAACCTGGAGTATACGCCTCAGACATACGTGTTATAGGTGTGGTTGGGAAAACACGTCGATCCATTGTGTTAATATAAAAAGATGAACGAATTGGTGTTACGACACGACATTCATTAGTATTGGATACTGAAACGTTGGTTGACCGAATAACGTTCTCAGAAGTGGAAGAATTATTATTGGCATCACGGCTTTTGTTATCCGAATATACTTTCCTAAATTTTTTCCGTTCAGCAGATTCTTAATGCTCAACATGATTATGAGAAACGGAAAAAAAGGAGGCATGTCCATAAAATATCAAACTATAAATGAAAAATTGTATTCATGTGTAAAAAATAATAGAATTTACCATTTGTAATATTAGATAATGGACTTCTTCTATATCAACTGCAACAAAAAAAGATCAAATTACGGTATGAAAGATGTTTATGTTTTATATATTTAGTTATTTTAAGCAATACAAAGTCATATTAATAATAAACAAAATTTATATATGTAATTAAATAAGACCAACATGATGTATACGCCTCGTACGGACTTGTTAAAGGTGTGGTTGGCAAAATACGTCTATCCATGGTATTGATATAAGAGGATGATCGAATTGGTGTTGCGACACGGCAATCATTTGTATCGGATACTGAAACGTTGGATGACCGAATGACGCTTTTTGAAGTGGAAGATTTATTATTTGCATTTCGTCTTTTATTATCCAAATATAGTTTCCTTAATTTTCTGCGTTCAACATAGTCTTGATGCTCAACTTGATTAGGATCAACTGAAAAATAAAATGCATATAAAAAATAAAACAATTTATAAAAACAAAATTAGTTCATGTCTAAAAAATTGGAAACATTACCATTCGTAATGTTAAACAAAGGACTTCTACCAACACCTACAACAATTTACGTTACGTAACATCTTTACATATTATATGATTTTTTTATTATATTTGTAAACAGAAATAAGAATAAAATACGTACTATTAGAAGGTTGGGCGGCAGTAGGAAGTGGAAATGAAGGTAACGTTTGAGGCTTTGCACGTTTAGGCATATCCTAATATTGTATCATATAGAACATGCAAATGAATTAAATTAGGTATTACAATAACTTAAATGTATAAGTATAATACAGAAAGATAACACTTACGTGTATGAGAAATTACGAAACCTCAAACTTCAAAAATGCATGAATGTCGTGAGAGGGTGTTTTGTTTTAGAATTGTTGAACCTTTAGACTAAAACATTGAGTGTGTATTATGCAATAAGAAGAGAGGTTCTTATAGTATTTGAGTGTATTGTAAAAAAAGAAACTTTAAAATTTAAAAAAAAATCGGTTATAAGTTTTAAAAAGGAAACAATTTAAATCAAAATAATTTGGAGGTAAATCTATAAAAAATCTCGCTGATTTTATTGTGAAAAATTAAAGATTGTCGGTTATATAAGTTAAAAAAGGAAACAAATTCTTACCAATTTTATTTGTTGGTAAATTATTAAAAAATGGCGGGTTTTTTTTTTTTTAAATTCCATATTATAAGTTTGAAATTATTGAGGATTCTTAAAATATAGTTCTACTAATTATATAATTAATACAGTATTTAAATTAGTTAAATTAGTTAAATTAGTTCATATGAAATATGTAATTGCTATTTAAAGATAAAACCAAAGTAATAATATTTTTTAAAATAATACTTTGTAAAACACAAAATTTATACATGCATAATCATTTTTTGTCTCTATATTAAAACTTGACAAATTTGCAAAACAATAAAACAAAGATAAATTAACCAAAATATAAACCTTAAAGGAGTATAACTCATATGCAATATTCCAAACACAAACAGTACTTTGTTCAAAAACCAAACAGTAAAAACAACCAACCATAGCAAAAATATCCAAACCAATCAAACATCCAAACCAAACCAAAGAATCAAAATACGGAAAACAGATAAATTGTTTTTGCGACACATACTTCAAACATGAACTACTTTTCAATCTTTGGAACCAGGACGATGGTTTCCTCACCATCAATTGCGACATCTGCGAATAGCCTTTTTAACCTTTGTTGATGATAGAGACGTGGTTTCTTCAACTTCATACACCTCTGCAAGGTTACGCTTCAATTCCGCAGACGAAGTCTTTGAACAATCTTTAGATGTGCAATCGGGTGTGAAGTTATCCCCAATAGAATCCACAGCCTCCTGTATGATATATTCAACATTAGAAATTAAAATAAATCTTTTCAAACTTTGGTATTTTATGAAATTAATTTAAATTTCATACCTTTAGAGCAAAAGGATTCTGAGTTGATAAATCGCTAAGTGAAACATCATCAACCGGCTCGTCCACACCCTGCAATTCATAAAATAATAAGGCTAGAGACAACAAAAATAATAAATTTCCTAACATGTCTTTAATTAAAAGGTTGGGATGACTTAACCTGATCAGTTGGAATTCGTCTCTCCAAAGATTCAATTATGGCCGGATCATTCACCAAATTATGAACAACATAACCATCAGTATGGTTGTCAATATTGAATTGACCAACTTGAATCTTGAAAGCATACTTTTTATCATTTAAAATTTTAAACTGATAGGGCATGGTTTTCTCTTCCGAAGATGCCTAAAATACATGAATTAAAATTTATTGAAAACATCATAATCAGATATCGACATTACTAATATGGACCATATATAACAATTTAAAATAAGACTGATGTAAATTAATTTACCGTTCCACTTTTGACTTCTCAAGCAACTGAATTGTAGTCATGCCCAACATTTTTCTGGCTTCACGGTCAAACAAAGTCAATGACGCAATAGTTGCAGAAACTTATACTCTGATCGGAATCCTAAAACTAAATGGACAAAAAGTATTTCACAAAATATATTCAATTAACATTTGTAAAGTAGAATAATATAAGCAAAACGATTATAAATTAACAACAAATATAATTAACTTACATTGGTGTCGCACTAACAACCACTTTAGGACATTCAGGATTTGAGCAAACCAAAACCTGTTTAAACTTGGGTTCCTCAGCACCGTCTTCAGCCTCATCAATGACCAAAGTTGTTTCCACCTTTCGGTTGCACTATTCACATCCTAGGTAATACCAGTCATCTTTATCATCAATACCCAAGACCGTACCAACAACTATGACCTCACATGGCTGAAATTAAATGTAGGAAAATAGATATTGTAAATATAAATTGATGAAAAAAGTGTATTTAATGTATTTATTTAAAATTAGATACATACCTGTTCGAATAGAGTAATATCACGGAAATTAGAAGACTGATGCTTAACTAAAAAGTCATCTGCAACACTGATGCTTCCAGATGAACCAATTGATTTCTGACCATTAAAGGATGTTTTACATATCTTCTCCACAAACCTGTTTACAATAAAATAAGAAATGAAAAGTTTAACAACATCAATAAGTAGTTCATATTAATTAAAACCCTATTTACTTGGTTTTGAATGACCGAATCTCCTCTATGTTAGCATTGATAAACAGTCTTGTTATATGGAAAGCATATAAAAAATTATGTAAAATTAACAAAGATTAATATCAGTTAATGGATATTGAATTTTAAAAATCATATAAAAAATTATGTAAAATTAACAAAGATTATAAACAGCGAATACCTTTATACTTGTTGAAACTACCAAACTGCACAAGAAGAACAACATGGACTTCCTCTTTATGGCTCTGAATGTAACCAAACATCTCATCACAGTACTCGTCCCATAAGGTGCAGTTTAACTTGATACCCCTACATAAATAGAAATTAAAAAAATCAGAGGGTATCATGAAAGAATAAATATACAATACTAAAGTTTCAATGAATTTAAAATTGCTAAATCAATAAACAGACTCTTCATCCAACAATTGCAAGTTCATGTATATGCTATCTTTTCCCATCTTCGTTTTGGTCGCTTCTGGTTCAGACCATTCATCTACATATCCAATAAAATCTGTAAAAAAAATTGATTAAAACCAAATATACCCAGCACAAAAGCAAACATTTAAAAAAACTATATTTATATATTAAATTAATTTCCGATGTGGTTGTTATATATGATGAAGTACAAACCAACTCGATAGTTGACATCGACTTCACCGGCTTTAATGGACTCAAACGATGCTAACCGGATACCGTATACACTTCCATCAAAGTTCTCACACTTTTTAACAGATGTATCAAAGTTTAAGCTAATAGCATGTTGCTTGTCAAAGTATTTGAAATTTGACTTAATCACATAAAGTTGAAATTTATAATGTAATAAGACTCATTTTCATTAAGCAAAATTTCATGTTTTTCATAAACTTGTTCCAAACAGTAGCCTGCATCTTCGTCCCCTAATAAAAAAAAAACAAAATGAAAGTCGTTAATATAAACAGCAAAAAAACTACAATTTTTAGCAAAAAATGACATTTAAACTCTAACCTGCTCATCCATCACCACCATTTCAATAGCAAGGGTTTCGCCTTCTCTCTTTGGATTCACACGCATCCAAAGTCTTAAAACCTTGACCTTTATGGTAAACAACTTCGATCTCCAATCAAGATTGTTTAACATAGTCACATTATTTTCATCCATTTCGATGAAATAGCACCAGAATATAGATGATTGATGATGAAACTGTTTTGAGGATGATAGAAATTGTAATTAGTAAGTAAATATATATACGAAATCAATTAGTTTATTTATGTAAACTTGAAAATTATATTTATTAATAGAATAAATAATTGCCGTAATTATATTATTTTATTTATAGAAATGGATTGACATTTCTTAAAAAAATACAAATCATTAAAATTTTGGAGATATTTAGTTGTATTAAAAAATATGTAATACTGTAGTATTCACATATACATACACAACCTATCGAAATACATACACAACGTTTATTCAAAAGAATCATAAAACTATATTCTACAGGCGTGCATGAAAATGACAAATATTTGCAGTACCACCGAAAACAATAAACACATACGATAAATCAAATTAAGTATTACTAAAGTAAATTTGAAATTTTACTTTTCAACTTTTTATTTAATAAGAGGTGTAAATTACGTTGGATCTGTTAATAATGAAAATTTTAAGAATTTTAAGATTTACTTAAAATTATGATACGATTTGGTAGTATATTAATGTAATATTTTGGTTTAATTTGAGTTTTTTAACAAAGTTAATGGATTAATTAAATGTGGCATGATTTTAATGGTTTTAAAAATCATTGGTTACCTAAAAAACATAACAGGTCAACCTGCGGTTTTTAAAAAACTTCCATATTAAACTTTTAAAATCTGTTTTTACTTTCCAAAAGTAAATAAAACAGCATTAAGAATTTTGATTATAATTCAAATAAAACTTCCTTTTTATAATTCGAAAACTGAAACTTCACAATTAAGAAACAGATTGAAAGGAAATTCAATTACTAATCTACATATTGAAAGTCAAAACTGTTACTATATTAAAATTTACAGAACCAATATTTAATTAAAGGAGATATTTGACAGTTTAAATAAATTATATTTACTTGGATCAGATTTGTATGTTAAGATGATTTAAAAGACTGATTTTCATAAATTAAATTATTTAGCAATGTCATTCGTTGATTTAAACACTTGAATTTAACCAAACATAACCGAAAACTTTTGTTCAATATTTTCCATGCTTTAATTGTACCATAATCTAACAAACACACAATTTCAATCGTTAATCATTTCATTTTCAAATATATAAGTCATAAAGTTGTAGGGAAGTTCATATAAACACAAAAAGGTAGCAAAAAACTTAATCAAAGTCAGGACACAAGCATGCTAAGTCTACGGATGCTAATAGCCACACATAAAAATGGCCACAAAAAGTATCACCAACATATATCAAGTCATAACGATCATCGTAATGACCGCACCAAAAGAATACTACTAATCATTGTTTAATCACAACCTGTTTCTTCAAAATATACTACCAACACATACCATATACCTTCACCAGCTCAGTTGTAAAGCAACATACCTTAACTTTTAAAATATATTATATACCAATTGTTTGTCTCTAACAAACTCTCTCGTACCGGTGACATTGTAGCGCGGACAGCCTTACAAGAACTCCACACCAACAGCCACATCCCAAGTTCGACCTGCGCTGTCCTTGATGGTCAAATCCATCTTTCAATCCAAGCCATGCGTTTGTGCCCACTTCTTCTTCAGACGCTACAAATAAGAATACAAATTTTTATAATAAAATTTCTTAAACACTGGTATTCAAATAATTAGTAGAAATATAACCAAAAATTTTACGTTAATAGTATGAAGAAGTAAATAATAGAAACTTACAAAATGATTGTCAACAACAAAAGTAATCGGTACTTCGTCATCATCACTCTGTTCAATACCAAGTGCAGCAATCGGATTAGGCACTTCATCATCAGACACTTCAACTAACTCATCAGTTGGTTCTTTTTTGGTAACACAGAGTTCAGGTGGGAAAGTTAGAAGGTCAAGCTTACAGCTAAAAACACTCAAATCGAACGTCCTCTAATCAACCATTTCAAAAACTAACAAATGATCATCCGTTATCGACATATCCTTCTTAATTCGACTCCAACCTATAGTAATGTAAAGCTCATTGTCAAACACATCCATCCGAACAAACCATTTACGATTCCCAGCCGACCGCACCACAACAGGATATAAAGTACAGGTATTCAGCATCTTGTGATGAACAAACAACCTGTTCACATACTACACATAGTACAAAACCATATATCAGGATCGATGGTATACATGGCATAAAAAACAATGTATAATTGCAAGGATAAAATAATATAAAACTGTATATGTTCAAGTACCATGCAGTTGTCTCGGTCTTTTACATTTACAGGTTTATAGTAGAAATAGTCAGAAGGTGCAAGAGAAATATCTTGATAAAAGTAGAACAGCCGGAACGAAGATAAAGCTTCTTCATACTGGAAAACAACCCACGAATTGTCTGGTAACTACAATGACGTGACCACATCCAACCATCCGTTGTAAAGAAAGTAGTCGCCTGCAAGGTTCATCACTTTGACTTCAAAGATCCTCCCATCGAGGGTCCAAATGACTGCATTTTTCTCTGGATAAGCAAAAGTCTTAATCCAGTCACCATAACCAGCAGGAAGTTTCTGTAAAAGGAAAAGGCAAGTATCGTTAATGGCAATTATAATATCAGTACTCACAAAGTCTTATATTAAAGAACAATTTTTTTAATGCTTATAATATCAATACTAACCAACGATTTTTTGTCGTTCTTCCACACACGGGAAGCGAATCTGTACACCATCTCGCCTTTAAATAATGTACATTAAATGACAGCATAATATATAATTTAAGTTAGGATTAATAAACCAACGTATATAACATTTACAAAATAACAGTTCAAATAAGACTTCCATCTAAAGACTGTTTAGTATAAAAAAAACAACAAAAATCGGCGTTTCACTTTCAATATTGAGTATCCACAGTCAATGTGTTCATCTAAAACACAAAACAAACAATCCATATAAATTCGCTTTTCAAATAACATTCATTAACTTATAACCATAAAAAACAAAACATAATCCATCAAACACCATAATCACTTACTTTATACACTAAAGAACGAAATCTTGTACACATAAACAACATAAAATGAAATTTACACTTTCAATATTGAGTATCGACGATCAATGTATTCATCAAGAGATGGAGTAAAAAACAACATAAGACTTCCATCTAAAGACTGTTTAGTATAAAAAAACAACAAAAATCGGCGTTCCACATTCAATATTGAGTATAGCCAGTCAATGTGTTCATCTAAAACACAAAACAAACAGTCCATATAAAATCGTTTTTCAAATAACATTCATTAACTTATAACCATAAAACATAGTCCGTCAAACACCATAATCACTCATTTAGAACACTAAAGAACAAACTGTACACATAAACAACATCAAATGAAATTTACACTTTCAATATTGAGTATCGACGATCAATGTATTCGAGTTTCGAATCATATAAAAAACCAATATAGAGCATCAATAACATCAAAACGGCTGATGATAAACAACAAATAACATGTATCAGTCAAAAACATGTATCAGTCAAACAACAAAATCGTGTATTACAAACCCTAACGTTGAAACTGTAAACAAAACCAACATCAATCGGGGTTTAAATTTCAACAATAACTACAATAAGGGGCTGTGTTCATCAAAATATGGAACAAAAATAATAGAATCAAACCAAACGAAATCTTGTGCCAAAAAACAATAACAAACATACAATCTAACATCGATATTTAACTAACATTCAATCACTAAATCAATATTTAACCCTGACGAATCAAAGCATAGATTAATCGATTATAATATCGTCAATTAAAACCCTAACTATAATTATCATCAATCAATAAGCCAAAAAATAATGTTCAAACTGTAAACAAAGCCAACATCAATCGGGGTTTAAGTTTCAACAATAACTACAAACAGGGGTTGTGTTCATCAAAAGATGGAACCAAAATAATAGAATCAAACCAAACAAAATCTTGTGCCAAAAAAAATAACAAACAGACAATCAAACATCGATATTTAACTAACATTCAATCACTAAATCAATAAATAACAAAACCGTCGATTATTCAATAAATCAATCGTAAAGAAGAGCATATCGGAATCCTTACCGTCGATTATCACTGATGAATAATGAAGATTGATAAAGGCCGTCGAACAGGATCGATTGAAGCGGTGAGAAGAAGAATAGCCGTCGAACAGGATCGATTGAAGAGGTGACACGAAGAATCGCCGTTTAGGGTTTTGGGGGTAATGGTTTGATGTTAATGATTGAATGAGAGAAAGAGAGAGATTAAGAAACGTACAAAATAAGCTTCCCAATCCTTTATTTTTAGCTATGCCACATGTATGCTTAGGTGTCAGCTTATTTGGCATCAACCATAGGGTGACATGTGTCTCCCAATGGTTTCATTTATTATAGATATAGATTAACGTAGTTTTATAAAGGTAAATATAAAAGTGGTGGACAAACAAATGAGGAGGGGAAAATTTGTTGA
Organism: Helianthus tuberosus; assembly: GCA_030545235.1. Taxonomy (NCBI): domain Eukaryota; kingdom Viridiplantae; phylum Streptophyta; class Magnoliopsida; order Asterales; family Asteraceae; genus Helianthus; species Helianthus tuberosus. Next base: position 74,088,347 of record CM060359.1, read on the forward strand.
GCAAATTGATTCAATAAACTTATAAAAAAATATTCTAGTTATTAAGAACACAACGGGACCTTCTCCTTCAAATCAGATAAACAAAGAAGGGAATCCGTTGAGTTCTTACGCTTTCATGTATACAACTCAATTCATCTGATTACCACAGGTACAAACCCAATCCGGAATATGAACCATAAAAGAAAACGCATACTAAACCGATCACAAGAATACCAGCTACAGTACCTATTATCCAAAGAGGAATTCTTCCAGTAGTATCGGCCATTTACGCCACTTACCTCCACATTTCATCAAGTGGTCATGCTAGAGACATAAACAGTCATGGATAATTATGAGATGAGATCCTTCCGAATGGGCTAACTTAGCGAGATAATACCTCGAATGATTAGTCTATTATTTTAGTTCTCTCTCATTTTCTTAATTGACGAAATAATTGGAAAATAAAACGGAAATAAGAAAAAGTATTTAACTTTTTGTAATAATAAAACCCGTTGAATAAATAAGTAATTCAATGAAAGCTCATAAAAGTGAAAAATCTCAAAATTTTATTAAAGTTGGTAATGAATTTAAAAACATTCAATGTTTTATTGAAGATCGGTTGGTCAATGCTTTTACAATTTTTTACAAACTAAAATGTTTTGTATATTGTTTGGAAATTCCAATTCCCATGCGCAATGTAGCAAGAAATATGCATCCATTAAACCATATCTAGTCATAAAGCCTCTTATGGAGCGTTTTGCGACAAGTGTCAAAAAAATGCATAAAAAGGGCTTTATGGGCTTTATATCACAAGACATTGTAGTCATAAAGCCCCTTACACATCATTAATCAATTATTAATTTTCAGGATTTTTATAATTAATTTCTAACTTTATAAAATAAAAAAAAACAATTTCTAACTACTTGCCTCAGACATAAATGATCCAACAAAGTGATTTTTAATTTTTTTATCTTTTATTCTTTTAGATAATATCCTCTTTTCGGTCATCTTCTCCGATCACTTCATCAGAGATTCCGACGACCTTCACGCCGGCGTCTTCTTCTTCACTTCATCGGCCGACAAGGTTGGCCGGTGAGATTGGTGTGTTGCAAGTTTTTATTTTTGTTTTGTCAGTTTATTTTGATAGTTGTTGGTATAAAAACAAAAGTAAACGACAATCTCACTAGCGCTATGCTCTTGGCGAGGACCCAAAGTCACCAGCCCATAGCGCCGACCGTAGTGGTGTGGCGCGGTGCTATGGGGCGCTATGCTCGTTTTTGCCGTGATATGAAGCCCCACTACGGGTGGCCTTACAAAATAAAAAAGTTTAATCGTAATGATATTAAGTTTAGTTACACAAAAGTTGTTTGATATGTATATATAGTAAAATAAAAGAAAAGTCGTCGATTTCGCAAATCATAAAAATAAATAGCGCAATGATATTGTTCGGTCGGTATTGATTTGATTCTGTACGGTATCGGTATTTGTTATAGTTTACGATGCCAAATGATTACTTTATTTTAAAGGGTAGGGATAGTGTACAAAGTGTCTAAAGTGTGAGAAGTGTAAGAAGTGTTTTAAACCATTAGATCTTTGATCTAATGGTTGAGATCAATGGGGACCAAATTATAAATTGTGTTTTAATTATTTGGACTGATTTGAAAATTGTAGGGGTAATATGTCTTTGTATATGTTTCAAATTAGGTAACCTCTCCTAAATTCTAGCGATTCAATTTTAAACTTATTCTAAAATCCGAACATTCTAAAAATCTAGAAATATGTAACTGCTACAAGAAATATATAACATTATACATCCATCATATAACACTATATAACACCATATAATACTATGTAACACTATATAACAATATATAACACTATACATCTATCATAGACATGCTACCAGAAAAAATAACACTATAACACTATATAACATTATATAACACTATATAACTCTAAATAACACCATATAACACTATACATCCATCATATAACACTATATAACACCAAAAACACTATATAACACCATATAACACTATATAAAAATATATAACACTATACAGTTCTGAATGGTGGTTGCAGTGTTATATATAATGTTGTAGTGTTATAGAGAGTTATAAAAGGGTTATATGGTGTTATATGCTATTCGTAGTGTTTTATAGAGATTTGTAGTGTTATATAAAACCTTCATTCTGCATCCATCACTATATAATACTCTATAAATTTTCATTCTTCTATCTTCATAATTAATAATTGATGAACGAGATGACACAAATTCGTAGATTAATTCTTAAATCGTATTTCCTATAATAAAGGGTGACGGTTATGGAAGGATATCAATTAATTGAATCAATAAGAAAATTACTTGTTTACCCTTTTAAATTAATTTAGATTGATGACACATGTCATCTCCGTAATATTTCTCACACTTCTTACACTTTTGAATTAATATACAAGATCTTCAATATATATCTTCGTTTTCAGTAAAATTTATATCGTAATGTTAACATGAATATTTTTCAGTACCTTTATCGAGAATGAGTAAAAATCATAAACTTAACACCGTACTAATTATGGTGGTACATTCCATGTAATGCAAAAAATACCGAAACCGACTCGTATTGAAACCAAAAACCAAAAAAATGAAAACCAATATCGGTAGCGGTGTTGTTCGGTCGATATATGTTCGATTCAGTTAAATACGTTATCGGTACAATACCAATACCCAATATAGTTTACGTTAATACAAAATTTTTATTTTTAAACCACTCGGTGTCTGCCCAATGGCCACCGACACCCATACAAACCGTGGGGACGCGGGTTCGACCCCCATGCGGATCCGTTGTCAACTCGGCTTGGGATTTCAACGCTATGCTTGCTTGGTCGGGTAGCGGCTTGGGAGGGGGTATCTCCTCCGCAGTCAGGGGTACCGTGCACTTACCATTTTTATTTTTAATACCACTCCGTTTTCGATAAAATTTATATCAGAATGTTGACAAAAGAAAATAAACATAACTGTGTAATTTTTCTAAGTTAACTAACCCAAGTTTTTAGAAAAAAATCAAATGAAAATATTATCGAAACCGAAAACCAATAAAATGAATGCCAATACCAGTATCGATTTTGTTCAATCGGTGTTGTTTGGTACGATACCTGTACTTAGTAACATTTACATACCAAAAAAGAAAAAATTATTTTGAGTAAAGCTATATATTTTTTATAAAACTTATATCAAAATGTTGACAAAAAAAAAAATTAAACGTAATTAATTGTGTATCTAGTTTTTTTTACGAAGTTAACAAATATAAGTTATTAAAGAAAAATCAAATAATGATAAATTAAATATTATTTAAAGAATTAACAGGAAATTATAAAAATTTCATGATGAACCATGAGTTGGCAAAATTATGATTGGATGTAGCACTACTCATCCATGAAGAACTATGAGGTGGCTAAAAGGTCATTGTATCTAAAAGACTATTTATATTTTTTAATAAGTGTTATATATTAAATAAAAGTTATATTAACTAGGCGTTAAGTGGAATAGCCTAAAATTGGAATTTCTTTTTATTTTTAAAACACTAATAACTTTTTCATATCCTAATATATTTTTTATATAAGTTTAACTATAGAATCAAACATATTTTTTATCTTTAATTTAAATACAAGATTGTTACATAAAAATATGGTGCTTTCTAATTTATATTGCCTTTCATTGAATATAAGATTGTTACATAAAAATATGGTGTTTTCCAATGTATAATGCCTTTTGTAATGTGTACAGTTTTATATGTTACAATCATACCCTTCTATTAATAATTGAGATTTGACACATGTATGCTCTTGTTTCTTCTAAGTGTTTTTTCAATGAAATATTATATTTTAATAATCCTAGCTATTTGCCGTTAACCGTCAATAGTTTTAGCGTTAAAAATAATTATTGGCAGTCCCAACTATTAATATATTGGCCTTCAATGAACCCTGACTAATGGAACCCTAACGTTATTAGTCTCCGGTCGCTTGGAAAAACGTTTTTCGCTTGAAAAAAGGTTCCTAAAGGTCCGATCTAAGGTTATAAAGAGGTTTGGGACGAAAATCTTGAGTATTCTGGCCAAAAAATTAGTTTATAGGAAAAGGGAGTTTTCCGGCGAAAAATGAGTTTTCTGATGAAAAAGAAGTTTTTCGGCGACCTCAGTAATTCTGGATTTTACTAGAAAAAAGTTTCTAAAGATTCGTAATAAGGTTACAAAGAGTTTTGGGATGAAAATGTTGAGTTTTCCGGCCAAAAAGGAAATTTTCGACGACCGGAGACTAAAGGCGTTAGGGTTCTGTTAGTCAGGGTTCATTGGAGGCCAATATGTTAAAAGTTCAGACTGTCAGTGGTTACTTTTGAAGTTGTGAGTATTGGCGGCCAACGACGAAGAATTGGGATTATTAAAATCAAATACTCCTTTGGAAAAAGTGATCGATATATATATATATATATGGGACCGCTAGAATGAGAACCACCTCCAGTTGCAAGAACCACACCGCGAGAACCACTTTCTGGCCATTAGATTAGGGGTGCAAACGAGCCGAGCCGAGCCCGAGCTTGACCAGGCTCGAGCTCGATTAACTTATGAGAGCTCGGGCTCGAGCTCGGCTCGATTAGAGCTTTATTTTCAAAGCTCGAGCTCGGCTCGTTTGTATTTTCTCACGCTCGAGTTCGGCTCGGGCTCGGCTTGTTTATTATCTATTAATTAGTATATTAAATAAAAATAATGTAAATAATAGAATTTTTAGGCTCGCGAGCTCGATAAGTGAAGTTCGAGCTCGGGCTCGTTTACTAAATAAGGATATTTTTATATTCGAGGTCGGCTTTTAAACAAGTTTAAATAAGCTCGGCTCAACTCGGCTCGTTTAGACTAAGGCTCGATAAGGCTCGACGAGCCTAACGAACTTCACATGCGAGGCTCGAGCTCGGGCTCGATAAACAAACGAGCTTTGTTTTGAGGCTCAAGCTCGGCTTGGGCTCGATAAGGCTCAGCTGGTTTCGAGCTTTTTCTCGAGCCGATCTCGAGTAGCTCGCGAGCCGCTCGGCTCGTTTGCACCCTACATTAGATCAAGAAGATAGATGGATGAGATTAAAAGTATTTAAAAATAATATTAAGTATTTTTTGTCTTATTATGTCTTTAATATTTTAATCCAAAATGGTATTTAAGTAAATTACTCTATTTTGGCTTTTTGTCTTTATTGTTTTTTAATTACTTTTTGGTATTATTATATTAGTTTTTTATTTTTTAAACATAGTTTTTTTATTAAGCATTATCAAATTCAGATTTATTTACAGATTTTTACGTTTAAAGTTTAACGTTTTACGTTTTTACGCCCGACCTTTTCACGCCTCGTTTTTTGACGCGCCGTTTTTACACCCGGCTTTTTCACGCGTCGTTTTTTCAACGCGCCGTTTTTACGTTTTACGCCCCGGTTTTTTACGTTAACGTTATTTACGTTTTACGCGTCGGTTTTTTACGTTTTACGCCCCGGTTTTTTACGTTAACGTTTTTTTACGTTAACGTTTTTTTTTACGTTTTACGCGCCGGTTTTTTACGTTAACGTTATTTACGTTTTACGCGCCGGTTTTTTACGTTAACGTTATTTACGTTTTACGCGCCGGTTTTTTACGTTTTACGCCCCAGTTTTTTACATTAACGTTTTTTTACGTTTTACGCGCCGGATTTTTACGTTAACGTTATTTACGTTTTACGCGCCGGTTTTTTACTTTTTACGCCCCGGTTTTTTACGTTAACGTTTTTTTACGTTTTACTCGCCGGTTTTTTTATGTTAACGTTTTTTACGTTTTTACGTTTTACTAAAAAAAATTTACGTTTTACGAACGCACCCAGAAAATTGCACACTCAGGATGTGTCTCAGATACTTTGCTATCATCATTGACGCCTCAAAAAAATCAAAAGAACGAGAGGATTCTTGAAAAAAACAAAGTTTTGGCTTAGATTTTCCGATAATCAGAGGCTGCAAAGGGGGTTGCAGGTTCAAAACCCTACCCTCCGCCATCCTTGCCGCGCCATCGTCAGTTTTTTTTTTTTTTTTTTTTTGCATCATCACAGCCGATTCAATAAGGCACCATATTCAACCGATTTAAACATTCAAAAGGAACAAGAACATCATTCAAACATATTCAAATAGTTTCAAAAAAAAATTCAACAGATTCATGTGAATCAACCCCCAGATTGAAGCAGATAAAACAAACCATCAAGAAAGACAAACCCACAAGATTCAAACCCAGATTCAACAGAATCAACCCCGCATCAAAAACAGAGTTTTATCTCCGATGTTTTAACCCCAGATTCAACAAAATCAAACCCACAAGACAAACCCACAAGATTCAAACCCAGTTTCAAACCCAGATTCAACAAAACAGAAACAAATCGAACCTTTGGGCCAATCATCAAGAATCACAAAGACCCAAAATTCAAGAACACCAATCGTCCGTATCACAGTCGCACCACCATCATTCGCCGCCACCACCGCCGACCTACCACCCTTCACCACCGTCGCCGGAGAAACGAGGGTGGCCAGAGAAAATCGATTGTTTGGTGTGGTGTTTAAGGGTAGCCGGAGAACCAAGGTGGGGCCGTTGCAACGAGGGGGCACCATCACAGGTGATCAGGTGGGTGTCGGTGACCCACCACCACCGTTGAGGATCGGGGTAGCGGCGGAGGTAAAGGCGGTGGTTCGATGCTCGTGGTGGAGGAGGAGGTGTGGTTGATTTTCTTCTCCAACATTGAGATTCTTCATCATCAGATGAAGATGATGAAGATGAGGGTTTATTTGAGGAGAGAGACAAAGGAGAGAGAAAAATGAGATAATTAAAGTCTGATGAGACTTTAAAGGCAGAGAGATAAGACATTGAGAGCAAATTACCATAATAACCCTTATGATTTAAAATAATAGTGTAAAGGTGGCAGAGTCTGATTGGTTGAAAGTGGTTCTCACGGTTCTTACAACTGGAGGTGGTTCTCATTCTAGCGGTCCCCTATACACACACACACACACACACACACACACACACACACATATATATATATAGGATTCGGTTCAATTATGAACCATTATGAGTTGTGTGAACTATGAGGACTCCTACTTACCGCGTGAGTTGGTCTGCCATTTTTTGTACAAACGTAGATGAAAACGTTATAAACACATCTGTAAAAAGAACTTTAAAAAAATTGTCGAGTCGGTAGTTATGCCTGATATAAATTTTGTTTACGGAACGATGACATCACTAATAAATACATCGATGTAAATTTTTGCATGCGACATTTTTTTATTTGTTATTTTTTTTGCTAGAACAAGTGATTATTTTAATATTTTTTTAAGAAACCATTTGGAAGGCCGAATTCTTGTAGTTCTCACATCTCAATGTGGTTCTCATCTTATCATTTTCCGATATATATATTTATATAATTCTTGAAAGAAAAAATTACTAATTTTATTTGTGTTGTTCATTCCTAAAAACTATTAGAGTGAGAAGAACGTAAGTAAATACTTTACTACGGGGCTGTTTGGCAACATCTGAATGGTTAAGTGCTCAACCAGTAAGAGGTCTAAACCATTAATAGCCTCTATAATGCTTAATCGTTCAGAGTCAAATGTCTGACTAATTCAGATTAGAGGTCTTAACCATTCAGACTCTGTATAAATCTTAACCATTTAGATGCAAATCTCTGAACCATTCAGACATATGCCGTGAAACAAACAGTCTGAACCATTAAGTATTGAACCAGTAAAAGGTCTGAACCATTAAGAGGCTCATTAAAAGGTAAACAAACAGCCCCTACGTCTTTATATACAATTTTTTGACAAGTGAGAAGAACGTAAGTACACACTTTACTATGTGTTTACAGACAACTTTTTGCAAGTTACAAACATCTAGGTATTTTTTTTAAATGAGATAACACTCATATCCTCTAGTCCCACTTTTAATTTTACACAAATGTTCTTTATGAGACTCAAAATCCTTTTTTTTTGAAAGGTGTAAATTATTCGCGAATATCGGAAGGTCTAGCATACGTTGTCTTAACCGGGTCCGCGCTAGAGAGCCCCCTCGCACAATAGATCTCCAATTTAAACCCCTCAATGAGAAACTCCTATCACCCAGACTCGAACCTGAGACCTGGAGAGGAAAACTCACTCAGACCCACCATAGATGGAACTTAAATACCCGTGGGCACCACTAGAGCACTAGCGATGGTTGAGACTCAAACCCTTAACCCCATAGAAATGAACACCACTTTACACACCTTGATACCACTAGGTTAGAATCTCGTTTATAAACATATAATAAAGTGATTACTTATTGTCTTCTCCCTTAACGCCACACTGTCAAAAAAACATGCATCAGAGATAAATACGGTAGGCTACCAATGCTTTTTTGAACGACGTATATTACACTAAACCTGTTTTCGGCGGGGCTCGAACCCTTAACCTCAAGAAAAGCAACACCTTAACTCTAATAGCTTTGCCAATTGAAGCCAACCCCCACCCTAGAAGGCTACCAATGTTATAGTCAATCACTAAATTATATATAACTAGGGTTATAGTTACCCGCGCGTTGCGCAGGGACGCAGTTGAAATTCAGAACGTATAGCACACCATTAGAACCGATAAATAAATTTGTAAAATTAATTAAAATTATATATTAATTGGTTATGCTATTTGCTCGTAAACGTCAAAATAATAACAAAAGGTAAAACGATATAGTAAACAACAAAGGTAAAAACAAGGTAAACGAAAAAGAAACGATAGAAACTTGGTCGGCGCTAAATCAAAATATTCTTGGTGTGAATTCAGTAGATATCAGTACGTTCTTTATGCTATGGTATAGTAACCTATTGTAACACCTCGAAAATTCACGTCCTATAAGGTGTTGACACGTGTCATAAATTTTGAACGTGTGATAGAATGTTATGAAAGGACTAAAGTTGACAAACATGGAAAGTATGTGAATATACGTATTCTAAGTGTCAACTGTGAATAAATATACTTCATAATAACCCTACATGATGTTTATAACATCAAACGAATAAATCATGGATCATACAAAGCTAAAAGTGAGAGATTTCAAACTACAGGGGTTAAATGTGTCAACATGTTTAAAGATATACCTCTGAGTGACCTTTTGACAAACCCGAAGCTTTGTAAATGTTAATTATGCTCACTAGAATGCACGATTAAAATTTCATAAAGTTTCGTTAACGTATGAGAAAGTTATGATCAAATTCGTGTGCGAAGGGTTAAAGCGTAAACGTTGGATGTTAGGACTTTTCGGGTGACAACGAAGTTAACCGGGGACCTAACAAAGTGGGTATATGTTTTAAAGCCCTTATAGATCAATATTGAGGGTTTAAAATGCAAGAAATCAAGTGCCTAATCGAATTTTGAAAAGCCAAGGTTCAAATTGCAAGAAATCAAAAAGCTGATCAGGGAGGGCCTAGCGCGACGCGAGGGAGGCCTAGCGTCACGCTAGGGGTCCTCAGATCAGAATTAAATGGGTTTTTCCTGCTGAAGTGCAATCTGCCCGATTCCAATCGATTTTCCACATCTCTTGGCCCCTAAAAACACCCCCTAAGCATCTAGGACACATGTGGGAAGGTTGTGGTGTGTGCTAGACCTTGTTGTCAACACCTTGTGGTGATTGAATCCACTATAAAAGGCCATAAGTGTTCAACATTTTCTTCACACCTTCATTCTGCAATTGAGGAGCCTTCTGGAGCTTCAAAGCAGACCCAAGTCCTTCCTAATCAAGCTTAGGACTTCAGTAAGTGTTCTAATCCTTTCTAAATTGGGTTTAGCTTAGTTTTTAGCTAAAAGTCAAACCGTCGTAATTACGGTTTGACTTCGAGATTAGTCATTAATGGCTCAGTCATATCTCGAATTAAAAGTAGTTATAAGTTGGTATTTATGTGGGTAATAAAACCCCAAAAGGGTTTCCCCTGATCACCACTCTAACTAGTTCAATTGTCGGGTCAAACATGTACTTAAAAAGTCAACAGGATTCTTAAAATGTCATTTATGCATAATTAGCTATCTAGAACATATATAACATGTTTGATCATGGTTATAACTTAGTAATTAGTGTAAGAACATGTCTAAGCATGTTCAACCCGACAATTTCCTGTTTTGACCCGGTTCGGAACCGAAAGTCACATAGTTTGACTTTCACTTTGACTTTCAGTTCTGACCCGTTTAGGCACATTTTAGAAATGCCTCAGAGCTTTAATTGGATTAGGTTACATGTTAGAACAACCCTCTGTGATTATACACCTTGGTTCATTAGTTATCCAATTAATATGCATGTTTCCGTTAATTACTCATATGTTGACCATTATGCCCTTATTACCTTAAAACGTGATTTATGAAAATGTAAAAGTGTAGAAACCTTAAATACTAATATATAAACTTGTATGCAAATTTTGACATCAGTTTGACTTGTAGATTAAGAGTTATGCTCATTATCGCAAAACTAATGCTTTATGTAAATAAAATGGCATAATTAGTGTATAGCCTAGTCAAACATACTTTTTGATATCAAATCTTTTACCCACTGATGTAATATATTATTTTGGGATTTTTAAAGATTTTTAATTAATTTTAGGCTGAGCATAACTCATAGTCGTAGGCTTAATCCGGTAATTGTCAGTTTTGCCCTTACGGGCCATAAAATGAGTTTTGCATATCTAAACGACTCCAAACCTTTTGCTACTGATTAGTTATGATAAATAAATTATTTTAGACCTTCTGGAATAATAAAAATATCAGCTTTAGGTATTGAACCCGTAAACGGCTCCTAATCGCCTTATTTAGCGTTTTAGCGCAAAGTATGTTTTAAAATCATATTGAACATACACGGGTTGATACCTACTGATATATAAGGAAAATTAGGATATTTTAACAGTAAGAAAAGGTTGATTAACTCAGACTTCGTTTTTGAGCTTTTCGGCTTATGTGAAATTACCAAAATACCCCTACGGGGCATAGTTTGGTTAAAAATGATAAATTTCACATATATGCTTTAGCCTACTGTTATAACTCATCAAATTTGAGTATGTTTATTGTTTACATCGGACCTGTAACTCAGTTAAACATCTAAACGCTTTTACAAACTTTAAAATGACCAAACTACCCCTACGGGGCATAGCTTGTGTTTAAATTAGTTCGGGGCATAATGAAAGACATCCTACTGAGGTCCCAACATATTTGAAGCATATTAACTTAGGAAACCTGTATATGGCTCTTACGGATACCCGTTATGCTTATTACGCGTTCGGTTCGGTTTATGTAACAAGTTTACATAAATTAGCCGAAACGGGTCAAACCTTATCGGTTTTATCTCAAAATCCAGAATGTGTTTAGTTTACCCATATTATACAAGTCTCCAGACTTGTCGGGTCTAAATCACATCCTATTTCGGTCTTCGCTTAATCATGCGTTTTGAACCGTAAACCTTTCCTTAAAACTAACCGGTCTAAGTTACGACTTAAATAAGACCCGTTAGGAATTTAATAGGTTAATAAAACCTTCGTTCCAGATTAAGAGCCCCAGTAGAAGTACTTGTGCTTGCTGATTAAGATATACGGCTGAGTGTAAATTGCATTGCTAGCTCAGGTAAATACTTTTAACTTATTTTCCCTTATACGGGCTTGGGATACGGTATTATAAAAATACCGCTTGGTCGGGTGTAGAAACCTTTTAATCGGAGATGATTAAATTGCATAATCCCGTTTTAATCTGTATTGATTGATAACAAATAACATTGGGGGTTAATGACCGTGTCCTGGATATCCTTGGCTCATTTTAAAAAGTGAATGGCCACGACGTAAGCACAAGGTGTAGACATAACACCTCCTGTTGCATATGTATAACGTATACTCACTCGTAAGGGTATCTTCTTGTGAGATTATATTTGTGGTGTGTCGATTAATCTTGTCCGGCTTGTATTGTATAATCACCGGCCCTAAATGTTGGACAACCATGTAAATCGGATACAAGATTTTTATTAATAAAATTGTCCCAAGTATAAAAGATTAATTTTGCCTCTGTGCATTTTAATCAATGTGTCAAGATATTTTGTGCCGTTTGCACTCGAATCACTTTTCAAACTCTTTTTCCAAAATGAGTCAGTTAATTGTATTTACCAGTGTAAACTGACGTATTTTCCAAAAGGTTAAGTGACAGGTACTATGCGTAATTGGCTGGGAGCTCAGGGCGTCACTAGGGAATCTTGCAAGTTCTAGACGCCTAAAGTCTGTTGAACAGTTTTTCTTTTATTGATCCGCCTGTGGATCCTTTACCTTCCGTTGTAATACTTTGACATTACTTATATTCGGAATGTAATATATTTATCTTTTGCTTCCGCTGTGCATTATTATATTGTGTTGTTTGACCATGATGTTGCCAACCACATCACGATACTCCCCCACCGGGCCCACCGGTGACACGTGGAAAATCGGGGTGTGACAGGTTGGTATCAGAGCCAACACTGAGTGAATTAAACACTAGCCTTTTGTGTTTAATCTCAGTTACACAATTGCACAATCTAAACTCCTGAGTCTAGACTTAATATAGGAATATTCTTAATCCTAATCTGGAAATTTTTGCTTCCAATTTTTATATATATTGGATACGTCGCCAAGCGAAGAAACTGTATTAGAAATTCTCCACATCCGGAGCCTTGAAATGCTGAGCTTCGTACCGCGGCCAGGATGAAACGTACAACCAAGGAGAAAGCATTCAGACATAAAATGAAGAAGAAACTCCTTTTGCTACAGATCGTTTCTTTGATAGTCCTTATAAGGACATATTTATCTTTCAGTCCCTTTAAGGACACATTATCCCTTCAAAGACCCGCTTAGGGCAACTCTGTACTTCTATTTTCATATAATGGATTGATTAAATTAAGTTTTCATTCTAAACATGAAATATGAAATGAATGGAAAATAACATCCCTTAGAAGGGAAGTGCCTACGGGCTATAATTAACGTCCTCTGAGACTAAAGACGGTGGTAGCCTACAGCTCCCTGTCAAGAAAAGGTAATGAACTTTGATTCACACCTAAATGCCTCGATCCCAGACGATCATGGCTTATAAATTAAACTTGTCCACGTGACTAAGCCTTTTGTGCTATTACTAAATGCCTCGATCCCAGACGATCATGGCTTATAAATTAAACTTGTCCACGTGACTAAGCCTTTTGTGCTATTACTAAATGCCTCGATCCCAGACGATCATGGCTTATAAATTAAACTTGTCCACGTGACTAAGCCTTTTGTGCTATTACTAAATGCCTCGATCCCAGACGATCATGGCTTATAAATTAAACTTGTCCACGTGACTAGGCCTTTTATGCCATTACAAATTCATAAATTGCCCTGATTCTCTGAAATCTTGGCTTATAAATTAAACTTGTCTACGCGACTAGGCCATTTGTGCTATTATTAAATTATAAATTAGGATTTATGATAAAAATCCTGAATAAAATAAATATCCTTACTTTCCTGCCAGTATTCATTTTAAAGATAATCTTAAAGGTGAAACCTAGCCTACGCGGCCAAGATGGTGAAACCTACTCAAGAGATTCAAATCCTTGTTAACACCTAAGAACGTGTTAGCACTCTCGACAAATGTGACTCGAGAAAATCACAACAGTCATCCTATTATTAGATTCTTCCAATTTTCTTATCTAGCCTAGTGATTTAGAAATCATGGCTTGTGTCATCCTATAAGATGATCACATTATAAACATCCAGTGTCACACCCTGGCTTTGCGGAAGCGTGGGTAATTTTGGTGTGACTTCTTAATACCATAGCTTAATCATACCAAAGCTATATGAGTTAAAAACATGCAAGATCATCCATTAAGTTTTGAAATTCAAACACAATACCATTGTTTTAACATACCCTGACAACATAATCTTGTTCAACAAACTTTACAAACATAACATAGACATGGTTTAAGGATTGTGTCTTGTCCAGGAAAGAGACACATCCCCTAAACCACGGATGACCTTGGAAACTAGTGCAGCGGAAAACATGCCATACCGTGCCAGATCTCGTTAATTTCCTGAAATACATGTAAGTTGAAAAATCAACAATAATGTTGAGCGAGTTCATGCGTTTAGTATGTGCGCGCGAATAAACCTTTGTAATCATTGCAAGTATGAATGTTTTGTAAGCGCTGGTATGAAAGCAAATAAGGAAACATATCAGTTATTGTGTATCCACATGGTCCAACCTGCGGGCGCATGGGAGGGGATAGGACAAGGTCACCACATGGTCCAACCTGCGGGCGCATGGGTGGTGTTACGACAAAGTCACCACATGGTCCAACCTGCGGGCGCTTGGGTGGTGTTAAGACGGGGTCACCACATGGTCCAACCTGCGGGCGCATGGGTGGTGTTAAGACAAGGTCACCACATGGTCCAACCTGCGGGCGCATGGGTGGTGTTTGCTATGCTCAAATAGGCCTATCGCTCGTATCCCTCGATCGTACTACGAGGACTAATGTTCTTAAGGTTTCACCTACCCAATCACATAACCTAACAGTTCCTTCCTTAGCTGACCATACCATGTAAGAAACATTCGTAATCATAGTAACATGTATTTCACCCCCGTAGTTAAGAAAACTGAAAACAGTTAGAGAAAAGGGGGACATGAACTCACAGTCGGTGCGTCTCTACCAAGTGTCTCCAAATCTGAAAGCTGTGCGACGACCTACAAGTGCTAATTCTATTAGACGGACGGCCGTGCCTTAGCTTTATAGTTTAAGTTTTTGGGAAATAGTTAGACAACTATTTCGTGTTTACTTTTTGCATATACTTGGTAGTTAGTCTTCTTCCCGAGGATGGGGGATACGATACATGTGCGTAAGTTACGTTTTAATAATCGAGTGGTAATGTAATTACCGGTGTAACTTATATAGTTATGGTGAAAGCGTTCGCAAAGTTTTGGGATCATTAACGCTTGTAAATATTATTTTCACTCTAAAATAATGTTTATGTAATTTCACAAAATAATCATAAACAGTGTTGTGACAAAACATTTTTATCACGTTAACTTAGTGAAAATCCCACCTCCGAATATTTAGTAAAATATAGTTCTGGCGAAATTTATGTTTTGAAAATATGTCAAAAATAGTTCTAACACTTGTTGTGTAAATAATTCTAAGTGTTAGGTTTTTAGAGAAATTTCGCCAGAGTTTCCTCTGTAACTGGAGGTGGCCACGCTTTCAAGCGTATCATTTTCTTTTTGAAAACAACCCATGATCATCAACAATCAACCCTTACATTTTAACACGCGAAACGCTACCCTTGTCGTTTCAGTTTCAATATGTGGAAACTGGACTGTTTTCGGACGACTAAATAAAATACTTAACCCTTTCCAAAAATTCCCTAATTTTTACGGGTCGTCCTAATCGACCCAAAAATGATTGTATAAAAATATCGGGGTCCAGTTTCTTATCAATAATTTATAGAAAATCGTTTACCGAACTGTGATCAGATTTGTCATATTCTGATCACAGTTTACGGAAAAATTCGTCAAAAATTCCTCGTATGTCCGTTTATCGAAATTCCAGTTTGAGGGTCACAAATACATCCGTGACCATCTTAGATAAAAGTTTCAGGGGCTGGTTCGGTTCGGGTTTTAAGTTGTGATCGAAAACGCACAGCCCAATTTACTGCAGTAACAAACAGCCTTAGCTGCTGTCACGAAAACAGGTTTTTAAAATAGTAACCGACATCAGAAAAATACGATTCCAGCGCCGTTTTCTTCGTTTTTCGAAATGACACGATTTAGGCTTTTGAAATTCCGTTTTTCGAGTTCTTAAAGTCCGTTTACAGCCTGATGAAGGCGGCTGAAACAGTGACTCAGCTTGCTGTTTTGTGGTTTAGATGTTATTAAATCGTGTTATAAGTGTCCGATTAGCGAGTTAAACAAGAAAACAACTTTTATACAAGTTAAAACATTTTTACACAAATTCATGTCTCATGTGTGGTAGAGTTTCACCTTTTAACCCTTGTACTAACCAAACAAGCTTATGTTAAGATCAACGATCTTACCAAACCGGGTTAAATGGTGATCCGAGCTACCACAATCATAGATCGGGTCTCAATAATCACAAATCCCAAATACTACAACTTTTACACAAGTTATAAGCTATTAACCACCATTTTTAGAGTTTTTACTAGACTTTAACGCTTCAAGATGTATGTTTACGATATTTAACCGACGAAATTCCTTTTAACCACTTTAGACAAGTGTAAAAACGAGTTTTAAGTGTTATACCTCTAGCTCGGGGCTAGGGAAGAATCTTGACGAAAAAGAGGTGGATAAAAGCTAACGGAAGTGGTCCTTCGCGCTCCGAGTGCACCAAAGCTCCTAATATGCGACCTTTGATGTGTGTAGATGATTGGAATGCAAGAACTAGAACCGAAATTATGATGGATGGATAGGGGATGCTTGGCCGTAAGCTTTAGAGGGAGAGAGGAGAGGTGTGAGTGTTGTGAGATGTGATGAATGAACTTGTGAGTTTAGCTTAGATCTTATAGGCAAAAATTAGTGGTATTATCTAATGGATCTTGTGCCTTCTTGATTCTAGACAATGGGATTATAATAATAATTCAAGTACCAAGTATTGTCTCCCCATAGTTAGGCCGATTAGGATGGGGGGGGGGGTCTAGTTCGATTTCAAGTGGATGGTTAGGAGGTTTAGTTATGTTAAACCAAGTTAAGTTAAGTGTTAAACTCCGTTAGTAATATATAGCGTGTTATGACGGGTGTTAGGGTAAACAGGGACCCTAACTGGCTCAGAAAAATATAAATAGTGAAAATAATAATATTTTCATGTTCCGGGTAAAGTCCGGTTGTTCGGTTGGATAGTAATCCGTTAAAGCGTTACAAAAGCTTTAAAGTGTCGTTATGGTTATTTTTAGTGACACATCTTGTTTCCAACACTTTAGAAAGTGTCTAGTAGTATTTTCCCCATATTTTGGCACTTTACTAGTCAGCTAAAAGCTGGATTATTTATTAAAGTGCTGTGTTTTGTACTTAAAGTACGTTTTTGGCACATCCAATCAGTGTATCTTATTCCTAGAGACGCAGTTCCACAACCCTTATAACCCTACACTCACTACCAGTGTAGTCAGATATTTGAGGCTCTTAACAGGCCTTAGAGGCAGTGTCTGCCTGATGCTGGTTATATCAGCATGTTCACTGTGTATCCGTTTAGTGCTACTGTGCTTTTTGTGCATCATGTTTGTCACCAAGGTTCAGCATGTAAATAATGTAGTGACAGCAAATAAAGTATGATGCAAGTAAGTGCATGTATCAGTATGCAGGTAGCAGTTTATCAGCAATTTCAGTTAAGCACAGTAATTTAGCAGTAATTAGTCATTAATTAAGTCGTACGGATACCTGGTTTAGTGCGGGTTGTCACATTCTCCCCCCGTTAAATAAATTTCGTCCCGAAATTTAAGTTCTGCTTGTAGATGCAGAGTTCTTAGGAAAAAAAAAAGTGGGGGTATTTCTCTTTCATCCGGTCCTCACGTTCCCAGGTGAATTCAGGACCATGTCTGGCATTCCAACGAACTTTGACGAGTTTGACACTGCTCCGGCGGGTCTTGTTAACTTTCCAATCCGTGACTTCAACAGGTTCTTCAACGAAGTGGAGCGTGTCGTCAATATGAATCTCGTCGGTGGGAATGGCAACGTCAATTTGAGTTGGACTTTTCTTTAGATTGGATACATGAAATGTATCGTGAACACCATTTAGTTCAGCGGGTAAGTCCAACTTGTATGCTACTGTCCCAATTCTTTCCAGAATTCTGAAGGGACCAATGTAGCGCGGACTTAACTTCCCACGCTTACCAAAGCGTGCCACACCCTTCCAGGGTGATACTTTCAATAACACCATTTTTCCAACTTGGAAATCCACATGTTTCCAGTCTGGATCCGCATAGGCCTTTTGTCTGTGGCGAGCGGCTTCGATGCGTTTAAGTATTTGCGCAATCTTGTCTGTCGTCTCTTGGACGATCTCGGGACCAGCAAGTTGCCTATCACCTGCGTCAGCCCAACATAGTGGTGATCGGCACTTGCGTCCGTAGAGGGCTCCAAATGGCGCGACACCAATACTGGTGTGGTAGCTGTTGTTGTATGAGAATTCAACCAAAGGTAAGTGTTTATCCCAGCTACCGCCCAAATCCATAACACATGCCCTCAGCATGTCTTCCAAAGTTTGTATCGTTCGCTCGCTCTGGCCGTCAGTTTGCGGATGGAACGCAGTGCTCAGATTCAACTGTGAGCCAAAGGCTTCTTGGAAAGATTGCCATATTCTTGACACAAACCTTCCGTCTCTATCAGAGATGATTGAGAGAGGCACTCCATGACGTGCGACGATCTCTCTCATGTAAATTTCCGCAAGTTTACTAGTACTGTCTTTCTCCTTGATCGGCAGAAGTGTGCGGACTTTGTTAGGCGGTCAACTATCACCCAAATCCTGTCATGGCCTCTTGGCGTTCTTGGCAATTTAGTAACAAAGTCCATAGAGATTTGTTCCCTTTTCCACTTGGGAATCTCTGGTTGTTGCAGTAGCCCTGAAGGCTTCTGGTATTCCGCCTTAACCTTAGCGCACGTTAAACATTTGCTCACGTAGATAGCAACATCGCCTTTCATCCTAGGCCACCAATAATATTCTTTGAGATCCTGGTACATCTTATCCGATCCAGGGTGGATAGAGTACCGTGACTTGTGCGCTTCGTCGAAAATAACTTTCCTTAGTCCACCAAACAGAGGAACCCAAACCCTTTTCTCAAAACATAATGTTCCTTCCTCGTTTGGTACCAAAAGCTTTTCCATCCCGCGGAAATATTCTTCTTCCTGGTCTCCTTCCTTAAGGGCTTCCTTTTGTGCAGCACGAATGCGCAAGGAAAGATCGGTTCGTATGATCATTTCCAAAGCCCTGACCCTTATGGGCTTGATTCTCTCTTTACGACTTAGGGCATCAGCGACTACATTCGCCTTCCCTGGATGATACTTTATCTCGCAGTCGTAATCGTTTAACAACTCAACCCATCGTCTTTGCCTCATATTCAACTCCTTCTGGTTGAATATATGCTGTAGGATTTTGTGATCTGTGAAGATTGTGCACTTCGTACCATATAGGTAGTGTCTCCAGATCTTTAAAGCGAAACCACTGCGCCGAGCTCCAAATCGCGTGTGGTATAGTTCTTTTCATGCACTTTCAACTGACGCGATGCGTAAGCAATAGCCTTCTGGCGTTGCATCAACACGCAACCCAATCCTTGACGCGATGCGTCGCAGTGTACCACGAAATCATCTGTACCTTCCGGTAGAGCTAAGATAGGCGCGTTACAAAGCTTACTCTTCAATATCTGAAACGCTTCATCCTGTTTGATTCCCCAATCAAACTTCTTATCTTTCTGGGTGAGGAGCGTCAAAGGTTGAGCGATTTTTGAAAAATCCTCAATGAACCTTTGATAGTAGCCAGCCAAACCCAAGAATTGTCGAATCTAGGTTGGCGTCTTTGGCGTTTCCCAATTCTTGATCGCCTCGATCTTTGTGGGAGCAACATGGATTCCATTTCCATTAACCACATGTCCAAGAAACTGGACTTCGCGTAGCCAAAACTCGCACTTAGAGAATTTGGCGTACAGCTGTTCTTTCTTTAGCAGCTCCAAAATAGCTCTTAGATGCGGCTCGTGCCCCGCCGTTGTTCTTGAATAAATCAAGGTGTCGTCGATAAACACGATCACGAACTTGTCCCAGTACGGCTTACAAACTCTATTCATCAAGTCCATAATGACTGCAGGTGCGTTTGTCAAACCAAACGGCATAACAAGGAACTCGTAGTGTCCATAACGAGTTCTGAAGGCTGCCTTTGGGATACTCTCCCCTTATCCTTAACTGATGGTATCCAGATCGAAGGTCGATCTTTGAATAAAAGCTTGAACCTTGCAGTTGGTCGAATAGATCTCCAATCCTTGGCAGAGGATATCTATTCTTGATCGTCAGCTTGTTCAGCTCCCGGTAGTTGATGTTTGTTCGAAAATCATCATCCTTCTTTTTGACGGGTGGAAATGGGGTTACCCCAAAAGGGAATTTTGGTCTGTTATCTTCCTTCTCTACCCATTTCTAAACTTCTCTGTCAATCCTTGCATCTCCGAAAATGTAAGTCGCTACGATGCAACGACTACGGGTGCAGTGCCTGGAATTAGATCGACGCGGGATTCGACTAATCGTTGAGGAGACGATTCCGGCAAGTCTTCGAAGAAGACTTCGGGGTATCTTCCAATCACAGGGATATCTTTGAGTTTCGGTTCTTCGGCTTCTTTTTCCACGACACGAGCCAAGAATGCAACACACCCTGTGTGCGAAAATTTTCGTGTCTTCTTTGTCTGATAATCCGTAGGAGCGTATCCTGCTCCATGAATCCCAATCATTTCTCCGTTCGTCGTCGGGGCGCGGATGACAATCTTCGCCGGGTTGTTCGACAACCAGTCCATCCCAATTATCATATCGAAGCTTTCGTTAGGCTTGTTCTATCGAGAACTGGGTATCTAGGTTACTTACTACTAAAACAACTATATTTTCTGAAGCTAAAATTTGGCAATACTGTCACATAGAGCATAGCATTGACTATTATGAGACGTACCGATATCCACGCTTGGATTTCTATCCCCGCTATTGAGCTTTCATCCACTTGCCTGAGTGTTCTTAGGGCAATACTTCCTGAAATGCCCCATATCACCACAATTAAAACATGCTTGGCCAAAGCCTTGATTGTCACCATCCCTGCCTTGATAGTTGTTGTCGTCGTTACTTCCTCCGCGATTTCCGCTACCATCTTGACCTCTATTTCCATGTTTAGTACCTTGTCGACACGTTTCCTTGACATGTCCCACCTTGCCACAGTTACCACATTTTCCATATCTACACCGCCCGTTATGGGGTCGTCGACAGTTGTCGCACTTTGGTAGGATACCCGTGTACTCTTTTCTCTTTTTGGCCTTGTCGTTGCTACTCGACTGGGTACCCTGTTTGAAATTTGCCAACCTCCTCTTGTTGTCCCCAGATGACTCTACATGTGTCTCCTTCTTCTCCTCAGAGGTTGAAAATTTGTTCATCCTGATTGCCTCTTCCGTCAAAGCTATACTTAGATTGATGGCCTCAGTGATTGTCGCAGGCTTGGAGGAGGTTACCATACTTATGATTTGAGGAGCTAAACCCCAAATGAAGCGCTCGATTCGCTTGTATTCTGGTGTAACCATGTAAGGAACGATACGCGATAGAACTTGGAACTTCTCCACATACTCGGCTATTTTTGGACCTTCCATCTTCAAGTTCCAGAACTCCGTTTCTACCTTCTGGCTTTCTGTTCTCGTACAGTACTTTTTATGCATTAGCTCTTTCAGCTCGTCCCATGATAAAGCATACGCAGCAGCCTCGCCCATTATCTGAACCTGAAGTTTCCACCATGATAGAGCCCCATCTCGGAACAGCCCAGAAATGTACGTGACCTGATCTCTTGGGGCGCATTTGCTCGCACGCAAAACAGTGTCCGTCTTCTCAATCCAGCGTACGAAGGTTACGGCACCCCCAGTGCCGTCAAAATGTAGGGGCTGGCAGCCTAAGAACTGCTTGTAAGTGCAGCCGTTGGGTGGATTACTTCCTGAGGTATCTCCGTTGTGCTCGGAGCGATGGGCCTCGTATTGTGCGATGACTGCAGCAATGATTCCCTGAAGTTCCGCCTCGTTGGTGGGTATGCGTACACCCCGTTTTGGAGGCATTTTCTGAAAGATGTTTCACGTAGGTTAGGTCATCGCAAATAAAATGCACGTATGCATTCAACAATATCAACACATAACATCTCATGCTATCAATAATTCATCCACATAACATCTCATGTTATAAATAAATTAGCCTCTGCAATGGTTGAGGGCTTCGAGGTAGTAACCATACCCCTGATCTGGGGTGCAAGTGTCCAAATGAATCGTTCAATCCTTTTGAACTCCGGTTTGACTAAGTAGGGGGGCGACCCTAGATAAGTCGTGCGATCGCTGGACAAGTTCAGGAATTTCTGGTTCGTCCACTTTCAAATTCCTGAACTCCACCTCAAGCTTCTAAATTCCAGTCCTAAAACAACATTTCTTCTTAATCGTTTCCTTGAGCTCGTCCCAGCTCAGTGCATAAGCAGCGTCTGTGCCAAGGATCTGAACCTGGAGGTTCCATTAAGAGAGTGTGCCATCTAGAAATGTCCCCAAGATATAGGTAACACTCTGTTTGGGGCGAACAGTTACTCATTCTTAGAATGGAGTCGGTCTTTTCGGACCAACGGACAAATGCAACGGTGCCTCCTGTTTTATCAAAGTTCAAAGGCTTGCAGTTCAGGAACTGTTTATAGGTGCAGCCAGTTGGATGGTTATTTCCAGTAATGCCATCGTTGTACTTAGAGCGGAGGGCTTCATGTCGTGCATTTATCGGTGAGATGCGTTCTTGCAGCTCGGCTTCTGTCCTTGGCAACGTACTGGTGTTTGTGTCATGTTTAGGTGACATTCCCTTTTGTCGAAGTGGTGTGAAGCGGGTTAGACCATGTTTCAATTGTCTATGAGGTATATAGCAACATAATAATAGAATGAACTCGAGGCTACATCGCCTAGGTCATTCGTGTTTAAGTTATTTCCTGCCGCATTGGTTATCATTAGCTTGACCTGCAGAGTCCACCAGGATTCCTGTGCACTACAATTCGTTATTACGTGGGCCCCCGTAATAATAAATTATCTTGCACAGTTACCCCAAATCTTCTCTCATCCAAGCAGATGATCAATCAAGGAACAACAGTAGGTGCATCGGCATGAACAGGGTCACGCTCTAATGCGGGGTCAGGAGCAACGCCTGGCTCAGGGGCCACGGCTAGCTCTGAATCAAAAACTCCATCTCAAAATAAGCTGGATCAACAAACACAGGGGTCGACAGGGGCTACAGGATCCCCCAAGGGCTGGTCCAAGTGCATGAACTCAATGTCATGGTCTGGATCAACACCAGGTGGTAAAACAAGATCAACCTCAATATCGTGATCAAACTCAAAGCTGTAGACGGGATCTGGTGCAGCTGATGGTGCCATATCAAGGTCGGCGTCGTGTGAGTGGTGCTGCATTCCCTGTATGTGCGAAGATGCGGATGTCAGAAACTCAAATGAGTCTGGGATAGGGGAATGGTCATGAGTTTCCCCTACAGGAGCGTCCGCATGCAGTAGTCTAATACCAGCAGTAATAAGGCCCTGCCCTCGAATGGGACCTCCTCCAGTAGATCGTTATCGTCGTCAGAGGCCACGTCGGGAGGGCATATCATCAACAGAATAAGCGGCAAGGGGGCAAACTCCCAACAAGATGGCCATCAGTAGACTCTGCTACGACTTCAGGCGGCGCAAAAGGGCTGAAAGTCGTTATTGTCTGTGCCGGTAGTATCGAAAATGTACACCTCGTGCTTCGATGAAACTATGTCGTCTGATACTATGGCCATGGGATTCGTAGTGTCCATCTTTCTAGTACTTGATGTAACACAAACACATATACGTATAATAATCAGTTAATCACATAGTCACCAAGTAAGCATTTAAATCATTCTCCTAGTCTTACTAGCCAATCTCTCCCAGTCTCGAAGACTGCTATATCCTCCACCTTGACCTCTTAGATCGAGCCTATGATAAACCAACGTGCTCAACTACTTCGGTCACCTCGATCCTCCAGACCGATCCTCAGCCCTCCAGGCTGAGCCTATAATTGACAAAATGTGCTCAACATTTGTTTGTAAAAGTTTTGGATCTGGACTTAAGTGGTATGCAGTAAAATGTTTTCGTGAGAGCCCTAGTGATCATAGTCTAGACTCGAGAAAGAATCCTAGTTCGCTATGATCAGAGCTCTGATACCAAGCTGTCACACCCTGGCTTTGCGGAAGCGTGGGTAATTTTGGTGTGACTTCTTAATACCATAGCTTAATCATACCAAAGCTATATGAGTTAAAAACATGCAAGATCATCCATTAAGTTTTGAAATTCAAACACAATACCATTGTTTTAACATACCCTGACAACATAATCTTGTTCAACAAACTTTACAAACATAACATAGACATGGTTTAAGGATTGTGTCTTGTCCAGGAAAGAGACACATCCCCTAAACCCCGGATGACCTTGGAAACTAGTGCAGCGGAAAACATGCCATACCGTGCCAGATCTCGTTAATTTCCTGAAATACATGTAAGTTGAAAAATCAACAATAATGTTGAGCGAGTTCATGCGTTTAGTATGTGCGCGCGAATAAACCTTTGTAATCATTGCAAGTATGAATGTTTTGTAAGCGCTGGTATGAAAGCAAATAAGGAAACATATCAGTTATTGTGTATCCACATGGTCCAACCTGCGGGCGCATGGGAGGGGATAGGACAAGGTCACCACATGGTCCAACCTGCGGGCGCATGGGTGGTGTTACGACAAAGTCACCACATGGTCCAACCTGCGGGCGCATGGGTGGTGTTAAGACGGGGTCACCACATGGTCCAACCTGCGGGCGCATGGGTGGTGTTAAGACAAGGTCACCACATGGTCCAACCTGCGGGCGCATGGGTGGTGTTTGCTATGCTCAAATAGGCCTATCGCTCGTATCCCTCGATCGTACTACGAGGACTAATGTTCTTAAGGTTTCACCTACCCAATCACATAACCTAACAGTTCCTTCCTTAGCTGACCATACCATGTAAGAAACATTCGTAATCATAGTAACATGTATTTCACCCCCGCAGTTAAGAAAACTGAAAACAGTTAGAGAAAAGGGGGACATGAACTCACAGTCGGTGCGTCTCTACCAAGTGTCTCCAAATCTGAAAGCTGTGCGACGACCTACAAGTGCTAATTCTATTAGACGGACGGCCGTGCCTTAGCTTTATAGTTTAAGTTTTTGGGAAATAGTTAGACAACTATTTCGTGTTTACTTTTTGCATATACTTGGTAGTTAGTCTTCTTCCCGAGGATGGGGGATACGATACATGTGCGTAAGTTACGTTTTAATAATCGAGTGGTAATGTAATTACCGGTGTAACTTATATAGTTATGGTGAAAGCGTTCGCAAAGTTTTGGGATCATTAACGCTTGTAAATATTATTTTCACTCTAAAATAATGTTTATGTAATTTCACAAAATAATCATAAACAGTGTTGTGACAAAACATTTTTATCACGTTAACTTAGTGAAAATCCCACCTCCGAATATTTAGTAAAATATAGTTCTGGTGAAATTTATGTTTCGAAAATATGTCAAAAATAGTTCTAACACTTGTTGTGTAAATAATTCTAAGTGTTAGGTTTTTAGAGAAATTTCGCCAGAGTTTCCTCTGTAACTGGAGGTGGCCACGCTTTCAAGCGTATCATTTTATTTTTGAAAACAACCCATGATCATCAACAATCAACCCTTACATTTTAACACGCGAAACGCTACCCTTGTCGTTTCAGTTTCAATATGTGGAAACTGGACTGTTTTCGGACGACTAAATAAAATACTTAACCCTTTCCAAAAATTCCCTAATTTTTACGGGTCGTCCTAATCGACCCAAAAATGATTGTATAAAAATATCGGGGTCCAGTTTCTTATCAATAATTTATAGAAAATCGTTTACCGAACTGTGATCAGATTTGTCATATTCTGATCACAGTTTACGGAAAAATTCGTCAAAAATTCCTCGTATGTCCGTTTATCGAAATTCCAGTTTGAGGGTCACAAATACATCCGTGACCATCTTAGATAAAAGTTTCAGGGGCTGGTTCGGTTCGGGTTTTAAGTTGTGATCGAAAACGCACAGCCCAATTTACTGCAGTAACAAACAGCCTTAGCTGCTGTCACGAAAACAGGTTTTTAAAATAGTAACCGACATCAGAAAAATACGATTCCAGCGCCGTTTTCTTCGTTTTTCGAAATGACACGATTTAGGCTTTTGAAATTCCGTTTTTCGAGTTCTTAAAGTCCGTTTACAGCCTGATGAAGGCGGCTGAAACAGTGACTCAGCTTGCTGTTTTGTGGTTTAGATGTTATTAAATCGTGTTATAAGTGTCCGATTAGCGAGTTAAACAAGAAAACAACTTTTATACAAGTTAAAACATTTTTACACAAATTCATGTCTCATGTGTGGTAGAGTTTCACCTTTTAACCCTTGTACTAACCAAACAAGCTTATGTTAAGATCAACGATCTTACCAAACCGGGTTAAATGGTGATCCGAGCTACCACAATCATAGATCGGGTCTCAATAATCACAAATCCCAAATACTACAACTTTTACACAAGTTATAAGCTATTAACCACCATTTTTAGAGTTTTTACTAGACTTTAACGCTTCAAGATGTATGTTTACGATATTTAACCGACGAAATTCCTTTTAACCACTTTAGACAAGTGTAAAAACGAGTTTTAAGTGTTATACCTCTAGCTCGGGGCTAGGGAAGAATCTTGACGAAAAAGAGGTGGATAAAAGCTAACGGAAGTGGTCCTTCGCGCTCCGAGTGCACCAAAGCTCCTAATATGCGACCTTTGATGTGTGTAGATGATTGGAATGCAAGAACTAGAACCGAAATTATGATGGATGGATAGGGGATGCTTGGCCGTAAGCTTTAGAGGGAGAGAGGAGAGGTGTGAGTGTTGTGAGATGTGATGAATGAACTTGTGAGTTTAGCTTAGATCTTATAGGCAAAAATTAGTGGTATTATCTAATGGATCTTGTGCCTTCTTGATTCTAGACAATGGGATTATAATAATAATTCAAGTACCAAGTATTGTCTCCCCATAGTTAGGCCGATTAGGATGGGGGGGGGGGGTCTAGTTCGATTTCAAGTGGATGGTTAGGAGGTTTAGTTATGTTAAACCAAGTTAAGTTAAGTGTTAAACTCCGTTAGTAATATATAGCGTGTTATGACGGGTGTTAGGGTAAACAGGGACCCTAACTGGCTCAGAAAAATATAAATAGTGAAAATAATAATATTTTCATGTTCCGGGTAAAGTCCGGTTGTTCGGTTGGATAGTAATCCGTTAAAGCGTTACAAAAGCTTTAAAGTGTCGTTATGGTTATTTTTAGTGACACATCTTGTTTCCAACACTTTAGAAAGTGTCTAGTAGTATTTTCCCCATATTTTGGCACTTTACTAGTCAGCTAAAAGCTGGATTATTTATTAAAGTGCTGTGTTTTGTACTTAAAGTACGTTTTTGGCACATCCAATCAGTGTATCTTATTCCTAGAGACGCAGTTCCACAACCCTTATAACCCTACACTCACTACCAGTGTAGTCAAATATTTGAGGCTCTTAACAGGCCTTAGAGGCAGTGTCTGCCTGATGCTGGTTATATCAGCATGTTCACTGTGTATCCGTTTAGTGCTACTGTGCTTTTTGTGCATCATGTTTGTCACCAAGGTTCAGCATGTAAATAATGTAGTGACAGCAAATAAAGTATGATGCAAGTAAGTGCATGTATCAGTATGCAGGTAGCAGTTTATCAGCAATTTCAGTTAAGCACAGTAATTTAGCAGTAATTAGTCATTAATTAAGTCGTACGGATACCTGGTTTAGTGCGGGTTGTCACATCCAGTAGTGATGAAGTGCCTACGGGCTAAATTTGTTGTCCGATAAGACAACGACAGTGGTGGTCTGTGACCTCCTGTCTAAAAGTATTGGACCAGGTCCAAGCGTAATAGTCGGTAGGATCCATACGATCTCGACTAATAGCATCTGAGAAGATGAACATATTATAACCATCCCTCAGAAGGGAAATGCCCACGGGCTATATCTAGTGTCCTAAAAGACAAAAGACAGTCGAGGTCTACAACTCCCTGTCAAGGTAATGAACGTGATTCAAACCCTAATGCCTCGATTCTCTGAAATCATGGCTTATAAATTTAGAACTGTCCTTGAGACTAGGCCTTTTTGCGCCACTTTAATATCCTTAATGTTTCATAACTAGGATAAATTATAATGGAAAATACTAATTAAATATAACTAACAAGTTAACCAATATGGTTTATATTACCATGGTTGATAAATTGTCAAAGATGATGATTCCATAATAATCTCTGAATAAATCATTGTTAATATTTATGTAGCAATCAAGCTACATGGCTGGATTAGATGAAGTTAACAGTCACTTGAAGGAGAGGAATGATACTACCAGAATTAATGTAACTGGAGCAGAACTACAGGCAATAATAGATTATGCTGTTGCTCGAGCACTTGATCGGCAGTATGATGAGTCGAATGATACCCACTCTAAGACTCTATCTGCGGCTAGTTATAAGCCCCCTCTTAAAACGCATGATTCAAAGGAGGACGATGTTCATGACTTGTCAAATCAAAGGAGTATTCCGTCTAGACAAGTTGTGTTTCATCAAGAGGCACCAGTTAAGACCTGTTCATATAAATATTTCGTCTCCTGCAAGCCCAGAGACTTTACAGGAGAAGAAGGAGCCATCGATTGCATGACATGGCTCGATGAGATGGACGCTATTGTCGACATCAGCGGTTGTGCGGAGCAAGATTTTGAAATTTGTTTCACAATCATTCAAAGGGGAAGCGTTGGCATGGTGGAGATCATTGCTCCAAGCCACGGGAAAGGTTCTACTCTACAACTTATCTTGGGAGCAATTTGTTGCATTAGTCAAGGAAAACTATTGCCCCCAGCATGAAGTAGAAAAGATAGAATCAGACTTCTTGACTCTGGTCATGGAGAATTTGGATTGTCAGACATATGTGACAAGTTTCAACACTATGTCCCGCCCGGTTCCTTATCTAGTCACCCCTGAACCTAAACGCATAGCGCGTTTCATTGGAGGCCTAGCACCAGAGATAAAAGGTAATGTTAAAGCATCTAGGCCAACCACATATAGGTCCGCGGTGGACTTATCCTTATCTCTCACCTTAGACGCAATCAGAATTAAGTCTGTTAAGGCTTCTGGCGAGAGAAGAAGTGAAAGAGAGGAGGAAAACTCTCATCAAACTAACAAGAAGAAGAAGGGAAGCTCGGAGCGCGGGAAGGATTCCGAGGTTAGGAAGAACTCGAGTCAGCCTGATAACAGACCCAAATGCAGTAACTGCAAAAAGCAACATTATGGAAAATGTACAATAGACCCACGTGCTAAATTGTGTGGAATTTGCAAGACCAAGGGTCACAAAACCTTAGATTGCAAGGGGATGAAGAACGCCACATGTTACAATTGTAACGGGGAAGGGCACATCAAAACCAACTGTCCAAAGCTTATAAAGAAGCCTGGAGAGGCCAGGAAAACA
Source organism: Helianthus tuberosus (assembly GCA_030545235.1). Taxonomy (NCBI): domain Eukaryota; kingdom Viridiplantae; phylum Streptophyta; class Magnoliopsida; order Asterales; family Asteraceae; genus Helianthus; species Helianthus tuberosus. The sequence goes on from CM060359.1 coordinate 74,117,717, forward strand.
AATGCATGAGTCTTCCGGATGAACGCCAGGAGATGGTGCAGAAGGATAACTGTATAGCAGGTACTTTTCCTTATCAAGCAGTTTATGCAGAAATTTATTTGATGCTGGCACATGTGATTCAATAATGAACGGTGACTGTTGAGAACTGTTGTCTCCGTCTAAATAGGACTTCGGTCATTTTATACGAAGTAGAAATTGGCCGATGATACTTTAGAAAATGCTCCAACAAACCTTAGATGGATATTTTATATCTAATAGGAATCACTCTTTTCTGATATTCCTATGGCAAGCTTTCAAGCTACCTAAATTCTTTAATATAATAAAGACAGATGTGACGTTTTGATCCTCTGTCAGAAAAGTGATGGACTAGGTCCAAATCTTTAATGCCATTGATGGTCTTTTGCGACCTAGGCTAAGTAATATTAATATATTTTAAATAACGTTCATTAAGAATGTTAGTGCTATAATAGCCTGTATAGGTTATTGACACCATGGTCAGTATATATTAAGGCCATCAGAACGAAAAATAGCAGTTGTTGGATTTCAACTAAGAAATTGTTTTATTGGCATTAGGAACCAATATCGAGTATGGCAAACTCGGATAAGACAACAGTCAATCGCGCCATTGATGACGCGACGCATGCTAATGATGCTGAAATTGTAAACCTTAGAATTTCCAAAGATATTCTTCAAACTATGATGGACGCAGCCGTTGGAAAAGCTGTGAAGAGAGCTGTGAAAAAGTTAAAGGAGCCCCATGCTGATCGGTCCAAATTTTATCTAGGACCACATTTCCTCACTCGTAAGAAGGATCTCGTTCATGCCTCTGATGCAAAGGATGAACTAAAAAGGAAAAGGGAGGTAGATAACTCCCAGAGTTCTAAGAAAAAGAACAAACAAAAGTCCGACCAGAAACCAGTATGTGAGACCTGCAAGAAGCGCCATTATGGGAAATGCAGGTTCGAACCAAAATCCAAATCGCAGCCCAGGGCTTGTGGGATCTGCAAGTCTAAGGGACATAAAACGTTGGACTGTAAGGACATGAAGAATGCAGTCTGTTTCGGCTGTAAGGAGAAAGGCCACATCAAGACTACGTGCCCTAAATATGTCAAAGGAAATGCGGCGGAGGAAGTAAAGCCTAAAATTGAAAGCGCCTAAAATCCCTAAGCTAGCCCATAAATAATGACATCAGGTACATTCCTTGGCATTTTATCAGTAATTTAAATGCTAAGAGTTTTATTTTGGTTCGGATACCAGTAAATCCTTCAAAAACTATAAGTTTAACAAGTTAAAAAAAATGGTGGAATTGGCCGTCCCCGGAATCGAACCTGGGTCTAGGCCGCACCCTTTCGCGCGCCTAGCCAACTGAGCTAGGTGCCTAGTTTGTGAAACTTCCATTATTAATTAAATATAAGCACTTGTACAATAAACTTCCTTATCATGTATCAATGATAATTTCTGCTAAGTGCCCTGTTTTTAATACAGGCAATAATAAATCTTCATAAACCATAAACTTAGCAAAAAAATTTTATCATCCACAAGGTATAAATTACCAAGGAAATCTTAGTAACCGATCCTTCTCGTATCGGCAAGGAATCCTTCCGAAAATCTAAGAGCACTCTTTCTTTTCATAGAGTACGACAACATATGTTATTTTAATTAATTTTTTTCTTTTCTCATTGTTTTCTATCGCCTGCGAATGCCAAACTATGTTTGATAAAAGTGTCATATGAGGATTGGCGTATCCTAGTGTGTCCCATAGATTATTTCCATGTCTGATCAGCATGGAGGTTTAATACATGGAACCCCTAAGATATCCCAATGATCATATTGTACTAAAGTCGACTAGTAGTATTCAAGGAAGATATCCAGAAATGGAAATTTTTTTTTCCAAGTAAATGTTCCCAATTAAGGAATTCGAGGACTTATAACATAAAGGTGTCACTCATTTGGCACGGACAATGATGGATGAACTGGAGCCTGAGATATGGAAAATCTCTGTAGCCTCCTTGTATCTTAATTATCTTCTCAAAGGTTGTCCCTGCTTACCTCCTAGAAGGCAGGTAGAATTAAGATTTGTAGCCCGCCGTGGGCTGGAGTATTGTGAAAACTCCATATTGATTATGGAATAAACGAAACCTTGATTAAGTAGGTTTTAAGACATAGGCTAATATCGCCAGACTCAATATTCCGAGAGTTTGATATTGTTAGATAAGAAAGACGGTTCATTTTGCTTATGCATACATTACTGCAATCCTAATTAGACAACGATTAAGAATTTGCCATCAGCTAACCAAGATCGTCAAATTGTTCGACTAACGACAAGGATTAGCTATTCCTTAATATTAGTTAAGTAATGGTTGGAATAACCATCTCACCTTAAGATAAGCTTCTCTATAATATTTGATATATAAGTATCAAGGCTACTCCCTTGAAGACCTTGTATAGATAGAATGATAAACGTCCATTGATAGGACAATAGTTTGGTAAGTCCAAACATTAAGATCTGAAAGTTGCATTATAGACAATCAATAAGATCACGCAAATTCATAATCATCAGTAAGATGCCAGTATTCGGCAGAAAAATTAAGGATTATGAAATAGCAAACCTCCTAAATTCTTGTTAAGGAATAAGGTTCAACAATAGATATCACCCTAGAAAGGAGTGATGCGATGTGGTAAGAAAGGCAAACTAAGCCCGAGATACATAGGACCCTTCGAGGTTATCGAACGTGTAGGTTCAGTTGCCTATAAGTTAAACTTACCGGATAAGCTCAGTGGAATTCACAATGTGTTTCACATCTGCAATCTGAAGAAGTGCTTCGCTGATGAATCACTGGTTATACCGCATACATATGTGCATATAGACGAGAGCTTAAAATTTGTGGGAAAAACCTTTGTCGATTGAAGATCGACAGGTAAAGAAGCTTCGAAGGAAGCATGTACCTATTGTAAAGGTCAAATGGGATGCCCGTAGAGGCCCCGAATCCACGTGGGAGGTTGAATCCACAATGAAAGAAAAGTACCCTTACTTATTTCAGTAAATCTCGGGTCGAGATTTATTTTAAGGGGGTGAGGATGTAACACCTCGAAAATTCACGTCCTATAAGGTGTTGACACGTGTCATAAATTTTGAACGTGTGATAGAATGTTATGAAAGGACTAAAGTTGACAAACATGGAAAGTATGTGAATATACGTATTCTAAGTGTCAACTGTGAATAAATATACTTCATAATAACCCTACATGATGTTTATAACATCAAACGAATAAATCATGGATCATACAAAGCTAAAAGTGAGAGATTTCAAACTACAGGGGTTAAATGTGTCAACATGTTTAAAGATATACCTCTGAGTGACCTTTTGACAAACCCGAAGCTTTGTAAATGTTAATTATGCTCACTAGAATGCACGATTAAAATTTCATACAGTTTCGTTAACGTATGAGAAAGTTATGATCAAATTCGTGTGCGAAGGGTTAAAGCGTAAACGTTGGATGTTAGGACTTTTCGGGTGACAACGAAGTTAACCGGGGACCTAACAAAGTGGGTATATGTTTTAAAGCCCTTATAGATCAATATTGAGGGTTTAAAATGCAAGAAATCAAGTGCCTAATCGAATTTTGAAAAGCCAAGGATCAAATTGCAAGAAATCAAAAAGCTGATCAGGGAGGGCCTAGCGCGACGCGAGGGAGGCCTAGCGTCACGCTAGGGGTCCCCAGATCAGAATTAAATGGGTTTTGCCTGCTGAAGTGCAATCTGCCCGATTCCAATCGATTTTCCACATCTCTTGGCCCCTAAAAACACCCCCTAAGCATCTAGGACACATGTGGGAAGGTTGTGGTGTGTGCTAGACCTTGTTGTCAACACCTTGTGGTGATTGAATCCACTATAAAAGGCAATAAGTGTTCAACATTTTCTTCACACCTTCATTCTGCAATTGAGGAGCCTTCTGGAGCTTTAAAGCAGACCCAAGTCCTTCCTAATCAAGCTTAGGACTTCAGTAAGTGTTCTAATCCTTTCTAAATTGGGTTTAGCTTAGTTTTTAGCTAAAAGTCAAACCGTCGTAATTACGGTTTGACTTCGAGATTAGTCATTAATGGCTCAGTCATATCTCGAATTAAAAGTAGTTATAAGTTGGTATTTATGTGGGTAATAAAACCCCAAAAGGGTTTCCCCTGATCACCACTCTAACTAGTTCAATTGTCGGGTCAAACATGTACTTAAAAAGTCAACAGGATTCTTAAAATGTCATTTATGCATAATTAGCTATCTAGAACATATATAACATGTTTGATCATGGTTATAACTTAGTAATTAGTGTAAGAACATGTCTAAGCATGTTCAACCCGACAATTTCCTGTTTTGACCCGGTTCGGAACCGAAAGTCACATAGTTTGACTTTCACTTTGACTTTCAGTTCTGACCCGTTTAGGCACATTTTAGAAATGCGTCAGAGCTTTAATTGGATTAGGTTACATGTTAGAACAACCCTCTGTGATTATACACCTTGGTTCATTAGTTATCCAATTAATATGCATGTTTCCGTTAATTACTCATATGTTGACCATTATGCCCTTATTACCTTAAAACGTGATTTATGAAAATGTAAAAGTGTAGAAACCTTAAATACTGATATATAAACTTGTATGCAAAGTTTGACATCAGTTTGACTTGTAGATTAAGAGTTATGCTCATTATCGCAAAACTAATGCTTTATGTTAATAAAATGGCATAATTAGTGTATAGCCTAGTCAAACATACTTTTTGATATCAAATCTTTTACCCACTGATGTAATATATTATTTTGGGATTTTTAAAGATTTTTAATTAATTTTAGGCTGAGCATAACTCATAGTCGTAGGCTTAATCCGGTAATTGTCAGTTTTGCCCTTACGGGCCATAAAATGAGTTTTACATATCTAAACGACTCCAAACCTTTTGCTACTGATTAGTTATGATAAATAAATTATTTTAGACCTTCTGGAATAATAAAAATATTAGCTTTAGGTATTGAACCCGTAAACGGCTCCTAATCGCCTTATTTAGCGTTTTAGCGCAAAGTATGTTTTAAAATCATATTGAACATACACGGGTTGATACCTACTGATATATAAGGAAAATTAGGATATTTTAACAGTAAGAAAAGGTTGATTAACTCAGACTTCGTTTTTGAGCTTTTCGGCTTATGTGAAATTACCAAAATACCCCTACGGGGCATAGTTTGGTTAAAAATGATAAATTTCACATATATGCTTTAGCCTACTGTTATAACTCATCAAATTTGAGTATGTTTATTGTTTACATCGGACCTGTAACTCAGTTAAACATCTAAACGCTTTACAAACGTTAAAATGACCAAACTACCCCTACGGGGCATAGCTTGTGTTTAAATTAGTTCGGGGCATAATGAAAGACATCCTACTGATGTCCCAACATATTTGAAGCATATTAACTTAGGAAACCTGTATATGGCTCTTACGGATACCCGTTATGCTTATTACGCGTTCGGTTCGGTTTATGTAACAAGTTTACATAAATTAGCCGAAACGGGTCAAACCTTATCGGTTTTATCTCAAAATCCAGAATGTGTTTAGTTTACCCATATTATACAAGTCTCCAGACTTGTCGGGTCTAAATCACATCCTATTCCGGTCTTCGCTTAATCATGCGTTTTGAACCGTAAACCTTTCCTTAAAACTAACCGGTCTAAGTCACGACTTAAATAAGACCCGTTAGGAATTTAATAGGTTAATAAAACCTTCGTTCCAGATTAAGAGCCCCAGTAGAAGTACTTGTGCTTGCTGATTAAGATATACGGCTGAGTGTAAATTGCATTGCTAGCTCAGGTAAATACTTTTAACTTATTTTCCCTTATACGGGCTTGGGATACGGTATTATAAAAATACTGCTTGGTCGGGTGTAGAAACCTTTTAATCGGAGATGATTAAATTGCATAATCCCGTTTTAATCTGTATTGATTGATAACAAATAACATTGGGGGTTAATGACCGTGTCCTGGATATCCTTGGCTCATTTTAAAAAGTGAATGGCCACGACGTAAGCACAAGGTGTAGACATAACACCTCCTGTTGCATATGTATAACGTATACTCACTCGTAAGGGTATCTTCTTGTGAGATTATATTTGTGGTGTGTCGATTAATCTTGTCCGGCTTGTATTGTATAATCACCGGCCCTAAATGTTGGACAACCATGTAAATCGGATACAAGATTTTTATTAATAAAATTGTTCCAAGTATAAAAGATTAATTTTGCCTCTGTGCATTTTAATCAATGTGTCAAGATATTTTGTGCCGTTTGCACTCGAATCACTTTTCAAACTCTTTTTCCAAAATGAGTCAGTTAATTGTATTTACCAGTGTAAACTGACGTATTTTCCAAAAGGTTAAGTGACAGGTACTATGCGTAATTGGCTGGGAGCTCAGGGCGTCACTAGGGAATCTTGCAAGTTCTAGACGCCTAAAGTCTGTTGAACAGTTTTTCTTTTATTGATCCGCCTGTGGATCCTTTACCTTCCGTTGTAATACTTTGACATTACTTATATTCGGAATGTAATATATTTATCTTTTGCTTCCGCTGTGCATTATTATATTGTGTTGTTTGACCATGATGTTGCCAACCACGTCACGATACTCCCCCACCGGGCCCACCGGTGACACGTGGAAAATCGGGGTGTGACACCTATACTCCGTGACCTAAACTCTAAAACCCAGTTGGCACTAAAAGTCGATAACATAAAATAGGAATAAGCTACAAGAATGCCATCATCAACGTAGATGATTTATTCCCACGATTCACTTCACTAAAACACTGCCCATGCAAAACAAAAACTTAAATGAGGAAAACAATTTTTGTGGATTAACTTTTACTAATCCAAATTAAAGACAAAGAATATTAACTCAGTGAGTGAGAATAATTGATTCATTGTCTCGCGTTGTGCTATCACAATGTCATTTAATGTGAAGTTCGTATTATATCTACCAAAGATTTACAGTTTAATCTGGTTCAGATTTTGTCATCAAAACCATGATGAAGCATGCTTAAAAAGTATAGCAAAACTATGTGGCTCAGATCTACCAGAAATCATGGCTACAAGGTGGGTTGCAGGCAAAACCTACCATCCGCTATCCTTGCCACGCCATCATCAACTGGAAATACACTTTTGAGATCATCATAGCCAAGTGACAGAACCCATTACAACAGCTATCCAACAAAACTGCAAGAAAATTGCAACAAAAATTGTAACAAAATACAGTAATTAGACCACTAAACTGCTAAAAAACATCGATTCAGTAGGCTCACATATAGATCGCAGTCAAGCAACCAAAAGCCCTAAAAAGAACCTGCCATTTTTACTATTCATTGGCATGTAGTTTAAATAGATAGTAAAACATCAATACAACATGCTCACAAAAAGATCACAGCCAGGAAACCAAAACCCATAAGAAAATTAAGGACAAAGAGGTAAAAAAACCCTAAATGATATACACATCCAAAACCATCACCACAGTCCGCCACCAGGAGTGGTGGTTGAAAACCAGACCACAGAATAAGAAGACATGGATGAACTTAATGAAGATGAGAACGTTATTGATGAACTGAATGTACCTGATCACCAGAGAATCTCTCAGAATAAGAAGACATAGATTCGCCGGAGCTTTCATCAGTGGGGCTTTTCTCCAATGACTTCTTCAGCCGCAGCCAACTTATGTGATCCATTGTTTTCGAAAACAGATTGATAAACAAATACTAATACCCACACACACTCACCACCCTCAAACTTCAACAACAATCCCATCAATCTTAATCATTTAAATCCAAACTTCATAACTTCAAGTGTCAAAACTAAATTATAATCACACATAAGCAAGTCATCAGATATGATTGCTTCTAAATTCGATCAGTTTGTGAGGATGAAAAAATATTTTAGTACTTTATTGAATAAACTCTTTCTTAACATATTTGATTGGGTTTAGGTTCAGGAAATCTGGCGTTTGTTGACATCACAACACCCCAACGACTGCCAATTGTAGTCATTAAAGTTACATGAAACTGTTTTTTCCATTTTCTACCAATGCGTTTATACGGATGATTCACTCACTTTAATGAGGTTGGTTACGGAACCAGAACTCATTTTGGTTTGTTAATGACTTGTAGTTGACGGCTCAGAATCGGTATTGAGGTTGTGAGGGCTGCATAACAGGTTGCTAGTAGTAAACAATGCACTTGCCATCCTTGCTATGCAACATCGAATCTATTTTTTTTTACCAAAGTCACCATAGCCGACAAAAGAACTTGGGACGTGACGGCCGAATATAACTTTCAGTTCCATATACCCTTAATTCCGACAGGTCGAGTACCTACAAACCTAATGTATGTGATGATATTGCATATGAAGAGTTTTTGTGTTAAATGGGTTTTGATAATAGGATGAAATTGATGTTATATTGATGTTGAAATGTGCTTATAATCATCATATTTACAAGAATGTATGAGGTACTTGACTAAATTAGATGATTTGATGAATGTCCATACACACGATGAAATGGGTTTTACATAGTGATGAAAACCCCAAATTCTTGTATGATAGTTTGATGAATTAGCTTATGATAATTGAAAGTTTATGTTGATGCTAATAAGTGTATGAACTTGTTGATTTGAAATAAACATGGTAATTTTGGTTGGTAAATTTAGCTAATATGAATGCCTAAAATAGATACCCACCAAGTGTTCGATAAAATGTCTAAGTGAGTTTTATCGAATTGTTAGTGCATCTATGTATGTCAATTGATAGTTTATTTTTTTTAAAAGGTAAACCGACCTAAGATAAAATGGAATGGTAAATGAGATATAAAAATCCATAAAGGGGAAGGTCATGGTATTTGATGACTAATCTAATCATCTTGTGCATATTATGTGTTAGTTTAACTCTTGACAAGCTAGGTGGGAGCTTGGAAAGGAACGGGTCAAACGAGTTAAATGCGCGAGGAAGCTCGAACACAAGGGAAGTAAAGCTTACACCTCATAGATAGAATCACAATTTATGAGATGAAAAATATTTTGGTGATAAATAAGAAATTATCAAAATCAGACCGCATGACGAAAACCATGTAATAGGTCAAAATTAGTGAACTAAATGTTGTTGATAAATGATAGCTTGTAGAAATAAGACCCTATAGTTTAAGCCATAACGGGTCAAATAGGTAAAATGGCAAGTAAATCACATGTTGGTGATTAAACAAAGAATTATGAAAAGGAGACCTTATAGCGTAAGCCATAACTGGTTATATAGGTAAAATAACAAGTAAATCACATGTTGGTGATTAAACAAAGAATTATGAAAATGAGATCCTCTGGCGTAAGCCATAACGAGTCAGATGTGTTTAAATTGTGTTGAACCACATTTTAGTGATAAACAATATATGGATTGGTTTAGATGCCAATAGAGCAAACCAAAAATGGTTTAAAGAACAAACGGGTCATATGGGTCAAATGGTGATGATATCACCATTTGGACTCGGTAGTAAATGTTTTGTCTTATTAAGTGCCAAACTTAAAGGTAAGCTTAATGTACGGGCATGCTTTGCCATGATTAACAAAAGGAATTGAAAGTTATTGAAAATGAGTCATTGTTTTAACCCCACTAGGTATGTGAAATGGGTCATAGTCTCAAAGAGGTCTTAAGATCCGATCGGAGATGGTTGAGGCAAAGGCGGATAATAGACTACCTCAAGTGAGGTATATCTATTATTGGATAAAATGGTCATTAGAGTCAAAATACGTCTATAATTTAAGAAATGGCTAAAACAAGTTTGAAGTAAGAGGACGTTTGAAATCTTTACGTCCTTAGGGACATAATTAAGTTTAATAGGATAATAAGTTAAAAGTGCCCGATAGTTTTCATCTAAACCTTTAAGTGTTCTCCGGTTTGGAAAAAAGAGCTTAATTTGACTAAAACGCTCTCAGATAATAAGTTTGGATAAAACGACGAATCGAAAGAACGATTTAGGAACTAACAAGTCCGGACCTAGACACGGTTTAGAAAAGTGCACAGGTCAGTGCACAGTTCAGTAAAGTGCATAGGTCAGTACACATTGCACAATTTAGCAAAGTGCATGGGTCAATGCACAATACATAGTTTAGCAAAGTGCATATGTCAGTGCACAGTGCATAGATTAGTAACATGCACAATGCACGGTGTAGAAAAGTGCAAGGGTCAGTGCACAATTTAGCAACGTGCATGGGTCAGTGCACAGTTTAGCAAAGTCCACAGGTCAGTGCACAGTGTACAGTTTAGCAAAGTACACATGTGAGTGCACAGTTTAGTAAAGTGCACAGGTCAGTGCACAATGCATAGTTTGGCAAAGTACACGGGTCAGTGCACAATACACAATTTAGCAAATTGCACGGGTCAGTACACAGTGCATCGTTTAGTAAAGTGCACTGATCTTGCTGAAGGCGTTTCGGTTGCGATACGCGACATAATCCCAGTCGTTCAAAACATTTCTTTTGTCGTTTTTTGATCCGTTAACACAAAAGAAATATAAACACTAATCGTTTTTGTGTTTATGACAGGTTGATACAAGGGCTGGTACCGGACGGACGATCAAGCATGCAAAAAACTGAACACTATTAAACTGCTAGTTCTATGGAAATAATTATAGGAAGGTTGAAGCATGATCACACACGTCAAAGTTTCAAGTTTACTACTTTAGTGTTTTCAAACTGTAATTTAAGAGTAATAATATGTTATGTCGGTTCGTCTGGGTTATCAGTCAACCTAGACTCGTAAGTTATCGTTTTTTTAAACATCTGTTACCAAATCGTTCGAATATGTAAAATATTTGGTATAAACATGATAGAGTGTTGCACACACGTATATATTATTGATGACGCATGATGAAAAGGTGATACACATGAGTAGTTTCAAGTACATTGTTATTTTAAGTAGGCGTTTCATGTAACTTATTGGACACAAGAGATAAATTACATACACGACCATTGTATCACATAACTCTTGGCTATAAGTGTAATTGATAAAAAGGGATGCATTCATAATTTCCTCTAAAAATAACATATAACATACTACTACCATTATCAATGTCTCTGTTACGAGTGTAAGCGAGTCTAGTAGCTCTATTAAAGTTAAGTTGAACTCATTTATTACAAGAGAAGGTTGAGTTTGGCTTGTGTGTTATTTTTTATTTTATTATCATTGAAAATATAACAATACCTATTTCATAAACAATATAATAATTATATGGATTAGGATCAAATACAAAGGATCCTAATTGTAAGAAGTGTAAGAAGGTTTTTTAGAGTGATAAGTGTCCAATAACCTAAACCCCCCACATCACCCACCACCAAAAACCCCCACCCCCCACATCACCCACCAAAATTTTTTTTTTTTTTTTTTTGCCGAGGGGTGGGGGTTTAGGTTTTTGGGTGGTGGTGGAGGTGGGTGTTTAGTTTTTTTATATTTTTTTTTTTTAGGTTTTTGGGGGGTGTGGGGGGGGGGGGGTGGGGGTGGGTGTTTAGGTTTTTGGTGGTGATGTAGTGGGTTTAGTTTTAGGTTATTAGACACTTGTCACTCTATAAATCCTTCTTACACTTCTTACAATTAGAAGCCTTTGTAGAATAACTTAACCCATAATTATATAAATAATAAGCTCATTTAAGTAAACGAAGTTTGATACATGAAAAGCCAAGTTTAAGCTTATTTGTTAACTAAACTCGATTAAGACTTGAATTAAATAAATTATAACCAATCAACCAGCACGATAATGTGAAACTGTGGTAAATGTGATGACTACGATGAATATAATAACAATGTAAATATGAGACTCAAGCCCCCCGATAAGCGAATCTAAGGGGCTGTTTGTTTACCTCTTAATGGTTCAGACCGTTTACAGGTTCAGCACTTAATGGTTCATACTGTTTGTTTCACGAGCAGATGTCTAAATGGTTCAGACATTTGCCTCTGAATGGTTAAGATTTATACAGAGTCTGAATGGTTAAGACCTCTAATCTGAATTGGTCAGACATTTGCCTCTGAATGGTTAAACGTTATATATGCTCTTAATGGTTCAGACCTCTTACTGGTTCAACACTTAATGGTTCAGACATCTTACTGGTTCAGCACTTAATAATTCAGATGTTGCCAAACAGACCCTTACATTGTTATGACTTCACCTCTTTATCATTTACATCGTTATGTTATCACTAGGGGTGCAAACGAGCCGAGCCCGAGCTCGACAAGACTCGAGCTCGAGCTCGTTTAACATATGAAAGCTCGAGCTCGGCTCGATTCGAGCTTTATTTCTAAAGCTCGAGCTCAGCTCGAAGGTAATTTTTCAAGCTCGAGTTCGGCTCAGGCTCGACTCGTTTAGTATTTATTTATTAATTTATATTAATTATAATTAATATTATACACATAATTTAGTTATTTTTTATATTTATATAAATGGTAATTAATATTAATTTAAATATATGTTTGATATATTAATAAAAAATAAATAAACAGAAAGCTCGTTTAGGCTCGCGAGCTGGCTCGAGCTCGATAAGCGAAACTCGGGCTCGTTTACTAAATGAGCTTGTTTTAGGCTCGGGCTCGAGCTCGGCTCGGCTCGTTCGAGCTTTTTTTCGAGCAGAGCTTGAGTAGCTCGTCTCGTTTGCACCCCTAGTTATCACAATCACACCTTACACAGATAACCAAACCCTTGTAACCAAATCCAGAGACCCAATTCTTATATAAGATGACCCCTTAAATAGAATTGCATTTTATTCTTTTTTGCTTTTAAATATTGACTCAACGTTCAAAAGTTTCAACTAGGGGAATCAAACACGTTTTTCAGGTAAAAATGTTAATGCGGCGCGTGACATGACATCATCATCTTAATACTTTAATAGTGTTTTTGGACAATATTTGACTCTGATTTGACGTATGATGTGGATTTTTTGTCAAATTATTCATGAATCTCGTTTCTAACTTTTTCATGCTTTGTTTCATCCATATTCGCTCAAGTAAAAATGACTAAATAAATTTAGCATAATGGTTCAGTATAAATTTTCCTGTCCGGTGCAGGGGAACAACTGAACGTCATAAAAATGTATTAATATTAATGTTGTTCGGTTGGTATTATTTTGGTTTGGTGTGGTATGTATAAGTATGGTGTGTGCGAAGCGTGATATGTTTTTATTAATGTTTTGAGCCCATTTTGCGCATTAGTCAAGTTTTAAATATATTGAACACGATATTCCAATAATACTAAACACACACTTGAGCAAGTGCACCCATCGTGAGCGTAGTATAGCGTTGGTAAGATACCGAGGTCGTCCAAGGACACAAAAGCTTTTAGTACCGGTTTATTCTCAACGTCTAATCAATCTAAATTTTTGAGAAAAGTTTTGAAACGTGAAAATAAAACAAAAAATGCAAAGATAAATAAAATAAAAACAGATAGACAAGATAAATCACTTGGATCCAACTTGTCTTTAATGTAACCTTTGATGATTTTCTCTCTTTTGAAGGTGACGTTACCCTCAACCCAGTAGTTTGAGTCAACAGGGATACAATCCCAAAGGGTCAGAAAATTGAAAGATAATTAAGTAAGTTATTAATGCGAAAAGTGGTAGGCCCCACTTTTGAAGGTGACGTTACCCTCGGCTAAGTGGTTTGAATCAGCAAGGATACAATCCCTAGAAGCCGATTTAAAGTATTAACAGTAGTTTACATATGAGGGGTTCAAGCTATTCGCACCCTCGCCATCCAATACCAGTGGGTATTGAAGGGGGTCCTAGTAAGCTTGAACCAGGTCCTCGCAGAATCTATACACTGAACGAGACAAGAACTTTACCAAACCATTCCCCTAACCCCCGACCAGGTAGTCAACGCGCCTTTTTGTAGACCGTAAAGACACGAATGATGCAATCTTTTACTTTATCTAGACAGTAAAGTAACCTCAAGACACCATGGAAAAATGATAAAGAAAATTCATCTTCAACATAAGAAACTAGTTATTAAAGTCATTAATACAAACCCAAATAAAAAGTGCCGAAAGATTAAAAATCAAAAGTAATACATAAAAGACTTGTCTTCACCAAGTGATGCAAGAGGCTTAACCAAACATGACATTTGATTGGCAAGAACCCTTACAATCAATCTTGGATCCCGAGACTACTACACACTCTAAAGATGAATGATGGATGATGGTGGTGGTGGTGGGTGTTGGTGTTGTAGTGGTGGCAAAGTGGGAGAGTAGTGGTTTGCCAAGGGATGTCTTTCAAGTGAACCAAGCACCCCTATTTATAGCCTGCACAGAGCTCTGGCCACGGCCCAGCGGGCACGCCCCGTGGCCAGTCTTTTCTCTTCCTTCATTAATTTCAATTGTCAGCAGAGGGCCCCACATGACCCCGTGTCTCCTGGGCACGGCCCCGTGGTCAACTCTTATCTGTACTATCAAGATTCTGCGTATTTTTGCGTTGACCACGCCCCGTGTTGAGCTGGGCACGCCCCCGTGGTGGGTGTGGAAGCTTCTACATATTTGTCTTTTGTGAAGGCCCCTGACCACGCCCCATGCACAGCTGGGCACGGCCCCATGGTCAGGCGTCTGTTGCCTTGTTTTTGCTTTGGGGATGCTGCCGAGGGGTTGGGCATTTCACGTTTATTCCTTCCTTTTGTATTTATGTTGGTTTTGGCTGCTATTTGCTCATTTTGTTCTTTTAAGCTTATTTGGTCCTGTAAATTCAAAAGGAAAAAAGAAACACGCTTTTTCCAACATTAGTACTAAAAAGGGTTAGTTTTATGCCTCATTTGATGTAATTTATATGTTGCATTTTGCACACATCAAAATACTCGGTATATTTTATGGTGTCAAAAAATATATTATTTTATATACAACTTCATTTTCAATAAAATTTATATCTATTTGGTACCCCCGAAAATACAAAATGGTTATGGCGGTACATAACTGGTAGTGCATATAATACAGAAAAAACTGTTTGTATCGGAACTGAAAATCAAAAAAATGAATACCGGTAGCGGTAGAGATGTTGTTCGGTCAGGTTAGGTATGGTATCGGTACAATACAGGTACTCAGTATAGTTTACGATACCAAAATGTATTTTATTTTTAATACAACCACGTTTTAAATAAAATTTCTGCCTGAATGTTGACAGGTGAAAAGGCAAACACAAATGCGTATTTAGATTTATATTTTTCAAATGTTAACGAATGCAATATAAAAGAAAAAATAAATTAAAAGATAATTGGAATATTATCATAATCGGAAACCATCAAAATGAATATCGACATCAATACTGAAGTTGATCAGTACAGTATCGGTACTCTGCATAGTTTATGATACCAAAAATACTTTATTTTAGATACAACTCCGTTTTTGATAAAATGTAAAATGAAACATAACCATGTATTTAGAATATTTTATAAAAAATTAACAAAACTAATTTATTAGAGAAAAATCAAAAATCTGGCTTAAGTTTTTACTTTTACGAAGTTTCCAAATGGAAATTACATCAAGATAGAAGGTAAACAGGCAACAAATTGCGTCGTTACCCATTTTTTAGTAGCAAAACTAAGTCTTTTAAAAACTACATCCATAGATCTCGGGGTCAAAACGCTACTATGCATGACCCTTTGAACTCCACTAAATAGGTCCACAACCTCTGGTGCAAGGAAACCAAAAGTTTCAAAAAACTATGGGATAAACACGTGCTGATTATCAATGCAAGCTTTCTCATGTTTGGTCACTTTGTCCGAAGCAGCCTTTAGAGCAGTTTGCCTTATCGTGAAAACACTACCCCCTAAGCCCACGAGGGGGAAACCCCTGTTAGATCCGCACACGTGTGTTTCCCCTATCTATTCGAACACCAAAATGTCGGTTGGTTTAAAGGTAGATCTTCCTTCCAATGGGTCAGTTAAGAAATTCCCAACACACCTGAATATGTCAAAAAAGATATCCCTAACCAAATCATGTCTGTACTTGAACCCCGAAAGCTCTCTACAATGAATTGTATGCTCCTCAAAAGAGTCCAACCACGCCTTATGATGAACATGGCATATCTCATCAACTGGAAATAAAGGAATCATGAGGCGATACCTAAGGATAGTTCGGTACTCCACCGGTGACATATATTGGCATAAACCATCTATAGGTATAACAACAAGAAAATGTTTGGCATGTGGTGCTCGTAGACACTTAAAAACGACTTTTTATCTAACGATCAAGTCAAATTGTACTTTAATGTCATGGACAATTTTACTAAAAAAGCATTTGCCAATACATGTTGGACTTTAGGGGGATGGGGGGAGATTTCTTTATTATCACGTACTGCGTACGTGTGAAGGGGATTGCATGTTTCAGGTATAAATGATCTAAATGTGTTGAACAAACATGTGTATTCTTATGACATACGGACTTGAATGTGAGACAAAAACTCTCGGACTTACCTGTGTTTTGTTGATAGGTTAAAGTCGTGTTGACCCGTAAATATGTGTTGATACAACTTGAGATTGCAATTGCTAGTTTAATTATCCCTTAAACCGTTTAAATTGCATTTTAAAATGAACAATGGAATTTAACTTTTTGTTTAACAGAGTTAATTAATTTGGTTAAGGAGTCGGTCTAAGTTGGTAGGTTTAGATTGGGGTAGGTGGGTGGATTTTAATGTTCGAGATTGTATTAAGTAGGAGGGGATTAAGGTGTTTGTGTTTTTCGTTGACTGTGTGTTTGTGTAATGTTTATTTTCGTATTTTTACAGCGTATGTTGGCCCTATTCTATAAATCATAGAATCTTGTTATTCAAAAAAATATATCCTAACTTATTTACGTTGTAACGAGTATCTGGATGGATAGCTTTCATTATACTCTAATAGACTTATAGTAGTTAAAATCAATATTGGTTGAATGTTTGATATGGTTGAAATTGAATCTCATTCTAATAAAGCATTTCACTTAATGCCACATGACAATTTCTCATCCTCCCTCAAAAATATAATTATTCCACTTAATAACACATGACACTTTCTCCCCTTCCCTCAAAGGTATAATTTCATATTAATTTAATTTATACTATACTTTTATTGCAAAATATTATTGTTATTCACAACTATTTACATCAATAAACTTTACACAATTTCATGGATAGGTGAAACATCTTCTCAAGGATCAATCACAATCTGATCGGTTCATTTTTTTCTTAATTCAAGATGTTTAAAATTTGTTGTTTATATATCTAAATAAACATATAATCTTTATGTATCATAATAATTTAAATTTATATAAATATACATATAACGATGATGCATCATAACATTAATAATCTTTTAAAACTCAAGATATAGAAAAAAAATTCAGCTAAATAAATATATAATCTTATTTATCATCATAACTAAAACAAATATATATCTTATGTATTTTATTTTCATCATATTATTATATATTTATGTAACAACATTATAAAAGTAATATTTATCTAGAATTCTAAATCACTTAAATAAGAATTTTATTTTAATTATTTTGTTTATTAATATTGATAGTTTTAGAATCACTAACAGTTTATAATTTTAAGAAATAAGCATGGAAAAATATTTATAAATTTAAATATATAAGTTAGATCACTATGGTTTAAAGTATATAATAATAATAATAATAATAATAATAATAATAATTTAGTTATGAAAATTTATGTACATCTTATTATAAAATTACATAATTTATATATTTAAATCCGTGTAATACACGATTTAGTATATTTAATAAAAGAGAATTAACTGAATAAGTACTCATCAAGTATGATTTAAATCCTTCTGTAAACATTAATTGATATTCCAAATTAATTAATATTAAAAAACTAGATAATTAAAATCAAAAAGAGTAATTGAGTGTGGCATGACTCATGCAATTTATTCCACTATTTATTTATGTACCGGTTTTGTTAAACCCTTCAATGTTAATTTTATTAAGTATATTTAGATATTACAATTTAGAATACATAAGGGTGGGTGAAGGGGGTGTACCCCTAGGGCTGTAAACGAGCCGAACGTTCAGTGAACAGTTCGTGAACCGTTCGGTGTGAAGTTCGTTTATGTTCGTTCGTTTAATAAACGAACGAACATGAACTAGAAATTTCGTTCGATTAGTTAAATGAACGAACATGAACAGATGTCTCGTTCGTTCGATTGTGTTCATGAACGTTCGGTAAGATGTTCGTGAACATTCGTTCAATGCGTTCGTTTATGTTCGTATGTTTGTGTTTTAATTAAAGATTTTTGTACTTTCATATATTTTATCTATACTTTTTATATTATTAAACTTTTATTTATTTCATTACCCTAACAATTAAACTAGGAAACCCTCTTTCACATTGTTTATACACCATTTCCCTTTCTTTTTTCATTATTTACATTGGTGAATACGATTGACCTCTATTCCATAATAAGGGATTCAAGTTCCAGTGATACTCTTTGGGCCATCTACCTTTATCTTTTGTCGCGTTCGCCAAATTTATTTGTGTTCGTGAACCGTTCGCGAACACGCTCATTTCCTTAATGAACGAACACGAACATAACATCTCGTTCGGTAAGTGTTCATGAACACATTTATTTCCTTAACGAACGAACACGAACAAGGCCTTGTTAGTGTTCGTTCGGTTCGTTTACAGCCCTATGTACCCCACATGAGATGAGGGGAAATTTCCACTCATCTCATGATGTATCATGTCAATTCCCATCTTATAAACCACTCTTGCAAAAAAAAAAAACATAAGGGGTGGTTTCACCCATACCATTTAAAAAAAATAAAAATAAAAATGCATGATTGTTTGAAAGAGAGTGAGACCCACCACTACTCCCTCTCCCTCCTCTTCCTCGCATGCGACAACAACTCCCCGCTTAAGACCTTCACCGTGCGGCAATTGGGGGACGGTGGCGGACTCCCCTCATGGGAAACTCATTCCCCTAAATATATGTGCACATAGGCACATATATAAACATAGACATAACTTAGTTTGATATACTTGTTCCTAGACGCATCAATACACTAAATTTCTTTTCTAAAAATGACTAAAAATAGGGTTTAAGACACAAATATCAATCCCTTTCTATCTCTATAAAAGTAAAGACTTTGAAATGGCCTTTAGTTAAATTCCCATTCCAAATGTGTAAGCTTTTTTTTTTAATATTATTCTAACAATAAAGTGACACTTTGTTAATTTCACGCCAAAAGTAGAAATTGGAGGAGCAAGTAAGAACCCCATATGGATCTTGTCAGCTCTGCAAATATGCTCCTCAATCTCAACGTAAGAACCCCTTTCCTTTTCTTTTTCTTTTTGTTTACTCGTAATGATCTAATCAACTTTATTAAAATACACAACTATACGAATAAATACATTATAAACAAAGTTATTGACTGAAAATTTGTGATACGATTGGATCGTCTAGTAGGGTCGGGTCAAGATGACCCATTAAAATTAATGGTTTTTTTTTCTTATTTCAAACTATATCAATTTTGATTGTAGATGATTTTAATTCTTTTGGTTACAAAAGAAGATTGTTCGGTTAATTTAGTTAATGTCGGTTAACCAATGGTTCAATTAAAACCGAACTTATAAAAGTTGTTTTGGTTTTTTATTTCAAACTATATCAATTTTGATTGTAGATGATTAAATTTGCCAATGATCTCTAGATCAAGTGGTGGAAGACTTGCATTTCTCTTGAGAGATGCAGGTTCGACTCCCGCTTGGTGCAGGTTCGACTCTCACTTGGTGCAGAGTGAAGCACTGGTGGGTAATGATAGGAGACCCAGGGAAACCCGGGTTGGATCTTTGAGCCAAACGAGTTTTACTTGTAATTTCCCCGGAATTGGTGGTGGACTCGGGTTACTCTCGGAGTATTCCGTTTGTCCAGTGGGTGCCCCGAGAGTATTCGGGATTGATTCTGTTGATCGTTCAAAAAAAAAAGATGATTTTAATTCTTCTGGTTACGAAATACATGTCTTCCTCCACAGTGGGAGGCTTGAAAAAAAAAGATGATTTTAATTCTTCTCGTTACGAAATACATGCCTTCCTCCACAGTGGGAGGCTTGGGATACGTCTCAGTTGACGTTTAAATACATGTCCATCACAATGGGAGATTTGATAATACGTCTCAGTTGACGTTTAAATACATGCCCTTCTCCACAGTGGGAGATTTGGGAATACGTCTCAGTTGACGAAAAAAATAAGTCCCTTTCCACAGTGGGAGATTTGGGAGTAATTAACATCACATAGTTGGATGAAAATTTTATCTCCACTACAATCACCTTTTCAACCACTACCATTGTGGGAATATACGTTTAAGACAGAGTCTTTTATAATGGTCTATTTACTAGTCTTAATTATGTAAGAACTAGTAGACCGAATAGATTTTAAAAAGAAATTTATTTGCTTGATTACTAGCGATCCTTCGACTAATTATCTTCACCCAATAGAATTGACACTTTTAGTCTCCTTCCACATAGTTGGGATTAGTTGGAGATTCCATGACACGCCTTAGTTGACGTTTAAATATAAGCCCTTCTCGTTAGTGGGAGACTTGGGATACGTCTTAGTTGACATTTAAATACATGCTCTTCTCCTCAGTGGGAGATTTGGGATACGTCTCAATTCAGTCGACGTTTAAATATATGCCTTCTCCTCAGTGGGAGATTTGGGATACATCTCAATTCAGTCGACGTTTAAATACATGCCCTTCTCCTTAGTGGGAGAATTGGGATACATCTCAATTCAGTCGACGTTTAAATACATGCCCTTCTCCTCAGTGGAAGATTTGGGATACGTCTCAATTCAGTCTTCGTTTAAATACATACCCTTCTCCTCAGTGGGAGAATTGGGATACGTCTCAATTCAGTCGACGTTTACATACATGCCTTTCTCCACAATGGGAGATTTGGGATACATATCATATTTGGACGAAAATTCACACTTTCTTAACCACTCATTGGTGGGAACATGTGCTTTGGCCTTCGTCTATTGCGCAATCAAGAGATCCGTTTGATAAGGTAGGAGCAATAAATGTGACCTTCAAATCATTCGAAGGAAAACTAATAAAATGAGCTCCATAAAATCAATGATTTTTCTTATGGCAATGATATCGCAAAAATATATTAGATGCTTACTATTAGCTGATATCAGTGCAATATGACCGTTGGGAGATCTTAGTGGCTCCATGCATTAAACCTTCATACTGGCCAGGCATGAAAGCAATCTATTGGAAGCACTAAGATACTGCCAATCAACATATGGCGCTTCCATCATACTAACTTTAGCATTCGTAGTTGTTGGGATTGAACCCTATCAGAGGAACATATAATTAAAGCCAAAACTGGATCAGAACAGTGGATCCAGAATAAGCAGATGTTTATATACAAATCTCTCCCCTTGAAAGTAATTTCATATCTGCTGACCTCCTATCTGCTGATCTTACAAAGTGCTGACCTACAACTGCTGCTCAAGTAAAGACCTGATGAATGACTAAAGCCCTGCTGATCCTATCTACTGTCTTGAGTCAAGCACTGCTGATCCGGACAAGTACTGCTGGGTTCACAGCAGTGGAAAGTTGCAGCAGCTGATCTATAGTCTGTCTTGTAAAGTAATGTAATAGCAGTAGTTAACATAGCAGTGTTTGTATAGATCAGAGGTTAGAGTTTGTTAGGAGGTTAGATGTCACTTTCATGGTGACGTCAGCTAAGATGCTCAGTGGTTTGCAAGTGCCTATAAATAGATCAGTACTTTGTACTGTTCTATCAGCTCTTTTGCATCATTGTCTTCTTTACACGAACAAACAACTGAGCTCTAGCTGAGGGGGAGTTTGCATTCATTCATCAATCATTGTAATCGTTATTGAAATAAATTCAATCTTCCGATTCATTGTGAAAAGATGTTTGATCAAAGTACTACTCTCGTTTGATTGTATGCAAAGTTTGTTTTCATCATAATTCCGCTGCACACTCATCCATTTTCATTTTAATTACAAACACAAAATACAATCAGAAACAAACTCAGATCCAACACTTGGTATCAGAGCTTGGACAGTCAAATTTGATTTAACAATCATTTTGACATAAATAGTTCGGCTCATAACAGTTGATACTGATCGTTTGTTCGTTCGTTGAAAAACAGAGCAAGGATTAATCACCATTAAAGTTGATTTATCGGTGTCTGTAAAACAACAAGAATGACGTCACAATCTCAGGATGATAAAAACAACATCGGCTCTCTTTTTAAACCACCTATGCTAAAAAGAAATGAGTACAACATCTGGCAGAGGAGGATGGGTCACATTCTCGCTCAACAAAGCACAGGTTGTTGGAGGTCTGTTGTCTTTGGTCCCCATGTTCCCACATTGCCAAGCGCTGAAGATGCTAAAAAGTTCGTTCCAAAACCAGTTGAAAATTATACCGAAACCGACTATCAAAAGTTCGAACTAGATGCTAAAGCGTTTAGCATCATAGCATCAGCGCTGCCCAATGAGATATATGAGGGACTGTTACACTGTAACAGTGCCAAAGAGTTATGGGACGCACTTAAGGAACAATTTGGGGGAACCGAAGAAGTCATAGAAAACAATAGGGAAATCCTGAACCAACAGTATGAAACATTTTGTCATGTTAGAGGTGAATCACTGACGTAACAATTTGAGCGTTTCAGTTGTCTCATCAGTGAACTGAGGCTTGTTAATACCACTTTTACAAACTCAACTCAAAATAGCAGGTTCCTCAGGTCACTGCCAGAAAAATGGGACACCATAGCTTTTGTCACCCGAAACTCACCTGAGTTCAAGGATCTGACCTTGACCCAACTCCATGGTCGACTCCTGACCTACGAAAGGGAGTTGAACCAGAAAAGGAAGTTACAAGAGTCAGGAAAAACCGTTGATGATTATACATTCGCTAACACTGCTCTTCTGGGTCAAGAAGAATCTGGGAGCAGTGGTAAGGATCAGGGTTTTGATCACTTCATTGACATAACTGCTGGTGCAAACTTTAACAACCCTGATCCTCACTCTGCAAGTTATGCATTCACTGCAAATGAAAACCAGATGTCAGACAATCTAAGTTTTGAACTAAATGACTTACAGCATTTTGATCCCCCTGATTTAGAGGAAATGGACATCCTACACCAACTGGCTTTGCTAAGTGTTAGAACTAGCAAATTTTACAAAAGAACAGGGCGAAAATTCCCAGGTTTGCATGGGAATCTAAGGGTTGGGTTGGATAAATCGAAAATCAAGTGCTACAAGTGTAATAGGTTGGGACATTTCGCTAGGGAATGCAGGAGTCAAACTAGTGGTCCCATAATCACTCACCCTAGCTCAAATCCTAGACCTCAAAATCAAGGCACTGTGCACTATGCCCAGTATACCCCAGTAGCTCAAGTGAACACTGCTCACTATGCTGCTGCCCCTGTGCTAGTGCACTATGTCCAAACTGCTGTTCCACAGATCCAATATGTTCAAACCCCTGCTCCCCAGGCACAAGTGCAGGCTGCACCTCAAACCACTGCTCCAGCAGCAGTACAACCAGATCAACAAAGCTTTTTCACTCAAGGGTTTGTTGACTGGAGCAGTATGCCTGAAGACCTTAGTGATGAAAATTTTGCACTCTATGCTTCTAATGATTCTTCTCATAATGAATTTTGTTTGATGGCATTAGAGTCAATACAGGAGGGGGTTGAAACTGAAGAGGAACAGCTGAGCATTGAAACAGTGGATGAGGTGACTGAAGCAGTGGTTACTGCTATGGCTGGTGAAATATTGTTGGAAGAAAGTTCAAGTACCCTGATTGAACCAATGACAGATCCATGGTCTGAAGAGGAAAAAGAAGAAGCGAAGGAAGAAAAGGCTGGTGAAAAGAAGGTGAGAGCTGATGATGAAGAGAATCATCAATGTGATTGTGCAATGATGGCTGCTGCCAAGGTATCTCCTCAAGTTCTAGAAAAACTATGTTCTGACAATTGCATTATTGCTTTTGCTAACATCAAAGAGGTGAATGAAAACCTTCGGGATAAAATCTTAACTGATGAAGTCAAATTTGAAAGATCTTTAAAAGAACTTAAAAACAAATTGACTGAAAAGGAAAAAGAGATCAGCAGTCTGAAAGAAGAACAAAGCATAACCAAAACTCAACTCCAAACTATGGTAGAAAAATACTAAGTTTGCAAAAAGGAGTTAGAGTCCACCCAGATCACATGTGAGAGATGGGTGGAATCATGCAAAGGGTATGAGGTTATGCTTGAAAAACAGATAAAAAGCAATGTGAAATTTGGTGTTGGTTATAGAAAACATGATGATGAAACCACTGCTTTTGCAAAATCTGTTCAAACCACTGATGTAACCACTGAGTTCATACCCACAAACAAGAATGGCCAAGAAGTGAAAATCACTGACAAACTTGGTAACAAAATCACACTTGACAGACCAATAGGATCCTCTACTTTTGAGGAACTTGAAGACTATCAGTTTAAACCAAAATGGTCTGATGAGTGTGATATTCTTGAAAATTTCAAGCCAATGGACATTACATCAACTGATGGTGTTAAAGCTCCAAAAGCTAAAGTCATACCTCTCAAGGATATCCCAGCAGTGGTTAAAACCTCTGCTGCAAAGGAGTCTGAAAAGAGAAAGAAGAAAGAAAAAATTGATAACTTGTTTTGTGAATTATGTGAGAAAAGGAATCATCTAACAAAAGATTGTTTCCACTTAAAAGCTTATGATTTAAACAGAACAAGTGTCATTGTTTCAGCTGAAAGTTGCATTGTTTGTGGTAAAACTAACCACAAAACTCAAGCATGTGTGTATCTCAAAAACTTTGATGTGAAAAAGAATGAGTACATTGCTAAAACATCATTGAGTCCATCATCATCATCATCATCATCAACATCTGTCAAATTCACCAAGAAACAACCACTGTTTGTGCCAGTTCAAACAGCTGTCACAAAACAGCTGAACCAAACATCTGTCAAAAGAGATGTTCAGGTTACTGATGCACCCCCTGCCAATCAATTTAGAAAAGGCAAGGAAAAACAGCCTTACCAAAGGATTCCACACGTTTATGAGACCTACAAAAGGCTGTCTAAACCCATAGTGAACAGGCATCCTTTTGGTTACCAGCAGGTGATTGGTCAGGACCCACAACAGTGGTTAGAGAAACACTGTCCTAAAACAGTCCAAACCCCTGACCTAACCACTGTCCATCATTATGCATCCATCCCAGACACTGTTGAGACCCCATCCAAAGCCCTGCTGGCTTTGGAGACCCTAATGAACTAATCCTTTTACTTCATGTGCAGGGAGCTTCTGCATGCTTTGATAGTCTTTGGTATGTAGATAGTGGAGGCTCCAGGCACATGACAGGATGTAAAGCCCTCCTCAAAGACTTTAAAATCCGTGGAGGGGGTGATATATCCTTTGGAAATAATAGTAAAGGGAAAGTTCTGGGGTCTGGTACAGTGCAGTCTGGAAATGTAAAATTTGAAAATGTCAATCTGATAGACAATCTAAAAATCAACCTTCTGAGTGTGTCCCAAATGAGTGACAAAGGGTTTGGGTCATTCTTCACAAAAGATTGTTGTAGGATTGTTGGACCAGAAATGGTAAAAAAGATTGAAGCAATAATCAAAACTGGTCAAACAAAACTTGTTGTTCTAAGAAGTGGCAATGTTTATGTTGTTGATATGTCAAAAGAGTGTCCCAGAGCTGATGCCTGTCTGTTCTCAGCTGCCTCTAACAAAGAGACAGAACTTTGGCACAGAAGGCTGGGGCACACAAATCTTAAGACAATCACTGAAATTTCAAAAAATGGTTTGGTGAGAGGCCTACCACAAAAATTGTTTTCTTTTCCTGAACATTGCATTTCCTGTTTAAAAGGAAAACAACATAAAAGTTCTTACAAGTCCATTGAAGAGTCAAAAACAACCCAGTGTTTGCAAATGCTACACATGGATTTGTTTGGCCCAGTTCAAGTCATGAGCCTCAAGAAGAAAAGATATTGTTTGGTTATTGTTGAGGACTATTCTAGGTTTACATGGACCTTCTTTTTACACTCAAAAGATGAGACTGTAGGCATTTTGCAAGACTTTGTGATACAGGTTGAAAAGCAATTTGACCTTCCAGTGAAAAGCTTCAGGAGTGACAATGGCACAGAATTCAAAAATATGGAGTTGGATGCCTTCTGTGTGAAGAAAGGGATTGTGAGGCAGTACAGCATCCCTAGAACACCAGAGCAGAATGGGGTTGTTGAAAGAAAGAACAAAACTTTAATTGAGGCTGCCAGAACTATGCTTGCAGATTCAGGTTTGCCATTAACTTTCTGGGCAGAGGCAGTAAACACTGCTTGCTATGTCCAGAACAGAGTTTTAATAAACCCCAGGCACAAAAAGACTGCTTATGAAATTCTGTATAAAATCAAACCACTGATCTCATATTTCAAGGTGTTTGGCTGCCCATGCTTTATTTTGAACTTAAAAGATTCCATTTCAAAATTTGCAGCCAAAATTGATTGTGGTTATCATCTGGGATACTCAACCACTGCCAAGGCCTACAAAGTGTTCAATACACGGACCAAGGCAGTGGAGGAGACTTTGAATGTTAAGTTCAATGAACTTTCATCAATGAACATCCTAGCAAATCCTGCAGATTTGTTTGATCTTGAAAAATTCACTTTTGAAAATACTGCTGTCAAGACTAACAGTGCAAGTCCATCAGAGGATACAACACCAGACTATGGGTATGAAATCATCATCCCTCAAAGGTCTGCCACAAATGGAAAAGCATCAGCTGTTCAAAACAGTTGTCAAAGCTCAACCACTGCTACCTCAACAGTTGTTAACCAAAGTAGCCCATCCACCACTGCTTCCACATCCTCAAACACTGTTGACAAAAGTCCCCAAACAGTGGATAAAAGTCAGCAGGTGTCCACTTCATTACCTCCTATTCCACCACCTTTTGAAGCCACTGCTGGATCATCAAAGTCCCCAGCAGTGGTTAGCTTAGATGATGCACATTTGCAGCCTTCACCAACAAATGCCATCATACCATACGAAGGAGATTTAATCTTCTTGAGATCTCATCCACCTGATCAAATCATTGGCAACATCAATGAAGGGGTGCTCACAAGAAGCCAAACCCAAAACATTTGTCTTTTTGCTGGTTTTCTATCACTCCATCAGCCAGTCAAGTACCAAGAGGCACTGAAAGACAATAGCTGGGTAGAAGCCATGCAAGAAGAGCTCCAACAGTTTAAAAGACAACAAGTATGGGAGCTTGTACCACTGCCAGAAGAGGTTAGTCCCATTGGCACAAAGTGGGTCTTCAAGAACAAAACTGATGAAAGGGGTATTGTTGTCAAGAATAAAGCCAGGCTTGTGGTTCAAGGTTACAGACAAGAAGAGGGGATTGATTATGATGAAACATTCGCCCCTGTTGCAAGATTGGAAGCCATTAGACTGTTCCTGGCCTTTGCTGTCAACCACAACATGAAGGTGTTTCAAATGGATATCAAAAGTGTTTTCCTCTATGGTACAATTCAAGAAGAGGTATATGTTTGTCAACCTCCAGGTTTTGAGGATCCATTTTATCCAGATCATGTCTACAGGCTAAACAAAGCCTTATATGGCCTGAAACAAGCACCAAGGGCCTGGTATGAAACTCTTTCCAACTTTCTTCTCTCAAATGGTTTCAAAAGAGGTACCATTGATAAAACACTGTTTTTAAAATGGAGAGGGAAGGACTTAATGATTGTCCAGATTTATGTGGATGACATTCTTTTTGGAAGCACATGTAACTCAATGTGTGAAGAGTTTAGAGAACTCATGACAGCTGAGTTTGAAATGAGTGCAATGGGTGAGCTGCAATGCTTTCTTGGTCTCCAAGTTCAGCAAATGCAAAATGGAACTTTCATTCATCAAAGCAAATATGCTAAAGAACTTTTGACAAAATTTGATATGAATGATTGTAACCCATGCAGCACACCCATGGCAACAAATAAGCTTGTCATGTCTGATGAAAAGGATGAGCTGATTGACCAAACTTTATATAGAAGCATGATTGGGTCTTTATTGTACCTAACTGCATCTAGACCAGACATCATGTTTGCAACATGTGTTTGTGCAAGAAGTCAATCAGCTCCCAGAAAATCAAATCTCATTGCTATAAAAAGGATATTCAGATACATAAAAGGTGCTCCCACACTTGGTATCTGGTATCCAGCTAATGGGAATATCAAGCTTTCAGGCTTTTCAGAAAGTGACTTTGCTGGATGTAACACCACAAGGAAGTCCACATCAGGAGGGTGCCAGTTTCTAGGTGATTGCTTAGTTTCTTGGCAAAGCAAAAAGCAAGCAGCAGTTTCAACATCCACTGCTGAGGCTGAATACATTGCTGCTGCAAGCTGTATAGCCCAACTCCTGTGGCTTCAAAATCAGTTGCTGGATTTTGGTATCACTGCCTTAAAGACACCACTCATGTTGGACAGCCAGGCAGCAGAAAATATCATCAAAAATCCAGTTTCCCATTCAACCACCAAACACATCGACATCATACATCACTTTGTGAGGGATTGCTATGAAAAAGATTTGATTTCTCTGCCTCATGTCCCAACTAAAGACCAGCTGGCAGATGTGCTCACAAAAGCACTTGATACAGCCACTTTTGAAAGCTTGGTTTCTAGAATTAGGATGCTAAACATGGAATAACAAACAAAATCTTGTTTTTCTATGCATAAAAGCATCAAAATGTTTTCAGAAAATCAAAAATCCATCCTTAAAAATAGCTAAAAATGAAATTTTCATTAAAAATCCTTAAAAGTCTGCCATTAACCACTGATTGCTCAAAAGTCTGCTCTACTTCAAAAGCCTGTCCACTGCTGAATGTCAACCCCTGTTCTCTCATTCCTTTGATAAACTCTGTTGTTCAAAAGCAGTGTTTTATCCACTGATATGCTATCCACTGATAGTGAAAATCATCAACTGCTCTACTACCACTGCTTTTATCAGTCACTTTCATAAAAGTACTGTCCTTCACTTTCACCAGGGGTTGTCACGTGGGCAGTACATACTGGTCAGACCTTTTGTAAAAGCTGCCACGTCAGCATTCACTTTCTTCCCTATAAAAATCCCCCACTCACCACCCAAACAAGGTTTTACTGTCGAATTGAATTCTTAAAAATTCTCTTCTCAAAGCAGTTTTTCATCTCATCTTTCACAAAATTTCTTCGATCATTCTCTTCAAAAATGACAAAATTGAAGCCATCCACAAAACCCACTTCCAAATCATCATCGAAAACTGCCTCTCAAAAGGAAATCTCCACTGAAATCCCATATAAACCATCTCACAATCTCCTGGGTCTTCTCATAAAACCAGGAACCACCAATGTTTTCGATTCCATCATTGACACCATGGCAAAATCAAAGTACAAAACTTTGTTCACCGTCGGATGCACCAATCTATTTGGAGACCCAAAGGGAGTTTTGGAAGAATGCAACCCTTGAAAAACAAGGAGACATTGCAACCACCATACACTCTTCTATAAAGGGTAAAGCTGTCCAAATCACGTCACAATCCATTTCAGAGGTCTTTCAACTCGATGATCAGGAAGGTAAAATTTCTTTCACTAAAAACGAGTTACAAACTGACTTCATTGAAAGAGGGTATGAAGCCACAATGATGAAGAAACTTACCTTACAAAAAGGTTATTTTCCTTCTGCAACCAGATTTTTATTTCATACCCTCCTACTATGTGTTTCAAATAAAACCACTTCTTTCAATGAAATCCCTTTAAAGATTCAAAATCTGGGATATGCAATTCTTCAAGAAGAAAATTTTAACTATTCTCAGGAAATTTTTAAAGATTTGGTTAATAATATTGAAACAAAATCATTTTTACTGTTTCCAAGGTTTTTAAGCTACTATTTTGAAAAGAAATTCAGTAAGAATGATTTAGCTGCAATAAACCAAGGTGATTCTACTCAAATAAACAGTTTAACAACTGAAACTTTTTCAAGAATGTTAACACCTTGCAAAACACAAGCAGAGGTGCCTGAGCAGAATTTAGCAGTTACAACTGCTCCTCAGGTATCTGCTGCTGAGCCCACTGTTCAAGGTGATCAAAGTGGCAGCACAACTGCTTTGAAACCCACACCTACAATCACCAAAAAGCCAAAAAGAAAAACTCATAAACCCCCAAAACCCATCAAAAAGGCAACTCTGGAGGATGAGATACCAGAGCTACTGCCTGTGACAACACAAATGTCACAAGAAACCACTTCTGCTACTTCCTCACAGCAGTTGGTACAAATATCTCAACCCATAACCGAAACTCCTCCTGATTCTTCACAAAAAGATCAGGTTGTACACATTGGGACACCACATCACGATGCTCTGGAAACACTTGTTTCCATCATCCACAGCTCAATTCCCGGAGCAAATCCTCTTTCTTTACCAAACATCACATCCACAATTCCCCCACCAACTAAACTGCTGTTGGATACAATTGATTTGAACCAGGCACTATCCAGTCCTTCTCAATCACCTATCAATGAGAATACACCTCAACAACTGACTGGGTCTGATGTATCAATCTTTGCTAACCCACCAACACAACCTGAGGAGGTTAGACCCCTTGAGTTACAAGTAACTCTTGGTGGTAATCCAAGTGAAGCAACCACTACAACTGTTGAACCCACTGGTTTACAGTTGGACAGTGGTTACATCAATAAGACTTCCTTGGAGGCAATTCCTTTTATAGCACCTCTGCCAACCACCAGTGGATTTATTTATCCTACTGGCAACATCAAAAGGTTGTCAAGTGTTGAAGGAAGAAGACCCCAGTACCAAGAAAAAGGGGCATCAGTGGTTAATGTTTGGAGTATACTCCCTACCTCTACCACTGATAAAACCACTACTAGTGGGAAATCAGATGATCCCATTAAATTGGGTGATGGTTTAAAGTACCAGAAATTGACGGATCGTGTTGAAAAACTTGATAACTCTGTTGCAGAACTCAAAGATATGCTACAATAGTTATTACAAGTACAAAAGGTACAATCACCTGCTGTTCCATCTCAAGAACCTGCTCCACAACAGGCATCTACTACAAATGAGCTCTGGAACTTATTTCAACCTTTTCTCCATCATCAAGCCCAACTAGCAGATCAGCAACATGAAAAACATGTCCAACAGCTGAGAAATGCAATGGAGTCAAGGTTCAAGAACACTCAGGCTGATCTAAAGCCTCTCAAAACTCAGATCTTGCACACTACTGGCACTGCTCCTCCAACAGTTTTCTTCATTGATCAACTTCCCCCAGATAATGCCAAAAAGGGGGAGAAAATTCAGGAGTGGAAAAAGAAGGGAATACAGGATGGTCTCTACATTGAACCAGAAAATGCAAACATGACCAAACAAATCCCTCTGCCAGATGGAAGCAACAAAATTGATGTGACCACAAATGCACTGGCAGAAGCAGTTGCAAGTGTGAAAAGGGATAGAGAGGCCAAAAAGAAAGCCAGGGTGGATTATCCGGATCAGGGTACTTCAGGGTCAAAAGATGATGAAAATCTTGTTGATGAAAATAAGAAGCCTACAAGAAGAGTAAGGCTACCCAAATCCATTCCAACCAGACGTTCAAAGTCTGCTCCAAAACCACCACTTAAAACAGCTGTTGTAACTCATGTTGTATCAACTACAGTCGGTACTTCAGTGGTTTCAACATCTGCTCCCACTTCAACACACACCAAATCCACTGCTTTACCACCATTACCACCAAAAACAAAATCACCTCCTGCCAAAAGGCAGAAGACAGTAGTTGTTACAACATCTGCTGTAATGACAACAGTGGTTGGAACACCAGTTGTTTCAACAACTGTTAGTCAATCACAAACCACTGCCACTACATCCACCACCACTGTTCCATCCAAAACATCATCAGCCCCTCCTCAAACAAAGAGGAGAAGGCTAATTCTCAAAGATGATGACACTTCACCACCACAAACATCTTCAAAATCTTCAGCTCTTGTCACAATACCAAAACCTGTTCCTCTCTCTTCAGTTCCAATGTACAAGCCCTTACCTCCTCCAGGTGTTCAATTTCCTCTTGAACTAGCAGCTGTTAGAGAAGAAATAAAATCTTTTTACTATGAGGATGACCCTGCCAAAAGGAGTTTGCCATCAATAAAAGGATATCCCTGGCCTAAAAATGTTGATGAATATTTGGAAATCAAGGCCAAGCAAGCAGAGGATATCTCAAAAAGAAACACACAAGGGAAATCTGACAAAGAAATTTCAAGAAACTATCAATATCTGCTCACACAGGTCAGATCCCTAGAACAATTTGCAAAAAAATGTTAGTCAACAAATTTCAGAAAGAGCAGCTGAAACTTTGAAGAAAGACTACATTGAAAGCATCATGGCTCACAAGAAGTACAAAGGAGAGAAATACATGTACAAAGAGTGGACTGTTCCTGAGCTTGAAAATGAAGCAGCAAGAATTCAAGACATGATAAAAAGGAAAGTCACTCACACTCCTCCTGACTGGGCAAAGTTTAGAAAGAATGTACCTGACAAACAGGTAGAACTGAAAAGAATGAAAGAAGAATTGGTTGCTGCTGAATATGGAAGCAAAAGACAAGTTGCTAGATGGAAAGAAGATGTGGTCAGGATTACCTACAAAAGGTTGGAGGAACTAAGAAAGAAAGATCCAAATGTTCCTCAAAAGCCTAACTATCCTGAAGCAGAGGTTTCAAAAAGACCAACAAAGCTGCAAACCAGGAGAGCCACTGCCCCAACTGGTGCTGCCATCTATAAAAGAAGGAGCCAAAACCAGTTAAGTGCTGAAACCATTCAAGATCTAAAAGCTGGAAATGCTATTGTAAAAGCAGGCCTTAAATTGATGATAAAAGAAGATCTTGAATTGGAACAATCTGCAAGTACTGCTCAGTCAGTCATGGTTAGGCCAGCCTCACCAAATACCTCTGCAAATAAACATCTCCCAAGAAACCCACCAGGCTCAAAAATACTGTTGGGATTGAACCCTATCAGAGGAACAGATAATTAAAGCCAAAACTGGATCAGAGCAGTGGATCCAGAATAAGCAGACGATTATAGTTGGTTCATACAAATCTCTCCCCTTGAAAGTGGTTTCATATCTGCTGACCTCTTATCTGCTGATCCTACTAAGTGCTGACCTACAACTGCTGCCTTGCATCTACTGCCAATGTCAAAGACTGATGGAAGACCAAAGCCCTGCTGATTCAATCTACTGCCTTGAATCAAGTACTGCTGATCCGGACAAGCACTGCTGGGTTCACAGCAGTGGAAGGAAGCAGCAGCTGTTTAAGTGTCTTTTATTTAAAGAAATGTAATAGCAGTAGTTAGTACATCAGTGTTTGTATAGATCAGAGGTTAGAGTTTGTTAGGAGGTTAGATGTCACTTTCATGGTGACGTCAGCTAAGATGCTCAGTGGTTTGCAAGTGCCTATAAATAGTTCAGTACTTTGTACTATTCTATTAGCTCTTTCACAACATCGTCTTCTTTGCACGAACAAACTACTGAGCTCTGGCTGAGGGGGAGTTTGCATTCATTCATCAATCATTGTAATCGTTGTTGAAACAAATTCAATCTTTCGATTCATTGTGTAAAGATGTTTGATTAAAGTATTACTCTCGTTTGATTGTATGCAAAGTTTGTTTTCATCTTAATTCCGCTGCACAACTCTTTCATTTCCATTTTAATTTCAAACGAAAATACAATAAAAAACAAACTCAGATCCAACAATTGGTATCAGAGCCTGGACAATCAAATTTGATTTAACAATCATTTTGACGTAAATAGTTCAGCTCATAATAGTTGATACTGATCGTTTGTTCGTTCGTTGAAAAACAGAGCAAGGATTAATCACCATTAAATTTGATTTCTCAGTGTCTGTAAAACAACAAGAATGACGTCACAATCTCAGGATGATAAAAACAACATCGGCTCACTTTTTAAACCACCTATGCTAAAAGGAAATGAGTACAACATCAGGCAGAGAAGGATGGGTCACATCCTTGCTCAACAAAGCACAGGTTGTTGGAGGTCTGTCATTTATGGTCCTCATGTTCCTTCAGTGCCAAGCGCTGAAGATGCTAAAAAGTTCGTTCCAAAACCAGTTGAAAATTATACCGAAACCGACTTTCAAAAGATCGAACTAGATGCTAAAGCTTTTAGCATCATAGCATCAGCGCTGCCCAATGAGATATATGCTGGACTGTTACACTGTAACAGTGCCAAAGAATTATGGGACGCACTTAAGGAACAGTTTGGGGGGACTGAAGAAGTCATAGAAAACAACAGGGAAATCCTGAACCAACAGTATGAAACATTTTGCTACGTTAAAGGTGAATCACTAACGCAACAATTTGAGCATTTCAGCTGTCTCATCAGTGAACTGAGGCTTGTTAACACCACTTTTACAAACTCAACTCAAAATAGCAGGTTCCTCAGGTCACTGCCAGAAAAATGGGACACCATAGCTTTTGTCACCCGAAACTCACCTGAATTCAAGGATCTGACCTTGACCCAACTCCACGGTCGACTCCTGACCTACGAAAGGGAGTTGAACCAGAAAAGGAGGTTACAAGAGTCAGGAAAAGTTACCGATGATTACACTTTCGGTAATACTGCTCTTCTGGGTCAAGAAGAATCTGGGAGCAGTGGTAAGGACCAGGGTTATGATCACTTCATTGACATAACTGCTGGTGCAAATTTCAACAACCCTGATCCTCACTCTGCTAGTTATGCATTCACTGCAACTGAAAACCAGATGTCAGATAATCTAAGCTTTGAACTCAATGATTTACAACATTTCGATCCCACTGACTTAGAGGAAATGGACATCCTGCACCAACTGGCTTTGCTAAGTGTTAGAACTAGCAAATTTTACAAGAGAACAGGGCGAAAATTCCCAGGTTTGCATGGGAATCTAAGGGTTGGGTTGGATAAATCGAAAATCAAGTGCTACAAGTGTAATAGGTTGGGACATTTCGCTAGGGAATGTAGGAGTCAAACTACTGGTCCCATAATTACTCATCCTAGCTCAAATCTTAGACCTCAAAACCAAAGCACTGTGCACTATGCACTATGCCCAGTATACCCCAGCAGCTCAAGTGAACACTGCTCACTATGCTGCTGCCCCTGTGCCAGTACACTATATCCAAACTACTGTTCCACAAATCACATATGTTCAAACCCCTACTCCACAGGTACAAGTGCAACCTGTTGCACCTCAAACCACTGCTCCAGCAGCAGCACAACCAGATCAACAAAGTTTTTTCACTCAAGGGTTTGTTGACTGGAGCAGTATGCCTGAAGATCTTAGTGATGAAAATTTTGCACTCTATGCTTCTAATGATTCTTCTCATGAGGAGTTTTGTTTAATGGCATTAGAGACAATACAGGAGGGGGTTGAAACTGAGGAGGAACAGCAGAGCTTTGAAACAGTGGAAGAGGTGACTGAAGCAGTGGTTACTGCTGTGGCTGGTGAAATACTGTTGGGAGAAAGTTCAGGGACCCTGATTGAACCAATGACAGATCCATGGTCCGTAGAGGACAAAGAAGAAGAGAAAGAAGAAAAGGCTGGTGAAAAGAAGGTAAAAGCTGATGATGAAGAAGATCATTAATGTGATTGTGCAATGATGGCAGCTGCCAAGGTATCTCCTCAAGTTCTTGAAAAACTGTGTTCTGACAATTGCATAATTGCTTTTGCTAACATCAAAGAGGTGAATGAAAACCTTCGGGATAAAATCTTGACTGATGAGGTCAAATTTGAAAAGTCTTTAAAAGAACTTAAAAAAAAATTGACTGAAAAGGAAAAAGAAATCAGCTGTCTAAAAGAAGAGCAAAGCATCACCAAAACCCAACTTCAAACTATGGTAGAAAAATACCAAAGTTGCAAAAAGGAGTTGGAATCCACCCAGATTACTTGTGAAAGATGGGTGGAATCCTGCAGAGGATATGAGGTGATGCTTGCTAAACAGATTGAAAGCAATGTGAAATTTGGGGTTGGTTATAGAAAATATGATGATGAACATATTGCTTTTGAAAAATCTGTCCAAACCACTGATGAAGCTACTGAGCTCATCCCCACAAACAAGAATGGCCAAGAAGTGAAAATCACTGACAAACTTGGTAACAAAATCACACGTACCAGACCAATGGGATCCTCCATTTTCAAAGAGCTTGAAGATCATCAGTTTAAACCAAAATGGTCTGATGAGTGTGATATTCTTGAAAATTTCAAGCCAATGGACTTTACATCAACTGATGGTACTAAGGCTCCAAAAGCTAAAGTCATACCTCTCAAGGACATCCCAGAAGTGGTTAAAACCTCTGCTGCAAAGGAGTCTGAAAAGAGAAAGAAGAAAGAAAAAATTGATAACTTGTTTTGTGAATTCTGTGAGAAAAGGAATCATCTAACAAAAGATTGTTTCCACTTAAAAGCTTATGATTTAAACAAAACAAGTGTCATTGTTTCAGCTGAAAGTTGCATTGTTTGTGGTAAAACAAACCACAAAACTCAAGCATGTGTGTATCTCAAAAACTTTGATGTGAAAAAGAATGAGTACATTGCTAAAACATCCTTGAGTCCATCATCATCATCAACATCTGTCAAATTCACCAAGAAACAACCACTGTTTTGTGCCAGTTCAAACAGCTGTTACAAAACAGCTGAACCAAACATCTGTCGAAAGAGATGTTCAGGTTACTGATGCACCCCCTGCCAATCAGTTCAGAAAAGGCAAGGAAAAACAGTCTTACCAAAGGATTCCACACGTTTATGAAGCCTACAAAAGGCCCTCTAAACCCAATGTGAACAGGCATCCTTTTGGTTACCAGCAGATGATTGGTCAGGACCCACAACAGTGGTTAGAGAAACACTGTCCTAAAACAGTTCAAACCCCTGACCTAACCACTGTCCACCATTCTGCATCCATCCCAGACACTGTTGAGACCCCATCCAAAGCCCTGCTGGCTTTGGAGACCTTAATGAACTAATCCTTTACTTCATGTGCAGGGAGCTTCTGCATGCTTTGATAGTCTTTGGTATGTAGAGAGTGGAGGCTCCAGGCACATGACAAGATGTAAAGCCCTCCTCAAAGACTTTAAAATCCATGGAGGGGGTGATATATCCTTTGGGAATAATAGTAAAGGGAAAGTTCTGGGGTCTAGTACAGTGCAATCTGGGAATGTAAAATTTGAAAATGTCAATCTAATAAACAATCTAAAATTCAACCTTCTTAGTGTGTCCCAAATGAGTGACAAGGGATTTGGGTCATTCTTCACAAAAGACTGTTGTAGGATTGTTGGACCAGAAATGGTCAAAAAGATTGAAGCAATAATCAAAACTGGTCAAACTAAACTTGTTGCTCAAAGAAGTGGCGATGTTTATGTTGTTGACATGTCAAAAGAGTGTCCCAGAGCTGATGCTTGTCTGTTCTCAGCTACCTCTAACAAAGAGACAGAACTTTGGGACAGAAGGCTGGGGCACACAAATCTTAAGACAATCACAGAAATTTCAAAAAATGGTTTGGTGAGAGGCCTACCACAAAAATTGTTTTCATGCCCTGAACACTGCATTTCCTGTTTAAAAGGAAAACATCACAAAAGTTCTTTCAAGTCCATTAAAGAGTCCAAAACAACCCAGTGTTTGCAAATGCTACACATGGATTTGTTTGGCCCAGTTCAAGTCATGAGCCTCAAAAAGAAAAGATACTGTTTGGTTATTGTTGATGACTTTTCTAGGTTTACATGGACTTTCTTTTTACACTCAAAAGATGAGACTGCAGGCATTTTGCAAGACTTTGTAACACAGGTTGAAAAGCAATTTGACCTTCCAGTGAAAAGCTTCAGGAGTGACAATGGCACAAAATTAAAAAATAGGGAGTTGGATGCCTTCTGTGTGAAGAAAGGGATTGTAAGGCAGTACAACATCCACAGAACACCAGAGCAAAATGGGGTAGTGGAAAGGAAGAACAGAACTCTGATTGAGGCTGCCAGAACCATGCTTGCAGATTCAGGTTTGCCTTTAACTTTCTGGGCAGAGGCAGTAAACACTGCTTGCTATGTCCAGAACAGAGTTTTAATAAACCCCAGGCACAAAAAGACTGCCTATGAAATTCTGTATAAAATTAAACCACTGATTTCATACTTCAAGGTGTTTGGCTGCCCATGCTTTATTTTGAACTTAAAAGATTCCATTTCAAAATTTGCAGCCAAAATTGATTGTGGTTATCATCTGGGATACTCAACCACTGCCAAGGCCTACAAAGTGTTCAATACACGGACCAAGGCAGTGGAGGAGACTTTGAATGTTAAGTTCAATGAACTTTCATCAATGAAAATCCCAGCAAACCCTGCAGATCTGTTTGATCTTGAAAAATTTACTTTTGAAAATACTGCTGTCAAGACTAACAGTGCAGGTCCATCAGAGGATACAACACCAGACTATGGGTATGAAATCATCATCCCTCAAAGGTCTGCCACAAAGGGAAAAGCACCAGCTGTTCAAAACAGTTGTCAAAGCTCAACCATTGCTACTTCAACAGTTGTTGACCAAAGTAGCCCATCAACCACTTCTTCCACATCCTCAAACACTGCTGACAAAAGTCCCCAAACCGTGGATAAAAGTCAGCAGTTGTCCACTTCATTACCTCCTATTCCACCACCTTTTGAAGCCACTGCTGGATCATCAAAGTCCCCAGCAGTGGTTAGCTCAGATGATACACATTTGCAGCCTTCACCAACCAATGCCATCATACCATACCAAGGAGATTTAATCTTCTTGAGATCTCATCCACCTGATCAAATCATTGGCAACATAAATGAAGGGGTGCTCACAAGAAGCCAAACCCAAAACATTTGTCTTTTTGCTGGTTTTCTATCACTCCATCAGCCAGTCAAGTACCAAGAGGCACTGAAAGACAATAGCTGGGTAGAAGCCATGCAAGAGGAGCTCCAACAGTTTAAAAGACAACAAGTATGGGAGCTTGTACCACTGCCAGAAGAGGTTAGTCCCATTGGCACAAAGTGGGTCTTCAAGAACAAAACTAATGAAAGGGGTATTGTTGTCAAGAATAAAGCCAGGCTTGTGGTTCAAGGTCACAGACAGGAAGAGGGGATTGATTATGATGAAACATTTGCCCCTGTTGCAAGATTAGAAGCAATTAGACTGTTCCTGGCCTTTGCTGTCAAGCACAAGATGAAGGTGTTTCAAATGGATATCAAAAGTGCTTTCCTCTATGGTACAATTCAAGAAGAGGTATATGTGTGTCAACCTCCAGGTTTTGAGGATCGATTTTATCCAGATCATGTCTACAGGCTAAACAAAGCCTTGTATGGCTTGAAACAAGCACCAAGGGCCTGGTATGAAACTCTTTCCAACTTCCTACTCTCAAATGGTTTCAAAAGAGGTACCATTGATAAAACATTGTTTTTAAAATGGAGAGGGAAGGATTTAATGATTGTCCAAATTTATGTGGATGACATTATTTTTGGAAGCACATGTAACTCAATGTGTGAAGAGTTTAGAGAACTCATGACAACAGAGTTTGAAATGAGTGCAATGGGTGAACTGCAATGCTTTCTTGGTCTCCAAGTACAGCAATTGCAAAATGGAACTTTCATTCATCAAAGCAAATATGCTAAAGAACTTTTAACCAAATTTGATATGAATGATTGTAAACCATGCAGCACACCCATGGCAACAAATAAGCTGGTCATGTCTGATGAAAAGGATGAGCTGATTGACCAAACACTTTATAGAAGCATGATTGGGTCTTTATTGTACCTAACTGCATCTAGACCAGACATCATGTTTGCAATATGTGTCTGTGCAAGAAGTCAATCAGCTCCCAGAAAATCAAATCTCATTGCTGTAAAAAGGATATTCAGATACATAAAAGGTGCTCCCACACTTGGTATCTGGTATCCAGCTAATGGGAACATCAAGCTTTCAGGTTTCTCAGACTGTGACTTTGCTGGATGTCACACCACAAGGAAGTCCACATCAGGAGGGTGCCAGTTTCTAGGTGATTGCTTAGTTTCATGGCAAAGTAAAAAGCAAGCAGCTGTTTCAACATCCACTGCTGAAGCTGAATACATTGCTGCTGCAAGCTGTACAGCCCAACTCCTGTGGCTTTAAAATCAGTTACTGGATTTTGGTATCACTGCCTTAAAGACACCACTCATGTTGGATAGCCAGGCAGCAGAAAATATCATCAAAAATCCAGTTTCCCATTCAACCACTAAACACATTGACATCAGACATCACTTTGTGAGGGATTGCTATGAAAAAGGTTTGATTTCTCTGCATCATGTCCCAACTAAAGATCAGCTGGCAGATGTGCTCACAAAAGCACTTGATACAGCCACTTTTGAAAGCTTGGTCTCTAGGATTGGGATGTTGAACATGGAATAGCAAGCAACATCTTGCTTTTCTATGAATAAAAGCAACAAAATGTTTTCTGAAAATCAAAATTCCATCCTTAAAAATAGCTAAAAATGAAATTTTTCATTAAAATCCTTAAAAGTCTGCCATTAACAACTGATTGTTCAAAATTCTGCTCTACTTCAAAAGTCTGTCCACTGCTGAAAGTCAACCCCTGTTCTCTCATTCCTTTGATAAACTCTGTTGTTCAAAAGCAGTGTCTTATCCACTGATATGCTATCCACTGATAGTGAAAATCATCCACTGCTTTCATACCACTGCCTTCATCAGTCACTTTCACAAAAGTACTGTCCTTCACTTTCACCAGGGGTTGTCACGTGGGCAGTACATAGTAGTCAGACCTTTTCTAACGGCTGCCACCTCAGCATTCACTTTCTTCTCTATAAAATCCCCCACTCACCACCAAAACAGGGTTTTACTGTCGAATAGAATTCTTAAAAATTCTCTTCTCAAAGCAGTTTTTCATCTCATTTTCTCACAAATTTCTTCGATCAATCATCTTCAAAATGAAAAAATCGAAGTCATCTTCAAAACCCTCCTCCAAATCATCATCGAAAATTGCATCTCAAAAGGAAATCTCCACTGAAATTCCACATAAACCATCTCACAATCTCCTGGGTCTTCTCACAAAACCAGGAACCACAAAGGTTTTCGATTCCATCATTGATATCATGGCAAAATCAAAGTATAAAACTTTTTTCACCGCCGATGCACCAATCTATTTGGCGACCCAAAGGGAGTTCTGGAAGAATGCAACCCTTGAAAAACAAGGAGACACTGCAACCACCATAAACTCTTCTATAAAGGGTAAACCTGTCCAAATCACGCCACAATCCATTTCAGAGGTCTTTCAACTCGATGATCAGGAATGTAAAATTTCTTTCACTAAAAACGAGTTGCAAACTGACTTCATTGAGAGAGGGTATGAAGCCACGATGATGAAGAAAATTACCTTAGAAAAAGGTTATTTTCCTTCTGCAACCAGATTTTTATTTCATACCCTCCTACTATGTGTTTCAAACAAAACCACTTCTTTCAATGAAATCCCTTTAAAGATTCAAAATCTGGGATATGCTATTCTACAAGGAGAAAATTTTAACTATTCTCGGGAAATTTTTAAAGATTTGGTTAATAATGTTGAAACAAAATCATTCTTACTGTTTCCAAGGTTTTTAAGTTACTATTTTTCAAAGAAATTCAGTAAGGATGATTTAGCTGTAATAAACCAAGGTGATTCTACTCAAATAAACAGTTTAACAACTGAAACTTTTTCAAGAATGTTAGCACCTTGCAAAACACAAGCAGAGGTGCCTGAGCAGATTTTAGCAGTTACAGCTGCTCCTCAGGTATCTGCTGCTGAGCCCACTGCTCAAGGTGATCAAAGCAGCAGCACAACTGCTTTGAAACCCACACCTAAAATCTCCAAAAAGCCAAAAAGAAACACTCAAAAACCCACTAAACCCTTCAAAAAGGCATCTCTGGAGGATGAGATACCAGAGCTTCTGCCAGTGACAACACAAAAGTCATAAGAAACCACTGCTGCTACTTCCTCACAGCAGTTGGTACAAATATCTCAACCCATAACCACAACTCCTCCTGCTTCTTCACAAAAAGAACAGGTAGTACAAATAGGGTCTCCACATCATGATGCTCTGGAAACACTCGTTTCTATCATCCACAGCTCAGTACCCGGGGCAAATCCACTTTCTACACCACCCTTCACATCCATAATTCCCCCACCAACTAAACTGCTGTTGGATGCAATTGATTTGAACCAGGCATTAACCAGTCCTTCTCAATCACCTATCAATGAGAATATGCCTCAACCACTGACTGGGTCTGCTGTATCAATATTTGCTAACCCACCAACACAACCTGAGGAGGTTACACCCCTTGAGTTACAAGTAACTCTTGGTGGTAATCCAAGTGAAGCAGCCACTACAATTGTTACACCCACTGGGTTACATTTGGACAGTGGTTACATTAATAAGACTTCCTTGGAGGCAATTCCTTATATAGAACCTCTGCCAACCACCAGTGGATTTATTTATCCTACTGGCAACATCAAAAGGTTGTCAAGTGTTGAAGGAAGAAGACCCCAGTACCAAGACAAAGGGGCATCAGTGGTTAATGTTTGGAGTATATTTCCTACATCAACTACTGATAAAACCACTGCTAGTGGGAAATCAGATGATCCCATTAACTTGGGTGATGATTTAAAGTACCAGATATTGACGGATCGAATTAAAAAACTTGATAACTCTGTTGCAGAACTCAAAGAAATGCTACAACAGGTGTTACAAGTACAAAAGGTACAATCAACTGCTGTTCCATCTCAAGCACCTGCTCCACAAAGGGCATCTGCTACAAATGAGCTCTGGAATTTGTTTCAACCTTTTCTCCATCAACAAGCACAATTAGCAGATCAACAACATGAGAAACATGTCCAACAGCTGAGAAATGCAATGGAGTCAAGGTTCAAAAACACTCAGGCTGATTTAAAGGCTCTCAAAACTCAGATCCTGCAAACCACTGGCACTGCTCCTCCAACAGTACTTTTCATTGATCAACTCCCAGACGATAATGCCAAAAAGGGGGAGACAATTCAGGAGTGGAAGAAGAAAGGAATAGATGATGGTCTCTACATTGAACCTGAAAAGGATGCTATGACCAGAAAAATTCCTGTGCCAGATGGTAGTAAGAAGGTTGATGCTACTCAAGAAGCACTTGATGAAGGAGTAGCAAGTGTAAAAAGAGATAGAATGGCAAAGGATATTTCAAGGTGGAATGAGGAGAAAAGAGCTTTCATGGAGCTGTATGAGCAGGGTTGTTCTGGTTCTAAAGATTCTAAAAATCTGAAGACAAAAAGAAAACCTAAGTCCATCCCATCCAGATTTCCAAAGCCTCCAAAACCACCATCCAAAAGCCATCAGCATAAAACCTCCATTCAAACAGCTGTTGTAACTCCTGCTGTATCAACTACTGTTGGTACTTCAGTGGTTTCAACATCTGTTCCCACTTCAACACACACCAAAATTACTACATTACCATCACCACTGTCACCACCAAAAACAATCTCACCATCACTTCCACCTGCTGACAAAAAGCAGAAGACAACAGATGTTATAACATCTGTTGTAATGACAACAGTGGTTGAAGCACCAGTTGTTTCAACAACTGTTAGTCAGACACAAACCACTGCCACTCAATCTACTACCACTGTTCCATCTCAAACATCATCAGTCTCTCCTAAACCAAAAAGGAGAAGGCTAATTTTAAAAGATGATGACACATCTCCATCACCAACATCTTCAAAATCGCTGTCACTTGTAACTATTCCAAAACCCATACCTCTCTCTTCAACTCAAATTATACAATCACTACCTCCTGCTGGTGTCTCATTTCCTCTGGAACTCATTGCAGTCAGAGAAGAAATCAAAACTTTTTATTATGAAGATGACCCAGCCAAAAGGAGTTTGCCATCAATTGCAGGATATCCCAGACCTAACAATATTGAAGAATACTTGAAACTTAAGGCCAAACAAGCAGAGGATATTGCAATAAAAAACAGAAGAGGGAAATCTGATAGAGAATTTCAACAAAACTATCAGTTTTTACTCTCACAGGTCAATGCTATGGAGCGATTTGCTAAAAATGTATGTCAGAAAATTTCAGAAAGGGCAGATGAGTCCTTGAGAAAAGACTACATTGAAAACATCATGACCTACAAGAAATACAAGGGGGAGAAACACATGTACAAGAACTGGACCATTCCTGAGCTTGAAAAAGAAGCAGCCAGGATTCAAGACATGATCAAAAATA
Source organism: Helianthus tuberosus (assembly GCA_030545235.1). Classification (NCBI taxonomy): domain Eukaryota; kingdom Viridiplantae; phylum Streptophyta; class Magnoliopsida; order Asterales; family Asteraceae; genus Helianthus; species Helianthus tuberosus. The sequence continues at coordinate 74,162,096 of CM060359.1, forward strand.
AGGTCAAGCAGACTCCTCCTGAAAAATTCAAACAATTTGAAGCTGAGAAGATGTTAGAGTTGAGGAGAATGAAAGAGGAGCTGATTGCAGCTGATTATGGGTCAAAGAACTCTGTGACAAAGTGGGGAGAAGATAGAGTCAGGGCCACCTACAAAAGGTTGGAGGAACTAAGAAAGAAAGACCTAAATGTTCCACAAAAGCCTGACTACTCCAAAGCAGAGGTCTCAAAAAGACCACCAAAGCTGCAAGCCAAAAGAACCACTGCTCCAGTTGGTGCTGCTATCTACAAAAGAAGGAGCAAAAACCAGTTTAGCATGGAAACAATTCAAGATCTATTAGCTGGAGATGCCATTGTAAAAGCAGGCACGGAAGTAATGATAAAAGAAGATCTTGAATTGGAACAATCTGCAAGTGCTGCTCAGCCAGCTATGAACAGGCCAGCCTCACCAAATACTTCTGCAAATAAACATCTCCTAAGAAACCCACCAGGCTCAAAAATACAAAAGTGGAAAACTGACAAACAGACCTGCGTATTGACTTTGCTCAGGTCTGGTGGAGAAGTGAAGAAAATATCAAGGGAACAAGCTCTTGGCCTGAGTCTTGAAGATTTGCAGGATCTCCTTGATCTTCCACTTAGCAGGGATGATGAAGATACAGATGCCCTAGACTTCGAATTACAATTTAAAGGTCAGATAAAGGAACTGTTGATGAGGCAATAAAGACTTCCACAAATAATGAAGAGTTTTGGCATTATCTGTTCCAGGGGGAGATTGTTGGGATTGAACCCTATCAGAGGAACAGATAATTAAAGCCAAAACTAGATCAGAGCAGTGGATCCAGAATAAGCAGACGATTATAGTTGGTTCATACAAATCTCTCCCCTTGAAAGTAGTTTCATATCTGGTGACCTCTTATCTGCTGATCCTACTAAGTGCTGACCTACAACTGCTGCCTTGCATCTACTGCCAATGTCAAAGACTGATGGAAGACCAAAGCCCTGCTGATTCAATCTACTGCCTTGAATCAAGTACTGCTGATCCGGACAAGCACTGCTGGGTTCACAGCAGTGGAAGGAAGCAGCAGCTGTTTAAGTGTCTTTTATTTAAAGAAATGTAATAGCAGTAGTTAGTACATCAGTGTTTGTATAGATCAGAGGTTAGAGTTTGTTAGGAGGTTAGATGTCACTTTCATGGTGACGTCAGCTAAGATGCTCAGTGGTTTGCAAGTGCCTATAAATAGTTCAGTACTTTGTACTGTTCTATTAGCTCTTTCACAACATCGTCTTCTTTGCACGAACAAACTACTGAGCTCTGGCTGAGGGGGAGTTTGCATTCATTCATCAATCATTGTAATCGTTGTTGAAACAAATTCAATCTTTCGATTCATTGTGTAAAGATGTTTGATTAAAGTATTACTCTCGTTTGATTGTATGCAAAGTTTGTTTTCATCTTAATTCCGCTGCACAACTCTTTCATTTCCATTTTAATTTCAAACGAAAATACAATAAAAAACAAACTCAGATCCAACAAATACAAAAGTGGGAAACTAACAAACAGACCTGCGTATTGACTTTGCTCAGGTCTGGTGGAGAAGTGAAGAAAATATCAAGGGAACAAGCTCTTGGCCTGAGTCTTGAAGATTTGCAGGATCTCCTTGATCTTCCACTTAGCAGGGATGATGAAGACACAGATGCCCTGGACTTTGAATTACAATTTAAAGGACAGATAAGGGAACTGTTGATGAGGCAATAAAGAATTCCACAATAATGAAGAGTTTTGGCATTATCTGTTCCAAGGGGAGATTGTTGGGATTGAACCCTATCAGAGGAACAGATAATTAAAGCCAAAACTGGATCAGAACAGTGGATCCAGAATAAGCAGATGTTTATATACAAATCTCTCCCCTTGAAAGTAATTTCATATCTGCTGACCTCCTATCTGCTGATCTTACAAAGTGCTGACCTACAACTGCTGCTCAAGTAAAGACCTGATGAATGACTAAAGCCCTGCTGATCCTATCTACTGTCTTGAGTCAAGCACTGCTGATCCGGACAAGTACTGCTGGGTTCACAGCAGTGGAAAGTTGCAGCAGCTGATCTATAGTCTGTCTTGTAAAGTAATGTAATAGCAGTAGTTAACATAGCAGTGTTTGTATAGATCAGAGGTTAGAGTTTGTTAGGAGGTTAGATGTCACTTTCATGGTGACGTCAGCAAAGATGCTCAGTGGTTTGCAAGTGCCTATAAATAGATCAGTACTTTGTACTATTCTATCAGCTCTTTTGCATCATTGTCTTCTTTACACGAACAAACAACTGAGCTCTGGCTGAGGGGGAGTTTGCATTCATTCATCAATCATTGTAATCGTTATTGAAATAAATTCAATCTTCTGATTCATTGTGAAAAGATGTTTGATCAAAGTGCTACTCTCGTTTGATTGTATGCAAAGTTTGTTTTCATCATAATTCCGCTGCACACTCATCCATTTTCATTTTAATTACAAACACAAAATACAATCAGAAACAAACTCAGATCCAACAGTAGTTGCTAAAAATCAATGAAATAATATCATTGTCGTACTCCAGATGAAGAATTTGCTGGCGTGAGTTGCCAAACTTACATGATATAATATACCCAGATGGGTTTGGATAATCGAGTTCCATGACTCGAGATTATACGCTTTAAGCATGAATCAGAAAAAGAGAATCTCTTGTTCTGCTTATTCTCTAGAATGAGAGAACATTGATTTAACAAATAGAATTTGGTGCAAAAGTGCACAGATATCTTTTCCATAATACGGCTATCCATAGTTGTTGTTTGAATCAGCTGGTGAGATATCACCGGAGTGTCCATCGAATATGATAGACTTTAGATAAATGATATTAGGATATCACAAGAATATCAAAAGATATAGTATCAGGTAACGAGTTTAAGCGTCCACGTACCGGAGTCATCGTCTCCAAAACATATGTAGTTCACAGTATGGAACTTCAAGCTGTCACACCCCATTCATAGGCGGAAGCACGATGTGTGATCATGAAAGGTTCTCATTGCCTACGATAAGTAAACATGCTACATGATATAAAACAAACTCCAACTTGCTATTCAAAGTTTAATCATCCAAAATACAAATTTAGTTTAAAGTTTACATCACAACAAAAGATAATTGTTTGAAAGTTTACAACATCATTTCAAATCAAAGATCAAGGTTTTGTTTCCTATATCACCGCAAGGAGGCGGGATATAGAAAACAAATCCGTCAAAAGGTGGAAATGGAGCATGGACACTAAACATATTGAAACATTAAACTACATCTTGAACAAAGAGCCCGCGAGCATTCCACTAATTTCCTAATCGTCAACAAAAGTTGGTGTGAATTCATGCAGATTGTATAAATGTAATAGTTGTAATTGTATAAAAACATGGTATGTAATTGTAAAATGTATTTGTAATAAGATTTATGTAAATGAAAGGAAATTGAGATCGCTAATGTTTTGCAAGGACATTAACATGTGTGACGACATAGGAAGCATCCAAACCTAGGCGACTTGTAACATCGATTACCCTTCGACTGTGACCCAAAGGACTCCATGGCTATGTGTTGCCAAGAGAGTGAGGCTGCCCGCACCTGCTAGATCTAATCCTTGCTCTTTCGGTCTAAACTAGATTAATGGTGCTTAGGTATACCCTATTTGTGACATGATCTATGTATGATTCCTTTGTTTTTAAACATACCATTGTACATGTATTTTCCCCAAAGTTTAGAAAACAATATAAATGTTTAGAAGTGGGGATATGAACTCACTGCTTTGCGTCTTTAGCGTCAACTTCACCGACGTCCGCTACGTAAGTGACGTAACCTATAAACGTTCTACGTATGTTATAACCTAAACTTGTAAACCTCTAAGTACAAGATATTATTTTGTTTCATATGCTTGTTGTGTTTATATGTATATGTTCTGGATTCATTTACATGTATATGTTTAATAGTTTATAGTTTCGTATTTGTCACCTGTAATTATATACTTTATTCCACAAAAATATATAATTATATATGTAGGATTTAAAAACGATATATGTTAAAAATAATATATTTTTAACTTATCCAAACATATGATACTTATATTATTTTTCAAAATAGATATAAGTAATTTGATAAATAATATTTCTAATATTATTTTTGTGTAAGTATACTTAGGAAAGTGTACTTGTATTTAAGTGTAAATACTTGTGTATTTTGTATTAATTACCAAAAATCAACTCTTTGATTTTTAATACTTTCCGAAATTATATTTCTTAAAAATAATATATTTTTAAGGTTTACTTGTTATATCTATCTTGTCATACTTTATTATATATATATATATATATATACATATATATACATATATATATATACATATAAACATACATATATATATATATACATACTTATATTTATGGACATTATTGGACAATTTTACATATTTATGGACTTATATATATATATATATACCATTACTACAAGTAATGAAAATTATAAAAGTCGGACAAGTGACGAAAATAAACATATATATATATAGGGGATGGCTAGAATGAGAACCACCACGAGTTGTAAGAACCACGAGAACCGCGCCCCGCGGGTGGCCGTCGGCGACGAAATTTTTTTTACACCTAGATCCGTATATTTTAGGGGGGGTGTAAAATTTTCGGTTCAAACGGCGCGCCCGAGGGGGTAGTTTTTTACGCCCAAAGTTTGGTAAAAAAAAAAAAGAAAAATTAAAAAAATTAAAAAAACCCAAACTTTGGGCGTAAAAAACTACCCCCTCGGGCGCGCCGTTTGAACCGAAAATTTTACACCCCCCCTAAAATATACGGATCTAGGTGTAAAAAAAATTTCGTCGCCGACGGCCACCCGCGGGGCGCGGTTCTCGTGGTTCTTACAACTCGTGGTGGTTCTCATTCTAGCGGCCCCCTATATATATATATACATATATATATACATATATATGTATAGGGAGGGGCTCATGCGAGAACTCCATTTATTGTGAGAACCATGAGAACCAATGTGAACACAACCTAAAATAGCTAAAAAAAACCTAACCCCCACCCCCCCCCCCCCCCCAAAAAAAAACCTAAACCCCCTCACCCCCCCCCCCCCCCCCCCAAAAAAAAAAACCTAACCCCCCCCAAGCTAAATGCTAAAAACTAAAACCCCCAAAAAACCTAAAAAAAACCTAACCCGCCCCCCCCCCCTAAAACCTAAACCCCCTCCCCACCCCAAGCTAAAATCCTAAAAACTAAACCCCCAAAAAACCTAAAAAAAAAAAAAAAATCTAAATTTTTTTTTTTTTGCTTCGAAAAGTAGCGATTTTAACATAAAAAATATTAAAAAAATAAAAAAAAAAAAAAAAAAAAATTTGTGTGATTTTTAGCTAGAAAAAATTACAAGTTTTGTCCTTTATGTTTACATCAAATTTCAGACGCTGTCCTTTAGCGCAAAAATTGACAGACGGTGTCCTTTATGTTGCCAAATCTTGCAAGTTTTGTCCTTTAGGCCAAACCCAGTTAGATTTTTTGGTTAAATCTAATCATGTGCAAGGCACATGAGGGTACTATTGTAATTTCACCATTCAAGGACTATTGTGTAAGATAAATTATATCAAGGGGCTATTATGTAAAAATAAAACAAAATAATTTAAAATATTATTTTTATAACCATACATATATATATATATATATATATATGTATGTATATTTCTGAAATTAGCAACCACCTATCACCACCATCCTCCACCTCCACCACCACCACTACCATGTAACTGTACAAACCAATTTAGAAGAACAATCAAGATGAAAATGTTTCTTTAGAACAAAAAATAATCAAAATAATCAAATTACAATTAGAACCTTTCAAGTTTCAGTAACATTGCTGTAAATGTAAATGCTATAAACAAAACTAATTCATAATAAGGGCGAAAACATATAACACAGCAAGAAGTATTCAGCTTTAACTTATAGCAAGCAAAATGTCAAGAAAATAAGATCAAAGTTAACCGATTCAATAAACAACTGGAAAATAACAGGAAAGAGTGCAGGAAAGAGTGACATTGCCGTATTTACGATCGATTTCAAACCCTAATTCCAGTCCATCTAGTTGCTATTTCTCACTTTCTTCACCAGTCGTTGTCTTCTTCAACTCAACTGGATCGAAATCAGGTGCGATTTTAGCGAGTTAAGAACCCTAGATCGATTGTTTATCATCGACACAAATTATTCAAGCCCAAATTCACAAAAGATTTTTTACCTTCAATCCCCATCATCGGTCACCATCCACAAGCCACCAGCACTCCGGCCGCCACCACCTGCAACCGCCCCTAAAACCACCTCCACTACCGCAAACGCACCTTCACCACAACCCAACTTCAGCATCCACATACCACAATCCACCATCACATCCATCTTCACCATCCAAAACCCGCCACCGTACACCTCCCACCACCGCCACCCATCATCACCATCGCACCCGCTAAACCCACCATCACCGTCACACCCCACCACAATCCACCACCGTACAGAGATTTTTAGAGAGAGAGGGAGAGTGAGTGCAGTAGTTTTTTAGAGAGAGAGAGAGTGAGTGCGAGAGCTTGTGTTAGAGAGAGAGAGAAGAAAAGTTAAGAGAGAGAGAAGAAAAGTTAAGAGAGAGAGAGAGTGAATGTGCAGAAGTTAAGAGAGAGAGTAAGTTAATATATTTTCTAATTTTACAAAATAGTCCCAATCTATATAATACTTACACAATAGTCCCTTGAATGGTAAAATTACAATAGTACCCTCATGTGCCTTGCACATGACTAGATTTAACCAAAAAATCTAACCTGGTTTGGCTAAAAGGACAAAACTTGCAAGATTTGGCAACATAAAGGACACCGCCTGTCAATTTTTGCGCTAAAGGACAGCGCCTGAAATTTGATGTAAACATAAAGGACAAAACTTGTAATTTTTTCTTTTAGCTATTTTAGGCATTTTTGGTTGTGTTCACATTGGTTCTCGCGGTTCTCGCAATAAGAGGTGGTTCTCGCATGATCTTCTCCCTATATGTATATATATGTATGTATATATATATATGTATGTATATATATGTATATATATATATATAAGTCCATAAATATGTAAAATTGTCCAATAATGTCCAAATATTTGTCCATGTCCATAAATATGTAGGTTATATATTTATATTAATATATATTTTTGTATTTATCCATATACCTTTTATGGGTAATTTTGTATACATATATACTTGAGTATTTCTTACGTGTTTTTATGTGTATTTTGGTAGTGATACTCCTTGGGAGTATTTAGTGTATTATAAGTTTCTAAGTGTACACTAATATATATAATACACATAATATACACTTAGCACATAATTTTTGTGACCACTAAATATATATATATTCCTAAAAATATACATACTTAATATTGATTTAATCCTTGAAGAAAACATTATTTTCTTGGCTTGTAATTTTGTATAAAAATTAGGAAAACCTTGGTAAATGTTTTTGGATGAATTTTTGGGGAAAAGTTTCACCAAAACTTAAATTTTTCTAAGTGTCAAAATTTTATAAAATTTTTGACATAGTTTCCCCTAAAAATGGAGGTTTCCCATGTTTTCAAAACATGTGTTTATTTTCTTTAAATCATCAAAATTCAACATATTAACAAGCAAAATCACTAAAATCATCATATTAAATCCTATGATGAACTTGAATATTTCTTCAAAACATGTAGTATTTTAAATCCATGCTTCACATACTTAGATCTTTCAAAAATAAGCATTCTTGTTAAACTTTGACAAACTTTTATGAAACTTTATTTTGCAAAGTTAACCATCCACATGTTTTATGGTTTTAAGATCATGAAAAACATACTCTAGAACCATTTCATACTCACTTTAAAGATCTTTCAAGTTCATCTTCAAGTTTCATCATGGATCTTTCAAGATCCATTCTTAAACTTGTTAGATCTAAGCTTCTAACAAGCTTACATATGATGGATCTAACTAAAAACACAAGATCAACATCAACAACTGTCACACCCTGACTTTTGCGAAAGCGTGGTTATTTGGTGTGACCTCTTAATACCATAGCATTCAATCATAACAAATGCTAAATGATAAAACCAAAAGATATTTATCTATTATTAATGTTTAGAAAGTACCACAACAACTTGTCTTGAAAACATCGATACCAAAATAAGTTACAAACCATGACTTGTCTAACTGAGTTCATAAAGACTCCACAAACGACTTTGAATAAAACTTGAGTTTGGAAACATGTATCCCGTCCAGGAATAGGATACACCCCTAAACTCAATGACCATGGATAATATCTTTTATTTAAGCGCAACTTGAAAACATATGCATACCCTTGCCAGATCCACTAGTTCCCTGAAATACATGTAATTTGAAAAATCAACAAAAAGTTGAGCGAGTTCATGTGTGAGTGTATGAATAAGCCTTTAAAGTATGTCTTGTATGTATAAATTGTCCCTGGTATGTAGCAATAAGGAAAAATAGATCACCAATGAGTTGCAAAGCCAATGGTATGTTTGAAATGGTGCAGGAAGACTCAAACCTAGCAAATTTGTCTCCGGGATGAAGACATAGTCACCACTATGGGCCGCCCCGGCCTCATGGGTGTGGGCTCGCTACACCCAAATAGATCTATCACTCATGTCCCTTGGTCCTACAACGAGGATTAATGGCCTTAAGTGTTCCTTCACATGATCTAGTAGTAAACCATCCTTAGGCTAACCATACCATGTATAAAAATGTCTGTAATAATTGTAACATGTATTCCATCCCCGACGTATAAAACTGAAAACAGTAAAAGAAAAGGGGGACATGAACTCACAGTGTTGCGTCCTCTGCTCGTAACCCAAACTCTGTCAGCAAACACGACTACCTATAGTGTACTAACGCCTATTAGACGAACGGGTCGTGCCTTTGCTTAGTATATGCGTTTTGAGTTACGTTTCTTATATTATTCCAAGTTATAATTACCTGTCAAAATAGTATTTCAACTTAAATTATATTTGGTTTTAGAATAATTGTTTAAACAATATTTCTGTATTAATACTTCTTAAGTATTTAACTTCGTATTTCCTTCCCAAAGATGGGGTATCTTATACATGTGCCTATATTATTCTATTTGTAATTTCCGAAATAATATATTTCTAAGTCTCACTTTAGAAAACATATTTGTAAACTCATTTTGTCTCAATAATAATGTACTACCCAGAGAATATATATTTTTCCCAAAAATTATATATCTTCTAACTATACTAGGAAAATATATTCTTATTTCCAAAATAATATATTTTCACCTCGTCGAAAATATGATGCACCTTTGTAAAATTTACAAAAATCATATTTTTATTTCTTGTATCAAAATAGTATTTACCAAAAATATATAAGTGACGGTATTGCTTTGGATAATAAATTTCACGGTACTTCGTTATGTTATATAATATAACCATTTCACCGAGTATGCAAATAGTCACACAAGTGTCTTAAAATATATATTCTAAATATATATTTATCCATTTTTATTTACAAAATCCAACCTCCAATATTTGTATTTTCGTTACAAAAATTATGGCAAAGTTTATATGGAAGTCTTATGATCAAAATATACTTGTAAATACTTGTTAGAAAATACTTTCTAAGTGTTTATATTTTTAGAAAATTTCGCCATAGTTTCCCCTAAAAACGGAGGTGTCATTGCTATTAAAGCATATCATTTTCTTTTCAAAAATCATCCCAACAATCAATAATCAAACTACACTTCCCAAGTGCAAAAATTATACAATGTATATAACAACATGAACATGAACTTTCACAAAAACTCGTAGTAACTTGGTAACATGTTTAGTAGACTTAGTTACCCCCTTAAAGTGTGTTTATTTCTTAATAAACCTCCTTCTTGAAAATTTTAGATGTTTACAACTTGTAAACATATTCTACAAAAAATATTCCTTTGAACCCTTCTTGTAAATAAAGTGTTCTTATACTTATTTTATCATCAAAAACAACGTACATTTATGTAAGAATCAAGTTCTACTAAAATCATATTTTGAACTTGATTTTCTTGGAAAATTGTTCATAAATCTTAGATTCACAAAATTACTAGCTCACTTTATTTATTATTTTTCAAGAAATAATTTTATTTTCAAGTTCATGTTCATAAGTGAGGATGATCTTCTTGGGTTAACATATAATCATCCTCTAACTTGCTAAATCATGTGTTTAATCATAATCTAGCAAGCTCCTTATGATGATCAACATCATAATTTCAAGTAAACAACAATCAAGTGCCATGCATGTATTTAACAACCTTAATCCAACAAGACTTCATCATTTTTAAGCTTCATGTTCATGATTCTTGTTTAAGTCTCTTAGTGTTCTTGTGATTTATAACAATGTTAATCTTTTTAACCAACAAAATGAGAAGTAAAAATAAGTAGCAAGAAGCTTACAACTAGCTCAAAGGCTAGGGAAGATCACTAGAAAAAGATGATGAAAAATGGTGGATGAAAGTTATGGATGAAGGTTCTTCAAGTTCTTCAAACGCCAAGCTCCATGTATCACCTTCTTGCACTCGAATGAACTTGGAATTGGATGAATATGGTGGTGACAAGGTGGTGGTGGTGGCGGCACCTCCTAGGGCCGAGAGGGAGAGAGAGAGTTTGAGGGAGTGGGGTGAAGATTGTGAAGTGAAATGATATGGAATGATCTCTTACAATCTATGGCCATACTTATAAGATCTTTCTCACAATATCATAGCAAGTAAATCAAGCAACAATCTAATAAAATATTGAAATGAAATCTAGTAGTGGGGTCCCCCACTTGGGCCGTAAGTTTTGATGGGGGGGGGGGGGGGTAATTGTAAATTTTTTATGATAGTAGGTAAATATTTAGGAGGTTAAGTGTAATATCTAGTGTATTATGTGTATGTCATATTTTATAGTGTGTTGGGGTATTCGGAGACCATAACTAGCTCAAAAATAATAAAACAATATTTCTGGCAAAATTTTGGTGTTGCGGGTAATGTCCGGTTGTTTGGTTAGATACCGGTTCGTTAAAGTGCTAAGTTATACCGTATAGTGTCTTTTATGTAACTTTATGTGACACTTTCAATTCCCAACACTTAGGAAAGCATTCAGGACCATTTAGTCAATTTTCTGCATAATACTAGTATGTTAAAATGATGAATTTTGCTGAAAATGCAGAATTCTGCACTTAAAGTGAGTTTTAGGCACTTTCCGGCACTCAAACTATCACCTAGTGACATAGATTTATGGTCCTCACTTCCCTACACACCATACTAGTGTAGTACATTGTCTCTGGCTCATACTGGGCCTCAAAACACTGTCTGTCTATGTACTGGCACTGTCAGTATATTTCTGAGTTATCCGCTCACTGTGCTAACTATGCTTTGTGCATCATGTATGTCACTAAAGTTGTATGTAATAAATGGTGTGACGGTATGAAATGTGATGCACATGTATGTATGATGCAGAAATCATAAAGCAGTTTAGGTCATCAGTTGTAATCAAGCACAGTCATTAAGCATAAATTTGATATTAATTAATTGTACGGATACCTGTAATTATGAGGGTTGTCACAACAACTTCACATCATACATCGAACAACTTCATAACAACTTGTTTTATCTTGATTATGTTAGATTTACATGTCTTCATCTTTTAAAGTTTGGTTTCTTAGATTTTGTAACTTGTACATAACATGAACATGAAGTAAAAATGGGTGTAAGAAGCTTACCACTAGCTCTTGTGGCTAGGGAAGTGGCAAAGAATAAGAAGAAGATGAAAATGATGCAAACAAGGTGGTTAAAAGCTCCTAGTGAAGGTCCTTCAACTTCCTTTGCTTGATACCTTCTTAGATCATCTACATGCACCTTTGTATACCCTTGAATCTTCTTGAAAGTGATTGAAAAATGGTGTTGTGTGTGGTTGTGGGTGTGGCCGAGAGGAGAAGAGAGGAAGAGGGGAAAGATGGTGAAAGTTTTGAATGAAAGTGACAAGGTTTAGTAACCTTAGTTTCCTTTATAATCTTCCAACATCTCATTACCCATGGGGTCTAATGTTTGGTATCTTGACCACACAAGGCATTAGTTTAATGGGGAAAGGTTGTGGGGCCTCTTTGGGGCCGGTTAGGATAAGGGGGGGGGGGGTAAAGTGTAAAAATTTGGAAGTCTAGGGTTTAAAAGGTAAGTTAGAAGGTTTAATGTGAAGTTAAGTGTGTTTAAGTGTTTTTAAGTGTTTTAAGGTGTTCTATCACCATAACTAACTTTAAAGCATCAAAACTATGTTTCTAGTCTATTTTTGGTGTTTTGGGTAGTGTCCGATTAATCGTTCGGTTGTCGGTTCGTTAAAGTGCTAAGTTGTGAATTTTACAAGGTATGAAGTACCTTTAGTGACATGTTTTCATTCCCGACACTTTGCAAGTTATTCTGGATGTTTTCTACCACTTTCTTCATGTTATTTTGATGTTTAAATGCTGATTGTTGCTTAATTCTGCAGAATTTTGCGTTTAAAGTGCGTTTCAGACAGTTTTTAGTGCTTATTTTAGCTTCCGGAAAGTGTTAATGTAAACCCTTGTTCACACACTTGGTTTTTAATGTATTTTTGATGCTGGACATACATCTAAGTCCTAATTCTATCATTTAACTGCATTCTGAAGCTGTGCTGACACAGCTTGTCTAACCGGTGAGTTTACTAGTCGTTCCGACGCAACGCTTAATGTATTGCACAATGCGATAAATGAAGTATGAAACATGTATGAATTCATATATAAAACAGGTAAGCATATAATGTTGACGTTTAAACACATAAATGCAGGAAATAAATAATTATTAAAGTAGTACGGAAATTACCAGTTTCGTGCCAGTTGTCACACAAGCTACTCAGAGGTAGAGATCATCGAGTCCGCGACCCATCATAGATTCTTTATCTTGTCCACGACGTCTCGGCGGCATAAAATCAATAAGTACTATATATAAATAAGAGTAGTCTTATGTTTAGGTCTAGACTCAGAGTTTTTAAGGAATCTGCATTTGTGATATTTGAGATTAGACACAAAAGGCTAGTGTCTAACTCACTCAAATTGTAGCTCTGATACCAACTTGTCACACCCCGATTCCCGGTGGGCCCGGATGGGTATAATCGTGACAGTTGGATAACAGTTATCACAATGTAATAATATGCAGCAGAAGTATTGAGTAAAATTATTAAAATAAAGCTTGAATGCCCACAGGCAGGATCTAATAAACAGTGCTTTAGACATCATAGGCCTTAAGCATTGGAGTTGCAAATTCCTTAGCCTTCATTCTAGCCGACCCGGATTCCCAGCCTACAATGAGGTTCGGTACCTGCGGTTCAATCTTTTGAAAATACGTCAGCTTAAGCTGGTAAATACAATTAACTAACTCTTTAGAAAACAATTTTTCGAAAAGAGTATTATACATAGAGAAAACCCGTAGGTGATCTTTTACATATTTCTTGGGATTTATTCTTGTTACCAGATTCACATACTTGCCTTACAATCGGGAACCAGAGATCAGAGCCAGTCATTTAATTATGATTAAGGCACTCACCAAAGTTGAATAAAATGTGTCTTACAGTCGGTATGCCTACCCCACACGCTATTCCTTATGGACATATAAGTATATGAGTCGGGACGTCCGGACACGGTACCATTAACCCCTAATCGTTTCAGTTATTAAGTAAAACGGAATAAACCGGATTCTTACATTTATGCGCAACATAGACGATATGTTTGTGTAATACCCGCTCCAAGTGGTGTATTCACCATCCCAAGTTTAAAAACTAAAATAAGTTAAGATTATTTACCGTTTTTGCTAGCTTCCAATCAATAAGATTATAATTAGCAAAAAGCCGCAAGTCTAAGTATTATTGACCCAAGTCCAATTATCTGGGGGATACTATAGTCTGGAATGAACATATTTATTATCTGTTAGAATGTATGCGGGTCAAAGGTTAGTCCTTTTAGATATGACCCGATACTTGAGAATAGGTTCTCTAGATTAAGAGTATACCGAATAGAATGTGGTTTAAACCCAACAAGTACTAAGACTTGTATAATATGGGTAAACATTGTACATTCTGGAATTTGAAACGAAGATGATAAGAATTGACCCGTTTCGGTAAACTTACGTAAACTATTTACGTAAGCTCAACCATACGTGTATAAGCGATATCGGGCAACCAGATGAATAATGAACAAGTTCTATATGCCAATATACTTTAAATAAGTTGTAACATCAGTAGGTTAGCAACTTTTATGCCGATGAAGGTTTTAAAATCAAAATATACCTCATAAGGGCATTTTAGTCATTAAGCAACATAATATAAGAATTTACGTATAAACTGATGTTATGAGCATATTTATGATATAATATCAGTAAGTACTCAAACATATGTGAGTTTTATGATTTAAGACCAAACTATGCACTGTAGGGGCATTTTGGTCATTATGTACATAGTTTGAAGACTCATTTGAAAATCTGAGTTGTGATCATGTACCTACTGTGAAAATATTTTAAATATGTTATAATATCAGTAGGCATAAAGTTTTGATTGATAGTTATGGTTCAAAACCATACTATGCGCCAAAAGGGCATTTCAGTCATTAAATAACGACATTTGCGATCTTTAGTCAAAACTCAGCTTATGATCAGTTTCATAACATCAAAATATGTTAATTACGTTAACATATCAGTATGTAAACCATTTGCAAGTTCGTTGTTGATTAAAATCTTATTTATTGCAAAAAGAGCATTTTGGTTAAAGTATGGCATAAATAGAAACTTGCATATAAACTCAGAATTTGATTATGATTGATGTGTGTAAAATGCAACATATAAATTACATCAAATGAAGCATAAAACTAACCCTTTTTAAGTACTAATATTGGAAAAAGAGTGTTTTTGTCTTCCTTTTGTATTTTCAGGATTAAATGAGCTCAAAAACGGAAAAGAAGCAAAATGACAGCTAAATCCAACATAAATACAAGAAAAGGAACATAAGTGGACTGCCCGACCCCTCAACGGCATCTTCCCAAGCAAAATAGAGAAGGCAGAAGATTGAACACGCCTTGTGCTCAACCAGCACTGGGCCGTGCCCAAGAAGCAGCAGAAAAGACAAACCTATAGAAGCTTCTATTGCCCACCACGGGCCGTGCCCAGCGGACACGGGGGCGTGGCGAAAGTACAGCAGGCGCATTAATTGTAATTGCGAATTACAATTAATGAAGAGAGAGAGTGTCAGACAGGCACAGGGCCGTGTCCAGCGGACATGGGGGCGTGCCCAGCCTTCTGTTCAGCCTATAAATAGGAGTGCTTAGTTTCATTTCAACTCATCCCTTGGCACACCACCTCTTTCACACTTCATCCACCACCCACCACCACCATAACACCATCATCCACCACCATCATCCATTGTCCATCGTAGAGTGTGTGAGTCGTCTCGGGATCCAAGATTGATCGTAAGAGTTCTTGACAATCAAGGCCGTGTTTGCCTAAGTCTCTTACATCACTTGGTGAAGACAAAGTGTCTAGTATAATACTTTTTATTTCTAATCTTTTGCACTTTTTATTTGGTTTTGTATTAATGACTTTAATAACTAGTTACTTATGTTTAAGGTGATCTTTCCTTATCGTTTGTCCGTGGTGTCTTGACATTATTTTACTGTCTATATAAAATAAAATATTTTCACCATTCATATCTCCACGGTCTATATGGAGGTATGTTGGCTACTGATGTGTCTTAAATCATACACATTTTATACATCAAATTCCTTACATTTTAATCTGTTTTAATATGATTTTCTCGTGATATTGGTACTTATTTGATTATATGTTATATTTACAGGAAACTGTGAATAACATGTGGATTTAGCGAGGAAAATGAAGGGAATAATTACAGCGAAGAAAGCACGGAAAAGACGTGTCAGAAAACAAGAAAACTAATAAATTTGCTGAAAAAAGGCCTTACGGACCGCCCTGGTGTAAAGGGAGCAAAAGCGGCGAATAAAACAGAGTCCGAATGAAGAAGAACTGAAGAAAAGAACATAAATACGCGCCAGAAACAGTCAGAACTTCATCTGGACATATCCGGAGCTAGGAAATGAGTTACGGGAGCCATAATATATGCTTTTGGGGTAGCTCGACGAGAGGAATCCAAAAATAAAGTTTGTTTTTGAAAACCCCTTGCGCACCGTAAGGTTAAAATTGTTACGGTCCGCAAGGACCTGTCGGCAGAAACTTTTTCATTTGAGTGGAGAAGTTAGGTCAAAAGTGCTTGCGCACCGCAACACCAAAATTGTTACGGTGCGCTAGGGGTGCGCAGAAGCTCGAAATTTCAACTATAAAAGGCCTTCACTTCTCACTCGAAAAACACACCTTCCAAGCTCGGAAACAACACGAAAAAGACTGAATACAGTCAACATTAGGCAGCTGGAAGTGAGGTTAAAGTCCCTCGAAGCTCTCGGGAAGTTTAGAAGCCTTCGGTTCGAGTCCTAAGTGACCCGAGTTCGGTAAATACTCGTTTTTCAAGCTTTGCACTCGTTTGTATTATATTTTCAGTAGTTATAATCTTTCATTTCAGTTATGTTATTGTATAATATGTGTGCTTAAACTTGTATACTACCTGGGTTATGATGAACTAAAAGATTGTAATGCATATTTGACGTAATTTCAGTTATTTCATGTGATTTATAGAATATTATCTTTGAAGTTAATCTTGATATTGCATGTTGTTATAATTTTGATTTAGTTATTTGTCGATAAATTCAAAGGTTTAAACATGAAGACGTTCTCCTTAAACTTAGAATTTAATTTGATTCGTTTATCTTTTGATTTTCGGGTTAAATATTGTGTTGAGAAATTGACCAAGTCTAATGATAATTCAAATCAAAATACTAAAACTTGCATCCTCACCTTATGACTAGAAATAAGATTAGGGTGAGCTAGGTTATTAGCTAGTCATTGGTGGGTAATTTGGGTAATCGATAACTCGAGCTCTTTTATTACATCGTGATTAAGGTTTCTTAGGATTTTAATTTTCAAAGATTTGTTCGCTTTGCGGGTTTAAAAGATCGTCTCACAACTTAGTCTCTGAGGTTCCAACGGTTGGATTCACGTAGGATTTGTTATCGATAGCTCGAGCCGGTTCGTTCTAGCACTTCACATCTCGTCTTTATCTTTTGTTTAAATGGAATCTCTAACGGGGGGTTAACCAAAGGAAAAAGATATTTAACTGTTATTATTGTCAAATTAGCATTGCATGATTCTAGGGATTCTAAAACCCAGGTAGTCCAGTTATTATATATATTTGTTATACTTTGTTTCAGTAATTGTTATATGTTGCTTGTTTAATTGTTTCACTGTATTTGTTTATTTGTTTTACTTTTCTTGTTTTGTTTTCTTCATTCAAGTAAGTTATTATTTAAAAAATCAAAAATCAATTTAAATCAAACTTTTAAATTTAGCTTTATAGTCGATAGAGGTTTATTATCTAAAGTTTGTATATAGTGTCCACGGATTGATATCCGGTCTTGCCAACTACACTACACCGCGACCGGTGCACTTGCCGATTGTGTGTGGTTTAGCTAGCAATTCCATTTAAAACTTGTTTTGAAAATAAAACAAAATATCATATGCTCGGACATGTAGTAACTAGAAGGGTTAAGTATCGTTAAATTGGGAACTCCTGTCTAGGCTGGCATTCGTACAAATCCAATTAAGGACCCGTTGCCTACCTGGGGACAATCCCAATGAGAGTACCGACACCTATTAGGCCAAAGCATGTCCAACTTTTAAGCATCTGAATAAACAACCTCACATCAAGCTTTTTACACACCAAGGCTTTTGAATAACACATTTCATACAATATTAAAGCCTTTGAATAAAAGCAGACCGCGTACCGCACATCAAGTTTTTGATCAAAAATAGGTTGTAAAACTGCACATCAGCTACCTGGTCGGGGGTTAAGGGAACGGTTTGGTAAAGGTCTTGCCATTGTTCAGCGTTTAGAGGTCCTGCAATGGACCTGGGTCAAATTTAGTAGGACCTCCTTCAATGCTTCACGGTATTGGATGGCGGGGGTCCAAACTCTTTGACCCCCTCATAAGTTAACTACTATTAATACTATAACCCGGCTATTTAGGACTGTATCCCTGCTGACTCAGACTACTTAGCCGAGGGTAACGTCACCGCCAAAAGCGGGGCCTACCATAATATTGCATTAATAACTTAATTCATTATCTTCCAATAATCCACCCTTTTAGGATTGTATCCTTGCTGACTCAAACTACTGGGGTGAGGGTAACGTCACCTTCAAAAGAGGGGCCTACTACAATAACTAAGATAATCTCTTAATTATGTGCAAAAGTGCAGAAATAATCAAAGGTTATACTAGATACGAGTCGGAACCAAGTGATTCATCTTGTCTATCTGTTTTTCTTTTATTTTTATTTTCAGCATTTTGGTTAGCTTTTATTTTTCTTAGTTTAAAAATCTTTTTCTAAACTTTTTATTTTGATTAGACGTTGAGGATAAACCGGTACTAAAAGCTCTTGTGTCCTTGGACGACCTCGGTATCTTACCAACACTATACTACGCTCACGATGGGTGCACTTGCCCATATGTGTGTTTAGTGTTAGTGAAATATCGTGTTTTATAAATTTAAAACTTGGCTAAAATAAGTGTTAAAGGGGCTTAAAATATACACCTAATATATATAACACTTTATCGCACATCAAGTTTTTGGCGCCGTTGCCGGGGACACAAGGATTTTAAGAAAGTTAGGAATCAATGGCCTAATCATTTTTTTATTTTTCTTTTTAATTTTTGTAGGATTTTCTTAGTTTTTCAGCTTCTGCAGAGCTCAGCACGGGCCGTGCCCGCTGAACACGCCCCCGTGCTAAATCATTGGAACTGGCAATCCTGTTTTAAGTCAGACAGTAAGCTGAACACGGGGCCGTGCTCACTCAACACGCCCCCGTGCCCAAGATTCACTTACTGGAAACAGAACCGTTAGATCCCGATGGTTGGTAATTTCTGACATAAACATGAGTGATAGTAATTGTTTTTACTTTCGACACTCTTATGGTACGTGGTGTCAATTATGTGGAGGCGAACATAAAGAATTAGAATGTTACTTTCTAAATTATAGGCCCCACTACATAGACCCACCGATTCCTTATAACCTTAAGAGGGGCGAAAGTAAAAATAAGCACTATTTCTCCCTCGAATGCGCCCAGCCAGATATTCTAGGAGAAATGCTCCTTGACGAGTTATTTCAACTAGAAGAGCTAATTCTGAATTGGTTAAAAGAGCTTAGGGAGGATTTTATTGATCCGCCCCAAGATGATGACCATGAAGAAATGTTGGAATCGCATTCCGACAACCTCGTTGCTCCCAAAAATACCTTCATACCTAGCAAAGACGTGGACGATAGTCGTTCCTGTGCCGATTGTGCCGTGAAGGACTCTCCATCGACTTCGTTCGGTGCATACATAGACCTGAGCGATTCGGCATACACCTTCTTTAACGAGAGCCCGGGAAAGGGTTGGACTTGTCCACCTAGAATGAAAATAGGAATTACCCTCACCGACAACCTCTTGCGTTCTCGCCTTAGTTTAGGACAATTAAGGTATCTTAGGCACTTTGGGGTTGTTCCAACCAATCAGGAGCCACCCGATACTAGTGAGTTCCTTAAAAAACTAGACAACTTCATAAAACAGTCCCTCGACACGGGCCCGTGTCCAGCCGACACGCCCCCGTGTCCACCAAAAGATTCCCTTCTGATCAGTACGTCAGAATACGGAAAAACTGTGTCAGAACTCCACCTGCACACGGGGCCGTGTCCCGGATGCTGTCATTTTCTATAAATGCAGCCAAGAATTCTGCACATTTGGACCAACTTGGGAAAGAGATTTGAAGGAATCTTCTCTCAACTATCCTAGGTAAGTCTAAAAGAAGGTTCCAACAACCCATCTTGTCCTTTCCTCTTCTAGCCATTACCTTCTTCTCCATCTTTCTCCAAGAACTACCATTAAAAGTTTGAATTCTTCCAACTTTGTGGTAGGGATTAATGAGTTTTGTTCAAGGAATCTTGGTAAAAATATGTTATGTAACATTGTTTTAAGTTATTAATGTCTAAAAAGACCTCACAAGTTCAGAAAATAACTTAAAATTTCAAGTTTCCTTGCTCCAAAATTCTGCAGAAAGATGAACACGGGGCCGTGCTCATTGAGCACGGGGCCGTGTCCGGTCACTGTTTCATCAAATAAACTATTTTTCAGTTTATTTTTCGTAGGATGTCGAGTGAAAACAGCGAAACATCTTCCGTGCATTCATCAAACAGCCGAAGAGGAAGGAGGCCCTCCGTTGAAGCTACACTTGTGCACTATGTGATAGCATTAAGGGAGGCTCTCGACGAAATGACATCAGTAGAGGAGGTCCTAATCGACCGTATTAACGATCTTACGGTGGGACTCGAAAGCAGCTTCCAAGAAATTAACCTCTTGCACCAGAGGTTAAATATTCTTGTAGCACCCCCGATGGAACCAGTCCTCCCTCAACAGAATTGGAACCTAGCACTCGGAATTAACAACCCTACCGGGTGGGAAGACTTTCCGACGGAACCTCCCGTGGAACACCAACAAGAGATCCCGGTGGAAATCGAAACTCCTCAAACTAATGCCAATGAGCCCTCTTTTCTCCTTCCAAGGGAGGTGGAAGAGTGGCTCGCCGACATATGAGGAGAACCGCACTCGGAAGAAGGAGTTCTAAAAGGCCTTGTCTAACCAAGATTAGTTGCTTCTTGGAAATTTTGCTAATTAAAATAAAGTAGAGGCTAGAACTCCACGGTCTAATATTTCTCTGTTTTATCTAGTTTAATCTTAATTTAGGACTATGTAAGATCTCTCTATGATGCAATGAAATGATGGTTTTTAAAGTTTGGATGGTTCATAATGAATAAAACACACTCATGGTGGAAATGGATGAAAAAGGGAACGAGAAAAATGACCTCATGCACAAGAACAAGGCAACCCGACAATTCTCTCCATTACAGAAGGTTCAAAACGGGTCGTGCCCAACCAACACGGCCCCGTGCTGAACCCCCTGCAGAAAAACGCCCAGTTCAGGTAACTGGACACGGGCCGTGTTCACCCAACACGCCCCCGTGTCCAGACTTCTGTTTCTCTTGTTTCAATTTTGTTACTGGCACTTGAACACGGGGCCGTGCCCGAATAACACGGGGCCGTGTTCAGCGCCCAGTAACACAATTTTTTTGCTTTTTAACACCATTTTACACATCTAATCAACTTAAAAATTTATTTTTGGGACACATTGAGGACAATGTGTAATTTAAGTGTGGGGGGGATGCTAAACCTTGAAATTTTGCAAGTCCTAAATACAAGCCTTACACAAAACTCTATTGGAACCGCTAATCACCCCAAATTTTTTCAAAAATTCCATTTTTTTTACTTGTCTAGGTTTAACTCGGGAAATTCAAGTTCTCAAAAAGGTTATATTTTTACGAATTTACAACCGATAGCGTCGTGATAAAAAGAACCAACATAAGAAAATTATGAAAAGGCATAGCAAACTTAGTTAAAATTTGATTATATATACTTAATCACATAAAAACCCATTCCCACAAAAGTGAGTTTTGAGCCTTTATTGAGCATACAAATTTACATCTTTAGACTAAATGCTCATTTTTCGTTTCTTGTGTGAATAGCCGCTTGGTTCTTACGACTCTAAAACTTTCCATGACGATACATTCCCGGTCCTTATCAACTTAAAACCGAGTAAGTAAATGATGGAGGCATTAGGACTAACCCTTTTTATTTCTACACCATTATTTTTCTTTTTCTTTTACCACCTACCCAAAAATCCCCCTAGTTAGCCCCTTTGAGCCTAAACCTTTTCATTTCATCACCCAAAAAACCCTTTTACCCACCAAACCTTTTTTATTTTTAACCCTTTGTTTTAGTAACAAGTTCGGTTTTTCCGTATGATCGTTAAAAAAAAAAAATTGTGTTGATGATGAAGCAAAAGAAAATAAACAAACAAGTTCATCAAAAATAACTTTGTTTGAATAATAGCTTCATCAAAATAAAAAGTTACAAAAATCGAAAATCCTACGAAAACCGACACTTGTTACGCTTTTTCACCCTTTTCTACTAACCACTACCCCAACCACCTACCTTTAACCCAAGCCTAACCCTTCACCCACAAAGTCCTCTTGATATTTACAAAGGTATAAAAGTTAAAAAGGAGGAGGATTGATTGCTTGGCAAGCCTATGGTAGGAATAAGTTCCATCCCGCTCTCGAGTGATTCACTAAAAATACACCTTCGGCCGAGTGTGAGTGATTTCTCCCGTGAGGTATGTGAACGTGTATATAAATGGAATTTTAAAAAGGCATGTTATGCCCAAATAAGTAATTTTTCTTATGAAAAGTTTTAAATAAATCATGACGAATAGGATTGTAAATAAATAAAAATAAAACTACATAAAGAATCTTGGAAATCCCGACACTCTACGACAAGCCCAAAACCTTCTCTTCTACCCATTCCATTTGGGAGTGTAAGCCACATATAAAAGAGTTTTGCTTGAGGACAAGCAAAAGTTCAAGTGTGGGGGTATTTGATGTGTGTAAAATGCAACATATAAATTACATCAAATGAAGCATAAAACTAACCCTTTTTAAGTACTAATATTGGAAAAAGAGTGTTTTTGTCTTCCTTTTGTATTTTCAGGATTAAATGAGCTCAAAAACACAAAAGAAGCAAAAAGACTGCTAAATCCAACATAAATACAAGAAAAGGAACATAAGTAGACTGCCCGACCCCTCAATGGCATCTTCCCAAGCAAAATAGAGAAGGCAGAAGAATGAACACGCCCCGTGCTCAGCCAGCACGGGGCCGTGCCCAAGAAGCAGCAGAAAAGACAAACCTATAGAAGCTTCTATTGCCCACCACGGGCCGTGCCCAGCGGACACGGGGGCGTGGCGAAAGTACAGCAGGCGCATTAATTGTAATTGCGAATTACAATTAATGAAGAGAGAGAGTGTCAGACAGGCACGGGGCTGTGTCCAGCGGACACGGGGGCGTGCCCAGCCTTCTGTTCAGCCTATAAATAGGAGTGCTTGGTTTCATTTCAACTCATCCCTTGGCACACCACCTCTCTCACACTTCATCCACCACCCACCACCACCATAACACCATCATCCACCACCATCATCCATTGTCCATCGTAGAGTGTGTGAGTCGTCTCGGGATCCAAGATTGATCGTAAGAGTTCTTGACAATCAAGGCCATGTTTGCCTAAGCCTCTTACATCACTTGGTGAAGACAAAGTGTCTAGTATAATACTTTTTATTTCTAATCTTTTGCACTTTTTATTTGGTTTTGTATTAATGACTTTAATAACTAGTTACTTATGTTGAAGGTGATCTTTCCTTATCGTTTGTCCGTGGTGTCTTGGCATTATTTTACTGTCTATATAAAATAAAAGATTTTCACCATTCATATCTCCACGGTCTATATGGAGGTATGTTGGCTACCTGGTCGGGGGTTTAGGGAACGGTTTGGTAAAGCGCTTGCCATTGTTCAGCGTTTAGAGGTCCTGTAATGGACCTGGGTCAAATTTAGTAGGACCTCCTTCAATGCTTCACGGTATTGGATGGCGGGGGTCCAAACTCTTTGACCACCTCATAAGTTAACTACTATTAATACTATAACCCGGCTATTTAGGACTGTATCCCTGCTGACTCAGACTACTTAGCCGAGGGTAACGTCACCGCCAAAAGCGGGGCCTACCATAATATTGTATTAATAACTTAATTCATTATCTTCCAATAATCCACCCTTTTAGGATTGTATCCTTGCTGACTCAAACTACTGGGGTGAGGGTAACGTCACCTTCAAAAGAGGTGCCTACTACAATAACTAAGATAATCTCTTAATTATGTGCAAAAGTGCGGAAATAATCAAAGGTTATACTAGATACGAGTCGGAACCAAGTGATTCATCTTGTCTATCTGTTTTTCTTTTATTTTTATTTTCAGCATTTTGGTTAGCTTTTATTTTTCTTAGTTTAAAAATCTTTTTCTAAACTTTTTATTTTGATTAGACGTTGAGGATAAACCGGTACTAAAAGCTCTTGTGTCCTTGGACGACCTCGGTATCTTACCAACACTATACTACACTCACGATGGGTGCACTTGCTAAAATATCGTGTTTTATAAATTTAAAACTTGGCTAAAATAAGTGTTAAAGGGGCTTAAAATATACACCTAATATATATAACACTTTACCGCACATCAATGATCATGTAATATAACCTCAGAGGGTTATGCTACATTTAAATACGATCATAATGCAGAAGTCAAACTTCTCGACTTTCGGTTGCGAACCGACCATAAAACTGGAATTGATGGGCTGAACATGTTCATACATGTTATAATATTATAACAACTTGTTTAAGTGTCACAATTTGATTTATAACATTCATATGATCAGATTATATCATTTATGAAAACTGACCTGTTTGACTTTTTAAATAATATAACTTTGATCCGTCAATTGAACTAGTAAACGTGATTTTCTGGAGGTGCCCTTTTGAGGGGTTAACACCTACCTAATTACGATCATGTAGCCATTTTCGATTCGAACAATGGCTGAACCATAATGGTCTAAACTGAAAGTTAAAGCAAAAGTCAAATTTGCTTGACTTTCGGCTAATTAAAGCCTATAAACTGAAAGAACAAGGATGGAGCACTGCAAGTGGTCCAAGGGAATGATTTGAACTTCAAGGAAGCTCCCAAAAATGATTAGGAACTTCCAAAGCAGAAGATAGAAGTGAAAGTATGAAATGAGCACTTTGAAAGTTTGATCATGCTTGCTATTTATAACAATTGAGGATGAACAAGATGATGCTAAGTGTTTAGCATCATTCTAGGATCAATATAAGTGTTTTGGGACGTGTCATAACCAACTTGGATGCTCATAGTTTCGTTTACGGTTCGCAAAGCAGGGGCTGGGGCAAACTTTCCACTTTTGGCAGGTTTAGTCCCTGGACTTGTATTGTCGCGTATTATCACTTTTAACCCCTTTTAACCTAATATTTAGGTTATATAAAGGTGTTAAGGCATATGTAACTTGGATTTTGCCCAAAAATGTTGTGGATATTGGTTCGTTCGGTTGTACGGTTGTGCGTTTCGCAAATAACACACAACGTTTTATCGAACACAAAAATAATCGAAATTTCGCAACGATTGTTAATTTTGAATTCTCATTAATAAAATACTAGATTTTATTGAATACGAAAATGTTCAGATTTGTACACATGGTTCGTATGTTGGGGTTTGGGCAGACTTTTGTAATTTGTCAAAAATAACCCTTGGACTTGTATAAACATGTTTTTGTCATACCTAACCCTTCAAAACTCATATCTAAGTTATGTAAAGGGTATTTAGGGTATGTGTAGCTCATGTCCTTAGATTTTATATCTTTGGACATTTGGCACTTTTAGTCCCTCTACTTTCTCGTAGTTGAGATTAGTTCGGAGATCCGAGACGCGTTTAAGTTAACGCATGATAAAAGTTCTCTCCTTCCCTGAATCTGGATTAGTCGGAGATACGAAATACATTTCAATGATCGTTGAATATAATTTCCTTCCTCCTTCCACACAGTCGGGAATTAATTGGAGGATTTAATATGTATCGTTACACAGTGGAACGATAAATCCCCTTTCCTAATTTGGAAATTCGGGATACGTGTCGCCTCACAATTGGACGGAATTTTATAGGTGTTACAATAGGTGCCTGGACAAGCATAACATAGGTGCACAATCTACTATTACCAACAAAACAATAGAAATAATATGCACAAGTACAATGCAACAGATAATCAAATAGACTCGATCAAGTGTCGGTTTGACTAGCACAGTAACAGTAATGCCTATGACTCAACAATAGAATGAATCAATGAGAAAACAGTAAAGAGATCAAGAACAATATTAGAATGTGTGCGTATAACTCCAAGCATAATCAAAACTGTAGTTTTCAAGAACTACAAGATCTGACTATAGCAAATCAAAACAAATACTTCTGATTAGTTTGCCACCTTCTAGGGTATCAAAGACTAACACAGATCTTCCAATAAGCAACACACAAACCCTAGATTAGGGTTTCTTTTCCCAGATCTACAACAACACCTCTCCGATCAAAGCTCTTAGGGCAAGAAACCCTACATACATCTGCAAGTTAACTTTTTGTGTCAAAACACATGATATAAACACATATTTAAAAAAAATCTTTGACTTTTTTCCCTTATTTATTTTTTTAAGGGCAATTTCTTCAACACCTTAATTCTACTTCTACCTTGAACCTATAGGTATTTGAACCGACAATCTCATAGTTATAGCATTCGTAAATCGTAATTCTATGTTTTTTTTAATTTCATTTTCTATTTTCTTTCTTTTTTTACATCCCAAACATGTCAATACAATGATCTAGTTTTACTTAGCTTTTCTTTTTCTATTTTCTTTCTTTTTTTTACATCTCAAACATGTCAATGCAATGATCTAATTTTACTTACGCTTTCATATAAATTTTATTAGATTATATTTTGGGTTTTTTTTTCTTATAGTTCCTATAGCGAGTGTTATTACTATAACAAACAAACTGAACAGATATTTATCAAATTCCTGCGGCAACCCAAGAATAATCTCGCTAGTTTAGTAACAAAGGCCGACAATTTAAGTTAACCCATCATGATAATCAAAATAGCTTATCAAAATAAAATATAGTTAACAAATCAAGAAAAAAAAGTATAGTTACTAAAGTGGATTAGTGTCTAAAGTAAATTCTTATTTACAACAATTTACGCATTGTAGAAATCAAAACCTGAAGTACACTTAACACTTTTATTGTTATTTTGGTTAATTGAATAGAATGGTTTTTGACATAACGAAAGACTATTAATTATTTGTAAAAATAAATATATAAGAAGTCACTTATTAGACAACTAAGACCTTGAGAACAACACCTTATTTAACTAAAACAAAGACCTTATCAATAAATTATTACTGGTAAAACATATTGGCTGCATTTACATAAATAATTCATGTTCTTAAATATTAATCGCTAGCTTATTAGACCGCTCAAAACTTCAAACTAAAGGCATGTGCAAAGAAGCTAGTGTCTTATATAACTATTTGTTATAGACAACATTAATTATTATATATTTATAAAACGAAAATAATTTATATATCTATTAGATTAAAGTAATTTATATATATATGCCCACTATGAGAGGGTTATCTTAAGAACACTAAATATTGCGAGAACCATGAAAACGAATGAAAAAGCCACATAAACTTAGTAAAAAAACTATTCAAATTAAAAAAAAAAAATTGCACTTACCATCATTATTTGAATACAATATTAAAAATTAATTTTAGACGTTTAAATATACATGTAGTCGTAAATAAAGAAAATTTAAACATGTGTAAATTTGTTGTATTTATATATGTGTAAAGTGATTTTGAGAGGATATATGATTTGTTTAAGGAGTAAATTCTTTTTTTAATGTTGTATTTTAAGTATAATGAGGATTGTATTAAAAAATGATTTTGATTGATTTTTCATTAATTTTCACGGTTCTCGCAGTATTTAGCGTTCTGAAGATAATTTTTCCAGTCCAATAGACTAACTATATCGTATATTCATCATGCAACAATAAATTAAACAATCATAATATCTTAATTTTAATTTTAATTTTCATATCACTCACATGTATATTTGATTAGGGTATTATGACTTCTAAACGAGCTTATTTGTCTTTAATTTGTTTATATACGGTGATAAATTTTCTCAATCTATTGAACTATAATAAAAAATGAGATAGTCAAAATATTAAAATATAGTGAGTTAATTATCTTTATTTAATATTAGATATCATTTAATCTAGTTTAATTATTTAACATTTTACGTAACAAACATGACAATACATTTTTGTATAGCATTTACTAAAAGGAAAAAAAAACCCAGGTTTCTGATCAGAATTTAAGAGATTAAGAGTTGAGTGAATTATAATTGAAAAAAAAAATCGAATGTGAATCGAACATAGTTCAACCCTAAAATTATACTAGTTTTTTTTTTTATATCGCGCATTGCGACGAAACCGAGCAAATGATAATGTAAAACAAACGTGATTTGAAAATAAAGCATGTTGTTTAGAAAGTCAAACCATTAAAACGATTTAGTTTATCATCGTACCGTTTTATAATACCAAATAAATACTTTATTTTGAGTACAACTTCGTTTTTAACAAAACTTATAACGGAATGTCAGGGAAAGAAATCAAACACAACTACGTACTTAGGTTTTTAGAAAAAAGTTATCATAAACGTAAATTATTAAAGAAGTATCAAATTAATCGATAAATTAATATATGTTAAAAAAAGAGGAAAAAAACAATTATTAAAAAAAGGTAAAGAAAATATGTGTTTAAAAAAATATGTTATTAAAAGTAAATATAATAATAAACTATTATAATATATTAAATAATAAAATAATAAAAAACTATATATTATATTATTATAAAAATAAAGTTACTATTAATTATTCCTCGTTAACAATATATATAATAATGTCCTCTGGACTCCAGCTTTTTTTTTTTTTTTACTGTGAAGTCACCATTAAACACAATTAAAAACCGAATCAAATTTACATTTCACTATGAATTGAACTTGGTTCGAGTTACAAAATTCTAATTTGATTAAATCAAATTAAACTGATTTTGCTAACAAGAGTTATAAATTCAAAATGCAAATTTATAAAGCTTTACTTTTCAAAACCTATAAATGATATTAATGTTTATGGTATTAGCATACACATATAGTAAATATGAGAGTAAATATGAGGTTAGATTTGGGTGGATTAGAAAATTAACAATTTAAAAATCACAAAAGTCCTTTGTTAAATTCGAACCAGGTCTGACCCTGATTCAAGTTAAATTTTTCAAATTCAAATTGGTTATTATATATTCAATTTTCAAACTTACACTACAATATTAAACACCCTAGTATACATATATGAAAGTATATATGGACGTAGCCTCTTGTATGTATTGCTTAAAAATAATAGTTTCATGAATTAAAAACATTTATGATGATATTTTATTTCTAGAAACTGGATTTATTTATTTTTTTAAGCAAAGAATACCAAACAGTACTAGAAAAAAAAAATTCACTAACCGTGTGATCTTTCAAAATTAGCAACTAAGAAAAATATTTAAATACATAGAGTCTCCTAAAAATAATTTTTGATGGATTCTTCAGAGGGTTCCATTTTGACACGGCTTCAATTTTGGATGGATCTACTAATATTCCATCGGTACTTATGTTGTGCCCGAGGAATTGCACTTCTCGAAGTGAAATGACACATTTCGAGAATTTAGCATAAAACTTTTCTCGCCTAAGTGTTTCCAATACTTCTTGTAAATGACGAGTATGATATGCCTCGCTTTTCAGGTAGATAAGTATGTCATCGATAAACACTATCACCGATTTGTCTAACATTGGCTTACAACCCCGATTCATGAGGTCCATGAAAGTCTCAGGTGCATTAGTTAGCCGAAAGACATCACGAAGAACCCGCAGTGACCGTATCATGTACGGAAAGCCGTCTTCTTCTTCTTTCACCATTAACTGATGGTAACCCGACCTCAAGTCAACTTTCGAAAACCAACTCGCACCTTGTAGTTGATCGAATAAATCGTCTATTCTCGGAAGTGGATATCTATTCTTTACCGAAGCTTGTTTAGCTCGCTGTAATCGATGTACATACGCATACTTCTATCCTTTTTATTTACGAACAATACCGGTGCTCCCCATGGGGAAACACTTGGTCGAATAAAACCCTTGTCAAGCAAATCTTGCAATAGGGACATTAGCTCTTGAAGCTCCGATGGTGCTAACCTATATGGAGCCTTAGCAACCGGTTTAGTCCCCGGGATTAATTCGATCCCGAATCCCACCTCACGCTCGGGTGGTACGCCCGGTAAGTCTTCCGAAAACACATCTTTAAATTCGTGCACAACGGGCACGTATTCAATTTTTTGCGTCTCTTTTTTCCAAGTCGAGAACGTAGGTTAGGAAAGCCTTGCACTCATGTTGAATGAGATTACTAGCCTCCATCATCGAACACATGAGGGGTTGCAACTCTTTTCCCCATAGATAGTAACACACCTTCCACTTGGCGACATTAATTGTATTTCTTTACGGTAGCACACTACGTTGGCGTGGTGGCGGGACAACCAATCTGTTCCAACCACCACTTGAAATTCTCCCATTGTCATATCTATTAAGTCAACCGAGTAATCCTCGTCTTCAATGTTTATTTTGCAATCTCGGCATACATCACAAACAATTAAACTTTTGTTATGTCCTACCTCTACTTCTAAAGGTATAGATAATTTTGTTAAAACAAACGAAGGGTGTTGAATAAATCCATATGAAACAAAATATTTATTAGCACCCGTGTCAAATAAAACATGTGCGAGAATTAAATCACGGTAAATGTACCTGTAACCACATCGGGTTCAATCTTTGCCTCGGCCACGTTTATTTGAAAAGATCTTGCCCGCGACTTTGGGACTTCAACTTTCATGTCGGCCACTTCTTTCTTTCCTATCAACTCCGGGCACTTGGATTTCTTGTGACTCGGTTGATAGCACTTATAACACACCGACATCTTGTCGGGCCAATTTGAAACCCCATGACCTGTTTTCCCGCATATGACACACAATTTATTTTTGTAGTAACATGTCACACCCCAACCGATGGCGGAAACATCGGGGCGTGACACTGAGCGAAACAAATTGTCCAGAAGTTTCCATAACAACTATATTTACCAAATATTTTAAGCAACACGTTCCATACCATGTCATAAATGATAATACAATTATTACAGAAAAGATCTAGTCAAATTGTTCTGTTCCAACAACTCAGATTTTTATTACAGACAATTGTTTATTGTTGACCTAGGTCTTTCCTAGCCTCGATTTCACAGCAAGTAAGCAAATAAGCATCCTAAGCACCTGTCACATACGTTAAAGTAAAAGTCAATACACTTAGTGTAAAGGTGAGCATACAAGTTTGATAATAGCATATAAAGTTCGAAATCGATGCATAACCAGCACGTACATAGTGTAAAATGAGGCATGTTAGTTATCGACATGAACCTATCGATACCAATGACTGCGGGTTGACTGCCCAAGGCAGTTCGCGATACACACTCACCACTGTGAGCCATGTAGGTAATTGTCCTTAACAACCCCTGAGTGAACAGGTGCTGAGTCCAAACTAATAGTACTATCGTTGCTAAGGCAGGTAGACAGCATTCCATGTGTAAACATAACAAACAAGCATTCATTAAGTCACGACATGAGGTAACGGTTAGCATCAAAGTATTTCGTAGTGTGTTCGATGTGATTTTGTATAAGTAACGTATGTAACACCCAAAAGTGCAGAAAGCAAAAAGGGATCGAGTATACTCACATCGGTTGATGGATTGAAGGGAGCGCTAGAGAGTAGGGTTAGCCTGAACAGATTGATAGCATAACGATAAGCGACGCGTAAAACGATACATAGTGCAAGTGGGTAGGATAGCAGTTCGATCGGATGGTAGTCTGATCAGACGGCCGGTCGTGCGAGTGACAGTCCGTTCGGACGGTCGTCCGGTCGGATAACCGTTCGAGTGGATTGTTACTTCCCTTGGAAAGGATGTGTTTGTGTATGATGGCTTGACTTTTGAAGTTTTTGTTGTAGCATTTTGAAAACAAAGAAGTATCTCTACCTTTCAGGTGGGTCGATCGAACGACCGTTCGATCGGACGACAGTCCGATAGGTTGGACACTTTTAGTGAGAACAAGTTCACAGCAGTTTGTTGTTCGATCGAATTGTAGTCCGATCGGGTGGTAACGTGCTGGTATTGAACATGTTGAAAATTGTTTAAGTGTTGAAGTCAGAACATTACATGGTCGAGTGGTAGTCCGATCGAATGGTAACCCGATCGGTCAGCCCTTCATTCAATGTTCATCCTTCAAGGTTTTGAAAACAAAAGTTAAGTGTGGGGCCAAAGTGTAGATCGAACGGGTGACAACCCGTTCGGACGACAGTCCGGTCGGACGGTAGTCCGATTGGACGGCATTCCGTCCTGGTCGTTCCGTTCGTCTTACACTTGGTTGTTTTGATAGTTTGTCATTTTGTCGAGATGTTTTGATAGCGTGTTAAGCAACAGAAACCTCGTCAATACTCGGTACTCCTGATCGGACAGGAACCACCCAAATTCGATTAGTTACTGTTCTAGACGGTGTTCCATGTTTAACCCGAAATCGATAAACCTCATGGAGAGAATCCAGATCTTGGGCCACACAACCACATGAATGAGTAGGAAGTTGGTGCAAGCTCCGATTCTATCGGTTTTGAGTGCATTGAGTGTAAAAGAGTTGAAAGAAAGTTGGAAAACCATCTTTCAATCCTTTTCATTGCGACTATGTTTAGATCTATGAAAGATATTTATTTGTTTATGCGGAAATCGGTTAGATCTAAGTTGTTCTTGGTGGATTGAGGCCATGAAGTTCTCCAGAACACATGATGACGTCATCCTAGAACACCTTGAATCTTGATGATTTCACGGTTAAAAGTTAAGATTCAAAAGATAGAAAGGTGTAGGAGTGCATGTGGATTAAGGAAGTACAAGATTTAGGACGAGATCTTACCGGAATTGCGAGAAATCGGAGAAAAAGCAAGGTTAGAGCGCTGGTCGGACGAGAGTTGCCAAAAGTGGAAAGTATGATGGTGACATGGGGTATTTATAGGGTTACCCAAAGTGGAAAGGAGCTGGTCGATCGGATGGCAGCCCGGTCGAACAGCTGTCCGATTGAGCGGCAGCTCGATCGAACGGCTGGTCGATCGGCTGGTCTCCTGTTCGACCAGTCGCTTGGTTCGAGTGTTCGGCACGACGAGTTTTGCCGTTTCGATTGCGATTGCGAGCATTTAGATGCGTTAGAGTTTCCTAGTCAAATTACTTTTAAGCCCAACTACTATATCAACATACAAGCATCCTTGTTTCATATTCGTTTAGCATATTGCGATTGAGTTTTGATTGCGTTTCGATTGATTACCACACATAACATAAATAAACATGCACAAGTAACACATAAGGCACACACACACGTATAATAATAACCCCATTGCGTAATTCGAGTTGCGAATGCGATTGCGATAAAGCGATTAATCATGCGATAAATGTCGAATAAACCTCGATTGTTAATAAGTACTCCACATAATACAACTAACGTAAAACATAAAATAGACTATCTACAAGTCAAAGAAGTCAAAACATGAATTGAGCAAGGAGAGACAGATCGAAATTAGCAATCTTTTCTTCCTTTGACTTCAATCTTCACTTTGACTTTCGAAACACGGGGTGTTACAGCCTCCCCCTAGTTGAGGGAATTTTGTCCCGAAATTAGGCCGAAGCCGTAACAAACAACTGCGGGTACTTTGCCTTCATGTCGCTTTGGAGTTCCCAAGTAAACTATGCGCCTCGTTTGCCTTCCCATCGGACTTTCACGATAGGATTGTGCGAGCGTCTGAGCTGCTTGGTTTGGCGATCCATGATTTCGACAGGCTTCTCCACGAAGTGTAGTGTTTCGTTTACTTGGAGGTCATCGAGGGGTACAATTAAATCATGCTCAGCCAGGCACTTTCGGAGATTTGACACATGGAAGGTCGGGTGGACATTACTAATTCCTCCGTTAGTTCGAGTCTGTAGGCGACTTTTCTGATCCTTTCCAGAATCTTAAAAGGTCCAACATATCGAGCCGCTAGTTTCCCTTTCTTGCCGAATCTAACCACACCCTTCCAAGGTGACACCTTTAGGAGTACGTGGTCGCCAACGTCAAATTCAAGGGGCTTGCATCGTCTATCGGCGTAACTTTTCTGTCGACTTCGAGCCTTCAACAAGTTGTCTCGAATTCGGAAGACTTTATCAGTCGTTTCTTGTAATAGCTCGGGACCGGTTAGCTGCGAGTGACCGATCTCGTGACATACAATTGGCGATCGACATTTTCTTCCGTATAAAGCCTCGAATGGTGCCATTTGAATGCTGGAATGATAACTGTTGTTGTACGAGAATTCGACTAACGGCAGGTATGCATCCCAATTACCACCGAAATCTATGACACATGAACGGAGCATGTCTTCAAGAGTTCGAATCGTTCTTTCAGTCTGATCGTCGGTTTGAGGGTGGAACACGGTACTTAAATTAAGCGTTGTACCGAGAGCAGCATGAAACGTTTCCCACAGTCACGAGGTAAACCGAGCATCACGGTCAGAGATGATGTCGCGAGGCGTCCCATGTCGACAAATGATCTCATTGGTGTAGATCCGGGCTAATCGTTCTACCTTGTAGTCTTCCCGTATTGGCAAAAAGTGGGCTGATTTGGTCAAACGGTCAACAACAACCCAGATGCTGTCGTGACCTGATGGCGCACGCGGGAGCTTTGTTATGAAGTCCATAGCTATGCTCTCCCACTTCCAAATAGGAATCGGGGGTTGTTCGAGTAAGCCAGAGGGTCTTTGGTGTTCAGCCTTAACCTTCGAGCAAGTCAGGCACTTTCCAACGTAGAGGGCGATATCTCTTTTCATTCCCGGCCACCAGTACTTGTAGCGAAGTTCCTGGTACATTTTGTCGGCACCAGGATGAATAGAATACCGGGACTTGTGGGCTTCGTCCATCAATATCTGTCGCAAATCGGTCCGTTTAGGGATCCAAATCCGGCCCAGATAATGGAATATCCCATTTGGCTTGTTCACAAGATGAACTCCATCGTGGTAGATTCTTTCCTTATCCAAAGTGCGCTCGTTAAAACAAGCATGCTGGGCTTCGCGAATGAGAGTTTTGAGATCGTATTGGGCTTGGGTTTTACGAATGCTGAGCAAGTAACTCCGTCTGCTGAGATCGTCGGCAACGACATTTGCTTTGCCCGGGTGATAACGAATCTCACAGTCCTAATCGTTGAGAAGTTCTACCCATCGGCGTTGACGCATATTAAGTTTCTTCTGGTCAAAGATATGTTGCAGGCTCCTATGATCGGTGAAGATCGTACACTTTGTACCATACAGGTAGTGTCGCCAAATCTTTAACGCAAAAACAACTGCGCCTAGCTCGAGATCATGGGTTGTATAGTTCTTTTCATGTATTTTGAGCTGACGAGATGCGTAGGCAATGACCTTGTCCCGTTGCATGATAACGCAACCAAGACCAAGGTTCAAGGCATCACAATAGACAATAAAGTCGTCGTTTCCGTTGGGCAATGTGAGAACGGGAGCATTGCAAAGCATGCGCTTGAGGGTTTGGAAAGAAGACTCTTGTTCAGTTCCCCAGACAAAAGGCTTATCTTTATGTGTGAGAGTGGTAAGCGGCACAACGATCTTTGAGAATCCTTCGATAAATCGTCGATAATAGCCCGCTAATCCGAGAAAAGAATGGACTTCAGACGGGTTCTTAGGTGTAATCCAACTCTTAACGGCTTCAATGCGGGATCGACGTGAATACCTTGACTATTTACAATGTGACCGAGGAATTGAACCTCCTCCAGCCAGAATTCACACTTGGAGAACTTGGCATAGAGTCGATTCCCATGGAGTAGCTCGAGAACCAAACATAGATGTTGCGCGTGTTCGTCTTTCGATTTGGAATAGATCAAGACATCGTCGATGAACACGATGACGAAACGGTCGAGATAAGGTTTACACACGCGATTCATCAGATCCATGAAAACCGCGGGTGCGTTGGTTAAACCAAAAGGCATAACAACGAACTCGTAGTGGCCGTATCGAGTGCGAAAAGCGGTTTTGGGTATATCCTCCTCCTTTATGCGCAACTGGTGATAACCTGAACGTACATCGATCTTCGAGAAACATGTAGCACCTTGTAGCTGATCAAACAAATCATCAATGTGAGGCAGGGGATAGCGGTTCTTGATAGTCAACTTATTCAGTTCCCGATAGTCGATGCACTTCCGGAACGACCCATCCTTCTTTTTAACGAAAAGGACTGGCGCGCCCCAAGGAGAGGTGCTCGGGCGAATGAAGCCTTTCTCAAGTAATTCCTGAAGCTGACTCGAGAGTTCACGCATTTCGGACGGTGCAAGTCGGTAAGGAGCTTTGGCAACAGGGTTGGCTCCAGGAATGAGGTCGATACGGAAGTCGATATCACGACTTGGCGGAAGGCCGGAAAGATCCTTCGGAAAAACGTTAGGATATTCTCGAACCACTAGGACATCGTTCACATTGGGTCCTCCTTTCTTTTCCTTCTCCGCTACTACAATGTTAGCCAAGAAAGCTCTGTATTCCTTACGGAGATACTTGCTAACTTGGACACACGACATGAGCTTGAGACCTTTCGAAGCAGTTTCACCATAAACACACAATAAATCACCATTCGCGAGCGAGAATCGAATCATCTTATCGAAGCACATAAATTCAGCATGGTTTTTGCGAAGAAAGTCCATGCCTACTATGACTTCAAAACTTCCAAGCTGCATCGGTATAAGGTCGATTGGGAAGATGTGATTGTTGAGCTCAAGAGTACAATCACGAAGAACAGAATTAACGGCGACAGTTCTTCCGGTGGCGACTTCAACATTGAACGTCGATGGGAGATGGGAGCGCTTACGACTAAGAAGCTTCTCGAATTCAAACGACACAAAGCAGTTATCAGCTCCAGTATTAAACAAACACGATGCATAAATACCATTCACAAGGAACGTACCATTGACTACGTTGTTGTCAGTCTGGGCTTGGCGCACATTGATGTTGAAAGTTCTGGCGCGTGCGGCTTGCTGTTGCTGCTGAGGCTATTGCTGTTGGTGAGGCTGCTGCCGTTGGGGCTCTTGTTTCACCACCCTATTCGGGCAAATGTTTGCAAAGTGGTTGGGGTCACCACATGCGAAGCAGACTCGGGCGTTGACCGTGGGTGCCTGAGCTGCTTGTTGGCCTTGTGGGGCTGGGAGCAGAGCTTGATGAGCAGTGGCTTGAGCTGGCGCTTGACGGGGACCAGTACGGCAGTTAGCAGTGAAGTGGCCGTACATATTGCAGTGAGTGCAGAAATGGCAGGCGAGACCCACCGGGTGATGATAAGAACATGTTGGGCAAGCTGGGTGAGGGCCTGTGTATGTGTGCTTTGAAGGCGGTGCATAGGTAACTGGTGCTGGGTGGTGGTGAGATTGCTGCTGAGTCGGCACGGCTTGAAGTGGAGCAGCAGTAGTAGTGATAGCACAGTTCTTGTTGCTGGAGTTGCTGTTGTTGTTCTTCTTCTTGCGGCGTGAGGACTTTGACGATTGAGCGGCGGCGGTTTCGGCAGTTGGTGCGGCGGTGACTTGATGCAGGTTCTTTGAAGTCTTATCCCAAAAACCAGCTTTTACTCGCTTGTCGTTGATTTCAGCGGCAAGCAAGTAAGTTTCTTCGATCGTTGCTGGCTTTGCGGCATGCACAAAATCTGCAACGCAGTCGGGTAGAGCTCAAATGTACTTCTTGATCGTCATGTCGGGCGTTTTCACTTGATTGGGACAGATGATGCTGAGCTGCTTAAAGCGAGCAGTCAGGGCAGCGCTGTCACCTTCCTTCTACTTAATGTGCCAGAATTCATCCTCCAGCTTTTGGCGTTCATGGGGAGGGCAGAATTCATCCATCATAATGGCCTTCAACTTTTCCCACGTTAGCTCATAGGCTGCATCATTTCCGCGTTTGTTTCTCTCGGCCGTCCACCAGTCTAATGCGCGGGACTGGAAGACGTCGGTAGCGTTTAGAGTGCGGAGATTTTCTGGACATCCACTCTGGTGCCGAGTGACTTCGACGGAATCGAACCATTGAAACATAGCCGTTGGGCCATCTTCTCCAGTGAATTCCTTTGGACCGCAAGCCTTGAACTGCTTAAAGCTGAAAGCAGTCTTGGTAGCAACTTTAGGAGCTTCGGTTCTGGACTCCTCAGATGATTTGCTAACATTCTCATAAATCTCACTCACGATCTGAGGCACAACCTTTGCCACTTGTTTAGCGATGATAGCAGCAAGGCATTTGTCTCTCTGTTCTTGGCGAGAAAGTCATGGGTGACGGGGTCCAGATGATGGTCCATTCGACATTGTCTGCAACAGACATCGTCATAGGTCTCAGATACGTCATAATCGAATCTCACCTCACACGTCTAATACTACTAAAGCTCAAGAACACAATGTGACATGTATCACATAAACACATAAGCACATAATCACAGATTCACATAAGCACAGAAGCACATAATCACGTAAGGCACAGAATCATAGAAACACATAAACACATAGAGCAGTCAGAATACAGAAACCTATCATTCAAAGTCTGCGAGTGTTCGAGAATAGCGATCGTGATTAACATATCGAGTAGTATAGTATGAATAATTTAGCAAGCAACATAGTGTACGGTGGTTTCTTAAGGTAGTAGCGATTTGTCAGCGTTTTGAGGTAGATAAGCAATGCGGGTCGTGCGTGTCGATCAAAGTGAAAGCCAAAATCGAATAAGTCTCCGAAATTAAAACACATAAGCAGGTAAATACACATACAAACACATAAAATCGACGAATTATCAGAGTCAGCAGTTGCGGGCTCAGAATCAAAACACATAAAAATCGAGGAATGAATTGTCTGCGACTACTAGACATTGACTATCCAAAGTGATTCGACTATTCTCAAGGACTTGTTGCACATGCTTTGTCCTTCAGGATTGTGCTTCTGCCTCGACTCTTGGGTGTTTAGCACGCATCCCTTTGGTCATACCGTGACTTCAAGTCGTTGGAGTCCGTCGAAACTTTAGTATAAGTTTTGTAAAACCAAGTAAAGGTCGGAACAAGTCGTCAAGGTTAGGTTTTCACCCCTAGCTTAACAACTTCGTTCCTGTTTTGATAAAATAAAAGAGAATTATGCGTCAAAGTATGGATTTCACTCCTATTTCAACACAATTTCACGTGTTTATAGATAAAAATACGGGTTGAACAAGCAATTTAGTCGAGAGTTTGCGGTTTTCACACCTAATCTCGACTTAATAGCTCATTCATATTTGAAAATTCAAGTGCAGTGACAGTGTAGCGTAGGCGAGAATAGCGAGAAATAGCAAGTACGCTCACACATAATCCTTACTGGACATGCACGAGTCGGTCTGTCGGTTCCTAACTATAGACTAGGTCTCTAAGACATCGACCCGGACTAGTCTTTCCTAATTCCATATAGTTATGGCTCTGATACCAATCTGTCACACCCCAACCGATGGCGGAAACATCGGGGCGTGGCACGGAGCGAAACAGATTGTCCAGAAGTTTCCATAACAACTATATTTACCAAATATTTTAAGCAACAGGTCCCATACCATGTCATAAATAATAATACAATTATTACAGAAAAGATCTAGTCAAATTGTTCTGTTTCGACAACTCAGATTTTTATTACAGACAATTGTTTATTGTTGACCTAGGTCTTTCCTAGCCTCGATTTCACAGCAAAGTAAGCAAATAAGCATCCTAAGCACCTGTCACATACGTTAAAGAAAAAGTCAATACACTTAGTGTAAAGGTGAGCATACAAGTTTGATAATAGCATATGAAGTTTGAAATCGTTACGCATAACCAGCACGTACACAGTGTAAAATGAGGCATGTTAGTTATCGACATGAACCTATCGATACCAATGACTGCGGGTTGACTGCCCAAGGCAGTTCGCGATACACACTCACCACTGTGAGCCATGTACGTAATTGTCCTTAACAACCCCTGAGTGAACAGGTGCTGAGTCCAAACTAATAGTACTATCGTTGCTAAGGCAGGTAGACAACATCCCATGTGTAAACATAACAAACAAGCATTCATTAAGTCACGTATAACATGCGGTAACGGTTAGCGTTAAAGTATTTTGTAGTGTGTTCGATGTGATTTTGTATAAGTAACGTATGTAACACCTAGAAGTGCATAAAGCAAAAAGGGATCGAGTATACTCACAGCGGTTGATGGATTGAAGGGAGCGCTAGAGAGTAGGGTTAGCCTGAACAGATTGATAGCATAACGATAAGCGACGCGTAAAACGATACAGAGTGCAAGTGGGTAGGATACCAGTTCGATCAGATGGTAGTCTGATCGGACGGCCGGTCGTGCGAGTGACAGTCTGTTCGGACGGTCGTCCGGTCGGATGATCGTTCTAGTGGATTGTTACTTTCCTTGGGAAGGATGTGTTTGTGTATGATGGCTTGACTTTTGAATTTTTCGTTGTAGCATTTTGAAAACATAGAAGTATCTCTACCTTTCAGGTCGGTCGATAGAACGACCGTTCGATCGGACGACAGTCTGATAGGTTGGACCCTTTTAGTGAGAACAAGTTCACAGCAGTTTGTTGTTCGATTGAATTGTACTCCAATCGGGTGGCAACCTGCTGGTATTGAACATGTTGAAAATTGTTTAAGTGTTGAAGTTAGAACATTACATGGTCGAGTGGTAGTCCGATCGAATGGTAACCCGATCGGTCAGCCCTTCGTTCAATGTTCATCCTTCAAGGTTTTG
Source organism: Helianthus tuberosus (assembly GCA_030545235.1). NCBI lineage: Eukaryota > Viridiplantae > Streptophyta > Magnoliopsida > Asterales > Asteraceae > Helianthus > Helianthus tuberosus. The sequence continues at coordinate 74,202,838 of CM060359.1, forward strand.
AAAACAAAAGTTAAGTGTGGGGCCAAGGTGTAGATCGAACGGGTGACAACCCGTTCGGACGACAGTCCAGTCGGACGGTAGTCCGATCGGACGGCATTCCGTCCTGGTCGCTCCATTCGTCTTACACTTGGTTGTTTTGATAGTTTGTCATTTTGTCGAGATGTTTTGATAGTTTGTTAAGCAACAGAAACCTTGTCAGTACTCGGTACTCCTGATCGGACAGGAACCACCCAAATCCGATTAGTTACTGTTCGAGACGGTGTTCCATGTTTAACCCGAAATCGATAAACCTCGTGGAGAGAATCCAGATCTTGGGCCACACAACCACATGAATGAGTAGGAAGTTAGTGCAAGCTCCAATTCAATCGGTTTTGAGTGCATTGAGTGTAAAAGAGTTGAAAGAAAGTTTGAAAACCATCTTTCAATACTTTTCATTGTGACTATGTTTATATCTATGAAAGATCTTTGTTTGTTTATGCGGAAATCGGTTAGATCTAAGTTGTTCTTGGTGGATTGAGGCCAAAACGTGAAGTTCTCCAGAACACATGATGACGTCATCCTAGAACACCTTGAATCTTGATGATTTCATGGTTAAAAGTTAAGATTCAAAAGATAGAAAGGTGTAGGAGTGCGTGTGGATTAAGGAAGTCCAAGATTTAGGACGAGATCTTACCGGGATTGCGAGAAATCAGAGAAAAAGGAAGGTTAGAGCGCTGGTCGGACGAGAGTTTCCAAGAGTGGAAAGTATGATGGTGACATGGGGTATTTATAGGGTTACCCAAAGTCGAAAGGAGCTGGTCGATCGGATGGCAGCCCGGACGAACAGCTTTCCGATCGAGCGGCAGCTTGATCGAACGGCTGGTCAATCGGCTGGTCTCCTGTTCGACTAGTCGCTTGGTTCGAGTGTTCGGCGCGACGAGTTTTGCCGTTTCGATTTCGATTGCGAGCGTTTAGATGCGTTAGAGTTTCCTAGTCAAATTACTTTTAATCCCAACTACTATATCAACATACAAGCATCCTTGTTTCATATTCGTTTAGCGTTTACGATTCGATTGCGATTGAGTTTCGATTGCGTTTCGATTGATTACCACACATAACATAAATAAACATGCACAAGTAACACATAAGGCACACACACACGTATAACAATAACCACATTGCGTAATTCGAGTTGCGAGTGCGATTGCGATTGCGATAAAGCGATTAATCATGCGATAAATGTCGAATAAACCTCGATTATTAATAAGTACTCCACATAATACAACTAACGTAAAACATAAAATAGACTATCTACAAGTCATAGAAGTCAAAACAGGAATTGAGCATGGAGAGACAGATCGAAATTAACAATCTTTTCTTCCTTTGACTTCAATCTTGACTTTGACTTTGACTTTCGAAACACGGGGTGTTACATAACATTCGCCTCGATGGGCACGACCACAAATTTTGCAGCTCGGTGACCCCCTTTCACATTTCCTTTCTTTTGAGACTCGGTCATCTTTGACTTCTTTGTGGGGTTGGGGTTTGCATCTATCACCCTCCTCTGTCCCCTCTCGACTTGCTTTCTTAGCTCTATTTCGCTCTCCCGCGTGGCATTGATGATCTCGGTGAGATTCCCATAATTTGAGGGAGTCATAAACTCCCTATATTCCGCACTAAGCATGTTGTGGAAGTAGTAGATCCTTTGTTCTTTCGTTTGAACCAACTCACCACAAAACTTCAACTTGTCCTGGAAAGTCCCCGTGATCTTGTCAATGGTCTCTCCTTTATGCCTTAGTTGCATAAATTCTTCTTTTATCTTATTGACCATCGCCTTAGGACTATGGTGTTTATGAAATGGTACTTTGAAATCTTCCCAACTCATGGCTCTTATGGCCTCAACCCCTTTTTCATTTCTAAAATTATCCCACCAATCCTTCGCTTGAGCTCTTAATTGTCCGGTCCCATGTGCCACGAAGTCACTCGGGTCACAATGGGTTCTCTCAAACACACCTTCAATATCACTTATCCACCTTTGATAAGCGATCGGGTCCGCTTCTCCATTATAAGTTGTAAGTTTACACGCCATGAATTTGTCATATGGCAGCCCTTCTTTTCTTTGGGCTTACCAGTTTCATGGATAAGGTCCTCTTTCAACTCATTTATTCTCTCTTCCACGACCTTTAATATCGTGGTTTGCAGCCTATCCATGAATCCAGGTAGGCTAGCTTCTAGAGCTTTTCCGAATTCTCCGGAAATCTTTTCTCGTATCTCCTTAGTCATGAGGGATACCGTATCTTCGCCACTTGGTCCCGTCATTGTCCAACTGAAATGTTCGCACTATTAATAAACTTTTCATTAAATTATTCCCATATCCTCGTATGAGAACTTATCAACATCGTTTATTATTACAAATGATGTATCTTTTCTACTCGGTTTAGTTAAGTATATAACTTGCCTTAATCATTTATACTTAATGCATTTCCGGGTTCGAGTGTATATATACACCTTTTCCCATGCATTTTCAACTATTTTCTCTTTTAATTGTTCCATAGAAAATTGTTTCATAGTTGATCCTTACCGAATGTCTTGATCAACCTCTAACCGAACACATTCCGTGTTTAACCTTAAGCTCTGAATACCACTTGTAAGACCCTTTAATTATACATATAGTAGAACGCTTTAACGAGAAAATTTTAAACAAAAAAGTTATGTTAAAAATGTTAACTACTACAAGTTAGAATTAATCATTATCCAAAGTACCAGCCCACTAGTATTTTTTAAGCGATTAAAACAATGGAAGCTAATGAACTATTGGGAAGTGTTCTGTTCTTGACATGGCTTGATCATCATCTGAGGTCCAAAGTGCATCGTTACCTATCATATAGTTTCATTCAAACAATTAGAAATCAAAGCATTTGAACAACAGAATTAGACACAAGAAAGTATATATATATATATATATATATGTAGGGTTAGGTTCATTTGTGAATAACCCCCTTGCTAGTGAACTAATCCTGGCCCTTGATTATCACTACGCAAGTGTAAATCAATGGCAAGGATTTGATCAAGATTTGATGATGAAAATACACTAGTGTATTTTACGATTTGATGATGTAATTCAATGGCCATGATTTGTTCACTTAGTTCACAAATACACTAGTGTTCACTCTAGAACCGCACCATATATATATATATATATATATATATATATATATATATATATATATATATATATATATTTCAGTCCCTTCCCTCGGTTGGGTCAGGTTTCCACCTGGTGGGGTCAGCTAAGCATGTTTTCTTCGTAGAACCTTCCCCCAGTCTGGTTGTGACAACTGGAACTTTTCCATGTAATTCCGTACGATGTGAACAATATTTTGTACTATATGACTGTGCATGATCGAACCTATGATATGAATGACTTCCTGTTTACTTTCAAAGAACTAACTAATACATTACATGTTGCATATGATTGTTAAATGGAACCCGAAACAATTCAATTAGTGCACATAACGAAACTAGCACAATAATCAGATAAACTAGTAGTACTGACGGGAGTTCAGTACTCAGACAGACATCATGTTAGGACACAGATTGAGTCTTAGGACCAAGATTTACATTAGAATTCTATGTAGGAAAGTATGGGTTATGAAACTGCCTTCCTAGTGACGAATAAACACTAAAAAGTGCCCGAAACACACTCTAACTGCAGAATTCTGCATTCAGCAAAATTCAGCAATTTAACACCAAAATACAATGCAGAAATAAGGTTTAGATGTCCAGAATAACTTGTAAAGTTTCGGGAATGAAAACTGTCATAAAAGGTATCTCATAACACACTAAACTGCGCAATTTAGCACCTTAACGAACACGTAACCAAACGAATAACCGGACACTACCCGAAACACCAAAATTGAACTAGAAGCATTGTTTTAATGTTACAAGACAAGTTATTAGCACTAAACACCATATTACACATCAAAACATCTAAACACACTAACCCCCTAACTAAACACTTAACATTCAACTAGACTATGTAACTATCATTCAAAACCAACTTGATGTAAGACCCTTAGTCCATTTTATACGATTTCGACTAATTTAGTGTATTTACAATTATACATACACTTGGAATTCCGAGTTTGTCAAAACATTTTAAAAGATAAAACATTTCAACATAGCATACATAAATTCGTCGTTTAAAGGTGACGACAAAATCTAACGCGGAAGCTTGAATCTTGATCGTGTTCGGTTCTTCGTTGAGCTTGATCGTAATCCGGCACCTCTAGATATACCTAGGTTTCATAAACCAATGAAATGAGTTAGTTATTTAACATTTATAACGTGTCGAACTGAATTCGCAAGACGAAACAATCAACAACAACTGTTTTGCCAGTTCTGGTGGCTCTCGTGGGCCGCGAGAGCTTTAAGTACATGGGTCGCGGGGCGTGACAGCCGTCGCGTTGCACGACGGTGATTACCTCTTCCCGTCGCGTGGCGCGACGCCCTGTTTTCGACAGAATTGTTGTTAACAGCTGCTGCATATTTCCAGCCAAACCAAGTTTTACGAAAACGGACATAACTCATTCGTTATTGATCCGATTTAAGTCACGTTTCTTCCTACATGATCGTAATTTAATTCTCCATCAAATGGAGTTAAAATCCGTCATCCGGATTAACAAAATTTGAGACTTTTAAGCTTTCGGCTTAAAAAGTAGTTACCAACTTTTGACCCGTTCATGTATTAATCAAACAAACATGTTTGTTTGATCTCAATTTCTCATAAACCTTATAAAATAAATGTTGTCTATCGTACTAGATTCAAATCCCTGGTTTATATACCTTCTTAAACTCATTTTTACTTAAATGCTTATTTTGACCCGTTAAAGGTATTTAAGCATTTTTCCGCATAATTCATGCTCATTTACTTCTAGCATCTTATTTCCACGTTATTTATCAATCGATCTTCCACCACAACTATATTTGTGGCGGATTTAATGTGGTGATTTATATATTATGAGTTTTACCCCTTGGGTTATTATTTTACGGAAAAGACTCATATAGAGTCATTTAACCAAAGATTCATGTCTTTCGCTTTTTATACCTATTCAAAGTATTTATTGATCATAAAACTAGTTTCCAAACAACCTTTAATGGTCGTTTGCTCAATTTGGCTCACAAGGGCGTTTTGGTCCATTTTAGTCTTTCATTTACTATGAGGACTTTTGAAAGCATGTTTGACCCCAAATCCCTCTTTTTAGCTATGATTCGGTTGAAAAGTCATTGTGTTTTCAAAACACAATGACCATCATTTAAATCATTCGGTTTACCTATTTAAGTAACCAAATGTCTATTTTTGACTTCATTTAACTCTCATTGAACCTTACGTTCTAATGAGTAGTTAACCTATTACACATACATGGCTCGGATCAATATATTGACCCGTTTTAATACCTCTCTTAAATAATCGCTACTTAATAGCGATGCAATTATCTTTCCTCTATTCACTCCTGTGAAGATAAGACTCGACAATATTCATTAGTTGATATGTTCAAATGGTGATATCTTCACCATTTGACCCGTTTGGTCTAAGTGACTGTTTATCTTTACGAGATGAGATTTATTATCATCTCATCTACATGACTCGCTCCGGTTTACACCGTACGACCATTGTAGTTATAAACTATTTCTTAATACTTTTGACCCATTATGGTTTATGCCATAAAGCGTCTTTCAAAACTAACGGTTATTGTCAACGTGTGACAAATTTACCGTTTTGCCCTTTTTATTTATATTGGTTTACCCTATAAGGTAACCATTCAAAACTCATTATCTATTAGTGTAAGATCAAATCGAGTCAAAAATCTGATTTTGAATAAGAATCAAGATGAACACACAAAATATGAACTTGAAAACCCTTGAATAATGATTTGCATAAGATGAATAGTTAGCCCCCAAATCTCTCTCAAAGTGTGTTGCCAAAACCCTAATCATCTCTTTCTATTTATAGCCAAAACAACTTTTGGCTAATTACAATTAAGGTCCCCAGAGATAATAACTTGCTAAAACTAGTAATAAACATGAAAACTAATTAAATAAGATAATAAATATATTTTGTCTAAAAAAATATATTTAATTATCCAAAGCAATATAACTATCTAATCTCGAACTTTCACACGCCATATCATTCTTCGATCTTCTCGTGTTGACTTGCGTGTCGACTTTGATTTGTTAGTGTTAACTTTGTTGACTTGATTCGTTGGTAACATTAGACTACACGTTTTAGACCCAACAATCTCCCCCTTAGGCTAATGTTATCAAACTCTTGCATCATCTATAGGACCGACAACTTCATGCATGTTGTATTCTTCAATTTGGCAAGCTTCAGTCTCAATTTTAGACCCAACAATCTCCCCCCAAACTGATGCTTTCCAAATTTTCTTCACTGAAGATCTTCTTTCGACACTTTGCTCTTTGAGTACTTTAAACTGAAAAGCTCCCCCTTTTTACATGCATCATCTTTGACAATCAGGAACAAACTTTTTCAACTCTCTTTAGCTTGAGTGAATCAGAAGATGTAGGAGGAAGATTCCTAGCTCGGTATCTTCTATAATCTTCAGGAAAAGGGTGCTTTGGTCTGGTATCTTGCTCAACTGATGATCGGCCATCATTGTAGCAAATAGTCGAAGTAACCTGTTCAAAAACTTAAACACAACTCCAAGTTTTCTTTTAGAGTGGTTCAAATTACAAACAAAACCGTATTCATCTATAGTGTGCAATGGAAGAGTATCTCAAGCGATTTGACACACGATTGATGTGATATGGAAGACTTAGAAAAACAACTATACATAAATCAAAATATTTTTGGATTTTAGTTTTTTTAATTTTCAACCTTTGAGATATAGAGCTGATCAAATATGAGATCATACCAACTTGAAAAGCCTAGCCACACTTAAATTTTCTTTAGGATAGTTACGACTCAAGAACGATTGCTGGTATGTTTGTCCGCTTAAATCCATGCACCATTCTTTCGACATACATTCGGTGATTAATTATCATGTTTTGGGTATATTTAGGATGAAGCTAGCGGACCCCTGATATTCACCAATTTATACATATTTTAGTCCCCCATTTTATCCCCATTTTATGCGTTTTCGGCCGTAAAACCGTCATTCGGATACTTAATCATGTATACTTTTGTTTACAGGACTAAAACAGCATGCCAGACAAGATGATAGTGAAAACGAGGACTTTCCGGACGAAACGACAAAGCTGCGAACACTCTGTGGGAATTCTGACCTGGGCCTGTGGAATGGTCGTGCGGCGTTTGGAACGACCGTGCGGATCCGACAATGCAATCCAGCCCGACAATGAACGAGGGTGCAACCCGGAGTGCAAGCTTTATCGGAGTGGAACGATTGTGCGACCAGTGTAACTCCCGTGCAAACCCGATGATCAGCCCAACCCCGGAACTGCACCACCAGTGCAACAGTCCGTGCAACAAGAACCCGGAAACGCACGATCGTGCGGTTTAAAGAACGGTCGTGCGGGATAGAAGACGGTCAAGATAAGATGATGCCATGCGGTATGGTGCACAGTAACTCCAATAATGCATAAAGTGAACGGTTGTGCCAATAAAGTCGACCGTGCGAGATCGAAATGATATAAAAAACATGCAGAAACATTCTGCTCGTAACTCTGGAATTTTGGAGAGCAATTCAGGCGATTTTCAGGCTCAGGAGGCGTTAGCTTTCACCCGGATTCAAACCACATTGTCCCGTTTATCTATATTACTATCCCGATTCTTAATCTATTGCTTGTTTATGGTTTGGTTTTCTAATCTTTCCATAATTTTGTTAATGTTTCAAGCTTTTAAATTAATGTTTATGTATTATTGTAGCCTTTGGGCAAAAACACAACAATCCCTTGCTTAATTATAACCATTAGTATGTTAACTTTGTTTGTAATGACACTTGGAAGTATTTTCTATGTTAATCTTTGATGATTAGTTTGCAACCTTGTTATTGTTGTTGATTTCTTGATTATAAGTAGTTGTGTTGGATGATTAATATATGGTTAGTTGAGATAATTGAAAGATGAAGCTTAATTAATCATGTATTAGTAGACTTTAAACTTGGTTAACTAGTTTAGCTTGGTTAAAATGTGTGCACCATGAAACTAGAAATGGCTAGTGGTTTAATAAAATGTAATTATTGTTAATCAAGAAAGCTTTCCGTCATGTAAGGACCTTAACGGGTTAAATGGTGTTGTTATGAATTCTTGCCATGATTTGATAACTTAGTTAGTAGTTTAGGCCAAAATTGCTATCTTCGTGAATTTATGTGTAAGATTTGTAAAATGAATTCGGTTGTGATTTAATCAAGTTTATGCTTGTCTCGGTGGTTGCATTGTGTTTATCGATGTCACTTTGCTTGTTTAAGTGAGGTTAGAAAACTCCTAACGGATGACTAACTTATTTTTAAGAGATTTTCATAGACATTTATCAATTGAACGTTAAAGAACAATTTTAGGTGGTTAAAGTGTGTTTATCGTTTTAGCTTTCTGAATGATTGTCATGTTAGGATTCCAAAAAGGGATACTAATTGTTTTGAAAATGAATAATTGATCAAATGTTTCTGGGAGTCGCACTAGGAGTCGCACCCCCGGTGCATCTCCAAGAACAGCGTGCAGGGTTTGAACAATGCCGGTCATGCACGACCGTGCGAGAGGTCGCACGACCGTGCCAGAGGCAGGGGCAGTTTTGTCATTTGTACATTATAAAAACCCCCATCTGCTGCCATTTCCCTCATTCGCGAACCCTAACTGTAGACAGCCGTTCCAGAGCGATTTCGCCTCAAATCGCACGGTTTCTTCGCACGGTTTCACACATCTCTTCGCACGATACGTTCTTTCTTGTCTTTTTTCTGTTTCTTCCGCTTTCTAGGTTAGAATCATTTGATTTCTTCAAGGTTTTTAGGGTTCCCTTCATAAATACAAGCGAAACCCTAGCCCTTGCTAGAATCTCATGTCTCGTGAACATCCGGTTGTTTTTCTAACCCCTGTTTGCATAAAAACTTGTTGATTTTGAAAAATCTGGCTATTCAGAGCCGGGGTGAAAAAAACTGCAGAAAAACAAGGTCGCACGGACGTTCCTCGGATGGAACGGTCATGCAATGCCGGATGTTCACGATGAATTGTTGTGGTCTCGATGTTACACGGTGGTGCAGTTGGTCGCACGCCGTGCAGTCACGATTATTGCCGACCACAGATGCTGTTTCTCGGGCATGCACGACCGTGCACTTGGAGGCACGCCCGTGCCAAACGCCTAGTACAGCAAGACAGAACCTTCATAACTTTGTGTTATGCTATTCCAAATTAAATTTTTTCTGTTTCTCCTGTTCTTAATATCATTCCTCATTATAGATGGATCATCCCTTCTTGCAATTCAATGAAAACAACGAGAGAGAGGCCCTTTGTCATCCCCCGGAGGCTAGATTGGGATGTGATGAGAGATCTAAATCACCGTGAAAGACTATAAAACATGCTTACTATTCCGCTTTCGCGTCTTGTCTCTATCGACCGACCCATCTATCGTGAGCTAACGATAGAATTCTTCTCCACATATTCATACGAAAAGCCGAAAGCATATCAAAATCCAAACTTTCGCTACAGAGAGAGGATCACTTTCAGATTGGGGGGGGGGGGTTGGCACCATTGGTCGGTGGGTAGATTGGGTCGGAGACTTGGGATTTACACGAATGAAGACATGGATTCCGAGTTCTTCACCGATGTGTTTACATTCCCGAGTGACGAAGCGCGGGCCGCGTTTTGGGCCCAAAATGCAGTCGGTGACCCTTACGATCCTAGAATGTCTAAAGCTTCACAATTGAGAGACCCTTTGCATCGAGTGATGCATCATATATTCAGCCACACCATCTGCGGCCGTATAGACAGTTTGGGGAACTGTCCAACGCCAGATCTAATATTTCTTTATGCGCTGGTTGATGGGGTACACATCAACCTAGCTGCGAGGATGGCGGAATATTTTGTGAAAAGCTCAGGGAGAAAGCCCAACAGTCAGATTCACGGCGGTCAGTATGTGACCGAAACTGCCTACAATTTAGGGCTGATGACTGATGAGGTACTTGAGGGTCTTACTTTGGTGACCAATGGTGTATCTGTTGATATTCGGTCGTTGAAGGCGATGGGGTTGATTGCTGAGACGGATCACGGGGATAGATTGAAGGTTTTACACAACGAGGTCTGGGACCCGTTGCCTCCGACTGAGGAGGAATATGAGGATGAGGAGATGCATGATAAGGAGCAGCAGCATGAGCAACACGGACCACAGACACCACCACATTCACCGCAGCATCACGCATACCACCAGCACCAGGATTGGCCCGAGGGCATTCCCTCTTACCCTGAGTTTTACCAGCAGTTCCAACAAATGCAAGTTAACCAGGAGCAGCTGGGATTTATATAGACCAGATCAGAACTAGTCAAGACCAGATCAGGGCTAGTCGGGACCAGATCAGGGCTAGTCAGGACCAGATCAGGGCGAACCAAGACAGCTTGTACCAGGGGGTGCAAGCTGGGTTCTCATACCTGTTCGGGGAGATGCATAATGCCTATCCCGACTACTTTCAGCATCCTCCACAGTTCCCATACGGGAACCCACCTAGTTATGGAGATGCGGGCCCATCCTACACGAGAGATGATGCTGGTGACGATGATTAGGAGACGGTGGAGTTGATCGTTGGTGGTTTTTATTATTTCAGTACTTTGTTTATTCGGGTGTTCATTTTTGTTGTTATTTTAAACACCCCCGGTTATGTACTCTTTATTTTCAGACACTTTACTTTATGTCTTGTCTTTATTTGGATTTTAGTACTTATATTTATGTAAATTATGGTTTATTTGGTTTATTTGTTTCTGTTCTGTTTTGTTGTACCTTGTGACATACTTGTAGATTTTGGATATCACATCTTGGACCGGAGCACATCACAGATACAACTTGGAAGTCTCGTTGCATCATAATCATCTCGAGGGGAGTATTATTCTCCTTTATCTCTATATTTCGGGTTTCGCATTGGGTACAATGTGAAGTTCAAGTGTGGGGAGGGGTTTACCTTTGTTGACTTTGTTTGTCCTAAAAAAATAGAAAAAATCATTAAAAAATATCTGTATTTTGTATATATTTTAGTAAATAAGCCGGTTGGTTGTGTTTTAGAAAACTTCGGACTTGATAAAAACTCGACAAGTAAAATAAATTTTGAAAAAGAAAACCGGAAAGCGTGACAAACAAAGAAAGACTTGCATGATAGTTTTCACACTTTTACTCATTCCTTCCGTTACGTGAGCATATTTGAGCCTTGAAATTGTTATATATTTGTTCATTTCGGAGTAGGAGTGAGCCGGATGTCATGTGTAATTTAGAACTTGTCACTAGCATGCTTGTTAAGACCATGAACTTGCGAAATTGTGTAGAAGTGATAGAGGCACTTAGAAAACCCTTTGTGTTACCCTTGTTCTTTATGTTGTGTTTCCCGTAAACCTTACATTACCTTTAGGATTAACCATGTCGAGCCTTCCCGTTTACCTTTGTTTACCCAACATAATCGCCCACTTAGCCAAATTTAGCCTTTTTATGTTTTAAACCTTTTAGTGTTGAAACTCGGTCAAAATAATCGTTTTACTAGCGCTTGTTATAGTTTATTATTCATTGTATAAATCCATTAGTTTTTATGCTACAAAAAAACAGAAAATAAAACACCCTAAAATAGGGTGAAGTCGACGAAAATCAAGCAATTTTGAATGCTTAATGATAAAATTTCGATTGATAAGCTCGATTTCGCAAAAGTCGCCTTTTAAGGCGTTAGTTTGTATAGTTGTATTGTTTTACGCTAGTTAAACGCTAAAACCGAGTTTTAACCATTTCACCACTTTAAATTTCCATTTCCATACCCTTCGCCCAAGCCTAACGTTACACCCCGTAAAGACCTCTTGATTTACACTTTTTCGCATCTTAGTTGGTGGAGACGAGATCTTATGACAAGCTTATGATATTACATATTTCATTGACGAGGCATTGAGTGTTTGCACATACACATTTTATGTATGTTTCATAAATAAAACCGAGTGTGTGAACATTGTGAGTTGTGTGAAGATTAGCATGTTAAGTCAATTGAAAGTGAAGTCACGTCTTTTTGGTTATCTACATATATTTGCATATGCTTGTTTGGTTTGATTCATTTGATGTTGTCCTTCGAAAAACCAGCTAACCGTTTGTAGTTGTTTCAATAGATAGTTTGTAAATTTTTGTTCTTGTTTGATTCTATCTTTTATTGCATTTTAGTTTAGCTTGCTTGAGGACAAGCAAGGTTCAAGTGTGGGGAGATTTGATATTCACCAATTTATACATAATTTAGTCCCCCATTTTATCCCCATTTTATGCGTTTTCGGCCGTAAAACCGTCATTCGGATACTTAATCATGTATACTTTTGTTTACAGGCCTAAAACAGCATGACAGACAAGATGATAGTGAAAACGAGGACTTTCAGGATGAAACGACAAAGCTGCGAACATTCTGTGGGAATTCTGACCTGGGCCAGTGGAACGGTCGTGTTGATCCGACAATGCAATCCAGCCCGACAATGAACGAGGGTGCAACCCGGAGTGCAAGCCTTATCGGAGTGGAATGATCGTGCGACCAGTGGAACTCCTGTGCAAACCCGATGATCAGCCCAACCCCGGAACTGCACCACCAGTGCAACAGTCCGTGCAACAAGAACCCGGAAATGCACGATCGTGCGGTTTAAAGAACGGTCGTGCGGGATCGAAGACGGTCAAGATAAGATGATGTCATGCGGTATGGTGCACAGTAACTCCAATAACGCATAAAGTGAACGGTCGTGCCAATAAAGTGCACGACTGTGCGAGATCGAAATGATATAAAAAACATGCAGAAACATTCTGCTCGTAACTCTGGAATTTTGGAGAGCAATTCAGGCGATTTTCAGGCTCCGGAGGCGTTAGCTTTCACCCGGATTCAAACCACATTGTCCCGTTTAGCTCTATTACTATCCCGATTCTTAATCTATTGCTTGTTTATGGTTTGGTTTTCTAATCTTTCCATAATTTTGTTAATGTTTCAAGCTTTTAGATTAATGTTTATGTATTATTGTAGCCTTTGGGCAAAAACACAACAATCCCTTGCTTAATTATAACCATTAGTATGTTAACTATGTTTGTAATGACACTTGGAAGTATTTTCTATGTTAATCTTTGATGATTAGTTTGCAACCTTGTTATTGTTGTTGATTTCTTGATTATAAGTAATTGTGTTGGATGATTAATGTATGGTTAATCATGTATTAGTAGACTTCAAACTGTATTAGTAGACTTTAAACTTAGTTAACTAGTTTAGCTTGGTTAAAATGTGTGCACCATGAAACTAGAAATGGCTAGTGGTTTAATAAAATGTAATTATTGTTAATCAAGAAAGCTTTCCGTCACGTAAGGACCTTAACGGGTTAAATGGTGTTGTTATGAATTCTTGCCATGATTTGATAAGTTAGTTAGTAGTTTAGGCCAGAATTGCTATCTTGGTGAATTTATGTGTAAGATTTGTAAAATGAATTCGGTTGTGATTTAATCTAGTTTATGCTTGTCTCGGTGGTTGCATTGTGTTTATCGATGTCACTTTCCTTGTTTAAGTGAGGTTAGAAAACTCCTAACGGATGACTAACTTATTTTTAAGAGATTTTCATAGACATTTATCAATTACACGTTGAAGAACAATTTTAGGTGGTTAAAGTGTGTTTATCGTTTTAGCTTTCCGAATGATTGTCATGTTAGGATTCCCAAAAGGGATACTAATTGTCTTGAAAATGAATAATTGATCAAATGTTTCTAGTGGCAAAACCGACTCAGTTTGCATGCTATGGTTGTGTATAAAGCAAGGCTATCTATCTATTTTCTCATTTGAAGTCTATTATGTTTTTATAAGTATTTGTTTATGCTTACTTTAGTTTTTAGAAAATCACAAAACTTATCTTTCTTCCGTTAATTTAATGACAAAGGTCTAGTATTATTCCTCCTCCCATTTCCTTGGATCGATACTTGGTTCTTACCGATACTTTACTACATATATGACAAGGTACACTTGCCTCTTTCGTGTGTGTTTTGATGTTAAAGTAATAATCACTTTTATAAATATAAAACCAATTCGTGTGTAATTTCATTGCATAATTATGTATATATACGCACACGTCAACCCCTACGTGTTCGGTTAAACTTTTCTGTCCTCATGGTCTTTTGAGATGCATACCTTAACAACTTAGGAATAATATATACTAGGTGATGAGAGCTCCAGATCTATGTTTCCATAAGCAAAGGATATGATCACCTTAAATCAGATGATGAGAGCTTCAGGTCTATGTTTCCATAAGCAGAGAAGATGATCATCTGATTAGAGAGCATAGATAATAAAATATTTACTTAATATATGTACGCGCTTTGGCGTATCTTTTATTCCTATTGCACGACATTAACATTGTGTGTCTTTTTGCTCTTTTTGGATTGCACACATTGGTGTCTTTTCACAATATATATATATATATATATATATATATATATATATGCACAACATTGTGTGTCTTTTGAACGTCGAAATTTAATCTCGCAACCCCTTTTGGGCATAATCGGTTTGTGCAATCTTGCAACAAGGTGGGTATCCACATTATCATACGGTCTTTATCTTTATCACCAAGATGCAGTTTACTTGTCTGAAATGCTGAATCTACCAACATATCATTAACTTGGAGCCGTATCTTCCATCAGATCCTATTCATGCGAAGACATAATCAAGTTAGTTCCTATCTTTTCTCATACAAGATCATGATTATTTTTCAATAACTACATCTCATGGTCTAGGAAGTATTTTAATACTCCCCTTTAAAAATTTATTTATGTACAAGCATTTACTGTAAAACTTTATTGACAAAATAAAGTCTTCCACACCAGGCACACATAAGCATATGTCAGCAAGAAAATGAGTGTGTTACAGTGCAGTTGAGTGTGCAACCAGGTTAGATACCATAACCAAACCTGTGATTTTCCTCTTTAAACTTTTATCTGGAACAACCACTGACAATAACCGGCGTTACTAACAGTCCTCCTTGGATGTTCCTACACTCATAAACAATTCAGTTAGAGAGTGGAAGCCAAGCCATCGTAGTCTTAGGTTGTCCCATTTCATCAAAATAAGAAACCTCCCGATATGCCAAATCTTTCCCCTCATTGATTTCTTTTACAACCATTTGTTTGACTCGCCAAACTTTTGTTGGTTTAAAAATTTTGTTTGTAAAAGATTTAAAGTTTGAAATAATTTTATGTTTAAGATCCGCAGGGAAGATTGAGGTTTTGATATGTTGGTCCTTTTCATCTTTGAATCATGTGAAACCGGCTTCACATGTGGAGATCTGGATGAAAAGTTTTTCATATGATCTTTCAAAGATGTGTGATTTTTACCTTTTGATCCAGAGAAGCAATACTTGTTGCTTTTATCATCTGGATCGTGTCATTCTCGGCATTGCTTGAGCACATGACCTTCTTTTCCACACCTAAAACAAGCCTTGAATGGCTTTTGAGACTTTGTAGTTCCGTGTGATGTAACTAGGGGCGGGGATTGCTTTGAGCTTGACTCAGCATGTTGACACACGTGAGGTTCGACAACTTTAGATGATCTTTGTATCGTTGACTCCCAAAAGAATTTCATTTGTCTTTGATTCATCATCTGAACTCGTGCACTCATCAATGTTGAAGTCTTTTTCCAATGGATCTTGATTTACTAGACTTGCAGAGTCATTTGTGGTTGTTGGTTCTTGAACACCCGATGGTTCAAGGTTTTCAACCTTTTTATCAGCATCCGTTACTGAAGTTTCTGATTCATTTCAGATTTCCCATTCTTGATATGACTGAAAATCAGAATTTCCTTGATGTAACGCCCTGCGTCCCTAAACTTTAGGCTTTTGGAAAGTTTAGTCCCTAGTCTATGTAATATTGACACTTTTGATACTTGTGAAACTTTGTGAGTCTATATGATGCTAGAATCTTGATTCTTGATACTTAAACTATGATTCTTGATGCTATGTTCACTTAGCATGCTAGCACATTGATTTACATTGCATTTTTGTTGCATATTTTCACTCAGCATATGGACACATTGATTTACATTACATCTTTGTTGCATATGTTCACTCAGCATATGGACACACTGTTTTACATTTCTTCTTTGTATGTTCACTTAGCATACTAGGTACATTGTTTTCACATAACATGCTTACATTTGGTATGACATTTGGTTTGTTTAACGAAACTGAAATACGTTCATTAACATTAGCTACGCCGCTCGGTAGTAAGTAGTGGTACCATAGGACTTGACAACTCCCATTCCTGAAATCCTAGGTTTGTTTGGATGTAGGGAATGACTGAATCCGAAAACATTTTTGATAACCTTTGATTTGTTCTAAGGTGTATCCTACAGTCTCAAGGCTTGAATGTATACGTTTAACCTTACCGCATAAGTGTTTGTATCAGTAAAGCATGCATTTATTTTACAAAACATAACTTTTGATTTAAACTTTGATTTATTCAAATACATTGTTTTGTACATTTTACATATGGTTAGAGTAGATATTTTTATTCACTTTGCCATACATAACATTCGATTATACATGAACATTATTACATTTGTTTAAACAATACATTTTGGTGGTTTGTTTAAGTGACTTAAATAACGAGGCGTGTGTAATATGATAAAAGCATGGTGGATACGCCGCTGGTACTTCCTATATATAAGTGCTTCTATGATATTACATATCGTAGCGTTATTTAAACCATTTCAATTTATACATATTACTTTTTACACATATATCATATTTTCACATAAACATTGTTTTACAAACAACTTATTTTATACAAACTCATTTTTACTTGGTTACTTATTTAATTATGCATCTTTCTTTTATATATCATCTGATTTTCTTATCACTTTTTGTATGGTTTATAAAAGAAAACATTTTCCTAAGATTCATGACTAACTTTTATAAAACAATTCTTTCAATTACAAGTCATGAATCCTTAATCAATAAACATATGTATCTCACATGCATTTTTATGCTGACGTACCTATTTTCACATGTGTTTTCAGGAGCTGATGCATAGGAATGATTAAGATACACTTAGGCGGGCCTGTGCCTTGGTGACATAAAATGAAGCTAGAATAGTTTAATTATGTTATGTACTCTTTGTTTCCGTTGTTTTAAAACATTGTAACCCCTTTGTTTATAAATAAAACATAACTTTAAATACCATGGTTGTGAAACAATAATTCTGTTGCTCGACTCCCCGACGTTTCCATCGCGGTTCGTTGTTTTACGCAGTCGGGGTGTGACAGAAGAGTTGGTATCAGAGCCAATGGTTATAGGGAATTAGGTTATTAGTAATGCTTTGACCTAGACTATAACTTTTCTAGGACCCTAACACAAGTTATCTTGTGTTTAGATCTTAAAACACTACCGTCACCTATCTTTAGGTGATTACCAATACAAGAACACAATTTTCTAAAACGGTTTTGAAAATCAATTATCTATTCTTAGATGAATTGTTATAAGGTTGTGAACCCTCTAAGTTTTCAAAATCTCATCAAAGTTTGGGTCTAAATAGTGTGAACACGGGCAATCTGGAAGGTGGCTGCCTGTACCTCGAGTTTTCTGTCTAGGCTAGAGTGTTCGTACAAATCCACATAATCGAGCCAGTCACTCTTACCTGGGAACTCTTGGGGTGAGTGTTCACTTCTAGGCTAAAGCATGTCTTCGCGATACATTATTTTTGACCCATTTACTTTGATTATTCACTATGTGTCGTTTGTTTGCTTTGTACAAACGAAGGACCACCATCCTTGCTTTTTTGTCGATTTTTGTATCATCTCATTTTCCATCTAATCATCTCACTCGTTTCCTCTCATGTTTCCTCTTTTAGAATGCCTCCTCGACGCGAAAATCAGATACCTAATGCCAAAATGGCAGCAATCATTGCGCAACAAATGGCTGCTGTACTCCCAGATATTGTTTCTTAAGTTAACCAAGCCAACAATAACCATAATGCTCCATGCAACTTTAAAAGTTTCAAATCGGCTAAACCACTCAAGTTTAGTGGTTCTGAAGGAGCAACTGGGCTCCTACAGTGGTTTGAAAGCATTGAGAGTACCTTTCGTCATGTTCAGTGTCCTGATAATCGCAAAGTCGAGTTTTCTTCTAGCGTGTTTCAAAAGAGGGCTCTTACTTGGTGGAATGGAGTCATGAGGGATCGTGGTGCTAATGTCGCTTTGGGTCAGACATGGGAAGAGCTTAGGGCTCTTATGAAGAAGGAATTCTGTCCCCGTCATGAACAGAGAGCGTTGGAAAGAGAGTTTGATGATTTGAAGTAGGATAGTGGTGAACAGTGGGCTTATACCGACAGGTATGAGGAACTGAGCTTACTTTGTCGCACAATGGTTACCCCACTCAAGAAAGCGATTGAGAGGTATGTCTATGGTTTACCTGACACCATGTAAGACATTGTTACTGGTAGCAACCCTACCACAGTTCGCCAGGCAATCGAGTTAGCTACGACTTTGACTGAGTCGCAAATCAGAAAGGGTAAACTTCATAGGAAAGGTGACAAGGACAAGAAACAGTCGTCTGACAAGGGTGAAAACAAGAAGGGTAAGAAAGCTGGGTCTTCGAAAAGGTCTAGGAAGCGCAAGGCTTCCCAAAACTTCATTGTTACTCCGCAGGCCAACCAAGCTGCTCCAAATCAGCCTGCGCAAACACCTGCCAAGAAACCATACCTTGGCAATGCACCTCTGTGCAACAGGTGTAATGGGCATCATCAGCCGCACATTCAATGTCGTTATTGTACTAATTGTGGAAGATCTGGTCATCTCGTCACCACATGTCGTCTTCCTGCTAATCAAAATCAAGCAGCTCAGAACCCAGCCCAGCAAGCTGCTCAGCCTCCTGCTCAACAACAGGCTCAAGCTGAACGACCTCACTATCCTCCTGGTTCGTGCTACAACTGTGGAGATCTGACCCACTACAGAAACCAGTGTCCGAGGTTGGTGAATGCAAATCAGGCTCAGGCTCGTGAACGAGTCTTTAACATGAATGCTAACGAGGCGCGAGCAGATAACGAGGTGGTGAATGGTACGTTCTATGTTAACAATCAGTTTGCTTATGTTCTTTTTTATTCGGGTGCCGATAAGAGTTTTGTGTCATTATCTTTCGAGCCTTTACTTCGCATGTCTAGAACAAAACTAGGAAAGCCCTTGACAGTAGAAGTTGCTAGTGGTGATCCCGTTGTTCTCAATTCTATTCTTCGTAACTGCCAGTTGAACCTTAATAACCATCTTTTTCCTATTGACTTCACACCTATGCAACTTGGAAGCTTCGACATTATAGTGGGAATGGATTGGTTAGCCAAGTATCACGCAGAGGTAGTTTGTTTTGAGAAGATTGTTCATGTGACGATTTCGTATGGTAAGATCTTATAGGTTCATGGTGAGAAACCTGTTAGCAGTCTCAAGCTCATGTCTTGTACTCAGAAGTATCTGCGAAAGAACTATGTGGCCTTCTTGGCACATGTTGTAGCGGATAAAGGCAAAGGTAAGTCGATTCAAGATATCCCTGTTGTTCGGGATTATCCAGAAGTGTTTCCTGAAGAATTACCTAGTTTACCCCCAGCACGCCAAGTCGAGTTTCATATTGATCTTGTACCTGGTGCAAATCCCATCGCTAGATCTCCGTATCGTCTTGTACCGTCTGAGATGCAAGAGTTGTCTAAGCAGCTTCAAGAGCTTTCTGACAAAGGTTTTATTCGTCCTAGCTTTTCACCTTGGGGTGCTCCCGTTCTTT
Organism: Helianthus tuberosus; assembly: GCA_030545235.1. NCBI lineage: Eukaryota > Viridiplantae > Streptophyta > Magnoliopsida > Asterales > Asteraceae > Helianthus > Helianthus tuberosus. The sequence continues at coordinate 74,222,779 of CM060359.1, forward strand.
TTGTCAAGAAGAAAGATGGCTCATTCAGGATGTATATCGATTATCGTGAGCTTAACATGCTTACCATCAAGAATCGATATCCCCTACCTCGCATTGATGATCTCTTTGATCAGTTACAGGGTGCTACATGTTTTTCAAAGATTGATCTGCGTTCTGGGTATCATCAACTTCGTGTGCATGAATATGATATTCCCAAGACTGCTTTCCGCACTCGATATGAGCATTATGAGTTCACAGTTATGCCATTCGGTTTGACTAATGCTCCTGTTGTTTTTATGCACTTGACGAATAGGGTTTGTAAGCCTTATTTGGATAAGTTCATCATTGTTTTCATTGATGACATCTTGATTTATTCTAAGACTCGAGCCGATCACGAGTAGCATCTTCATCTTACTATGGAACTCCTAAAGAAAGAACAACTTTTCGCCAAATTCTCCAAGTGTGAATTTTGGCTTAAGGAAGTTCAATTTTTGGGACATATCGTCAATGAACAAGGTATTCATATAGATCCCTCCAAGATCAAAGCGATTAAGGATTGGGATAAGCCTACTACACCCACCGAAGTTCGTTCTTTTCTTGGTCTTGCGGGTTATTACCGCCGCTTCATCGAAAACTTCTCCAAGATTGTAGTTCCTCTCACTGCACTAACCCAGAAGAATAAACCCTTTGATTGGGGATCTAAATAGGAAGAAGCTTTTCAGATGTTGAAACAGAAGCTTTGTGATGCACCTGTTCTATCTTTACCTGAGGGCAACGATGATTTCGTCGTGTACTGCGATGCATCCAAATTAGGTCTTGGCTGTGTTCTCATGTAAAGGAACAAAGTCATAGCTTATGCATCAAGGCAGTTGAAGATACACGAGAAGAACTACACGACTCATGATCTTGAGTTAGGTGCACTTGTATTCACTCTCAAAATCTGGAGACACTATTTGTATGGTATAAAAATGTGTGGTTTTCACTGACCACAAAAGTCTTAAGCATATCTTCAATCAGAAAGAACTCACCATGAGGCAACGAAGTTGGGTTGATCTTTTAAACGACTATGAATGCGAAATTCGCTACCATCCTGGTAAGGCGATTGTCGTGGCTGACGCATTGAGTCATAAGGAACGTGTCAAGCTTCACTGTGTCAAAGTTCGATTTGATATCCAAACCCGCATTTCTCAGGTTCAACATACTTGTGTTTCACAAGACTTAATGGGTAAGGAGATACCCTATCACATTAAGCCTGATCTCAAGCTGAAGGACAATGGATCGTATTATTTCATGGACCGTTTGTGGGTCCCAAGTCAAGACAATCTCCGCACCTTGCTTATGGATGAAGCTCACAAGTCTCGTTATTCTATTCATCCTTGTGAAGATAAAATGTATAAAGATCTTTGTACTCAGTATTGGTGGCCTGGTATGAAGAAAGACATTTCTTTGTACGTATCAAAATGCCTTACTTGTCTTAAGGTTAAGGCTGAACATCAACATCCCTCTGGTTTATTGGAACAACCAGAGATTCCAGTTTGGAAATGGGAAAACATTGCTATGGATCTAATTACCAAACTTCCGCGCACTGAGAGAGGTCATGACGCCATCTGGGTAATTGTTGATCATCTTACCAAGTCAGCACATTTCTTCCCAATCCGTGAGGATCTATCTGCCGACAAGCTGGCTAAAATTTATGTGGATGAAATTGTATCTCGACATGGTGTTCCTTTGAACATTATTTCTGACAGAGACGCTCGATTCTCATCTCACTTTTGGAGAACCATGCAATCTGCTATGGGAACCCAACTTAATTTGAGCACAACTTATCATCCGCAATCAGATGGTCAATCTGAAAGAACAATCCAAACATTGGAGGATATGCTTAGAGCTTGTGTGATCGATTTTGGTGGTAGTTGGGATTCGTATCTCCCGTTGATTGAATTCTCCTACAACAATAGTTATCACTCCAGCATCAACATGGCTCCTTTCCAAGCTCTCTATGGTCGAAAATTTCGTTCACCAGTCTGCTGGAATGAGATCGGTGAGGCTCAACTTACTGGACCTGACCTCATTCTAGAGACAACAGATAAGGTTAAGAAAGTTCGCGATAACCTTCAGATAGCTAGAAGCCGTCAAAAGAGTTACGCGGATCGACGACGCAAGTCCTTGGAATTTCAAGTCGGTGATCGCGTTCTACTCAAGGTTTCACCTTGGAAAGGTGTGATCAGATTTGGAAAGACAGCAAAACTTGCACCTGGATATGTTGGACCATTCAAGATCATCGAAAAAATCGGTAAGGTAGCCTACAGACTTGAGTTACCTCCTGAACTTGGAAATGTTCATCCATCCTTCCATGTGTCCAATCTCAAGAAGTGTTTAGCTAATGAGAACCTCCACATACCACTTAATGAAATTCGTGTTGATGACACGATGCATTTTGTTGAGAAGCCTGTGGAAATCATGGACCGTGAAGTCAAATGGCTCAAACGCAAGCGCATCCCACTTGTCAAAGTTCGATGGGAATCTAAACGTGAACCAGAATTTACTTGGGAACGTGAAGATCAAATGAAGGTGAAATATCCACATCTATTCTCACAAGTTTCCTATAAATAAAATTTCGGGACGAAATTTCCACAAGTAGGGGAGACTGTGACATATCTGCTTGGAATCATTATATAAACCTTAAACAGTTCAGTTATCAATAAAACAATGTTGTTTGATCTCAATTTTTTTTATTTATGTTTGTCATTTTGCATGTTTTGATTTTAGTTCAATTTCAAACTCTACATCGTTTTCTGGAAAGTTATACGCAAACTGATGCGTAAACCTAATCAGTTTAACGTGATAAACACTCCGGAACATCAATATATGCTTAACATACCTTAAATAACCTTTACATAACTTAGAAATAAGTTTTGAAGGCTTTGGTATGGCAAAATCAAGTTTATTCGATCACAAGGACTATTTCCATCAAACTGTGAAACTATACCGATTTGTATAGTAACGGACATTCTGGAACATGATCATAAGTTAAAAATACACTAAATATCCTTTACATAGCTTAGAAATAAGATTTGAGGGGTTCGGTATGCTAAAATAAACTTTTTGATCAAACAGGGACTAAAAGCGTCAAAAAGTGCATAAGTTTGCATTTTCGCGCATATCTTACGTTCTGAACATCCCCGGACATCCAAAATTTTTTGTAATCATTAAAATATTTTATTTTAGTGATTGGCATGATAAAATTCCATTCGTCGTGTAATTTGGATCGTTTTTCACGTCCGTTCGTGTTTCGTCGTAATTAACCGAATAACGTGATCGTACGACCAAACGAACCGACATCCGACATATTTTCAAGCATGTTTCATGTCCCCTATGCTTAGGCATCATTTTAGAGCCTTGAAAATGGCTTAATGAGCCTTAAACGTATCGAAAATGGGCTTAAACATGTGCAGGGACCATTTCTGCAATTTAACAAACTGTTTGCAGAACTGACTTCGGTCGCGGGCCGCGTAGGCCATGCTTCTCTCGTACGCAGGGCGCGAGAGCCCCTCAGATCAGCAAAAAGTTGTTTCCAGCTTGATCCAGCTGTTCCCAAGTTTTGCAAATGGTTTCTTTGAAACTATGGGCTTGTTTTGGGCACCCATGATATTTCAAAACAATGGGCACACATGTAAGGCTCAGATTGAAGCTCGTTTATCGAGGAACGATCCTAACGGTGGCCCGAAATCTATAAATACCCACTTCCATTCATTCCAATCCTCACACCTTGATCTGATTATTTCTCTAAGTTGGAGTTTCTACACTTCATACCTGAGAATTTTTAGATCAAATCTCCATCGCTTGGTCCTCTTGTAAGTTTCTTTCATTCTTTTATGCGTTTTAACTTTCTACTTTGACCAGTGTTTGACTTTCTACTTTGACCAGTCAATGGTCAACACGAAGTTCGTTTGAACTTCGCAACGTGAGCGTAATCACGATGGTCATAGTCCCTTGTGACTATACCTACTGATTACCACGTTGATTAGGCGTAGTGACGAGTCATAGTTTCGGTCAAAATACGCGTTTATGCGTATTTTGCAACCAAACTATTTTTGGGTATCAAAACCCTTTGTTTTGATATCAAACTTGTTTTCTAACTTCGTTAAACATGTTTTATCATGTTTAACTCGTCACTTTAGGTTTAGTGCTTATATAGGGTCGTAAGATAAGCGGTCTAAACAACCGCTTAGACTTTCAAACCCGACCCGTTTGGTCAATCATTAGGATCCGACCAAACACATTTTGTGACCATAGTTGTATATGGAATAACCTTCCGAGGTTATACCTTATGGTCACTACGTTTAGTTAGTTGTATGATAGGTAGTTTATATGCCTTAGGAAAATGACCAAAATGCCCTTTTTACGCATAAATCCATTTTAAGCATATGTAACGTAAATTTTGACATCTAAACTGATTAGACAACATTATTAGACATGTTAACGCATATATTACTTATCATAGGACTAGTTAGGCGGTCCGAACGCGTTTTACGCGAACGATGCGTTAAAGTAGCGTAAGCTACCTAAACAAGTCGTAATGAGTCGTAAGCACTTAGGATAGGTTCCGATTTAGAATGTAGGCTTTGTTAAACCATATTATATGAGTTCCTATACTCATTTGGTTTACGAAACCTCATTTTATCCGATCTTCTGATTTAGGTCCGGTTTATTAACGTAGTTACCTATATTAGGTGCAGATTGTTTCCGTGATCTCTCTAGCATTGCTTGGTTGTTATCCAAAGACTATTGAGCAATCTCAAGTGAGTACATAGTCCCCTCTTTTACAATTTTCAAATATTTTGGGGTGAAACACATGTGCCTACTTGTTACTTTTGTGCTTTTCGTGCTTCCATGACATATATTTGCTATGTTCGTTAGTACACTTATAGTACATGATTTCATTTATGCTTTGCTATGTATGTTCACTTAGCATGCTAGCACATTGATTTACATTGCATTTTTGTTGCATATGTTCACTCAGCGTATGGACACATTGATTTACATTACATCTTTGTTGCATATGTTCACTCAGCATATGGACACACTGTTTTACATTTCTACTTTGTATGTTCACTTAGCATACTAGGTACATTGTTTTCACATAACATGCTTACATTTGGTATGACATTTGGTTTGTTTAACGAAACTGAAATACGTTCATTAACATTAGCTACGCCGCTCGGTAGTAAGTAGTGGTACCATAGGACTTGACAACTCTCATTCCTGAAATCCTAGGTTTGTTTGGATGTAGGGAATGACTGAATCCAAAAACATTTTTGATAACCTTTGATTTGTTCTAAGGTTTATCCTACCGTCTCAAGGCTTGAATGTATACGTTTAACATTACTGCATAAGTGTTTGTATTAGTAAAGCAGATTTAAACTTTGATTTATTCAAATACATTGTTTTGTACATTTTACATATGGTTAGAGTAGATATTTTTATTCACTTTGCCATACATAACATTGGATTATACATGAACATTGTTACATTGGTTTAAACAATACATTTTGGTGGTTTGTTTAAGTAACTTAAATAACGAGGCGTGTGTAATATGATACAAGCATGGTGGATACGCCGCTGGTACTTCCTATATATAAGTGCTTCTATGATATTACATATCGTAGCGTTATTTAAACCATTTCAATTTAGACATATTACTTTTTTACACAGATATCATATTTTCACATAAACATTGTTCTACAAACAACTTATTTTATACAAACTCATTTTTACTTGGTTACTTATTTAATTATGCATCTTTCTTTTATATATCATCTGGTTTTCTTATCACTTTTTATATGGTTTATAAAAGAAAATGTTTTCCTAAGATTCATGACTAACTTTTATAAAACAATTCTTTCAATTACAAGTCATGAATCCTTAATCAATAAACCTATGTATCTCACAGGCATTTTTATGCTGACGTACCTATTTTCGCGTGTGTTTTCAGGAGCTGATGCGTATGAATGATCAAGATACACTTAGGCGGACCTATGCCTTAGTGACATAAAATGAAGCTAGAATAGTTTAATTATGTTATGTACTCTTTGTTTCCGTTGTTTTAAAACAATGTAACCCCTTTGTCTATAAATAAAACATAACTTTAAACTCCATGGTTGTGAAACAATAATTCTGTTGCTCGACTCCCCGACGTTTCCGCCGCGGTTTTTTGTTTTACACAGTCGGGTGTGACACTAATGACTGTGCAATTGGAGCTGTATTAGGTCAGAGGAAAGAATAAACATTTTCACCCAATTTACTATGCTAGCAAAACTCTTAATAACCCTCAAAAGAATTATATGATCACAGAAAATGAGCTATTAGTTGTAGTATTCGTTTTTGACAATTTTCATTCATACTTGATCCTTTCCAAAACTACAGTTTATACTGACCATTCTGCCTTAAGATATATGCTTAATAAGCAAGATGCCAAACCAAGGTTAATATGTGGGATCTTGCTTCTTCAATAATTCGATATAGAGATTAATATTAATATGGAGCTGAAAATGTTGCAGCTGATCATCTTTCAAGGTTAGAAAATCATGAATTTGGAGGTAGTTGATGAATCTGAGATAACCGATGATTTTCTACACGAATTCATGGGGTACGTTCAGTCTAAAGACCAAAGGTGATCCTTAGTTTGATGACTCTGCTAACTACTTAGCAACAGGGCATTTAAAAGTTGGGATGACATTCCATTAAAAGATGGAATTCTTCAAAGATATGAAAGATTATATATGGAAATATCCTTACTTGTTTAAAAAACGGCTCCATCAAATAATTAGGAGACGTGTTGATGGAAAAGACATTAAAGTGATTTTATTCCACTTTCATCAAGGATTTACTAGAGGACACCATGGAGATAATTTTACTACAAGTATGTTTGGATGCGGTAGACTATGTGTGTAAAGGGGTTGACTCTCATGCACCACCCACCAATGATGCAAGAGTTGCAGTAAAGTTCCTAAAGAAACTATTTTCCAGGCTTGGTACACCAATAGCCCTAATTAATGAAAGAGGTACGCGTGTTTGTAATGTGCAAATGGAAAAGGCATTAATACACTATAGGGTCACCCATACGCTTGCTACACCTTACCACCCTCAATCAAGTGGGCAAGTGGAGGTTTCCAACCGGGGTATAAATAGTATTCTAGAGAAGATGGCAGGCAATAATTGAAAGGAGTGGTCAGAAAAGTTGGATGATGCATTATGGGCATTTAGAACTGCCTAAAACACTCCCACATGTACTACACCGTTCAAGTTGGTGTATAGGAAGGCATGTAATTTGTCAGTCGAATTAGAGCATAAAGCTTATTCGGCTTTGAAACAAGTAAATTTTGATCTTGCCCAAGCTAAATAACACCGGTTGCATCTAATAAAAGAGTTAGAATAATTAAGGAAGCAGGCCTATGATAATTCCCTAATCTACAAAGATTGAACGAAGAAAATACATGATCATCATATAATAGGTAATAAAGAGTGGAAGTGTGGGGATCGTGTTCTTCTCTATATTTCAAGATAAAGGTTGTTTCCGGGAAAGTTAAAGCCAAGATAGACAAGACCCTTTTGAGTGAAGCACGTTTATCCTTATGGATTGGTCGATTTGTAAAATTATGAAGGTGAGATGTTCAAATTCAATGGACAAAGACTAAAGAAGTATATTGAAGGTCTTATTGATACTACTAAGGAGGAAGAATTTGATCTCCACCCTGTGCTTTCAAAGTAATGAACGGAGGTTTATGTCTGGCTGAAGACGCTTAAATTTAGAACTTCCGGGAAGCAACCCGAGGGTCCATTTTAAATGCTTTTGAAATTCCGAGCATAGGGAAGTAATTTGCTCACGCCTGCTAAATCTAAAAGAGTACAATGTGACAATTCAGTAACTATCCATGGATGTGACTCGACCCATCTTTATCATTTGTAATCGTATTTGATTCAAGCAATAAAATGTGTGAAACTCTATGTCATTTTATGTGGTTGTATTATTCATACAATCGAGCATGCTAATTATATGTATTATAGTTGTTATATTCGTTAAGAATTTTTAGTTATCAAATAAAAGCGTCGCAACCAATTCTATCATTTCGTTTATTCGTTGGGTGTCATTTATTTTTTTACATTTTATAAAGTGTAAGAAGAAAATATATTATTGAATTATATTAATTGTAATTTAGTTTATATAAAAGAGGAAAGTTTTTTACTTAATCAAAGTTCTTAATTAATATTGAAAGAATTCTAAAATACAGGTACAAGAGTGCAACTTTCTTTTAAAAAACCCTAAGCGTGCCTTTCCTCCCTGCAGTTTTTGTTTCTTGTTAAGATCGGAGGCTCTCATGATTATGTTTGTTTGTATGTTTTGAACAATTTGTGAATATGAAAACATGTAAAGTGCAGCGGAAATGAAAACAAACTTTGTAAACACAATCAAAGAAGAAAATAGTTTGATAAACAATTGCTTCTCATAGAGTCGAAGGATTTACAAATCAAAGCAAAAGATTACAGATATGCTTACAAACTAAACTCCCCCTCAGCCTAATGCCCCAAGGTTGGTTGCACACAAGATGAAAGGATTAGACATGCGGAGAAGAACCCGCTCAGTCAATCAAATGTAACAGTACAGGGTACTGTTACATTTATAGGCAAACTAAACCACTGAGGTATCTCAGCTGACGTCACCATGAAAGCGACGTCTAACAGCCTAATAACCTGTATCTACTGTCCTTACACAAACACTGCTAACCTAACCACTGACTATACATAAAACAAACAATTCACTAAACAGCTGCTCTTCCTTTATGTCAGTGCTTTACTCAAGGTTGATCAGTCCTTGACTGGGCAGTGCTTTATCATCAGTAGATAAGACCAGCAGTGTTGGATATTTCAGGGTTTTGATCAGCAGTTGAAGGACCAGCAGTAGTTGTATCAGAACAGCGGATAAAGACCATCAGTTGTTATAAATCACTTTCAAGAGGAGAGCAAAGTGTAAACTGCTGCTTATTGTGAATCCTCTGTTGTGACCTGGTTTTGGCTTTACATTATCTGTTCCTCTGGTAGGGTTCAATCCCAACAATCTCCCCCTGGAACAGATAATGCCAAAACCCTTCATTATTCAGGACCTTTATTACTCATCAAGAGTGCCTTAGCTTGTTCTTTGAATTCAGCTTCAAATTCCTTTGCACTCTGGTCATCCTCATCCCTACACAGTGAAAGTTCAAGGAGATCCTGCAAATCTTCAACACTAAGGCCTAGTGCTTCTTTCCTTGATATGTACTTCACTTCGCCATTGGCTCTGACCAGGGTCAATACATGAGTCTTTTGATCAGACATCCACTTTAGTATTTTTAAGCCAAGTGGGTTTCTTGGGAGAGACTTATTTGCTGATGAGTTGAGGGATGTTGGCCTTGAAAACACCTGCAGACTTTCAGACATTCTTTTGAAAGCTTCTTCAATGACTTTGTCTGCTGCAACTATATCTTCTGCAGTTTCTTGTTCAATAAGTTCTTGTCTTTCAAGTTCTGTCTTGTCTTTTGCAGTGTTTGGAGACGCAGGTTTGTTTAATACCTTCTTAAAAAGGTTTTGAAGCTTTGATGAGCTGTCTTCATTCTGACCCATTTTTAAGATGGCTCCCTTGAGATACTCTGCTTCTTTTTCTATTACCTCTTCTTCAGTCAGCTGTTTGCCTTCAACTTGGTTTGACACAAGAGTAGAACTGTCTGCTGATTTTAACATTGTCATGAGGTTTTCAATTTTCTGTTCAAACTTCATCATATGTTCTCGCTTCTTTGAGGTGCTTGAAACAGTTATCTTTCTTTTCTTTAGCCTTTCATAGGCTTCATCGGTCTGTTGTTTTGACCATTTTGATATGGCTTCAGTAGTATCCATTTTCGCATCCACCAGCTCCTTTTTCTTTCTCTTATATTCAGCGGTTAAGTCAGCAATGAGCTTTTCATATTTTCTCCGGTTAGGAGCATTCCTCTTCTTCGTAGGATCATTCTTAATCTTCTCAATCCTTTCTGCCTCACGCTTAAGAGCTACTACTGGCCATTCTTTGAACTGTTGTTCTTCAGCAGGATATAATTTCTCTTTCATGATGTAGGCTAGATATTGTTTTCTTAACTCTTTCTTTTGATCAGCCTTTTCTTTGTTTAGGTCTTGTGTAAACTCTTCTATCTGCTTTACTTTTGTGAGGTAGAACTCCAGTCTTTTAGCAATGCCATCTTCGCTTAACCGTTCTTTTTCACTCTCAACTTTAGCTCTTAGTCTTGCTTGCCTTGCCTTGATTTTGAGGTAATCATCCATATCATCTGGTGGCATGTAGCCTATGAGTGAGGAGAATCTCCTTTTTGAAGGATCTTCTTCTGTATAGAATTGCCTCATCTCATTTTTGATGGCTTCAAGTTCCAGTGGATATTGTGCAGCATTAGGATCATGTATACCCTCATCGGCAGGTATTGGCTTTCTTTTTCTGTTGAAGAGCTTTGGCTGTGAAGTAGGAGAGGTGAGAGCAGTGGTGGATGACTGACTAACAGCTGTTGAGACAACTGGTGTCTCAACATCTGCTGTCATTACAACTGCTGTCATTACAACTGCTGATATGTCAGCAGTTGTCTTTTGCTTTTGAGCAGGGAATGGAAGTGGTGTGGTAGTTTTTGATGGTGGTGATGGTGGTGGTGAATCATCATCTAATATGAGATTCCTTCTCCTTTTTAATGAAGAAGGAGCAGATGATGTTTTGGGTGGATCAGTGGTGATAGATTGGATAGCAGTGGTTTGTGACAGTGATTGACTGACAGTGGTTGAAACAACTGGTGTTTCAATCATTGTTGTCATTACAGCAGATGTTGTAACATCTGCTGTCTTCTGCTTTATGGCAAGAGGCAGTGATGATGGTGTGATTGTAGATGATGGTGGTAGAGCAGTAGTTGTGGTGGTGTGTGTTGAAAGTGTGTGTGTTGATGACATGGCAGCTGTTTGGCTACTGACAGCAGTTTTTGAAACTACTGGTGTATCAGCTGTTTGACTAACAGGTTTTGAGACCTGCTTTTCTTTTTCTTTTTCTTTTTCAGGCTCAATATGAAGGCCATGTTCTATTCCCTTCTTCTTCATTTGCTTCATTATCTCCCCCTTTTTGGCATTATCTGCAAGGGGGTCATCAAAGAATAGTAAAGTTGAAGGAGCCTTTCCAGTGGTAGTTTGGATACTGGCCTTAATAGCCTTGATATCTGCTTGAGCGTCCTTGAACCTTGATTCCACCATGTTGGTCAGCATTTGTACTTGAATAGCATGCTTTTGATCAGCCATTTGTTGCTGTTTTTCAAGCATGGGTTGGAAAATATTCCAAAGCTCATTTGCAGCAGGTGCTTGTTATGGAGCAGGTGCTTGAGCAGGTACAACATTGGATTGTGCTTTCTGAGCTTTTAAAATCTCTTGCACCATCTCCTTTATTTCAGAAACTGATTCTTCAAGTTTTTCCACTCTGCCCGTCAATTCCTGATATCTTGAATCATCACCCATTTTACTGGGATCATCTGAATCCCCACCAGCAGTGGTTATATCAATGTGTGACTTAGGAACAGAGTCCCAAAAATCACCCATTGATGCCCCTTGTTCTTGGTACTGGGGACTTCTTTCTTCAGCATTCGATAAACCTTTGATGATACCAGTGGTTAGATCCAATTCACTGGTGGTTACCGAAGTTGCCATGGAAGAAATTGCCTTCAAGGGAGTCTTACTTATGAAACAACTGTCCAACTGAGGATCTGTTGATCCACCAGTTGTAGTTGCTGCTCCACTTGAACTACCACCGAGAGTTACTTGTAACTCAGGGGGTGTAACCTCCTCAATTGTTGCTGGGATTGCAGAAGTAGTAGCATCAGACCCAGTCACCTGTTGGGGTATACTCTCAGTGACAGGTGATAGAGAGGAACTGGTTTGTGTCTGAGCTATAGCAGCTGCATGCAACAAAGGTAGCATGGATTGTGGCATTATGATTGGTGAGGGTATGGGAGTTGAAAGAGACATGTCCTTGGGATCAGGACTGAGGAAGATGGATCCGAGTGGATTCAGAGCTTCATATTGTGGTGTCCATGTGCTTACAACCTGATCCTTTTGTGAGGATGCAGGAGGAGTTTCAGGCATGGGTTGAGATCTTTCTTCCAACTGCGGTGAGGAAGTAGCAGCAGTGGTTTGTGGTGACTTTTGTGTTGTCACAGGCAATTGCTCTGGGATCTCATCTTCCAGAGTTGCCTTTGTTTTGGCTTTGGTGGGTTTTCTGGATGTTTTTCTTTTGGTCTTTTTGGTGATGTCAGGTGTGGGTTTCAAAGCAGTGGTTGTGCTGCTCTGATCACCTGGAGCAGTGGGCTCAGCAGCAGATGCCTGAGGAGCAGTTGTAACCGCTAAAATCTGCTCAGGTACCCCTGCTTTTGTTTTTATTGGTGCCATCATTCTGGAAAATGTTTCTTTTGTTAAGCCTTTTATTTGACAATGAACACCTTGTTTGAGCAAATTTACATTTTCCTTTTCAAATTTTTGTTCAAAATAGTAACTCAAAAATCTTGGAAAAAGTAAAAATGCATTACTTTCAACGTTTTTCACCATGTCATTGAAAATCTCCTGGGAGTAGTTGTAGTCCTTATTATTCAAAATAGCATAACCCAGGCATTGAATTTTCAATGGTATTTCGTTAAAAGATGTTGTTTTATTCGAAACACACATCAGAAGTGTGTGAAATAAAAACCTAGGTGCAGAAGGGAAATAACCTTTTTGTAAGGTATCTACCTTTGATTCTTCTGCATATCCCCTTTTTACGAAATCAGTTTTCATCTCGGCTTTATCAAAAGAGATTTTACCTTCCTGATCGTCAAGATTAAAGACTTCGGAGATTGATTGTGGTGTGATTTGAATCACTTTACCCTGTAACGAGGAGTTAATGGCTATGACTTTATCGTCTTGTTTTTCAAGCGTCGCCTTTTTCCAAAACTCTCTCTGGGTTTGAAGATAGATGGGAGCATTTGTTGTTAACAAAGTTTTGTACTTTGATGCAGATAATGTATCAATGATGGTGTCAAAGGTGTGATTATCAGTAGGTTTTGTGAGTAAACCCAGATAGTTGTGAGATTGTTTGTAAGGTATTTCGATGGGTTCTTCGGCCGTTTGAGCGACCTCTTTTGAAGATGGTGGTGATTTTGGTTTTGGTTGTGATTTTGATTTTGACTTTGATTTTGTCATTTTTGCAGAGAAGAACGAAGAATGATTTTGAAGTTTTTGAGAAGAAGAGTTGGAAACTGCTATGAGAAGAGAATTTTGGAATTCAATTCGACAGTGTAAAACCCTGTTTGGGGTTTAGGGCAGGGTTTTATTTTAAAAAAAATAAAATGATCGCTGATGTGGCAGCGATTATTACGATCTGAGGGCTAAAAACTGACCACGTGTCAAGCACAGATGAAACGGATGAAGTATGGAGAACAGTTGTTTTAAGAGCCACTGACGTATCAAGTATCAGTGGTTACAACGGTAAAAATTGTGGGCAGTGGATGATTTTTACTATCAGTGGATAGCATATCAGTGGATAAGACACTGATTTTGAACATCAGTGCTTTTCAAGAGAATGAGGGATCAGTGGTTAACTTTCAGCAGTGGACAGTGTTTAGAGATCAGACATTGGAACAAAACAGTGGTTAGGGTAAATGGTACAGATCTTGAAGGACAGGTGTTTCAGCAACAGTTTTGAAGATTTTCATTCAAGGTTTTGCCACATGTCAATTTTGAAAGACAGTGGTTTAGTACCCCAGATGATGAAAACTTTTTGCTAAAGCAACTCATTTTCGTTTAATATTCAATTAAAACATGAGTACCTTAGTAATTCAAGCATAGTTTGCAATCAATTTTTGATGAAAATTTAGGAGCAAACCTGAGTATGACATGATCATGACATATGTACCATTTCCTTTTGACCCATTTATGAGGACACTAATACCATCAAAAATAAGGTATTACATCCTGACAGGAGCTGAAACTATTGCCAACAAAAACAAGCAAAAGTTCCAAATATATCCTTAAAAAAAATGAATGATATATCCTGGTTATTCGAGAAATTCCTTTGAGAAAAAAAATGGTTAAAGGATTTTCTGAGAACAGCATCAAAAGGATTTGGTATAATTTCAAAAAACACATAATCACATCATTCTCAAGTTATTGAAAATGGTCAGTGTTTTGACTGCAGTGGTTAAATACTTTAAAAACATTTTGACCACTGCTTGGTACCATTTTCTTTGTCAGTTGATTACAAACATGAGGACACAAAGACACATGAGTTTTGAAGATCCTGTTGTAGATCTAGTTACTATGTGATGATTTTGAAAATTTGTCTAGTCCTTTTGTAAGTTCAATCACTGGGAACACTAATGTCACCTGAACTTTCTTGAACCGATGAGCACAAACAGTTGCTTAATGACCAATGTTACCCCAAGCTTTTGACTCTTAAATGTTTTAAGTTTATACTCTTCTCTTTTGAATTCAAAAGTTTTTGAGATAAACACACTTCAGAGTTTTTGTGAATATTAGTCCAAAATCACTTTGCAGTAATGTTTTGAGAGACTTGGTCATGTTTTCATAACTTTTTCAACCAATCTCACACTACATATGATACGGACTCTGTTGACCCTTGATTTTCTTAATGTATTATTAACAGAGTTGATTTGTTCCTTTTGAGGATCTCAACCTGTTTTCAACACATAAGATCTGAATGACTAAAGTTATAATTTCCCTCTTTTTGTGTTAGCAAAACATCAATGTTTTTATGAACATATGTTTTGTTAATCTGAGGTTCAGACTTTAGTATTTATGGAAAACATCACAAATTACACATCAACAATTGAAATTAATTTAGAAAATAAGAAGTAATCTCATAGTTTAACAGATATTTATTTCAGATCTAGAAACCATAAGTGTTTCGTGCATAAATTCACTTGTTGTGTGAAATTTTGTGTGTCATATGACATCTTGGTTGATATACAGAGTTGTTGAATAACCATTTTGATCATGATATACTCGATACTCTGTTTTTCAACTAAATACAACCAACCTTAGTATCAATGAATTTTGAGCTGAACTGTTATGTCAAATTGATTGTTAGATCGAATTTGACTGTCCAGGCTCTGATACCAATTGTTAAGATCGGAGGCTCTCATGATTATGTTTGTTTGTATGTTTTGAACAATTTGTGAATATGAAAACATGTAAAGTGCAGCGGAAATGAAAACAAACTTTGTAAACACAATCAAAGAAGAAAATAGTTTGATAAACAATTGCTTCTCATAGAGTCGAAGGATTTACAAATCAAAGCAAAAGATTACAGATATGCTTACAAACTAAACTCCCCCTCAGCCTAATGCCCCAAGGTTGGTTGCACACAAGATGAAAGGATTAGACATGAGGAGAAGAACCCGCTCAGTCAATCAAATGTAACAGTACAGGGTACTGTTACATTTATAGGCAAACTAAACCACTGAGGTATCTCAGCTGACGTCACCATGAAAGCGACGTCTAACAGCCTAACAACCTGTATCTACTGTCCTTACACAAACACTGCTAACCTAACCACTGACTATACATAAAACCAACAATTCACTAAACAGCTGCTCTTCCTTTATGTCAGTGCTTTACTCAAGGTTGATCAGTCCTTGACTGGGCAGTGCTTTATCATCAGTAGATAAGACCAGCAGTGTTGGATATTTCAGGGTTTTGATCAGCAGTTGAAGGACCAGCAGTAGTTGTATCTGAACAACGGATAAAGACCATCAGTTGTTATAAATCACTTTCAAGAGGAGAGCAAAGTGTAAACTGCTGCTTATTGTGAATCCTCTGTTTTGACCTTGTTTTGGCTTTACATTATATGTTCCTCTGGTAGGGTTCAATCCCAACATTTCTATTGACCATCACCGGTTAACGGAAGATTCCAGCCGGCCAAATCGCATCCATTATGCATTTCTATCTCGATGTATTTAGTCAAATAATCAGAAAATCAATGTGTTTAAACTCGAACCAAATCATAACTGATCCATTGCATATCGGTATTTTGATACAATGATTCGAAATTTATAAACATTGAAACCGAACACTAATCTAATCCGTGTGTAACGTCTTATTTGTTGAAATTGTATATAAGTGTAAGTAAGATCAACCTGTGGAATTCTTTCACAAGTCTAATCACCTTTAATTGCATCAAATGATTAAATCGTATTTCTACAAGTTGGGTTATGTAAGATCTGCTCATGATGAAAGCCAAAACCTAAGGGAACTCTCATCCCTGCCTACAGATATAAGTTAAAATACAGTCACAAATCCAACAGTTTCTACCCCTTTAAGGCTTCCAAAAACAGCTACCCAAACTACTGCTACATTAAACTACTGCCTACAAAGATTAGAGTGTAGAAGATCAAGTGTTGGATTGTCAAAGTGCTGGTCAACAAGTCAACCAAAGTCAAAGACTAAAGACTAGAAGACCAAGTCAACAAGTCAAAGATAGAAGTTCCAGATTGCCAGAAGTGTTGGTTCTCAACCAGTAGTTCTGTGAAATCCAGCAGCTTATTCTATCTCACATCAGAAGCAACACTTCAATGCAACTGTGTAACTATCCAGTAGTTCTGCTAACTGATGAAAGTTACATCATTTAATTAGTTGTTATGGGGTGCTTTCATGGTGATCTCACCAACAGTTCACTCCTCCTATATATAGTTCTTCTTGTACATTGTAATTGTTAACACTTAGGGCCTGAGCGCATAAGAACTAAGTGAGAGAGTGTGCACCTAGTGAGGGAGAGTACATTTGTACCGTGTGATTGTATTGCATTCTTATATGAATTCAATGAATTCATTTTGCAATCATTCCCAACTCCAACAGTGTTAGATTGATGTGTTTGCTTATTACTATTTAATTGAATTTCTAATTTAATTAACTGTTTTATCAGGAAAAAAACACACTACATACACTCTCAGTGTCACACCTAGGCCGCGTTAAAACAACGAAACCGCGGCGGAAACGCCGGGGAGTGAGGTGACAGAATTATTGTTTCAATAACCATGGTAATTAAAGTTTTGTAGTATTAAATAAAGAGTTTACATTGTCTTTGAGTTCAAACAAAATAACATAATTAACAGTCTTTTAAGTCACTAAGGCCCGAGTCTGCCTAAGTGAAGCACAAACATCATCATGCATTAGCACCTGAAACACATGTAAAAAAATAGGTACGTCAGCATAAAAATGCCTGTGAGATACATAGGTTTTGTGTATGCAGATTCATGACTTGTAGTTGAAAGAAGTGTTTTACAAAAATGTAGTCATGAACCTTGTAAAATGTTTTCCTTTATGAAATCATATGAAAATCGATATGAAAATCAAATGATAGTAAAAGGACAATGCATGGTTAAATGAATAACCAAGTAAAAATGAATTTGTATAAAATGTGTAATTTGTAAAACAATGTCGTGTCTTTGAATAATATAATAAAAGCACTTATATATAGGAAGTACCAGCGGCGTATCCACCATGCTTTTATTATATAACACATAGCCCCGTTACATAAGTCACTCATCAATAACCAACCAAAATGACTTGTTCAATGTCAAAAATGTTTGTGTAAACCATG
Source organism: Helianthus tuberosus (assembly GCA_030545235.1). Taxonomy (NCBI): domain Eukaryota; kingdom Viridiplantae; phylum Streptophyta; class Magnoliopsida; order Asterales; family Asteraceae; genus Helianthus; species Helianthus tuberosus. The sequence goes on from CM060359.1 coordinate 74,240,447, forward strand.
TCCAATGTAATGTGTGAAATGCATCGTGTATAACCAAATGTAATGCATAGCAAGTAGTAAATATCTACTCAAACTATGTGATAATGTCAATGTGAAACAAATGTCATGTACGGTGAATAAAAGAATTTACTCAACACCGTAGGAAAATGTACAAAACAATGTTTTTTGAGTAAACCTAAGTTTAAATCAAATGTCATGTTTTGCAGAAAAACAATGCTTTATGATTACAAACATTTATGCAGTAATGTTAATCGCATACATTCAAGCCTTGCGACTGTGGCGACAAACCTTTAAACAAATTAAAGGTTTATCTAAGTTATGTATATCGGATTCTGTCATTCCCAACTTCCAAACAAACCTAGGAAGTCGGAAACGGGATTTGTCAAGTCCTATGGTACCATTACATACTACCAAGCGGCGTGATCAATGTTAATGAATGTATTATTGTCCCGATTAAACACACCAAATGTCATAACCAATGTAAGCATGCTATGAAAACCATGTACTAGGAATGCTAAGTAAACATGCCTAGTAGAAATGTTCATGTAAAACAATGTGCTAGCATGCTTAGTAAACATACATAGCAGAAATGTCATGTATAACAATGTGTACATATGCTAAGTAAACATATGTAACAAATGTGTAATTAGCATGTTTATGTCATAAAAGCATGAAATGCACGAAAGTAACACGTATGTACATGTGAATCACCCCAAAATATTTGAAAGCGGTAAAAGAGGGGAACTATGTACTCACTTGGGATTGCCTAATAGTCTTGAGAATAAGACCAAATAAGGCTCCAAGGATCACGAATCAACCGGCACCTAATATAGGTAACTATGTTAATAATCGGATCCTAAACCGGGAGATAGGATAGAATGATGTTCCATAAATCAAATGAGTATTTAAACTCATATGGTATGATTTAATAGAGCTAACATTCTGATTTGGAAGTCTACCTAAGTGCTCTTGACCCGTTTCGACCCATTATGGTGGTATAAGCCACTATAATGCGTCGTTTGCGTAAAACTACGTTCGGATGGTTAACTATGTGCTATGTCAAGTCTTACATGCCCAATTATACCCTAACATGTTACTAAATCATATTAGATGTCAAAAATATGTTCACGTCTATACAATATGGTTTTATGCTTCAAAAGGGCATTTTGGTCATTTCCTATAGGCATACAAGCTAACTAGCAAATGACTAACCAATCCTATATGATCATAAGGTATAACCTCAGAGGTTATTCCCTATACAACTATGATCACTAAGCAAGCTTGGTCGGATCCTAATGATCGACCAAACGGGTCGGGTTCGAAAGTCTAAGCGGTTATCTAGACCGTTTAACTTACGACCCTAAACAAGCACTAAACTAATAGTGACGAGTTAAACATGTCAAAACATGTTTAACCTACTTAGAAAACTGATTTGGTATCGAAACAAAGTGTTTTGATACCTAAAAGTAGTTCTGTTTCAAAATGCGTGCTAAAACGCATTTTGACCGAAACTTTGACTCGTCACTACACCTAGTTAATGTGGTAATCAGTAGGTATAATCGCTAAGGATTATAACCATCGTGATTACAATCACGTTACAAAGTTCAACCGAACTTTGCGTTGACCATTGACTGGTCAAACTGAAAGTCAAAAACTGTTTGACTTTTTAAGCTAGTAAGCAATAAAAGAATGAAGGAATGCTTACAAAAGGTCCTTACTTGAACATGATCTTATAAACTCTCAGGTATGAAGTTATACAACTCCAACTTAGAGAATTTTAGACCAAGTGTGAGTTGAAACAATGAATTGGTAGGCTATTTATAGTAATCAAGAGCCATCAAGATCATTTTGTGTGGTGATCAAGCAATGATCCCAACCTTACACATGTTAGGATATGATTGAGGGACTTGGGGAACACTTAAACTTGGTTACTACACAAGAAAGTTGCAAGAAATACAAGGAAACAGCTGATCTGCTCAAAAAACATGTTTTCTGTTGCTGGGCATCTCACACGGCCCGCGTAAGGATAGGGAGCAGGCTTACGCGGCCCGCCTGGCCTTCCCAGATCAGCATCAGTTTCATATAATTACAGTTCAGGTCCCTACACATGGTTTAAGCTCATTTCAGGCCCTTTTGACCCCCGTTAAGCCATTTTCAAGGCTCTACAAGGTCAATAAAGTTTAGAGGACTCAAAATGTGCTCGGAAAACTCTCGGATGTCGGCTCGTTTGGTCGTACGGTCGCGTTATTCGTTAAATTACGACGAAACTCAAACGGACGCGAAAACGAATCAAATTAAGCGACGAATGGTATTTTTGCATACCGATCACTAAAATAAAAAAAAAATATTTTAGTGTGTACAAAAATTTTGGATGTCCAGATGTGGCCATAACGTAAGATATGCGCGAAAATGCAAACTTACGCCGTTTTTGACACTTTTAGTCCCTGTAAGAGCATATAAGTATGTTTTCACACACCGAACCTATCAAAGCTTATTTCTAAGCTATGTTTAGGTTATATATGGTATGTTTAGCTTATGATCATATTCCGGACTGTACGTTGCCTTACGAAACGGCAGACTTTTGCAGTTTGATGCAAATAGTCCCTGAGAGCGAATAAACTTGTTTTTGCCATACCAAAGCCTTTAAAACTTATTTCTAAGTTATGTAAAGGATATTTAAGGTATGTTAAGTTTATGTTACTGTTCCGGAGTGTTTGTCGCGTTAAACTGGTCACGTTTACGTATCAGTTTGCGTATAACTTTCCAGAAAGCGATAAATAGTTCAAAAGCAATCAAAGACCAAAACGTGCAAAATGTCAAACATAAATAACAAACATTGGGATCAAAACACATTGTTTTATTAATATTGTATTGTTCAGAGTCTGTAAAATGATTACACAAGCACAGATGTCATAGTCTCCCCTACTTTAGGAAATTTCATCCCGAAATTTATTTAGAGGAAACTTGTGAGAATAGATGCGGATATTTCGATTTCATCTGATCTTCACGTTCCCAAGTAAATTTTGGGCCACGTTTAGATTCCCAGCGAACTTTGACAATAGGTATGCGCTTACATTTGAGCTTTTTGACTTCACGGTCCATGATTTCCACAGGTTTCTCAACGAAGTGCATCGTGTTATTAACACGAATTTCATCAAGTGGTATGTGGAGGTTCTCATCAGCTACACACTTTTTGAGATTGGACACATGGAAAGTTGGATGAACATTTCCAAGTTCAGGAGGTAGCTCAAGTCTGTAGGCTACTTTTCCGATTCTTTCAACGATCTTGAATGGTCCAACATAGCGTGGTGCAAGTTTTCCTTTCTTTCCAAATCTAATCACACCTTTCCAAGGGGACACCTTGAGTAGGACGTGATCACCAACTTGAAATTCTAAGGGCTTGCGTCGTTGATCCGCGTAACTCTTTTGACGGCTTCTAGCTGTCTGAAGGTTATCACGAATCTTCTTGACTTAGTCTGTAGTCTCTAGAATGAGTTCAGGTCCAGTAAGCTGAGCTTCACCTATCTCATTCCAGCAGACCGGTGAACGACATTTTAGACCGTATAAAGCTTCGAACGGAGCCATATTGATGCTCGTGTGATAACTATTATTGTAGGAGAATTCGATCAATGGTAGATGCGAATCCCAACTACCAGCAAAATCAATCACACACGTTCTAAGCATATCCTCCAGTGTTTTGATTGTTCTTTCAAATTGACCATCCATTAGAGGATGATATGCTGTGCTCAAATTGAGTTGGGTACACATGGCAGATTGCATGGTTCTCCAAAAGCGAGATGAGAATCGAGCATCTCTGTCAGATATGATGTTCAAAGGAACGCCATGTCGAGATACAATCTCATCAACATAGATTTTAGCAAGCTTGTCAGCAGATAGATCCTCATGGATCGGCAAGAAATGTGCTGACTTTGTAAGACGATCAACAACAACCCAAATGGCGTCATGACCTCTTTCAGTGCACGGTAGCTTGGTAATGAGATCCATAACAATGTTTTCCCATTTCCAAACCGGAATCTCTGGTTGCTCCAATAATCCAGAGGGATGTTGATGTTCTGCCTTAACCTTAAGACAAGTAAGGCATTTGGAAACATATAAGGCAATGTCTTTCTTCATACCCGACCACCAATACCGAGTTCGAAGATCCTTATACATTTTATCTGCACCAGGATGAATAGAATAACGAGACTTATGAGCTTTATCCATAAGCAAGGTGCAAAGATTATCTATACTTGGGACCCACAAACGGCCCATGAAATAGAATATTCCAAAGTCTCTCAGTTCAAGCTCAGGTTTAATATGACACGGTAATTCTTTACCCATCAAGTCTTGTGTAATGTTGAGCCTGAGAAATGCGGGTTTGTATGTCAGATCAAACTTGGACACAATGAAGCTTGACACGTTCCTTACGACTTAATGCGTCAGCCACGACATTCGCCTTACCAGGATGGTAGCGAATTTCGCAATCGTAGTCGTTTAGAAGTTCAACCCAACGTCGTTGTCTCATGTTTAGTTCTTTCTGATTGAAAATATGTTGGAGACTCTTATGGTCAGTAAACACTACACACTTTGTACCATACAGGTAGTGTCTCCAGATTTTGAGAGCGAATACTACAGCACCCAACTCAAGATCATGAGTAGTGTAGTTTTTCTCGTGTACCTTTAGCTGTCTTGATGCATAAGCTATGACTTTGTTTCTTTGCATAAGAACGCAGCCAAGGCCTAATTTGGATGCATCACAGTACACGACAAAATCGTCGTTACCCTCGGGCAAAGATATAATAGGTGCATCACAGAGTTTCTGTTTCAAGGTCTTGAAAGCTTCTTCCTGTTTGGGTCCCCACTCAAAAGGTTTGCTCTTCTGAGTTAAAGCAGTGAGAGGAACCGCAATCTTGGAGAAGTTTTCAATGAAACGACGCTAATAACTCGCGAGACCAAGAAATGAACGAACCTCGGTAGGAGTAGTAGGTGTATCCCAATCCTTAATCGCGCTGATTTTGGCGGGATCTACATGAATACCTTGTTCGTTGACAATGTGCCCCAAATATTGAACTTCCTTAAGCCAAAATTCGCACTTGGAGAATTTGGCGAAAAGCTGTTCTTTCTTTAGAAGCTCCATTGTAAGACTAAGATGTTGTTCATGATCAGCTCGTGTCTTAGAATAGATCAAAATATAATCAATGAAAATAATGATGAACTTTTCCAAATAAGGCTTGCAGACCCTATTCATCAAGTCCATGAAAACAGCAGGAGCATTTGTTAAACCAAAGGGCATAACAGTAAACTCATAATGACCATATCGTGTACGGAAGGCTGTCTTGGGAATATCTTCTTCAAGCACTCGAAGTTGATGATACCCAGAACGCAGATCAATCTTTGAAAAGCAAGTAGCGCCCTGTAGCTGATTAAAGAGATCATCAACGCGAGGTAGAGGATAGCGATTCTTGATGGTAAGCTTGTTAAGCTCATGATAATCGATACACGTCCTGAAAGATCCATCTTTCTTTTTCACAAATAGGACAGGAGCACCCCAAGGTGAAAAGCTCGGACGGATGAATCCTTTGTTAGAAAGCTCTTGAAGCTGCTTAGACAACTCTTGCATCTCAGACGGTGCAAGACGGTAAGGTGACTTAGCAATAGGATTTGCGCCAGGCACAAGATCAATGCGAAACTCAACTTGGCACACAGGGGGTAAACTAGGTAATTCTTCAGGAAATACCTCAGGATAATCCCGAACAACAGGGATATCTTGGATAGTCTTACCCTTGCCTTTCTCCTCTACGACATGTGCCAAGAAAGCGACATATTTCTTTCGTAGGTATTTTTGGGCTTGGGTACAAGACATGAGTTTAACAGGTTTCTCCCCACGAACTTCTAAGATTTCGCCAGTCGAAAGCGGTATACGGACAATCTTCTCAAAACAAACCACCTCCGCATGGTACTTGGCTAACTAATACATTCCTACTATAACATCGAAGCTCCCGAGTTGCATCGGTGTGAGGTCAATAGGGAAAAGATGGTTATTAAGGTTCAACTGGCAATTTCGAAGAATAAAATCGAGTACAACGGGTTCACCACTAGCTACTTCTACTGTCAAGGGCTTTCCTAGTTTTGTTCTAGTCATCGAAAGCAAAGGCTCAAATGCTAAGGACACAAAACTCTTATCGGCACCCGAATAAAATAGAATAGAAGCAGGATGGTTGTTAACAAGGAACATACCGTTCACCACTTCGTTATCCGCACGCACCTCATTTGCATTAAGGTTGAAAGCTCTACCATGAGCCGGTGCCTGTTTTGCGTTTGCCAACCTTGGGCAGTTGTTCCTGTAGTGGGTCAGATCCCCACAGTTGAAACGTGAACCAGGAGGATAGTGAGGTCGTGCAGGATTCTGGGCAAGGTTTTGTGCTGTTTGGTTTTGAGCAGGCTGATTTTGGTTAGGAGCAAAACGGCAGGTATTTGCAAGATGACCAGATTTACCACAGTTCATGCAGATACGGCATTGCAACTGTGGCTGGTGATGGCTATTACAACGGTTGCATAGAGGTGCATTACTGTTGATGCATGAAATGTCTGTTGACTGCGTCTACAAAAAGTCACAAGTCAAGATTGGTCAACAGAAGGTCAAAAGTGTCAAAATATGTATTTTATAGAGTCTAGTTCGCTTTTATGTCATTGTTTTAGTCTGGTCCGCTCATAGGGTTTTAGTGTGGATCGCTTATATGTCATTAGTTCTGGTCCGCTTATGTGTCATGTCTTATAAGCGAACCAGAAACATTATATATAGGGGGTTCATTTGAGCGGATCTCATAGTTGTAAGTGTATGCTTGGAGCTGAAACTCTGTTAAAATCTCATCAGAAAAGCAATAAAAGAAAGGAAATTGATAGAACAAGCTGTTGTAATCTTGCATATTCTGATTCCGCCTTTGTATGTGAGAATGAGCTACTCGGTCTGACATTTAGAGTCAAAAAAAAGTCCAACAAGTGGTATCAGAGCTACAGGACGAGGAGCTCATACTACATCAGCTGATTCGACACTTTTCTCATCATTTCTACTCATTCTCTCTTTTATTTTTCGGTTTAAACAAGTTTTGTTGGACAAAATGGTTTGAAGTTCAAGTATATTGATTAAAACTTGTTGTTAAACGATCAGTAACAATATCAGACTTTAAAACATAGTAAAACTCATTCAATTTCATCAAAAACGTAATCGGTTTTCGGACAGAAATTTAAAACTTAGATCTGGAACGGATTAGCGGTCGGAATTGAACGAAAAACATTTCATTGTGATCGGAATTAAGAGTATTATAACCCTTGAAAGTATCAGATTGTTATTCGGACTAAAAATTGGTTAAAAATTGTGGTTCGCTTTTTCGGTCATCGCAAGTTTCTGGTCCGCTGTTACGTACAATCTGGTCCGCTCGAAGGATCATTTCCTGAATCGCTCGAACGGATATTACGTGGTCCGCTCGAACGATCATTCTCTGGATCGCTCATACGAATTCTGCTGGTTCGCTCGAACGAAAATTAGCTGGTTCGCTCGAACGGACAACATCTGATTCGCTAATACGGACAAAGTCTGGTCCGCTTGAACAGACTTTCTGGTCCGCTCGAACAGACAGTTTCTGTTTTGATCATTAGTACACTGTTTAGTTCGCTCATCTGTCACGTGCACAGATTGGTTCGATTTTGTGGATTGATTTTCAAAAATCTCGAAAATTTATCTAAGTGATTGATTGATTTTGCAGGAACGATCAAAATGGATGATATTTTCATGAATCCCTTCAGCGATATGTATGCATTCACGGGTAGTTCAGGAAACAATGATACTTCTTCAAGCAATGCAAACAAAAGTCCACCGAAAGAAAGAAAGAAGGAAGCTTGGGAGTCCGAAAGCGCATTTGGAACATTCAACAAACCTCCTAAGCTGATGGCTATAGAAGATTATAGCAGGTGGGCAACAAAATTCGAAGATTGGTTGATGGCATTTGCTTTTTCTAGCTGGAAGAGTATGAAGAATGGTTTTGCTCAAGGAAAGAAGAATGGTGAAGCATTAAGATCAGCTGAAGAGATTGAAAATTTTGTGGCCGAGCAAAAATGTGTGGCATTATTGTTTCAATCGGTGCGTGAAGACATCATTTCACTGATAGATTACTCCAATTCTAAAGACTTATGGGAAAAACTCGAAAAGAAGTGTCTTGGAAGCAAAGAGATTGTAAAAAATAAAAAGAAACTTCTTAGGAAAGAGTTTGATATGGTTGGTTGTCTTAAAAATGAATCGGTGTGTAAAATGATTGAAAGATTTGGTCATCTGAAGCTGGAATTAGCAAGACATGATATCAGATATTCTGATGATGAGCAAGTAGACAAGTTGTTCGATTCGTTGCCAGATGAGATGGAGTGGAGATATTATGCTCTCATGCTTAAGAACACTATTCCTTCTGAGTTGCTAAAACCAGATTTGGTGATTGAGAAACTTGAAAGTCATGAACTGGAATTGAAGAAGACGTACAAAGTTAATAATTCATCTTATCAGCAAAATCTGGATCTGTACTATCCAAAAAGTTTGATCCCGAAAGCTACTTCTCCAAAAACTGCATTTTCCGCTGAGAATGTTTCTCCAGCAAGCAAAGAAAGTCAAAACAATTCAAGCAGTGGAAGTCATAGTGGTTATCACAGTGGATCTACGTCTTCTGCAAATCATACTGATGCGAAGTTTTCTTGCAATATCGCGATAGATCTGAAGAATGCACAGAATTTTGACGAGGAGTCGGCCAAGCAACAAATGGTCTTTCTGGCGTCTGTTTTGGAATCCTACGAAGGATTGGTGGCTGGAAAAATCGGGAATACAAATCTGACGAAAGAAGACTACGATCAGATAGATCCTGAAGAAATGGAGCTGATCGACATTCGTTGGGCAATGGCAAGTGCAGTTCGACGTGCACAACGCTTCATGGAGATTACAGGGAGAAAAACGATTGGTGGTCCTTCTACAAAACTGGGGTTCGACAAGTCAAAAGTGACATGTTTTAAATGTAAGCAGAAGGGTCATTTCAAACGGGAATGCAGGAATGCGTATGCTGATGAGTCAGAGAATCCGTTTCGAGATGATTATTATAAAAAGGCAATCTACCATCAGAATAAATCTGAGCCGCCTAGATTGAAGCAGTCTGAAGATAACAGAGACAAATCAAGGGCTCTTGCTGTGATTTATGATGATGAAGGGTATGATTGGAGTAAGGAAGTTCTACCGGAAGAAGATGCGGTGGGTTACGCATTCATGGCAAGCAATGATGAACCTATTAAGTGGAAAGATGATCGTACTGAAGAACAAAAGTATCAATACCGGAAGATGATTGCTGAAACCAAGATTATCAGACTTTCTGGTATCTTTCTGGAAGCTAGAAGAGCAAACAGATGGGATCCAGATAGAGAGTGCTATCTTGATAGGTATGGCAACATTGCGATTGATGACAAAACGCTAGATATCGAAGCCATCATCAAGGAGTACAAAGAAGAGGATGAATATTGGCAGCACAAGTGGTGGGGAACACCAACGTCAAAAATGATTGAAGAAGAGAAAGAGAAAGAGAGAAAGGAAAAAGAGGAGAAAGAGAAGATAGAAAAGAAGATTGATACAGGCTTAATTGATACTACGCAAGAGTTGACAGCTGAGAACCTGGGAGTGATGGCTGACAAAGTGCTAGCTGCAAAAGCACTTGAGGTAGACTCTAATTCTGTTACTGAGTCAAAGGGGTCGGTCAGTCAAAGTGTGTCAAAAAATGCATCAGGTAACAAGATTGATGGGAATGCTGACTGCAAAAATTGTACCAAACAATGCAATTTTTGTAGCACTGTCACGTATCTTAACAATGAGAAAATTCAGAATCTGACAACAAAGGTTAGAAATGTTGAAAATCAGATTCTCGATCGTGACAAAAGTGTAAGAGCTTCAACTGAACGGATCAAAGAATTAACGGCTCAAATTGAAAATGATAAAACTGAACGTGAGAAAATAAAATCTGAAAATGAAAAGTTAATTCTTGAAAACCGTCAGATTTCTGAAAAGTTTGAGAAATTGAAAAACATTGTCAAAGATAGTGATGATCGTAATGGCAAAACATTTAAAGAAAATGAACATCTAAGAGCTGTTTTGAGGTTAAAAGAAGAATCGATTAATGAACAACTGGATCAAATTGCTAAACTGAAACTTAAAGTTCAAGAAGCTGAAATTGAGAATGAACGAATCCAGTTGAAGCTTAACAGCTATAAATCAGCAAGCTTTGTTTTGCAGCATATTGTTCCTAAACCTATAGGGAAAAACAAAGATGGCGAGGATGTGTTTTCTGATGGAACGGGTGTAGGTTTTCACAAAGTTCCACCGCCAATTTTAGACAACTACACGAAAAAGCAGTCTAGTTTGGTGGAAATTGAGGAAGAAAGTGAAGTTAAACTTCCTGAAAACATTGATGTCACGTTCACATCTTCCAATGACGAGGGTGTCCAAAGTGATGTGGTGAAAAGTGTGGTAGACAAAGTGCTTAAACCGGATTGTGACACTTCTGAGGAGGATGGGTGTTTTCTAGACAGATATATTCCGAAACAAAAGTCCAAGAACAACTTAGATGAAGAATCAAACCTTGTCATGTACAAGATGATGGGTTCGGATAAGTTGTTTTCGGATTCAGAGTTTCCAATAGAGAATGTTAACATGAACAAATTGACAAATGTTTTCAAACTTGTTGAAGTCGAGTTGTCAGCAGTGAATAATCTGAGTCGAAAGAAAGACAGGGTTTATAACAAGAAAACTGTTTATTCACCACGTTTTTACAATAACAATCGAAACAATTGGTCAGGTGATTATCGGGGTGGTAATAGTTATCGGAAGAAGAGTTTTCAAAACAAGAGGTTTACAGAAAAGAAGGTGTTTGTGAATGGTTCAAGTTCACTTTCTGATGAGGAAAATGAAATTTTTTCAAAATCAAATAAAGAGTTCTTTGAGAAGAGAGCTTCACAGGCTCAGTCTGAAGGCACGAGTCGAGTAGCTGATACTCGTACTTGTTTTAGATGTGAACAAGTTGGTCATATTGCACGAAAGTGTACATATGTGAAGCCTAGGACTGAAGCTGTGAAGGTTCAACAAAAGAAGGTTGAAGTGAAGGGTAAAGCACCAATGTATGTTGAGAAGAAAGTGGTTGAGAAGCAAAACGTTAAAATCAACAATGTAAAAGCAAAAAATGAACCTGTAACGAAGTTGGTAACTCAAAATGACAAGTTTTATAAACGGGTTGCATTAACTGAACAAATTTGGAAACCAAAAACTGAAATGAAAATTTCAACTTCTGAAGTGAAAAAGGCTGAAGAATCAATTTCGGTTGATTATGATGCAAATTTTCCACCTTTGAAGGCTGAAAATTTCAAAATTCAAATTGCTAGAGTCAAGGTTACATCTAAGGCTGATGAGGCCTGGGTGGACACCATGTTCGAATAAGCAGTTTGAATGGCCGGAGCTTCCTGGATCGCGAAGCATGAATCGGCATCTTTATTGAAATATTTTAAAATCAACTTGTGGTATGTGCAGGATCTTCCAAGAGCCATTTCAAGATGGATCATGGATAGTGGGGCATCTCGACATATGAGAAACATTAATGGTGGTTATGTGGGATTTGCTGGTCATGAAGGTGGTAGAATTGTTGGTGAAGGAACGTTATCCAATGGGATTGTAACGTTTGAGAGAGTTAACTACATCACTGAGCTGGAGAACAATCTGCTTAGTATCTCGCAGATTTGTGACAATCAGTATACTACTCACTTCACTGATAAAGAATGTTTGATCTTGAAACCTGGTTTTGTTATCCCTGAAGAATGGATTATTATGAGGGCACCTAGAATGAATGATTTATATGTGTTAGATATGTCTGTAGCAACTACAACTACTGGTCAAGCACATTGTTTTGTGTCTAGAGCAACTGAGAAAGAATCCAGATTGTGGCACCGAAAGATGGGGCATATACACCTAAGGAAGATGAATCATTTGGTGCACAATGATTTGGTATTGGGTGTTAATATCAAAGGTTTTCATCTGGAAGGGGAGTGCATTAGCTGCATCAAAGGCAAGCAGAAGAAAAAGTCACATCCTACAAAGCAAGTCAATTCAGTTTCGAGACCTCTGGAAAGAGTTCACATGGATTTGTTTGGTCCTGTGAATGTCAAAAGTGTTACAGGAGATTACTATTGTTTGGTCGTTACTGATGATTATTCCAGATTTTCATGGGTTTCTTTCTTGAAGACGAAAGATGAAACATTTGACAGTTTGATGGGTCTGTTCAGGAAGATTGAGAATTTGTACCAAAGGCGTATCAAGAGAATTCGAAGTGACAATGGTACTGAATTCAAGAACAGCAAGATGGAAGAATTTTGTGATGAAAGAGGTATTTTGCATGAGTTTAGTGCTCCGTACACTCCGCAGCAGAATGGAGTCGCAGAACGCAAAAACCGGACGCTAATTGAGACGGCTAGAACTATGCTCGCAGATTCAAAGTTACCGATTAATTTTTGGGCTGAAGCTGTTTCCGCCGCATGCTATACGCTCAACAGGGTTCTCACTGTCAAGAAGTTCAACAAAACATGCTTTGAGCTAATCAATAACCGCAAACCGAATTTGAAGTATCTAGAACCGTTCGGGTCACCTTGTACGGTTATAGAGCCTTTTGGAAAGTTTGGTCCGAAGTGCATTGAGGGTATATTTGTTGGTTATTCAAATCCATTGCGACGTGTCTTCATTCCAAGTGAAAAGCGGATTATTGAAGTTGCAAATGTTGAATGTCAAGGTTATACTATGCCGCCGCAGAATCCTGGTGATTCATGGCGTTATCATTATGACAAACTTTGGGATTCATTTGACATGAGAGAAGAATCAGAGGATGATGAAGATTTCTTTGATGAGATGGATATTTTGCGTGAATATGAGTCACAGCTAAGGTTCCCAGCTGAGTATTCGAGAAGACCACAGGAAACTTCAAATGACGATGAAGCAGGTCCAAGTAATGCTGGTGAACATGATGATGTCCAACAGAATGAAGTTGCTCAGGATAATCAGTCGGCTCAGAATGATAATCTAGAAGCTGAAAACATGCCAGTATTTGATCATGGTGATTCAGATTCTGAGGGGGAGCAAATTCAGATTTCAAGTCAAACAAACCAAGTTGGTGAACAAGATGCAGAGCTGAATGTTACTAATCTGGAGGGAAATGTAGATGTTCCAAGCGAAGTGATGCCGCGAACTTTTTCATATCATCCAGAGGAGTTGATCATAGGAGAATTGCAGAAAGGCGTTCGCACTCGAAATCAGATTGATAAAGGGCTTACATGTTTTTATACAAAAGTTGCTCCTTTGCAAACTGAATTCTCATTAAGTTGTTAAATCGGCGTTTCTTTACGGGAAGGTTAAAGAGGAGGTTTATGTCGGTCAGCCGTCGGGCTTTACCGATCCTATCCACAAAAACAAGGTCTACTTATTGGACAAAGCGCTGTATGGTTTACACCAGGCCCCGAGAGCCTGGTACGAGACTTTGTCTCAACACCTACTAGCCAACAAGTTCATTCGTGGAAAAGTGGATGCCACTCTCTTCACTAAAGTCGTTGATGGTCATTTTCTGATAGTTCAGATTTATGTGGACGATATAATCTTTGGGTCGACAAATGAAAATCTATGCAAAGATTTTGAATCAGTGATGAAGCAGAAGTTTGAAATGTCATCAATGGGGGAGATGAAATTCTTTCTGGGTTTACAAATTGAACAACTTCCTGAGGGAATTTTCATTCATCAGTCAATGTACGTTCATGATATTCTAGAGAAATTTGGGATGTCAAGTTCTACTCCAGCTGCTACCCCACTTGCAACAAATCATGGGATTCACCCAGATCTCACCGGAGACAGGGCTGATGAAACTTTTTATCGATCCATGATAGGTTCTTTAATGTACCTAACTGCTTCACGTCCTGATATTATGTACCCAACGTGCCTCGCAGCAAGATTTCAGTCTAACCCGAGAGCATCATATATGATCATTGTGAAGAGGATATTGTGCTACCTGAAAGGAACTCCTTCATTGGGGTTGTGGTATCCTAGGAAAGGTGATTTTACGCTCGAAGGGTATTCCGATTCGGATTTCGGATGCTGCAAAGTCAATTCAAAATCAACAACTGCAGGATGCCAGTTCTTTAGTCCTAGATTGGTTACTTGGCAGTGTAAGAAACAAACGTCTGTGGCGTTATCTACATGTGAAGCGGAGTATGTTTCTGCTAGCAGTTGCTGCTCTCAGATCTTGTGGATACAGCAACAGATGCGCGACTACGGTTTGCAGTTTCTTAACACACCTCTTTTTGTTGATAATGAGGCCGCAATAAATATAACAAAGAATCCAGTACATCACGCTAAAACGAAACACATAGAAATTCGTCATCACTTTATTCGTGATTGCTTTGAGAAAAAGTTGATACGAATTGAGAAAATCCACACTGACGAACAGAAAGCTGATTTACATACCAAAGCTTTTGATAAAAATTGGTTTAAATATTTGTTAAAACTGAACGGTATGAAGCTTCTGTCGGTGTCGGATGGCATAATTGGCGTTGATGAGAGTACTGTTGCGGATGAAGACGAGAAACAATCTGCAATGGTTTGTCGAATTTTTACTTGTTTTGGTATTTAGGGGGAGTAGATGTTTGTACATAGTTATTTTCAGAAAATACAAAAACAGTAAAAAATGCAAAAATACAAAAACATGATAAAATTTGAAAAAGAGCTTGTGTATATAGGGAAAATGATAGTACATCGGTTTGACAGTCACAGTATGCTAAAGAATTGAAATGTTTAAAAGGTTAAACAGTCTCGCTGATGATGTGTCGATAGGTTTTCGCACATTTAGTAGATTTATTCGGGATATAAACCTAAATTCAAACTTGTGAATTCGTGGGGAACACTACTTGGATATATAGGTAACCCCTGAAATCTCGTTTGAAAGGTCCCATATTCTGAGATACTAGGTCTTTATACTCAATGATATCTGGGGTATTATTCCGGGACTTTTGCTGAAAGAAATTTCTAACCTAGTCCTCGAATAATACTTTCTGCAAATGCTTGAAACATAGCATCGCCCTCAGCAAGCTGATGAAACAATAAAATTGATAGTCGCTGCTGTTGAAATTAAAAGATCCTCTAAAGGGGACACACCGAAAAGTCGAAGCCGTCATCTCTCTGCGTATCGAAAGATCGACCTGAGCTCTCACGGCCCTCGCATTTAACCCCTGACAGATATCATTTGTGGTATACTCACCTGTAAGACTGAATATCTGGGATTCTGGATACGGGAGTATATTCAAGAGGTGGGACACATGAATGATCTAAGTTCTTAATTCACCTAAATCGTATCCTGAATAGATTGAAATTTGTGTGAGAATTTAAGATGGATCAGTATATCGACAATCGATGTGAATTGTTTAAAGTCTGAGTATGTAATGTAGCTTAACGATACTTGTGATTTGTCTGAAAAGCTGATATGATTCCCTGACACGCTCACCAAAAATATGTTTGTAAATAGTTTACTTTGTTTAATTTCTGCAATTTAAGTTTTCTGTATTTCATTTCTTAGTTTAGAACACTTTGATAAAATCCAAAAAGATTTTATTTCTGCGTTATTTTCCGACAAACCATAGTGGAGAGTTGATTGTTGGATTCTTAGATGTTTGAAGCAGATGCAGGAGATTCTGGACTGAAGAATAAGGAGAGCTTACTTTGAAGAAGTTTGGATTGTTTGAAATGATAAAAACAAGTTCATTAACTTGATACTTGTTATTTTCAGAAATTGTTTGAAATTGTTGTTTTAAAATCAGTTTGTTTCGTCAAATGATCAACCAAGGTCATTAATTTGGACTTGGTAAATCAAGTGATCAGGGTCATTAACTTGGACCTGAATACTTGAGTGGATTTCTAAAACTGTTTGAGTTTGTGTTTTAATGTTGAAAAGATAGTTTGTAATGTTTGTTGGTTGAGTAACAGGTTTGATTTTCATTATTCCCAACGGAAGCTATTTGTCAAAGCTTGAACCAGATATCTCAGATTCTAGCATATCGAGAGGGGGAGTCTGTGAAAGGGGGAGTCTGGATCAACAATCAATGGAAATGTGAAGATAGAGTGCTTATGATGAAAAGACAGAGTTGATGAAAAGACTAAGACTGAAGACTACGGATCAGAAGATGCTAAAAGACTACGTCAACATCCAAGGGGGAGTCTGTTGATGCATGAAATGTCTGTTGACTGCGTCTACAAAAAGTCACAAGTCAAGATTGGTCAACAGAAGGTCAAAAGTGTCAAAATATGTATTTTATAGAGTCTAGTTCGCTTTTATGTCATTGTTTTAGTCTGGTCCGCTCATAGGGTTTTAGTGTGGATCACTTATATGTCATTAGTTCTGGTCCGCTTATGTGTCATGTCATATAAGCGAACCAGAAACATTATATATAGGGGGTTCATTTGAGCGGATCTCATAGTTGTAAGTGTATGCTTGGAGCTGAAACTCTGTTAAAATCTCATCAGAAAAGCAATAAAAGAAAGGAAATTGATAGAACAAGCTGTTGTAATCTTGCATATTCTGATTCCGCCTTTGTATGTGAGAATGAGCTACTCGGTCTGACATTTAGAGTCAAAGAACGGTCCAACAATTACCAGCATACTGCCTCTTGGCAGGAGGTTGTGCAGCCTGATTCTGTGCTGCCTGGTTAGTCTGAGCTGTGACAGCGAAATTCTTGGAAGCCTTAGGCTTCCTTGATTTCTTTGAAGACTCAGCTGCCTTCTTGCTCTTCTGCTCCTTGGTGCTATCAGATTGTTTCTGCTTTTTATCACCCTTTCCGTGGAGTTTACCCTTTTTGACTTGCGATTCAGTAAGGGTTGCAGCTAGCTCAATGGCCTGTCGGACGGTAGTAAGGTTGCTGCCAGTGACAATATCCTGAACAGGATCTGGCAAACCGTCTATGTATTTCTCAATAGCCTTATCCAAAGGCGTGACCATTGTAGGACAGAGCAAGCTTAACTCCTCATATCTGTCAGTGTACGCACGGTGTTCACCACTGTCTTGTTTCAGGTCATGGAACTCATTTTCAAGTGCCCTCTGCTCGTGACGAGGACACAATTCTTTCATCATGAGAGCTCTAATTTCCTCCCATGTCTGACCCAAAGCAACATCAGCACCTTCATTACCCCATTCCACCAGGTAAGAGCCCTCTTTTGGAATACGCTAGAAGCAAACTCGACCTTACGGTTGTTCGGACATTGAACATGGTGAAAGGTGCTCTCAAGACTCTCAAACCACTGGAGAAGCCCAGTTGCTCCTTCAGAACCACTAAACTTGAGTGGTTTAGCCTAGTTAAAACTTTTGAAATTGCACGGAGTAGGTGCATTATTGTTATTGTTGGCTTGGTTTATTTGAGTTATGAGATTCGGTAGCATAGCCGCCATGTGCTGTGCTATAATAGCTGCCAGTTCGTCATCAGGTTGTTGAACATTACGTCGATGAGGCATTCTAAAAGAGTAAACATGAGAGAAAACGAGTGAGATGATGTGATGAAAGAAAATGAGATACCATAAAAATCAACGAAATGTAAAGATGGTGGTCATTTGTTTGTTACCACAAAGCAAACAAACGACACACAGTGACAAATCAAAGTAAATAGGTCATAATAATGTATCACCGAAGACATGCTTGCCTATAAGTGAACACTCACCCCAAGAGTTCCCGTGTAAGAGTGACTGGTCCGATACTGCGGATTTGTACGAACACTCTAGCCTTAGACAGAAAACTCAGGGTACAGGCATTCACTCTTCCAGTTTGCATGTGTTCACATTATTTAGACCCAAACTTTGATAAGATTTTGAAAATTTGGATGGTACAAGACCAAAAGAAATCATCTAAAGATAGATGATTGATTTCAAAATCATTTTGGAAAATTTGGTGTTCATGTTTTTGGTAATCAACTAAGGATAGGTGACATGTATTGTTTTAAGATCTAAACACAAGTAAACTTGTGTTAGGGTCTTAGAAAGTTATAGTCTAGGTCAAAGCATTACTAATAACCTAATTCCCTATAACCATTGGCTTTGATACCAACTCTTCTGTCACACCCCGGTCGCGTTAAAACAACGAAACCGCGGCGGAAATGCCGGGGAGTGAGGTGACAGAATTATTGTTTCAACAACCATGGTAATTAAAGTTTTGTATAATTAAATAAAGAGTTTACATTGTCTTTGAGTTCAAACAAAATAACATAATTAACAGTCTTTTAAGTCACTAAGGCCCGAGTCTGCCTAAGTGAAGCACAAACATCATCATGCATTAGCACCTGAAACACATGTAAAAAAATAGGTACGTCAGCATAAAAATGCCTGTGAGATACATAGATTTTGTGTATGCAGATTCATGACTTGTAGTTGAAAGAAGTGTTTTACAAAAATGTAGTCATGAACCTTGTAAAATGTTTTCCTTTATGAAATCATATGAAAATCGATATGAAAATCAAATGATAGTAAAAGGACAATGCATGGTTAAATGAATAACCAAGTAAAAATGAATTTGTATAAAATGTGTAATTTGTAAAACAATGTCGTGTCTTTGAATAAAATGTTTCATGTTTCTGTTAAGTGGTTTAGATAACGCAACAATGCATAATATAATAAAAGCACTTATATATAGGAAGTACCAGCGGCGTATCCACCATGCTTTTATTATATAACACATAGCCCCGTTACATAAGTCACTCATCAATAACCAACCAAAATGACTTGTTCAATGTCAAAAATGTTTGTGTAAACCATGTCCAATGTAATGTGTGAAATGCATCGTGTATAACCAAATGTAATGCATAGCAAGTAGTAAATATCTACTCAAACTATGTGATAATGTCAATGTGAAACAAATGTCATGTACGGTGAATAAAAGAATTTACTCAACACCGTAGGAAAATGTACAAAACAATGTTTTTTGAGTAAACCTAAGTTTAAATCAAATGTCATGTTTTGCAGAAAAACAATGCTTTATGATTACAAACATTTATGCAGTAATGTTAATCGCATACATTCAAGCCTTGCGACTGTGGCGACAAACCTTTAAACAAATTAAAGGTTTATCTAAGTTATGTATATCGAATTCTGTCATTCCCAACTTCCAAACAAACCTAGGAAGTCGGAAACGGGATTTTATCAAGTCCTATGGTACCATTACATACTACCGAGCGGCGTGATCAATGTTAATGAATGTATTATTGTCCCGATTAAACACACCAAATGTCATAACCAATGTAAGCATGCTATGAAAACCATGTACTAGGAATGCTAAGTAAACATGCCTAGTAGAAATGTTCATGTAAAACAATGTGCTAGCATGCTTAGTAAACATACATAGCAGAAATGTCATGTATAACAATGTGTACATATGCTAAGTAAACATATGTAACAAATGTGTAATTAGCATGTTTATGTCATAAAAGCATGAAATGCACGAAAGTAACACGTATGTACATGTGAATCACCCCAAAATATTTGAAAGCGGTAAAAGAGGGGAACTATGTACTCACTTGGGATTGCCTAATAGTCTTGAGAATAAGACCAAATAAGGCTCCAAGGATCACGAATCAACCGGCACCTAATATAGGTAACTATGTTAATAATCGGATCCTAAACCGGGAGATAGGATAGAATGATGTTCCATAAATCAAATGAGTATTTGAACTCATATGGTATGATTTAATAGAGCTAACATTCTGATTTGGAAGTCCCTGTAAGATCATATAAGTATGTTTTCGCACACCGAACCTATCAAAGCTTATTTCTAAGCTATGTTTAGGTTATATATGGTATGTTTAGCTTATGATCATATTCCGGACTGTACGTTGCCTTACGAAACGGCAGACTTTTGCAGTTTGACGCAAATAGTCCCTGAGAGCGAATAAACTTGTTTTTGCCATACCAAAGCCTTTAAAACTTATTTCTAAGTTATGTAAAGGATATTTAAGGTATGTTAAGTTTATGTTACTGTTCCGGAGTGTTTGTCACGTTAAACTGATCACGTTTACGCATCAGTTTGCGTCTAACTTTCCAGAAAGCGATAAAGAGTTCAAAAGCAATCAAAGACCAAAACGTGCAAAATGTCAAACATAAATAACAAACATTGGGATCAAAACACATTGTTTTATTAATATTGTATTGTTCAGAGTCTGTAAAATGATTACACAAGCACAGATGTCACACTCAGATCCAATAATTGGTATCAGAGCCTGTTTCACTGAATTGACTTCACCGTTGATTCAGAAGATAACTAGCTCAAATTGATAACTGACTGAGTGATCAAAGGACATTGAGAAGAATTAGAGCAATCAGATCAAAAAAATGGTTTCTTATACTCTGTTTTCTAAATTAAAAATCAATAGAATTTAGTAAGATGTCAATCACTCATGATCCTCACAATACTGGATCGTTAAACAAGCCTTTGATGCTTATTCGTCATGAATTCAACATATGGCAACGAAGAATGGGTCACCACTTTTCATAGCAGAATAGTGGTTGCTGGATATTAGTGATATACGACCCTCATGTTCCCTCTGTTCCAAGTACGGAACAACCGAATGTTAATATTCCTAAGAAATCCACTGATTACTCTGAGCAAATTTTCCAAAAGTTTGATGTTAATGCTAAGGCATTCAGGATACTGTCCATGGCCTTACCCAACGAATTCTATGCTAGATTGTTCATCAGTGATTGTTGATTCACCCCATGGGACATCACTTCAGTAGTTTTGACAAATAGCCATACCTTGGTCCTCCAGTATCATGTTATGTAGATTTAGACAAGTGTAGACGACGTCCATTAATTTCTCTTGTGTCATAAACTGTATTGGGTTGGCAATCAAATGAAATCTTTTCTTTAGAACTCCAAACACTCTTTCAAAATATTTTTTTTTTGTTGATTCTTGCTTCTTTGTAAAGTGTTTATGTTTGTCATCAATTGTAGATGAAAAGGCTTGAACAAGTGTCGACCACTCATTGTAAATACCATCAACTAGGTAGTAGTCGTACTTGAAATGTTCCCCATTTGCATAAAACGATTGTGCTGACTCAATCTCATTGATAATGTCATCGAATATTGGGGATTGTATAACGCCCAAACACGTACTATCTTAAAAGCAACGCAGCGGAAATATGAGTCATAAAATTTCTTTTCTTGACAATCATACAACTTATTAATAAGCCATTCGAATCGACTTGATTTAAATCTTTTACATTATTCATACCTAATCAAGAAAATTATATTACAAATGGTTTCAACATGTGATCACATCCCCGTACAATCCTTGATCTTAACTCGACCCTTGATCACTAGTCCGTCATGAATATCCGACTAACCTGCGATCACCCGACACGTTAATAATTGATGACATCATATACATTAGTATAAAGACATAAAAATATACATAACCACTTAGCAATCTATCATTTTATACAATTCTGATATAATATTCTTTTGAGTTCATTCTTTACACCGAGCATCCAATCTTTGTAAGCCCAATACTTTCGTATCTGCATTCCTGTTCCATTCTCAAGGCACACCCTTAGTAACATGACTATTCAAACATGTTAGAGCCATATATATAAGCATATATACAAAAGCCATTCTTTCATGCACAACAAATCCTACTTCATGGATCAGTACCTACACATGTATGTTCATACACATTCATACCTACATACATACATGCATACATACTTACATACATACTTACACACATACGTGCATACATGCTTACATACATACAAGCTTTATTCCTTTGTGTACATTCAATGCCATTTAATACATACGTACATACTTTCATATATGTATACTCATACATCTATTTACATACACCCGAAAACATACATGCAAACATAAACACGTCTATACGTACATGCTTACATATAGTTATATAATGCATATAACGTAGTTAGATAGACTTCACACAAGTTTGGAGTTGAAGAATGCGAAGAATATGAAAGAACCAACGATTGGCGCAAAAAGAAACCAATAAGGCGCAACCTTGTGCCAGTTCTGGCGCAATACAGAAGACAACAGTAAGGGGCGCAACCTTGTGCCAGGGGGGGCGCAACCTTGCACCTG
Source organism: Helianthus tuberosus (assembly GCA_030545235.1). NCBI lineage: Eukaryota > Viridiplantae > Streptophyta > Magnoliopsida > Asterales > Asteraceae > Helianthus > Helianthus tuberosus. The sequence continues at coordinate 74,262,660 of CM060359.1, forward strand.
GTTCAGACCTGCAACTTTCAGCTTAATGAATTTTTACAATTTTGGTCATAACTTTCTCATTTATTATCCGTTTTACGATCCATTTCTTCCCACATGATCGTAATTTGGTCCTCTATCATATGGACTCAAAATATAACATCCGAACTAAGGAAGTTCTTAACTTATATGCTTTCGGCTTAATATTCATTTACGAATTATTCGACCCGTTCATGTTTTTATCAAACAACTCATATGTTTATACCCAAAACTCACATGAACGTTATAACTATAACACTTTTACATTATCCGGAGTTCCGTACAATGAGTTTATGAACCCGATTCCCAGTATACGTTAAACTTGTTCATTTCAATAAATTTTACGTAATTGAACTTTATTAGCACAATTTTCTTACACGAAATTGTTCCCATTGGCCATGTCTTAAACCACGTCCTTTGCCCATTAACCCACGTCCCCGTCTCTCGGTTAGCGCACTTATGAGAAATTCTACCCGTTACCCGGATTATAATACCGTCGTCTATACTTATGCAACCATTCCGTAATGAAATAAATTCTTATTTTGACTCGTTGGTCTACATAGCGAAAACCTTCACTTCTAAATAACCAAATCCTAATAGGCTTCGATTATCATGCTTAAGTGACTACCACATAACTTTGCTTAAATAATCTAAGAAGTGATTCGAAAACCACTTACTTAACACTACTTACTTGATATCATCCTCAATAACGCATTTCAGCATAACCTTTAACAATTATCATACAATTAATTCCATTACTACTAAAGAGGGAGTCCGGGAGTTTACTTACCTCGTGCATCTGAGTTCATGCATAGCTTCCGTGTTTACCTTCGACCCGTGGCGCTTTCATGCTTGTGTACATGTTGACATGACTCCTATCCGTATATGTCGTCACATTCATAGCACGGTAAGCTTACATTCATACATTCATTCATTCATTCATTCGGCTTTCAAATCATGAAATGTTTGACTTTCGTTAGTTTATTAGCGCATATATAAGATATGTATCATCATACTTCATTACTACCGTACATGATACATAAATTAGCTAGTTCATAACACATAAGTTCTTGCATACAAATTTGTACCTTCTAACTTCAATCCTATATATAATCCATTCCCATTTTAGATTACGCCATTTATTTACATAACAATTTACATTCACTCATCATTCATATTTCATACCATTTTTCACAATACATCAATATTATATTGTCCTTATGCATCACCATACTTCTCAATCCATTCAAAACTACATGTTTTATCATTGGGGCATTTTATCAAACACATGGTGGGCGTATAACATTTTAAGCATCATGTACATGAGTTCTATACATGACCCATTAGTAAACCACAAAACTCAATCATTCAACTAATTTCACTTGATTCATGCATCCTATAACATGATTGGCTAACTATACATTAGTGTTTATGCTTTCATTCAACAAAATTACACAATTGCAAGATCATCATTCATCAACATACTAGTAGAACAAGTGGGTTTCACCTCAATTGTCACACCCCTGATATTTCCACGTATTACCGGTGGGGAGTATAGTGACGTAGTTGATATCATCATAGTCAAATTATCACAGTTTAATGCACAGCGGAAGTCGAAAGATAAAAACATTACAAACCAAATGAAAGTAATATCAATTATTACAAAAACGGTTGTAAGGGATCCACAGGCGGATCAATGTTAAAAGGAACATTGTTCAACAGATTAATAAACATCTAAGCTTGCAAGACTCTTTATTGATGCTAGGAGTAGCCAGCCTATTCCGCCTAGTACCTGCACTTAGCCTTTTTGGAAAATACGTCAGTTTACACTGGTAAATACAATTAACCGACTCATTTTGAAAAGTGTTTAAGAAAATTGATTTAAATGCACAAGGCACAAATAATCTTTTATAACTTGGGACAATTATTTTAAAAATAATCTTGTATACAGATTTATATGTTTGCCGTCTGTCAGGGCCGGTTAGAAGAGCTAGACAAGATTAACTGACACACCACATGTATAATGCCCACAAGGAGAACTCCTTATTGTGGATTACCATTTATACATATGCAACTGTCAGGTGTATGCCTACACCCCGTGCTTAAGTCGTGGCCATTTCAATGAATGAGCCGAGGATATCCAGGACATGGTCATTAGCCCTCCAAAGGCCATATACCAAACAAAACATATTAAAACGGGTTATGTAAATATATTAATCACAATCCAATTTAAATAACTACACACCCGACCAAGCGGTATTATTATAATACCGTATCCCAAGCCCGTATAACGGAAAATAAGTTAAAAGTATTTACCTGAGCAAATTATACAAATTTATCCCAGCCGTACAAATCAGCAAGTGCAAGTATCTTTTGCTGGTCTCCTAAATCTGGAACGAAGGTTTTTAATAACCTATTAGATTCCTAACGGGTCTTACTTAAGTTTAAACTTAGACCGGTTAGTTTTAAAGAAAGGTATACGGTTCAAAACGCAAGATTAAGCAAACACCGGAATAGAATGTGATTTAGACCCGACAAGTTTGAAGACTTGTATAATATGGGTAAACTAAACACATTCTGGATTTTGAGATAAAAATGATAAGGTTTGACCCGTTTCGGTTAATTTATGCAAACTAGTTACATAAACCGCACCGAACGCGAAAAATGTATAACGGGTAAACAAATGAGTCATGAACAGGTTTCCTAAGTTAATATTCCTTAAATATGTTGTGATATCAGTAGGATACCTTCCATTATGCCCAAAACGAATTTAAACTCAAATTAAGCCACGTAGGGGTATTTTGATCATTTTAAAGGTTATAAAAGAGATTAAATATTAATCTGAGGTTCAAGTCTGAAATGATCAGTAAAAAAATTTAATTTAACAAGTTATATCAGTAGGGTATTGCATATATGTGAAATTTATCATTTATAACCAAACTATGCACCGTAAGGGCATTTTGGTAATTTCACATAAGCTTTAAAGGTAAAATTTGGAAATCTGAGTTCAAAACTTTTGCTTACTGTTAAAGTATAAAAATTTACTTAAAAAATCAGTAGGTATTAAGTCTTATATATCAAAAATAGTTTTAATCCATACTATGCGTTTAAAACGCGTAAAAAGTCGGTTTTAAGCGATTTTTTGTTTATTTAAGGAAATCTGAGTTTTTGATCAGTTTATAAAGTTCAAAATATTTTATTTATCATATAAAATCAGTAGCAAAAGGTTTGGTATCAAAATATTATGTAAAACTCATTTTATTAGCAAAAAGGGTATAACCGACAATTACCAAATCAAAGCAAGAACCCTATGTTATGTTCAGTTTAAAAATAAATAAAAATCTTCAAAAATCCCAAAATATTATATTACATTAGTGGGTAAAAATTTTGGTGTCGAAATTTAGGTTTAGATAGGCTTTATGCTAATAATGTCGTTTAATTAATAAAAAGCTTTCTAATTACGATATTGAGCATAACTCCTAATTTAGACCTCAAACTAATGTCAAATTTTTAGGACATGTTTATAAATCAGTAATAAAGGTTTTTATCCTCTCACATTTTCAAAAATCTCGTTTTAAGATCAAAATGGCATAATGGTCAACTTTTAAGCATATAACGGAAACATGCAAATGAATCGGATAAATTAGGAACCATGTTGTATAACCTCAGAGGGTTATACTAACCTATAACCTAGTCCTAATGGAACTCTAAGGCATATCTAAGCTAAGTTAAATCGGGTCAGAACTGAAAGTCAAAGCAAGAGTCTACTTTTGCGACTTTTGGTTTCGAACCGAGCCTAAACTCAAAATTGCCGGGTTGAACATGCTTAGACATGTTCTTACATTAATTACCAAGTTATATAAGTGTTAAAACAGGTTTCATAGCTTCTACATTGCTAATTATGAGTTTATTTGCAAAATAGCTTTCTGTTGACTTTTTATAATTACGTTTGACCAGACAATTGACCTAGTTAGAGTGGAAATCAGAGGGTGCTCTTTTAAGGGTTTGTTACCCACATAATTACCAACTCATAGCCACTTTCAATTCGAAAAATGACTGGACCATTAGTGATTAATCACTAAGTCAAAGCTTAATTACGACGGCTTTGACTTTTGGTCATTAAGCTAATAAAACTTGAATTAGGAAGGCTAAGAATGCTTACAAGAGCTCTTAGCACAATTAGGAGATGAGGAAAGCTTGCTTGAAGTCCAGAGAGCTCCAGAGAGTGTATGACAATGATTTTCAAATGAGCAAGAAAAATGTTGCAACTTATGTTCTTTATATAGTGATTTTAATTGCACAAGATCATTACACACAAGTCTACAACTGTCCCTTGATCATCCCAGGTGTCCCCTATGCATGAAAAACCACTGGTGCAGCTCCTGAATTCGAAAACCAGGCCTTTAAGGCGGTGCAACCTGCTGTTACAGACATATGTGCAGTTTTTGGGAGCTGGAAACTTTCAGGTGGCCCGCGTAAGGATTGGCCAAAGCTTTACGCGGCCGGTATGAGGCCCAGATCCGGTCACATGTTTGACAGCTTTGCACATTTGGTCCCTGGTCCTCCTAAACTTATTTTTAACTTGTTTTTATAGCATTTTTAACCCCCAAACTTGACTTTTAAGGACTCTAAGTCATAAACAAACTTCGTTAAGCTCCCGGTTAGTTATACGATCACCGAAAAGTCCTGAATTTCAACGTTGACGCTTTTAACCCCTTATTTACGAATGTTAGCGTATTTTCCTCATACGATATCGAAACCTTGTGAATTTTTTATCACTTATTCTAGGGAGCATAATTAAATGTTACAAGGCTTCGGGTTCGTTAAAAGGTCACTCAGAGGTATAATTTAAACATGTTGACACATTTAACCCTTGCGGTTTGTAAACTTTCACTTTCTTCCATAAACGGCTTCATATGATTCGTAATTCATTTGTTTAAGGGTATAGACATCGTGTAGGGTTGTTTAAAGGTATAATTATCAAATTTTGACACTTTGAATCCTTCTACGCACATACTTTCTTTATTTGTCAACATTAGTCCCTCTGAAATAATTCTTTGCACGTCTAAAGTCCATAACACGTGTCCTTAGAATATTAGACATGATTTTACGAGGTGTTACATCAATCCTTCAATATAACCAAATTCAAGCATAAATCATCTCCAATATGATGATTCTAACGCATATATAACTTCGATTCATTCAATTTTTACGGATTGATTAAAACCTATTTCATCCACTAGCATTAAAACACATAATTTAACTTATTATACATTAAGAACTCTTAGATGACTGAAAATCCAGTCACATGCATTCGAAATTCATCCACAATCTTACTGAATTTCTTCAAATTTTGGAATAATTGGAGAAGAAGGGTTTTCCTTCTCCTGCTCCTGCCTTGCGTCGCACACACCCACAACCCACACACTTCACTTTTAATTTTTTTTCCTTATTTATTTGTTAAATGTTCACTTTCTACCCTTAGGGTTTCATTTGGTTATTAATAAGGCAAAAACTTTGGTTCTTTCTACACTTTTGCCATACAATCTAACTTAGTTAACTAACTAAAACCTTTAAACACAAGGTAAATTCATAATTCGAATTTTGGGGCGTTACAGATTGATCGATAACATTTAGGTCGTTATTTAACCCAGCAACTCCAAAAAACGCATGCCAAAATTAAAGAACATGCGAGGCCACCGCTTCAAGTACAATTGCCAGGCCAGTATGATCACCTCGGTAGAGATGACCACGCCAAGCCATAAGACACATAGCCCATCCAACATGCGTACAGTCGAGGCTATCAAGCATTCTTGGAAAACCATATTTTTCACCGTGAACCTCGTATATGCGTTGGATATCAAACAATGTTGGTTTACGCAAATATCTTCACGATTAAATGGATTTGGTCCCTACGTAAAGATATATAAGTTAAACATGCGTTGTCAAATTTAAACTTAAAATTTTAAAAAATATAATTTAAGTAAAGATATATATACCTTGACAAAAAAAATGAAGTGAATCGCGCGCAATTTTTTCGGACATTTCTAGATATTCATCTATTGCGTTTGACGACTTCCCATACGCTAGTTTCCGTAGAGCGGCAGTACATTTTTGTGTAGAGGAGAACATGAATCTACCTCTCGCATCTTCCCTTTGTTGAAAAAAAGGATATTGCTCCGACAAATCATTCGCTAAACGCATAAATAATTGTCTACTAATTCGAAAAGGTCGCCTAAAATGTTCTTCTTCGTAAACGGGATCGGGGCTAAAATAGTGACATATAATGTCTGGTTAGCTCCCTCTCCCTCTCAATCACGATTAAGTGGTGGTTGTCTCGTTAGCCCCCTGTCGCCTTTGAGACCACTCAACCAAGTAGTTAAATGTTATCCTACCATCTTTAATAATCAAATCATCTTCTTCGGAAGAATTGGATTAAGAAATTGCATTCCATTCTATATTTTGTGAGTAAGGAGTACGTGAGGTTGTTTTTTAAGAATATGAGTGAAATTTTGGTAGAAAGAGGTTATTTATGGAATTTTTGTAATTGTTTTTCTATTAATTCTAACGTTAGGCACGCATACCGACACATCCCCAACGTTCAAATTCTCCTGCTAGCCCACTCACGCCCGCTCACTCGCAGCCATAATCGTTTGACACTGTTGTGGTATTCACAAGCCAGGTTGGCAGCCGCGTGGCTAGAGCCACCCGGTAACGGGACCACAACAGGCAGGCTTAAGGGATGTTAAAACCTCCCTTGGTAAACATGTTAACTTAGGAAAAAAATTAATAATAAGAAATTAATGTTATTTAATATCAATGATTATTTTAGCTAAGAAGTTAATGAAATGGTATTATTATTATTATTATTATTTATGTATTTATTTATTTATTTATTTTGTATTTCATTTAAAAATTTAATATTAAATAATTAAAAAATGGTGGGTGAGGTAGAGTTAACAAGGTTAAACCATTTCCATAAGATGATGTGGAGTAAAAAGAAGAAGAAAAAAAACGGGTGATGTGTCGTTTATATGGAGTTAAGAGTGGTTAAGTTATACCTCATGGCCTAATGCCATTCTTCACGGCATTAGACTTTACAAATACCGAATGCTAAATAAATGTGATGACTACGTAGGTTATTGCTCATGCATTGCGACGGTTCATTTCAATAAAAAAGTTGCAAGGTTTGGAATTTTATAAAGGAAACAAATATGTTACATTAATTGACAACATAAACTGAATATTGATACCGGTTTCGATGATATCAATACTAGTATTCCGACATTGTTTGCTTGGTATGAATTTTGTTTGTTTCGTTACCGGTATAGTACCGCCAGTCAGTATTACTTATGACAAAAAAAACATTATTTTGAAAACTACCCGGTTCGTTACAGTACGTAGTTTATGATATAAAGAAGGTTTATTGACAATTTTTTATTACACAAAAGTCGTTTGATGTAACTCAAAAAATAAAGTCGTGTAACCCCAAAGGTAAAGTCGTGTTTACATCGATTTAAAAACATAAAAACAAATATTGATATCGGCTCAAACGACACCGGTAACGATATTGTTCATTTAGTATCAGTTCGGTTCGTGATGTTGTCTGTATCATAATGATACTTAGTATAGCTAACAATACTAAAAAAATACTCTATTTCGACCATAACTTCATTTTCAATAAAAATTAAACCGGAATATCTAGAAAAAAAATAAACGCAACCGAGTATTCATTTTTTAAGTTAACGAACCTAGGTTATTAAAGAAAAGTCAATATAGTAAAAAATCAAATGAATTTAAATCGTATGTTAAACATAGATAAGAGGTGAAATTGAAACTAAAAAACACTTTTAATACTATTCATCAAAAGTTTTTGTTATATATAACTTGTGGGATTCTTCACGCTACGCGGCGGGATTTCAGTCAGTATCGGCTCGGCTCGTTACAGTACTAGTATGATATAGACACTCGATATAGCGATCAACACGTGATTTACATCGATTGAGAACCATAAAAACAAACGTTGGTACCAATGTTGTTTGGATGGTACCCGTTCGGTTCGTCACGATATCGATACAAGTATTCATTGACGTAATTATATTTATAAAACATTATTTAAACTGGAAACTATTAAAATGAATACAGGTAAAAGTATCGATGTTGTTTGGTTCGGTTTAGTACCATGTGGTAGTGCCGATGACATCTAGCTCAAGTGGTAGGAGGACTTGAGTCCTTCTGTGAAGACTCAAGTTCGATTCCTATTTGGTGCAAAAAAAAAAGTGAGCCACTGGTGGGCAATGTTCGGAGACACAGGGAAACTTGGGTTCGATCCATAAGCCAAACGAGTTTTACCGGTAATTTCACCGTCGTGCCTACGGGCGGGTGGGTTACCGGGTTTTCCCCGGAAGTGGTGGTGGACGACTCGGGTTACTCTCGGAGTATTCCGTTTGTCCAGTTGGTGCCCGAGAGTACTCACATTGATTTGTTGGCCGTTCCAAAAAAGGTACCATATGGTAGTGATACAGATCGATTTTCTGAAACTAGAAAAAATAAAAATGATAAGGATACCGATGTTGTTCGGACAATTTCAGTTCGAATAGTAGCGACATGATATCCGTTTCTAATATTATATCGGGATGTTGAAAAAGATTTAAACATGGTTGCAGATGTCACACCCCAACCGATGGCGGAATCATCGGGGCGCGGCACTAGGCGAATCAGATTGCTCAAGAGAATCCATAACAACTATATTGCGATAATATTTAATACATTCGTTATCCCATACTAACAAATAATACAATCACATAAGTTATCACAGATTTCTTGTCCTCTCGAACAATACGAATCCGACAACCTAGATTTTAGTTGAGTTTCTAGACTTCCTAGCTTGATTTGATATAGTCTGCGATCTAACCTGCAACATACGTTAAAATATTTGTCAATACAAAAGTATTGGCGAGTATACAGGTTTGATAAGTATAGCATAATAGATTAAAAGAGCTGCGAATTTCCTCATGCATAAACGTAATACACGACATATATACTCACAAAACTGATACTACCAACTAAGTCCTCGATGCTCGAATGTACGATGGCATAACTAGACCCCGTCGGGCGCAATAGTACTATACTAGTCGTGGTGGGATGTCGTGAGTATAAGCCCTAGCACATATGCAACTAGCATCACGTATAACTATGCATAACAGTTGTTCGCAAGTGATAATTCGATTGCTTGAATATTTCGTTGATGAGTTCGATTTGTTAGAAACGTATGTTACACCCAAAATTCGATTAAAAAGGGTTCAAGTATACTCACAATGCGTATTTAGCGAGAATACAACTTGATTGAGTCGGTTGCGAGTACGTCTGTGTTGGTCCTTTCTTGATGTCCTCGTGAACGTTATTTCGTGTAGTGCCACAAAGACTGACGGGGTACCGTTCACTCGTATTGTCATCATCGTCATGATGACTGGAGCTACAGCACTCACCCGAGAGTCCTTGTTAGCGTTAATTGTTTACGTTCGACACATCACGGCCACTGAGGAGGGTAGAATAGGTCCTCACTCAATGCCTCCGTGAGTGTTAGTGTGATAATAGTGTATAGTATAGCAATATCGTATTTCGAAAATATGCGATTATCCTTCGAATAGCGATGTATACGATATAGTTACATTATGATCCGAATCTCTGGTGCTAGGCGTAACGAGTATATCGAGTGGTAACAATGCACGAAAGTACGGGTTGTTACAGTCTCCCCTACTTTAGGAAATTTCATCCCGAAATTAATCTAATAGGTAGACTTCTAAGAGTTGATCTTGTATGGATAACGATACAACGAGCGATTTGATCGTAAGTTGACAGCGAGAACGTTTCGAATAAGAGAGATCGACTGCGATAGCGAGAAGGCGACGTAGGACAGAAGTAATAACCCCACGAGTTGGCATTCCAAAGTACCACGGGTCTTGGAGAATTCGATGCGACTGAAATTGAAAGGTTTCTCATGACGTAGAGTTAACTGAGTCGATCGTTAACCAACGTTACAAGAAGCGTTCGCCTTTAGATACTTAAAAAGGAATTTAGGATGAAAACCTTTGAAAATTTTCCTTTTAACGTGAGGTCAGCGGAGTCGATGTCAACCGATGTTGCAAGGAAGTTTAAGTTTTTAAACATTTTAAGGAATTCGAAGATGAAAATAAGGGTTACGAAAACTCTCCTATGACATGGGTTCAAGCTGAACTTGATGTCGAACCAATGTCTTACGAAGGGTTTTGTTTTGAAGTTGTAAAAGTTTAGGGAAAAACTGGGCTTATGAAACTTTTCTTGGACATGGAATTAAGCTGATTCGATGTTAACTGCACGTCATGAGAGAATTTCACTTGCCCACCGGTTTTAAATCAAAATTTTATAAAAAGACGTTTTAATTAGTACAAAAAGGTAGTTAATTACCGAGCCCCACTTGGCACTTTCCCACGAAAGTTTGTTAATATGTTTAAAACACTTATATATAGGAAGTACCAACGGCGTATCCACCATTCTTTGCCCATATTATTTCCGTTTCGTGAGGCAGTGTCAGGTGTGCCGATATGACACGGATAGAATTTGCGCTTACTCTGCCCAATCGACAGAAGGTCAGACCGAGTATAAGATAGAATCGAATAAGTTAAACCGGCGTGTTGATAAGCAAGAAGCGAATAGCGCGTTTTCGATTAGATTCCACATTAAACCCACATGGCACATTTCCACGAGAGTTTGCTAACATGGCGAAACACCATGCTTAACCAGGTTAGTTTTGCCTCGTGAAGCGGTGTCATGTGTACTTAATACCACACAGACTGCATTGAACACCAAGCGAGCGATAAGCGATGGATTATACACGATAGGCGATCAGCGATTAGATGATTTAACGAATAATACAAACACAACACTAGTAATGATGGTGATGAAAATCGAATTACGATAGGCGGCAGTTGTTGCGTGCAAGCGATAAAGGTATGCGGTTCGATTTTGATTGATTAACACCACAGAGTTTGACTAACATTAGACCCCACATGGCCCTTTTCCACGAAAGGTCGCTGATATGACTAAAACATCCTGCCTTAACCACATGAGCTTCATCTCGTGAAGCGAGGTCATGCGTGCTAACTTAACACGAATATCACAGCTAACGGTATAGCGATAGATTGATACACAGCAAATGATATAGATTCGCATAATAAGCGATAGATATTGCGAGGTGCACATGATGAGCGATTGCGATTAGTCGAGTTTTGTTTCGAATAAGCTTAACGTTACGTTGCGACGCACCACGGTTATCGAGGAGGGTAGAATAGGTCCTCACTCAATAACGTCGTGAGCGTTTAAGTACTCGATGAGATTGATCGCTATAGACTTACGACCAGTCTTGCGTTGATGCAATTGTCCCGCGAGGTAGACTCTCCAGAGTCCATCGATTGAGGCGATTGCATTGCGTTTGCAGACTTACGACAAGTCTCGCGACGATACGGTTTCTGTTACGCCTTGCGATTGAGTGTAGTGTGTTGAAAATAATCACAATAGTATACTAGGTCTAATAACGTTCAACTCCACGTGGCACTTTCTTCACGGAACTTTGGTAGTATGATAAAGCACACCTTGCTTGACCCCTACTACTTTCATCCCGTGATTTGGTGTCGCCTTTTGTCAAAAAGCTATGGCACCTTAGAATTTACTACGATCTCCGTGCACTGACCCAAATAATCCCGTGTGCAGCGGTGATTAATCGTTCCTTGCACGTTTATCGTACCTCCTTCTAAGAGTGTAGTGAGGGTAAAACACATTATTTCGTGATATAGTATATAGTGTGTGCGTGAATCTAGTCTAAGTGCGACGATTAGAGAGTGAAAGAGAATACGAGAGCGAGAGTTAACGTTACACATAGTGGCAACATTGAGTAAATAGAGTAGGTTCAAAACTTAGAAATAAACGTCGAAAATCGTATCATTACAACTTTATCCTACGCTTGCCAGATACTTGATGCTGAAGACTTTTGCTGGAGCTGTTGTTGTCGTACGCGAGTTCACGGTTCGACGCGGCAGTTGCGGGTGAAATGACCGAAGCGGTTGCAGTTATTGCAATAGCGACAGTCAGCCCCAACTGGATGATGATAGGTACACGAGTAACACTGAGGATGAGCTCCAGTGTAGGCTCGTTTTGGAAACATCGGAACTGTTCGAAGAGGTTTCGGTTGCAGCAGTTCGGTGGTTGACGAGCTTGGGCTCGAAGTCTTTCGTTTGCGACTGGGTTTGGCGGTGTCTTGCGAAGAGATGTCGTCGGAGGAGGATTCGTCTGAAGACTCACTTGCAGAGTCTTTGGCTGATTTGTCGGAAGATCCGTCGGCAGGTTTGTCAGAAGAATCGGCAGCAGATCCGTCCGAAGAATCGTTAACAGATTCGTCAGAAGAATCGTTAGCTGATTCATCAGCAGGGTCGTTAGCCGATTCATTAGAAGAATCGCCAGCAGATTTATCAGAAGATTCATCAGTAGACTCATCAGAAGATTCGTCAGCATGTTCGCCTGAAGGATTACTGGCGATTGCTTGATGAGCTTGCTTGACAGGATTCCTTGAGAATAATCCTTCCATGAGTCGTTTGTTGTTGATTTCTGCGGCTAAGCGGTATGTTTCTTCGATGGTAGCCGGTCTTGCAGCTTCGACAAAATCACCCACACACTCAGGTAAGCCGCGAATATACTTCGAAATGGCTTTCCCTGAAGTGTTGACTTGACTTGGGCAGATTATGCTAAGCTGTTTGAACCTTGCGGTGTAGCCAGCGTTGTCGCCTTTGGTTTGCTTGATTTCCCAAAATTCGTTTTCTAGCTTCTGAATCTCGTGGGGAGGGCAGTACTATTTCTTCATAAGCTCTTTCAGCTCATCCCAAGAGAGAGCGTAAGCTGCGGAGATCCCCCGTTTGTTACGTTCAGCGGTCCACCAGTTGAGTGCTCACGACTGAAATACTCCGGTAGCGCAAGTAGTGCGGAAACTATCGGGACACCCGCTTTGACGAAGGGTGACTTTGATAGAATCGAACCACTGGAGTAGTTGAGATGCACCTCCTTCACCCGTGAACTCCATCGGGTCACAGGCTTTGAAGTGCTTGTAGAGAAAAGTAGATTGCGGCGCTTCCGTCCTGGAGTCTTCCGAGGCTCGAGAGTTGCTGAGAGAGTGCACTTGAGCGGCAATTCGAGGAATAAGCTTACTCACTTCCTTAGTCACAAGTGATGCAATCCTCTTATTGACACTTCGTTTGGCTCTCCTCCTAGCTACTCGTCTCGAGGTAGAGTTGTTGGAAGGCATCTAGACAGAAAGAGACTTGAAGTGAGATTCGATCATAATGATATTGAGTTTTGCGATGCGATTGAGCGCGTCCAAAACTTGGTGCGATAGTATAGTAGTAATACGAGTCACATAGGAGCCACATAGGGGACATGAAATTCCTAAGTTCTCACGCAATGACTTGTTGTTTATATGTATATTTGTATATATATATATATATATATATGTACATTTGTATAAATGTAACTTGTAATCATACACATTCGGGTCGATTTAGAATATGCGAGGTCGCATTGAAGTGAGAAAATGATAGTGAAGGTGATAGATTATGCATTGGTTTTGTTGCGAACATTCGGGTTTCGTTTTAGATTGCGATGGCTGTGCGATTTGTGCGTTTATAAAGTAGGGAGTGGAAAACGTTAAATCGAGGAATCGATAAAGCGTAAAGTTTTCAAAACGTAGATAAGTCCCAATCATTTGTAAAATCGACGAGTCGTTTGGTAGAGTGCCTTGGGTGTTTAGGCGTCGACTAACCCAGGTAGCCCAACTACATTCAACAAGCTCGTGCACGCGCGTTGATTTAGAAGACTCTATGCTTCCACTGGGATGCAGCTCACGGCATTCGTCTTCCTAGTCATCACGTGGCTCGAGTCATCATGATAGTCGAGTCCTTGGTGAGAGCTTTTGAAAACCGATTTAGAGAGTGGAACGACTTACTAAGGTACGGGTTTCACCCCTGACTCAACAGTTTCGTTCCCCATTGTGGTTATGCTCTTCGAATAAATTCGTGAGTTCCACCAGATTTTGAGATGGAGATTTTCGTTGAGATGTGGATGTCACTCCTAACTCGATGAAAGGTTCTCGTGCTAGAAAAATTTCGCTGAGTGAGCAATCCTATCGAGAGTTCTTGGTTTTCACACCTGGTCTTGACTGGATCGCTTGGTTTCGTTATGCGAGTATTTTTGAAAACATGTGTATTGTGTCGGCCTTAGGAAAGGCTAAGTAGTATTTCAGCCTTAGGAAAGGCTCCTTCGTGTGAAGTTGTAGTACGGGGTGTTCACACAAAGTTGTGGCTTTTAGCGATTTCGATCGAAAGTATTAAGCAGGCCCGATACAAACCCCACTGGGTTTGTACGAGTCGGCCTGTTGGTACTTAGACTATAGACTAGGTCAATTTCTAAGACGTCGACCCGGACTAGGTCGAGTCTGGCCTAATTCCCTATAGTTATGGCTCTGATACCAATCTGTCACACCCCAACTGATGGCGGAATCATCGGGGCGCGGCACTAGGCGAATCAGATTGCTCAAGAGAATCCATAACAACTATATTGCGATAATATTTAATACATTCGTTATCCCATACTAACAAATAATACAATCACATAAGTTATCACAGATTTCTTGTCCTCTCGAACAATACGAATCCGACAACCTAGATTTTAGTTGAGTTTCTAGACTTCCTAGCTTGATTTGATATAGTCTGCGATCTAACCTGCAACATACGTTAAAATATTTGTCAATACAAAAGTATTGGCGAGTATACAGGTTTGATAAGTATAGCATAATAGATTAAAAGAGCTGCGAATTTCCTCATGCATAAACGTAATACACGACATATATACTCACAAAACTGATACTACCAACTAAGTCCTCGATGCTCGAATGTACGATGGCATAACTAGACCCCGTCGGGCGCAATAGTACTATACTAGTCGTGGTGGGACGTCGCGAGTATAAGCCCTAGCACATATGCAACTAGCATCACGTATAACTATGCATAACAGTTGTTCGCAAGTGATAATTCGATTGCTTGAATATTTCGTTGATGAGTTCGATTTGTTAGAAACGTATGTTACACCCAAAATTCGATTAAAAAGGGTTCAAGTATACTCACAGTGCGTATTTAGCGAGAATACAACTTGATTGAGTCGGTTGCGAGTACGTCTGTGTTGGTCCTTTCTTGATGTCCTCGTGAACGTTATTTCGTGTAGTGCCACAAAGACTGACGGGGTACCGTTCACTCGTATTGTCATCATCGTCATGACGACTGGAGCTACAGCACTCACCCGAGAGTCCTTGTTAGCGTTAATTGTTTACGTTCGACACATCACAGCCACTGAGGAGGGTAGCATAGGTCCTCACTCAATGCCTCTGTGAGTGTTAGTGTGATAATAGTGTATAGTATAGCAATATCGTATTTCAAAAATATGCGATTATCCTTCGAATAGCGATGTATACGATATAGTTACATTATGATCCGAATCTCTGGTGCTAGGCGTAACGAGTATATCGAGTGGTAACAACGCACGAAAGTGCGGGTTGTTACAGCAGATTTGGATGTTTTTTTATAAAAGTCAATGATGTTGGATCGTCATGTAACCCTAACGAGTCAATCTGAGTAGTTCATCATCAAAAACAAAGGCGAAATCAATGTAAATGATGTCAACACAGCTTGTTCCTTTCTAATCTTTATCTATTACTGATTTCCTGAGCTTTTACAGATCTGATTACAATTCGGCAGCACCTCGTCTCGCAAACAATGACTTCTAATTCCGTTTCAAATGAACTCAGCACACACCTATATATAGAGTTCTGATTCCGCTTGAACGTGACATGAGTTTCAAGCGGAAATAGTAATTTCGCTTGAAGCTGCCATTGCCCATTTCAAGCGGAATTAACTTGGTTTATTTCGCTTGAACTGGTCACTGACACTTTCAAGCGGAATTACCCACTTTCACATGAACAAATCCTAATTTCAACCCTGTTGTGTGCTCGTTTATCCTATCTAGACATAAGACTCGATTAAGACGAAGTTAACAGACACTAGTGCACCAACAGACTCCCCCTTGGATGTTGACGAAGTCTTCGGCGTCGAGTCTTTAGTCTTTGTCTCTTTCTAAATTGTCTTGACATTGTAAAAGCTTCCTTCAATTCTTCTCTTCTATCAACATCTAGCATGAATCACAGAATCTGAATCTTTAACACCTTCAAGCTCCCCCTTGAATGTAGATCCAGGAACTGCATCTGACTTTTAAGTCTTCAGACTCCCCCTATTAGTAGGCTGGAATCTAGCTTAGCTGCTTTCTCAAATTCATACCTGTTACCTGCACAATCTCTACCTAACTATAAGATATATGACAATAACAGTTTCAATCCAAACTTACCATTCAATCTCAATTGAAAATCTAATCAGTGTTTAGAAATCCACTTAAGTATTCAGGTCCAAATTAATGACCCTGATTACTCAATTAGTCTACCAAGTCCAACTTAATGACCTTGGTTGACCTGAGACAAATCACACTGACAGATTATTTAAACATTTTCAAACCATTTTCTGAAATTACAAGTTTCAAATTAATGAACTTGTTTTGACTTTACATTATCACAAGTTTAACATATTAAGCTCACAACTCATCTTCCAGCTCAGAAACTTCCTGCATCTGCTTCAAATTGAGAATCTGAAGATCAGCTTTCCACTTTGGTTTGTTAGAAAATAAAGCAGAAATGTAAAATCTTTTTGGTTTTTTAATAAAGTTTCTAAACTAGAAATGAAATACATAACTAAAATGCAGTAAATGTAAACTATTTACAAACATATTTTTGATGAGCGTGTTAGGGAATCATATCAGCTATTCGACAAGTCACAAGTACCGTTAAGCTTTGATTACATACTCAGAAATAAACAATTCACTTAGATTGTCGATATACTGATCCACTTAAATTTTCACACACATTTCAATATGTTCAGGATACGGATTTAGTGTTTTAGAGACTTAAACTCATTCATGTGTCCCACCTCTTGAATATACTCCCGTATCCAGATCCCAATATTCAGTCTTACAGGTGAGTATACCACAGATGATATCTGTAAGGGGTTAGATGCGAAACCGTGAGAGCTCAGGTCAGAACTTTCGTTCAGCAGAGAGATGACGGTTCGACTTTAGGTGTGTCCCCTTTAGAGGATCTTTTTTACAACAGCACATGATTTACATGTTTTTTCAATGCTTTATCATTTTTATGCTGAGGGCGGCGCTATATTTCAAGCAATGCAGAAAGTATTATTCGGGGACTAGGCCATTGCTTCCGCATTATCAGAAGTCTCGGAATAATACCCCAGATATCACTGAGCATAAAGACCTAGTATCTCATAAAGAGGGATCTTTCAAACAAGATTTCAGGGGTTACCTATATATCCAAGTAGTGTACCCCACGAAATAAGTAAGTAAAGATTTAGGTTTATATCCCGAACAAACCTACTAAATGTGTAAAAACCTATCGGCACATCATCAGCAAGACTATTTAAGACTTTTTAAACTTTACATATCTTTAGCATACCGTAACTGTCAAGCCGATGTACTATCATTTTCCCTTTTTACACAAGCTCTTTTTCATTTTCAATTGTTTTTTGGATTTTGAAAATATCTCATGTTTTTGTAATTTTGAAATTTTTACTATTTTTGTATTTTCTGAAAATATTACCCTATACTCCCCCTAAATACCAAAACAAGTAAAAAATCGACAAACCATTGCAGATTGCTTCTCAACATCATCATCTACAATGTCTCCTTCATCAACTATTCTACCACCTTGATTGCCTGCAAAACCTACATAACCGCCATTGAAATTTCTAACATCGTACAGCAGGGTTGTTTTCCCCGTCATGTGCCGAGAAGCTCCACTATCCATAATCCATCGCGAAACGGATCTTGGAAGCTCCTGCACATATCACAAATACTTTAGTTAGATTTTGATGCCACCCAAGCCTCTTTCGACTCGGGTAACTTGACATTAATGTGAGTTTTTGCAATGTAAAGTGGCGGAAAATTCTTGTCGTTCATCTTTAAGCTCTCTGCAAACCCAACCTCAACTTCTTTATACAAGAAAAATTCGTCTTTTTGAGGTTGACCAGATGGTTGGTCTTTCGAAACAACCTTTTTCTCAGAAGTAACAGACTCTTGTTTTTCAAGTTTCTCATAGTAATCCAAAGGAACATTCATCTTTACCGATGTGGTCGAAGACGATTGTTTTTCAGTCTCAGAAACCTTTGGTTTTGGAACACTTGATTTCTTTTCAACCACTTTTGGCTTCCATGTTTGTTGAGACGATGCAACCCGTTTGTAAAACTTGTCATTTTTAGTTACCATATTCTTAATAGGTTCAGTTTTGATCTTGGTGTTGTCATTTTTCAAAACCTTTTTCTCAACAACCAATGGAGCTTTTCCCTTCACATCATCTTTCTTTCTTGAATTCATCACAACTTCAGTCTTAGACTTCAAGTTGGTACACTTTCGTGCAATATGTCCAACTTGATTGCATTTGAAGCATGTTCGGGTGTCAACTACCCGACTTGTGCCTTCAGACTGAGGCTGCGATGCTTTCTTCTCAAAGAACTCTTTGTTTGTTGTTGAAAAAATCTCAGATTCTTCATCAGAAAGTGAACTTAAACTGTTCACAAACACCTTTTTCTCAGCAAACTTCTTGTTTTGAACATTCTTTTTCTGATAATTCTTACCACCCTGATAACCACCCGACCATCTGTTTCGATTGTTGTTATAAAAACGCGGTGGAACAACAGGTTTCTTGTAGTAAGCTTTATCTTTTTCAAAATTCATTTGCCTCTTCGTCTGTTTTAGACCTTCAATCTCAGATGGATCAATTTCAACCAATTTGAACACATTTGTCAATTTAGCAACATTAACATTCTCCAGTGGAAACTCAGAATCCGAATACAACTTATCCGATCCCGACATCTTGTACATCACAAGATTAGGTTCTTCACTTAAGTTGTTTTTGGATTTTGATTTCGGAATGTATTTGTCCAAAAAAGCATTCATCATCCTCAGTAGTGTCACTATCAGACTTCAAAACACTTTCAGCCATGCCTTTCACAATCTCAGTTTGAACACTTTCATCAGATGAAGAAAATTTAACATCAATTGACTCTGGAAGTTTTATTTCATTTGTTTCATCTTCATCATTAACCAACCCGGATGTTTTCTTTGAAAAATTGTTTAACACTGGCGGTGGAACCTGATGATACCCAACCCCAGTTCCATCCGAGTAAACATCTTCGCCTGCTTTGTTTTTCCCAATGGGTTTAGGAACAATGTGTTGTAAAACAAAGCTTGCTGGTTAATTTCAGATTGATACGCTCATTCTCAATCTTAGCTTCTTCAAACTGAAGCTTCAATTTAGCAATCTCATCCAGTTGTTGGTTGATTTGCTCTTCTTTGTATCTAAGAACTACAGTTAAATGCTCATTTTCTTTATTGGTTTTACCGTTTCTTTCATCAGAATCTTTTACCGTTCGTTTTAGTTTGTCAAAATTTTCTGAGAGTTGACGATTTTCATGAATTAGCTTTTCATTCTCTTTCATAATTCTTTCTACTTCAATTTTATCATTTTCAATTTTCTCGGTTAAATTTTTAGCTCGATCATTTGAAGCTTTTAGCATTTTATCACGGTCTAGAATCTGATCTTCAACCTTTCTGATTCTTGTTGTCAGTTCTTCAACCTTTGTATCACTAAGGTAAGTGAGTGTACTACAAAACTTGTAGTTTTTCATGCAACTTTTGCAGTCACTATCACCTTTGACTTTCTTACCTGACTCTTTTGTTGAAATGTTTGGACTGGCCTTGCTTTTAGACTCAGTTTCAGACTTAGAGTCTACCTCAAGTTCCTTTGCAGCAAGCACTTTGTCAGCCATCTTCCCCAAGTTTTCAGCGGTGAATTCTTGTGAAGTATCAATAATCCCATCAACAATCTTCTTAGACTGCGACTTATTCTCTTTCTCTTTTTCTTTTTCTTTCTCTTCTCCACCTCCCCACCATTCTCTCTGTAAAGCTTCTTCTTCTTCAGCAAATTCCTTAATGAAAGCTTCAATACTAAGAGTTTTCGTATCAATTGCAATGTTTCCTTGAGGATCAAGGTAACATTCTCTATCAGCATCCCATCTCTTTGCTCTCTTGGCTTCCCTTAACACCTTAGATAATCTGATCATCTTGTATTCTGCTCTATTCTTTCTACTGAGGTATTTTTCTTCTTCAGTTTTGGTGTCTTTGTAAGGAATAATCTTTTCTGCTACGAAAGCGTATCCTACTGCATCTTCCTCTGGTAGCAGTTCACTCCAATCAAAACCTTCGTCATCATGAATAACAGCAAGAGCTCTTGATTTTTCTTTGGGGGCATCCTCAAGCTGCTTCATTCTGGGCGGTTCTGATTTATTCTGATGATAGATCGCTCTTTTGTAGTAATCCTCGCGGAATGGATTTGCAGTATCATCAGCAGGAGCGTTACGACATTCACGTTTGAAATGTCCTTTTTGTTTACATCTGAAGCACGTGACTTTTGATTTGTCAAAGCCAAGTTTTGTGGACGGCCCACCGATAGAATGTCTCCCAGTAATCTCCATGAACCGTTGCGCTCTTCGGACTGCACTGGCCATACACCACCTGATATCGATCAGTTCCATCTCTTTAGGATCTATTTGATCATAGTCCTCCTTAGTCAGGTTGGTGTTTCCAATCTTGCCCGCCACGAGGCTCTCGTACGATTCTAACACCGACGCTAAGAACACTATTTGTTGTTTTGCTGACTCTTCACTGAAATTTTGAGCGTTCTTCAGATCCACAGCAATGTTACATTGGAACAGATTCTTTAATGCAGATTGGCTTGGAGTTGTTGAAGAAGATCCACTATGAAAACCACTGTGAGGAGTTTCTTGATTCACATTATTTGAACTCTCTGTAGAAAATGTTGTTCTTGGAGAACCAGTCTTTGGTAGATTTCCTCTGTAGTACAACTCCACATTCTGCTAATAAGATGAGTTGTTGACTTTGCTAGATTTCTTGATCTCCAACTCGTGACTCTCCAGTCTTTCGATAAGCAGATCCACTGTCAACTCTTCAGACTTGATTGTATTCTTCAGCATTAATGCAAAGTACTGCCAATCTTGTTCATTCGGCAGCGAGTCGAACAGTTTGTCAACCAACTCTTCTTGAGTATATAAAATTTTGTGTCTTGCCAGCTCCAATTTCAGATGCCTGAATCTCTCAATCATCTTGGAAACAGACTCATTCTTTAAACAACCAAATAAATCAAACTCTTTTCTTAATAGTTTCGTTTTGTTTTTTACTATCTCAGCACTACCTACACATTTTACCCTCAGTTTCTTCCAAAGATCTTTTGAATTCTCATATTCAATCAACGAAATTATATCATCTCTCACAGACTGATGAATCAATGCGATGCACTTTTATTCAGCAACATAACTTTCAATTTCATCAGTATCTATCAAACTTTCACCAAACCATCCTCCTCTAATGTAACCATTCTTTAAACTTTTCCAGCTTGGTTATGCAAAAGCTTGAAGCCACTCATCAAACCTTGTAGCCCACCTATTGTAATCTTCAATCGCCATCAACTTAGGAGGTTTGTTGTACGTCCCATAAGCACTCTCAACACTTAATGCATCAGAAAGAGTCTTTCTCGCATTCGGAGCTTTCTCATTTGTGTTGTTTGATGTGTCGGTTGAAATATCATCTCCACCGTTTCCAGCAAAAGCAAAAACAACACAGAATGGATTCATGAACTCATCCATCTTCAAGTACCTGAAATGATCAACAAATACTTAGAAAATTTTTGATTTTGAAAAAGACAGTTTCAAAAGAAATTATCTCAAACGAAATCAGCTTTTCAAGCGGAATAACTTTCAAGCGAAATACCGCTTCAACCGGAATTAGCTTTCAAGAGGAATTAGCTTTCAAGCGGAATAGCACTCAAACGGAATCTAATTTCAAGCGGAATCAGACAAACAATTTCAAGCGGAATTAGCCAAAATAGCTAATTTCGTTTGAAATTACACACGATGACATCAGCAATTCAAATAAATTTTCAAGCAGAATAAGCAGTTTTTATCTAAATTTGTTCGAATTAAGGTCCAATTCCTTCAAGGATTAGTTAGAACTATGTTTTGCTTGATATATGTGAGTTTTAAGCCATGTTGACCGTTAAATTTCGTTCAAATCAGAAAAGAAAGAGTAGAAGTGTGAAAATCCGATGAAATCAAGCTGGATTGGTATGAACTCCTCGTCCTGAGCTCTGATACCACTTGTTGGATCGTCGTGTAACCCTAACGAGTCAATCTGAGTAGTTCATCATCAAAAACAAAGGCGGAATCAATGTAAATGATGTCAACACAACTTGTTCCTTTCTAATCTTTATCTATTACTGATTTCCTGAGCTTTTACAGATCTGATTACAATTTGGCAGCACCTCGGCTCTCAAACAATGACTTCTAATTCCGTTTCAAATGAACTCAGCACACACCTATATATAGAGTTCTGATTCCGCTTGAACGTGACATGAGTTTCAAGCGGAAATAGTAATTTCGCTTGAAGCTGCCATTGCCCATTTCAAGCGGAATTAACTTGGTTAATTTCGCTTGAACTGGTCACTGACACTTCCAAGCGGAATTACCCACTTTCACATAAACAAACCCTAATTTCAACCCTGTTGTGTGCTCGTTTATCCTATCTAGACATAAGACTCGATTAAGACGAAGTTAACAGACACTAGTGCACCAACAAATGAAAGCATGTTATTAGTAAACAATCAAATGTTCAACAATGTTAAAAAAAAACTAAACATAATCGTGGATTTATATTCTTTAAAAAAAGTTAATGAACGCAAGTTTCTGAAAAAAATAGAAATTAAATTATAAATAAAGTATTATTAGAAAACAAAAAATAATACTTCCAAAAAATAAATTACTGTTCAATATACTTCACTCTTTAATATAAACTAGTAATAGTAATTTCGCCCGCCGCGTTGCGGCAACGTTAGAACATAAAGTAACTCGAATTTTTATCGTTGGACGAAAACAAATTATATTTGAACCGTGTCATTTTTGGACAAAATTTACGTCAAAACATAAACAACTGAAAATGTACATAAAAATAAGAATAAAAGTGTATTATATTTATCCGAGTAATTTCCGAAAATAAAAAAATACATCGAAACTCACGGTCAAGCAAATTTATCTTCAATCAAATTAAATTTGAGGCAAATCATTTGAATTCTTGTTAAGACATGTAACCCAATTTGCAGTTCCAAAACATTTTAAATCTTAGGTCCAACTAATTCACAAATAACAATCCATTATCAGGAATGTTGCACAAATCTTGGCGCAAATAGAAAGATCAATAACTCAACGTTCCAGTTTAGTTAGGAATGGCAATGGGTCGGGTTTGGGCCGGGTATTGGTAATCCCAGGCCCGTACCCGGTTGTAATTCTTGTCCCATACCCGGCCCGTTACCCGTCGGGTATTTTTCAGGTAATTACCCATCGGGTATCGGGCATACCCGCGGGTATCGGGTATACCCGTTAATTTCTTAAAAATACCCGTTGGGACAAATGTGCAATTTTTACTTTGATGTTTATATAATTTACTATTTTAATGACTATAACCAATAAAAATATGATTAATAACTTACATATCATATTCAGACCACAAATACTAAACTAAATTAAAACAATTAATTAATTAAGTAATTGTATCAAGAACACCTAATTGCATAAAACATCCACATAATAAAATTTGATAGCTTTCCTATCTAATATACATGTTTAAAAATGAGTTATATGTTCACTAAACACTTGTCAAATACATATTAACATGTGACTATAGAGAAGGTAATAAGTACATGCACTAAGTTTATATATATGGAAATCTATAATATGATACTTTCGGGTATTATTCGGGTAAATGGGCCGGGTATCGGGCGGGTATCACTAAATCCCATACCCGTACCCATACCCGTACCCATACCCAAATTTTTTCTATTTTTAAGCCCGTACCCAGCCCATACCCATTGGGCTTCGGGTATACCCGACCCGTATGTTTCGGGTTCCAGGTATACCCGTCTGGCTTGGGCTTTTTTGTCATCCCTAATTTTAGTCCCTTATATCCTTTTGCAATTCCAGTCCCTGGTTTTAAGTTTACCACATGTTTTACAAAACCATCTCTGACATCACCACAACTGATGTTGTGCCTCACCATCACCAATTCACCATTGCCATTATCATTTTACTTCACCTCCACACCTACGGCTCTCTCACCGCTACCAAGACAACACCACCACAACCAACACAACACCATCACCGCCAAACAACCATGGCCACCGCAACAACAACAAAACAACCCGGCACCACCTCAGTGCCACCACCATACCCGCGACCGATTCATTTCTTTTTTAAACCAATCGTCGGAAAACCTTCCTTATAACCCTGAATAGCCATCGAATCTACCGGCGAGTCTTCCAGTCGGCCACCACATCAAAACAAAAAGTCATCAGATCATGCCATCCAAAATTTCCGGTCACCCAACCACTAACCACCACCGTGTTAAACGTTCAAAGCCGTAACTGATCTAGTCACGTATCTCTACCGCATGGTTCACGCCGATGTAGTTGCACTCTTTCTCGGACTCCAAACACCCATGATCTTCTTCTTCAATGTGCGGGGGTGGTTGGTCTCCGAGCCTCCGAGGTTACTCAGAAATAAAGACCCTGCAGGAAAAAAATCCAAAAAAGGAAAAGAAAGAGAAAACGAACACCAATGTTTGCTGGCTAATACACCTAATGACCGACAGATGTAGGTTGAAAAACCTGGGTACCGGAACTGTAGTTAAGAACATACCCTAAATGTTATATAGTATAATAAATAAATAAAAATAAATAAATAAATAAATAATAACTCCCAATACATTGCGGCGGAAGTTTGATTGTCAGTACAATATCGACACTCGGTATAGTAACCAAAAGAGATAACGTAAAACGATGGGAAAATTGTTATGGCGGTTAAACCATTACACCAGATGTGAAGCAGACGCAAAAACATTGAACCACGCACGTCTGTTACGGTGTGTTAACACACAAAAATTAGACCGAAACATATAACATAGAAAATAATACTAAATCGACCGCCATTTGATAAATCTCTTAAAATTCATGAGATTGGCACGTAAGTTAACAGGGCCGTCTCCGAAAATGATAAAAAAGTTTTGGGCCCCGTGCGAGACAAAAACTTTGGGCCTCTTTCCTATAATACAAACTCATTATTCATATATAAAAAAAACCACAATAAGATGATAATTATTGTAAAATAAACAAAACAAAAGTAGTGTAGCAAAATGAACAAAATTACTTACTTAAGCGAATCGTGAGCCTTTTTTAGCATTTTCAAAATAAAGTTCTAGATCAAGCATTTATATAATTCATGCCATTTCTTCTCTATATTTCAATGTATCATAGTTATTCATGTTCATAGAGTGAATGCTAGTATCGATTAAAAACAATAAATCCTATTTTTATGTTACAAATAAATTAATACACATAACATTAGTTTCAATACTCTCTGGATAAGCAAAAATAACTAACACTTGAACCCTTAAATCAAAAAGAACTGTAATATGTTTAAACATATTCAAACTAATTTGGCAACACGAATCTTTTCATACAAAAAAGGATAAATCGAGCAAGATATTGAGTTCTTTTAAGTTTTATATTGTAGATGATTAAATGAGAAATTAGAAACCTACAAATTTAAACAAGAAAACATGTAAAGTTTATTATGTAAATGGTTAAATGAGAAGGAAAAAAATTGGAGAAGTTTAAAAATTTATTGAGTCCTAAATTTAAATCTAACTATATGGGGTCTTTCCCCTTGTTTTATAATCAGCCTCCTTAAGGCCCAAGAAAAAACATAACATTAGATAAAGAAAATAAGTAAAAGTGAGCAGCTAGGATTCGAACCCGTGATGACCAATTCAACAGAAAGAAGGCGCATCCACTGAACCACTAGATGAACTTTTTAATACTTTTCTACACTAATTATATATATATATTTATATATTTTAAATAATTTTGGGCCTCTAGATGTTTTGGGCCCTGTGCGGTGGCACCTCCCGCACAGGCCCAAAACCGGCCCTGTAAGTTAATTAAAGTAAAAAAGAACCAATTTGAATAACATGAAAGGAATGAAGTGTAAAAAAGTAACTAAAGGACAAAATAAGGACTATATCCTTCTAAGATGTATAGTTGTAGAATACATATTGTCACATTTCTGACATTAGGGATTTGTTTTGACTCTTTACACTGCTCACCCAAATACATAACACATTTAAATGTGAAGTTATGATATCGTGTGGTGTATGTGTGGACCTCAATACATCGCTTTCAAGGGGTCGGGAGGGGCGCCCGACCCCCCGAACTTTTCGCTCAGTAGTGTTATGTATGTATGTTTCGTATAGAATTTTTTAGATATATACGTTTTCGACCCCCGGTTTTATAAGAAAAAAAAATACTTATATAGAATTTTTAGGTCCGGTGACTTCCGACCCCCCGGTGAAAATTTTCAAGTTTCGCCATGTAATAGTCGATAAGAGATATACCTTTCTTAACCAATTATGCATATTCACAAAGATGTGAGATTCACATAACGTGTTAGAAAAAATATCTTTACAAACTCATCATCTGAAATAGTAAAAGAGTTTTTTTGACACCATATGTCAACACCACCACCACGAACAACGTATTGCATGCTTGTTAAGGCTAAGTTCGTACTAGAAGAAAACTAAACTTCGCACGAGATTACCCATTTTGTACTCGCCTCACAAAAAAAAATTAACCACGAGGTTCTAATTAGAGATCAGTAGTTCCCGTAGGTAAAATGCACCGCGTCTTATAATATAATAAACTCTAGCTTGAAATGAACCCAACCCTTATGTTTAAAATGTTATAAAAGATCCCACATATATAAAATGTTGCAATTTTGATTGTAGATATATAGTCCAATTATAACATAGAGATGCTAACTCACATGTCTTTTAGCTTATGTTTTCTTCATAATGACACTTCTAATCGAATTACTTTAACAAAGCTAGTGAAAAGGGATCTTTCACTAAAAAAATACGCCTTCAAAATAATATTTACTACTCTTAGAAAAACCGTATCACGTTTACACAATGTTAATACGAACTTAGCAAGGGTGTCCGGGGCACCCTCGGTGACTCCCTTCGGGGACCCAAGTTACCGAGCGGGGAGGTGATGCCAACCAAGAGGGGAGGGAAATCGGGGGCCAAAATCGGTGGGGATTCTCCGAAGAAAGGAAGGAGAGAGAGAACTCATGGACCAATGAAAAAAAAGTTTTTTTTTTTTTTTGAATAAAAAAACAATTCCCCTAAGAGGGGTGCACCCCGTACGTTTTTGGACAAGAGGGAAGTTATAGAGGGGAAATGACATGGCAACGTATGATTGGGTTAAAAAAAAGTTTTCCCTCACCTAATTAGGGGGTGCCCCCTTCACCCTTAAACAAGTATGTGCTATTGTCTTTTGTACCTTTTTTATAAGACAAAAGTGGATTATTTATTTTACCCACACAATATCATTATAAGACATTGTGGTTTTATAGGAGTTCCAAATTTCATTATTTTTATTTATTTAGGCCACTCAGTGTGGGGGTCGTCCAGGCCCGGCGACGCCCCCAAACACCATCCCGGGTGACTCGTCCTCGTCGTGAACGTCGGCAGTGGAACGATGGAGACGAAAGGTAAAGGACAAAAATTTGTGCAGCTTCTTCTTCTCTCTCTCTCTCTCTCTCTCTCTCACACACACACACACACATATATATATATATATTAGGCTCATCCCTCATTTCCTTAGGTCCATCCTCCTTGCCTCATCCTCATACTCATCCTATATGATGCTGACGTAGAGGGTCATACTCCAAATATAAGACTCACCTATACCAAGTAGCCTTATATCCAAGTTTGAAGTGTTATTGTTAATTTGTTTTGTATGTGCTTTGGGAACCATGAAAGGTGAGGGACCACAAAAGGGGTTTGGTGAAGGAACAAACAACAACAACAACAACAACCGTATCCAGTATAATCCCACCTATAATCAAGCTATAGGTAGGGTCTGGGGAGGGTGGGATGTAGGCAAGCCTTACCTCTATCCCACGGGATAGAGAGGCCGCTTCCAGTGAGACCCCCAGCTCCTAAACCAAATCCAGATATAAGAGTCAAATAAACATACAAAAAGTACAACAACAACAACCATACCCAATGAATCCCACAAATAGCAAAGCTAATTATAGGGTCTGGGGAGGGTGGGATGTAGACAGACCTTACCTCTATCCCTGGTGAAGGAACAAAGACTTCCTTTTTAAGGGCTTTTGTCCCTTTTGGGTACCGGTACCAATTAGATGGTCAGATTGTTAAAATATATGGTCAAATGTGCACTTTCATATTCAAAGATGCTCAACTTAGTTACAAAAACACACAAAAGGCTTCCTTACTTTTGAAATTTTATTAAATTAATTAAAATATTTTTAAGCTCTAGCTTTAAAATGCTATCACGAGCTGACTCTCGTAAGTTGAATGAGGCAAGCTCCATCTGACTCGTTTTTATATGGGCGGAGCTTACTTAGGACCACTAAGGGACAAGGCCCCCTATTTCTAGGCTTAGAAGTGCAAGTTTAACCGATTACCTTTGAATAATATTATCTTTAAATGGTTAGGCCCTCTTAATCCAAAAGCCTCAACTAAACATATGTTTTTCGGCCCCCTTAATTTGAATGTTTAAATTCCGTCACTGCGTACTCTAGTTATACTGCTAATTTATTAATATTGTCCAAATCTAAATATATAACTTCGGTCCCAAAGTTTTAGTAATAGCAGTGTGTAGGGCTATTCTAACGTTTTTGGAGGCCCTACGCGAACTACAAAGTCAGGGCCCTATTGAATTGGTATAAAAGAATTGAGATTTGAGACACTGAATAACCATAGCGATGATTTTTCCTAATCTTGGCCCTAATTTCGCTCGCAATCATTTTCACTTGGTTACTCAAAAGACGCCGCAAGTAACAAGGGTTGATGTGTTGTATGCGTGGACAATGCAGACTCCTAGTGCAAAACCTAAATCTTGGGCCTAGAAACGCTGTTTAAATGACAAAAAACAAGTCAAATATATGAAAGGAAATAAAATTGGAGTCCTTGTTTTATGGTGGTCCTAGGCCTTAGCCTGGGTTGATAAACCTTATGGGCCGGGCCATGCCAGTGTGCAAAATCCGTCCGGGACGGTCCGAATGTATATAGGTTGGTTTGCGGTTTGAACATCATGAACGAATACTGAGATTATTTATATTTTTTAACGATTGTTAGTTGTTTAAAGTAAACGAATTTTGTTATAAAAAATATTCAAGTCCAAAATTAGAATATTGGATCTACTTCATGTTCTATTGGAACGTGGAACTAGAAGACAAAATGTGGAATCTGGCCCAAAACAAATTTGCAGCCCAACACTTAAACCTGATCCATCAAACCCGATTGTGTTGGAAAATATGGCCCTTGAAGAAACACACAAACACGAGATTGAACGAACACGCTCGACTCTTTTATTATTTATCAATCAAAGTATACCAATTACAATAACTCTAACCATTTAGTTATACTAAACTCCTTCTAGTCCTAATCCAACTCAAACATTATTTTTAATATTAAATAAACCAACTAAATACACCTATGTCTATAAATGGAGAATTGAAACTATTAAATATATAAACAAAACTATATTTTTCTTGAATTATCTTTAATTCATTTAAACTTTTTGGATAATCCTCCAAATCAGAATTATATTTTCATATTCTAGCCCGGCCGCCAAACCCGCACCACTAACCGGCCGACCCCCTACCTGTTTGGTCTCCGGTTCTCCACCTTTCTAAATTTCTTGTTCAATTTACGACTTGTGCACAACCGTAGCTACTTAGGATTCGACTACACAATCAACAAGTCAACAATATTAAAAGAAAGAAAAAAATATAACAAAAATCTAGCACACATGAGTTAATAGACAAGACAGGAAAATGAAATGCATGATTTGTTGTATTTCTGGTGAAGCTAGTGTTTGGATAAATATGAAAAACGTAAATTCGATGGATCTTATGTTTTTCATTTGTTGGAGCCAGGTATGTTTTGTTGTGTATGGAAGTAGCTCAATTGCTTTTGCTTTCACTAATGATATGAATAACACGTCAAGATGTTATTAATGCCAAAAGTGAAACATGAGAAAGTGAATGTAAATATTCACTAATTTCAGTAATATTTAGAGTTAAATGCTTGGTTGGTCCCTGTGGTTTGCAAAAATTGCAGACTTGATCCCAATGGTTTACTAATTACACGCGTGGTCCCAGAACTTGTCAAAAATGCACTCGGTTGGTCCCTAGCCCTAACATCAGTTAAATTTCTCAGTTAAGTCCATGTTAAATGACCAAAATACCCTTGCTTATTAACTCTCTTTATAATCCCTTTGACCACATCATCTTCCCCAAACCTGCATAGAATCGGCGCCATCTGCCATCTTCCCCAAACATCATCCTCCACAGCTCCACCTTCACAACCCACCGATCGACGGAAAACGGCTCCGATCGCCGGAGGACTTGATCGAGAATCAGAGGGCAAAAGAGGGGTGTTTGATGGCTGCTTTTGGTGCAATTCAGCTGATATGGTTGATGTTGCTCAAAAAATTGAGCATCTGGAAGGTGTTTTTGGTAATGATGATGGATTATCTCAGATTGCTTCTGATTCTGTGCATTATAATCCTTCTGATTTGCACTCATGGCTTGAATCTATGATCTGTGAGCTTAATCCTTCACCTGAACCTGTTATCATTGATGATTCGTTTGTTAATGATTCTGATCTACAAGCTATAATTGATCCTTCGGCTAAGAAAGTTAAACCTAATTGCAGTTCTTCGTCTTCTTCTTCAACCGTTACCGGTTCTGTAAACCCTAACCCTAGCATCCAGAACAACAACAGCAACAATCAGGTGGTGATTGTGGACTCACAGGAGAACGTAATTCGATTAGTGCATACGTTAATGGCGTGTGCTGAAGCCATACAACAGGAGAATTATCAGTTAGCTGAAAGTCTAGTGAAACAAGTCGGAATGTTAGCGGTTTCTCAAGCCGCACGATCCACCGGCGTTTTCAGATCTACTCCAGATGCACTTCTACGAGACCTGTCCGTACCTGAAATTCGCTCATTTCACAGCGAATCAAGCGATTTTGGAAGCGTTTGCAGGTAAGAAGAAAGTTCATGTGATTGATTTCGGTATGAAACAAGGTATGCAGTGGCCGGCGTTGATGCAACAGAGAAGGAGGGGGTGGGTGTTAGAGGTTGAAGAAGATGATTGGGCTTTCAGGGGTAATATAGCCATTTCACACATAGTTAACTGAGAAATTTAACTGATGTTAGGGCTAGGGACCAACCGAGTGCATTTTTGACAAGTTCTGGGACCACGCGTGTAATTAGTAAACCATTGGGACCAAGTCTGCAATTTTTGCAAACCACAGGGACCAACCAAGCATTTAACTTTAATATTTATGAAAGCAAAATAGTTAAATAGTACACCTTAAAAAAATTGTCCATGACTTTATACCCTAGTAACATCTTAGGGGTGAGATAAGACTTTGGGACCAATAGGTCTTGGGTTCGACTCCCACAAGGGGGTTTTTCCCATATTTTTTGGGTTTCCTCCTGAATTGGTGTATAGACATTATGCCTAGTGGAGACGGATATGATCGGGTGGTTCCGCTGGTGGCACGATGATACTCCAGTGGTCCGTCAGTGATCCAAATTTGTAGTTCAAAAAAAGTACACCTTAAAATTTGGATTTGTTGGGTTGGGTTGGATTGGATTGGAAACATGTTCGAACACGATGGTGATGATGTCGTGTAATTCGGTATGGACATATGTAGATCTGAAAAAGACAGGGAATTTGAGTGAGAGAGGTTAGGGAAGAGGATGTAGTCGTCGGATAGTGAGGGGAGGGATATTGTCGGAAAAGGAAAATGAAGAAAAGGAGGGAAGGATACTGAGCGTATTTGGCTTGTCGTGATACAATAAATGTTTTTATATTTTTGTATCGTACAGATAAAAAATAATTTGAAGAACAGCGGACGGACGTATAATTTTAAGGTAACATAGTAAACTAACAATAAATTTATTTACAACAATATAAAATATATCTATACGGTTACTAAATAGTTGATATTACACCTTAACTTTAGACAATTGATAGCCATCAAATCAAATGAACTTGGCCCTAAACTAGGGCTTATAAGCTTGGTGCACTTATTGCGCTAAAGGGTAACCCTTATCATAATTAGAACTACTACTAGGCCCGCATAACATCTACACCATATAATTCATGTGTATTGTCCAACTTCAACACCCGAAGAAACTATCATCTAGAGCATCTAATGTTTGAATCATTACACGTTGGGGCAAACCATTGTCTAAACCATCTAACGTATGGATCGTCCAACATCTGGACAAAGATGACATCTAGATGATCTAACGTCCAAACCATCTGGACAGATTATCATCAGTACAATCTAACCTTTGGACCGTCCAAGGACCAAATGTACTACCAGACTTCTTATTTTTCATGGACAACTTGTAACATCCTAACCCCGTGGAGCGTGCCATTACTACACATGAGAAACAAAACCATAAATCCACAAATATCAAAAGTTCTTTTTTTTTGAACCGCTAACGAATCCTCTAAATGGGCTACTGGCGAAATTCAGCACATCAGGATACACTCGCCTCCGAACCGTGGAAAACCCTCACCTAGGGCCAGAACCTGTGAACACTAGCCTGAAGGCACGACAGTGCGGTGAGGTAAAACCACTCGCCTCCGAACCGGGGAAAACCCTCACCTAGGGCCGAAGCCCGTGAACACTCGCCCGAAGGCACGACAGTGTGATGAGGTAAAACCAGTTCAGTTCAAGGATTAAACTAGCGATCTCCATATTTTCGCCTAGTCTCTCATCATCACCAAGTGCCGCAGAAAATAATGGGAGATAAGGAATCAAACTTGGGTCCCTCAGAACACCAAGTCTCTCCCTTACTACTTCACCACCACCTCGTTGACAGATTAATTACATTACAGTAGATTTTAAAAAGCATTTATTACAATAATAATAAGCCTTCTAAGTATCTAACTCGGTCTTCTCGTTTCAAAGTTTTCCCCAATAACACTGAAACTTGTCGTGCCTAAAGAAAACGCAACTGAATCCAAGGTCCAAGGTAACAATGCACCTTGATTTTATTACACAGTTAATGCCTGGGTATTAGGGCTGTAAACGAACCGAACGTTCAGCGAACAGTTCGTGAACCGTTCGGCGGGAAGTTCGTTTATGTTCGTTCGTTTACTAAACGAACGAACATGAACAAGAAATTTCGTTCGATTAGTTAAATGAACGAACATGAACAGAGGTCTCGTTCGTTCGATTGTGTTCGTGAACGTTCGGTAAGGTGTTCGTGAACGTGTTCGTGAACATTCGTTGATTTGCATTCGTTTATATTCGTATGTTTGTGTTTTAGTTGAAGATCTTTGTACTTTCTTATATTTTATTTGTACTTTTTATATTATTAAACTTTTATATATTTTATTACCCTAACAATTAAACTAGGAAACCCACTTTCACCTTGTTTATGCATCATTTTCCTTTCATTTCTCATTATCTACATCGGCGAATACGATTGACCTCCGTGCCACAATAAGGGATTCAAGTTCGAGTGCTACTCTCTGGGCCATCTATCTTTATCCTTCGTCGCGTTTGCCAAATTTATTTGTGTTCGTGAACCGTTCGCGAACACGCTCATTTCCTTAAAGAACGAATACGAACATAAAATTTCGTTCGGTAAGTGTTCATGAACCGTTCGTGAACACATTTATTTCCTTAACGAACGAACACGAACAAGGCCTTGTTCGTGTTCGTTCGGTTCGTTTACAGCCCTACTGGGTATCATATCTGGATTAGAATTTAACTAAAACCAACAACTTTTATTATTTTCTATTTTAAAAATGAATTAAACTAATCCAATTAAGAAATAAAGTATATCGAAGTGAAGACATGATTTCATGAAATTTTATTGTATCAACAAACAATATTTCATAGTAGCAATGCATGAATGAATCGAGATCAAAATAACAAGCAACAGAAATGATATTAAATAGAACACACCGAAGGCCAAGCAGTGGCGGAACCAGACCTTTATGATTGGGGGGTCGCAATGTAAATGTTATATACACAATACCGTAACTATTTACTTTTTCTTTTAATGGATGTACTACGACCACTATAACGATATTATGTTGCTAACAGTAAATTACACTTTTGTACCCATTAATATATGTTTTTGAGGCTATTTTTTATGAAAGTTTATTATAAAAAATAGTTCTCTTCATTAAAATAATTATGTATTATATACAAAAAAAATATATATATATATATTTTTAATACTGAGTGAAAGAAATTAATAAATAAATAATTAAAAGTTGAAAATCGCTGATGTTAAGCCAAAAAAGAAAAGCATTTCAATAAATAATGTTGTTTCAAAAGAAATTCAATAAATAATGGTTTTGTATATCAAATTTCAATTACGGCTGCACTTTTCTTTGTCTGTTTAGTGTTTATCGTCTTCTTCCAAAGCTACGCCGTTTGTTGAACAACCACTGCAACTCGCCGGAGAAAAAACATGACGGCCACCGTACTTCTTCTCTTTTGTTTATCTTTCAACTAGAGCGACAATTGAAGGGTCAATGTTTCAAAAAAACGTCACCTTTAGATCTAGGTTCAGTATGAAGTTCCATCTATCGGAGGGTGGCCGGAGGGTCAACGGACCCTCCTGACCCCCCTGTAGTTCCGCCGCTGAGGCCAAGGAATCCTAATGGTAACCAAGCAAACAATAGAACGTATCATATTCAAGAGGAATAACATAAAATTATGTCATTCGTGTGTGTGTATGTCCCGAATACACTAATAGAAGTGGGCATACATACATAGTCACGGATAGATGTTATAATCAGCTTATTAGTACCTAGCAAGTTTTATATGTTTTAATAGACAACTATGACCTAACAATAATAAAGGTAACTAACTGCAAGTAATACCGATTTGTTGAAACCATGTAAAAATCGTTTTTTTAAAAGACTACTTAGGACTAAAATATAAAGTTAAGTTTAACGTAACGAAAGCAATTAAGCTGATTTAAATTAAACAATAACAAAATATACATACATCGATTAAATTCCTCTAGTCTAGGATTTACTCAAATACCAACCATTAAATAAATAAATAAATAAATACTTCCATTTTTTGCAACCTTTAAAAAAACTAGTAAATCCTTTGTTTATGACTTACTTTTTTTGGTTAAATAGTAGGTCTAACCCTCTATATGGCTAAAGCGACATAAAAGACATTGTGAAAGCGCTCTCTCTCTCTCTCTATATATATATATATAGCATATACTATTAGCTTGTGAGGATCCAAAACCAATGTTCTAAATCGTTTCTTAAGACTTCTATCACAAAGTTTAGATTATTTCCGTCAAATACACTTTAATCATAAATTAACATTGTGTATATACATACACACATATGCGCATTTAATCAATACAGAACCAATTAACCCAACCTTTAGGAATAAAGCTACAATAATCACATAAACACTTGTACTGATTTAACTGTGATACATAATGATGATACTCTCAATGTATTTGGCATGCATCACGTACAAATGTTCACGTGAGGTGGTTAAAAATTGGTTTTGTATCGAAAC
The DNA here is from genome assembly GCA_030545235.1 of Helianthus tuberosus. Classification (NCBI taxonomy): domain Eukaryota; kingdom Viridiplantae; phylum Streptophyta; class Magnoliopsida; order Asterales; family Asteraceae; genus Helianthus; species Helianthus tuberosus. The sequence continues at coordinate 74,298,674 of CM060359.1, forward strand.
GAGAGAAAATAACCGAAAATGCATCAGAAGGAGAATTTTATAAAAGCAAATTTTGTTGTTTAAAAAGGAAACTTGACAAGAAACAATGACATTCCACGCCCACCTCCTCCTCCAGTCACAACCATCATCAGCCGTCTTGTTTGCTATTCATCCATCTGCTCCTGCAAACACAAAAACGTCGTCTTCTCTTAAGTGGGTGTTTGGATCTGTGTTTTTGTCGTTTGGGGTTGTAATAATAACATAATCTAATGTTTGAGCATATCGAACTATTTAACCTGAGCGTCTGAGGTCCACAGAGTGAGATTGTCCCTCAGTAGTTGCATGATCAAAGTGCTATCCTTGTAGGAGTCTTCACCTAAAGTGTCCAGCTCAGCTATGGCATCCTCAAATGCCTACAAATGAAAACAACACAAGTAAAGTCATGCCACAAACTCTAATAGGTCAAATATGTGCATCTATACACACACATTCATAATTCCATAGGTATACATCTGTAGATACACACATAGATATCAATACAAACGTGCATATGTAGATAATACTAGATACACACAAATAGATAGATATACAAACATACATATGATACACACATAATGTGTATATGTATATGCATATGCATATGCATGAATATGTGTGTATCAAAAACGATTATAATTTATAAAAAATGGAGGTATCAACTAAGGAATTTATACATGTATAGGAATTACTAAAAGCTTAAACCTTGCCGAGTCGACTTCTCCTTAATGTGCTATAATTATTCAAACTATTTAGGAAAATAAAGTTGACTACAACTTTTAAATAAAGTTAAGATTATGTCCACCTCTAAATGACTCATTCTTCACTTTTAAAATAAAGTTGCCTTTTATGTGTCCTTAAAGATCAAGTCTACATAAGTACATTCCACTTACAAAGTCAATGGCTAACTGCCTTATTAATCAATTTAAAAAAATTATTTTGTTTCATGAGCTTTTAGCCCTACCAAGTACTGAAACATCCTTAATAGTATTTTAATTCGCAACTAATGATAAAACAAATTTTAAATGTAAGAGAAACTTTTAAAGAAGAAAGACAACAACATATGAATAAAAAAGACATGGTGTCCAACCTGTTTCGCCATGTTACAAGCCTTGTCAGACGAGTTAAGGATCTCATAGTAGAAGACGGAGAAATTTAGTGCCAGGCCCAATCTTATCGGGTGAGTTGGAGCCAGATCCGCCTCTGCAATATCCTTCAATATAGAATTAAATGAAAGATCATTAAAAACAATTAAAAAAAAGTATATGAAAGCTCTATAAGTTATGTTACAATCTGCAGGACTAGCCAAAGCTCCTACAAGTGCAGTGTTTTTTGAACTTATGTAAATATATTAACAAAAAAGGTCTCATGTTTGAATCCAGCTTCCATTTATTTTCTACCTTTAACTCTTTTGAAGGCCACCAGCCCGACACAAGCTGTGTTTTACCTTATCTCATTGGTTACTCTAGTACTGGTGGGGTCCTGTGAGTTTTCAGGTAACATATTCTCATGGTTAACAAAAAGATCTAGCCCAATGTTGGAAATTCCTTTATAGAAACCAACATCATAGTTCATATGAATACGTAAACTTCTCACTCCATTTAAAGTTGTAATGCTTAAGATTTGTATATCTTTATGAAATTATATTCATTGTTACCTTGACTATGTAAATCATATTTCCTAACAAAGTTGTCTACTTGGAAGCTGTGTAATTCCCACACTAACGGGATAGCAAGCCTACTAGATATTTATACCTCTTCAATCAGATGTGTGACGTCATTAGTGTATGAAACATATCAATATATTCAAAGACTGATGCAATAACCTAGAAATCAGGGCCTAGAACTTCGTAGATCAGTTTACATGAACATAACATCGCAAATTCCTATACCAGACTGGATTCAATCACAAATTTAAACTACTCAGAACCATATGTAATGTAAATCAGTTTATATGAACAGTAAAATAGTTGACAAATTTTGACCTTAATATCATAATTCTTCAACTGTCAACACAAAATTCAAGCAATCAACTACCTGAGCAGTGAGTAGCTTTGTAGGAGTTCAAATTCTTATACAAAACTAGATTCGATCTCAAGTTTAAACTACTTAGAACAATACGTAACGTAACTCAATTGAAAAACTTTAACTTAAACATCACAGTTCTTCAAATTTCAACACAAAATTCAAAAAATCAACTACCTGAACAGCTATGTACGAGTTTAAATTCTTACACAAAACTAGATCCAATCTCAACTATAAACTACTCAGAAAAATATGCAACGAAAATCCATTGACAAATCTTAACCGAAACATCACAATTCTCAACACAAAATCAACTCCACAGAACAATAATCAGTTGACCTAGACATCACAATTGATTCAAAATTCAAAGAAACAACTACCTGAGCAGCTTTATACGAGCTCATAGTCTGCTCCGCAGCTTCCTTCCTCTCGTCTCCAACTTTAAACTCCGCCAAATACCTATAATAATCTCCTTTCATCTTCAACCAAAACACCTTCGCTTCCGGCGTAGACGCAGACGGCACCAAATTCACCTCCAAAATCTTCAAAATCCCTAAACAAACAGCCGTAAGCTCATCCTCAACCCTAGATCTGTAATCCTTCACCAGCACAACATGATCGTCGTTCTTCCGAGACTCCTCTTTCTGCTCGATCGACGAAACGATGCGCCAGGCCGCTCGGAGTGAGCCGATGACGTTCTTGTAGGCGACGGAGAGGAGGTTGCGCTCCTCGACGGTGAGTTCTGATGGTGGAGTGAGGCTGAGGACGAGTTTTTCCATGAATTGGACCATTTCTTCGTAGCGTTCGGCTTGTTCTGCTAGTTTTGACATGTAGAGGTATTGTTCTCTGGTTAGGTTTTCCGGTATAGTTGCCGGAAGAGTCGCCGGAGCCACCATTGATGGAGGTTGATGGTGGTGGTGGAAATAATTGAGAAAGTGGATTGATAAAGTGTGTGCTTGTAATGAAACAAGTTGATGATGCGGGATTTGTATAGGGTGTTCGAATAATTGAATGTGATTTTGGTTTGGGTTGAATCTTAACCGTTGATTACATGGGCCCATTGATGGATTTGAAATTTTGTATTTTGGAGTGTAAGTTACAAGAATGGTGCTTGAGGTTTGGGAAAAGTTAAAAATCAAAATATTTTTTAGAGTTAAACGTATTTTAGTCCATGTGGTTTGACCAATTTTGTCAGTTTAGTCCAAAGCTTTATTTTTTACATGTAGGTTCAAAAAGGTTTCACAGTTTTCATTTTAATCATGTTTTTTTCACAGTTGTCACTCTCAGCCCATACTAGTAAAGTTCAAACACCACAACCAATAGTGCCACAAATATTTATTTGGTCCTTATTGGCCAATAATGCAAACTTCCTCTTTATTCTCCTACAACCTTGAACCTCCTTGCACCAACAACAACCACCATAACCCTCGTTCTCACCGAAAAACATGTACCAGACCACCTCTGTCGTTAATAGTCACCAACGACACTATCGTTATCATTTGTGCCTTTTGTTTGTGATATCATCTCCACCTTCAACCTTTGTTTCTATCACTAAAATTCTAAACTGCTTTCTGCATCACCGACAACCATAATCATTACAACCAACATCTCCGTCCCTGACATTCTTTTTTGTCACCGTAACAAGCCCGAATAGCTGGAGAGGCTGACCTGCCTCACTTTCTTCTTCAGCTTCCTCTATCTTTCTCTATGGTTTTCTATTTCTCTATAGACGACGGTGGTAGTGAATCCGGTGTGAACAGAAGGTGACAGTGATACGCCGAAATAAAATTGCAAGTAAACTATATGTAGCATTCATGCCAAACTATATGGTGTAATTTTAGGTATACAAGTAAACCAGAAAATTTAAAGTTTAGAAATAAAATTGTTTAAAGTTTAGAAATAAAATTGTAATTTATGTCAAACTATATGTAGCATTCATGTAATTTCCTCTATTTTAAAATACGGATAACATGAAGAGGGAAATGTGGCTATAAAAATAATAATTTTGATTTGCATCGATTAGTTAAAAGAAAAATATCGTATGGGCACCATTATACACCATATTTTATTTATATCGATTAGTTAAAAGAAATATCGTATGGTACCATTATACGCCTTATTTTATTTATATTTCGATTTGATTCTGCCACCTTCATATATATATATATATATATATATATATATATATATATAACATAATTTATGGAAAAAATCAAAACCTATGATATATAAAGTTTAAAACCTTTTTAAATGACTTTTAAAACTCTTTATCAATAACATGTCTCTAATACGATAAAAAAAATAAACATAAAATTACTTTTTATGTTTTTAATAGGAACTTTTAAAATCCGTTAAGAAGCAGGGGCAGATCTAGCATAGATTAACTTTTTTGGCGAATTATATTTTTAGGGGGTGTTTGGGATTGTTTATTTTAGCCGTCTTATAACTTATTGACTTTTTTCAAAGTTAAATGGTGTTTGGGATTGTTTATTTTAGCCGTCTTATAACTTATTGACTTTTTTCAAAGTTAAATGGTGTTTGGGATTGAGAGTCGTTGGTGCATATTTTATATGTCTACCACTGTGCGAATAGACTAGATAGAGCGTGTGTTGAATATTGTATGTATAGATTAGTATGAAATTCGTTACGAACCAAAGGTTTTGTGATGTAACAGCAGGTTCGTACGAACGGAGCAGATTCGTACGAACGGGCTGATGAGTGGGTTCGTACGAACGCACCATATGTGGATTCATACGAAGCCACAATGCCTATATATATGGGCTTTGGGTCTTGTGTTGGACAAGCTTTTGGATCCCAGAGGGGACATGTTGTTCGTGTGGTTTCGCGGTGCTGTAACGGTGAGTAATCAATAGAAACCACTTTAATTTGACTTGTTCGGTATTCTATCTTCTACTCATTTCTTATCACTGAACCGGTCGCCTCGGGACCGAAGCTCCGTCAAACTCGCCGGATCTTGGAATATCAAGTGGTATCAGAGCTACGGTACCGATTCAATCGATCTAACAGTTGGTTGAATCACCTAAGCTCATAAATTTTGGGTTTTGAGGGAGTTTTGACGTAAAACATGGAAAAACATCAAATTGAAGGTCAATTCACGGATGGAATTCAAAATTGAAGACATCATTGTGTTCGAAATTGATTTTCGCACAATCCTGTGAAGTTTCATCACGAAATTCAAAGAAATAAAGATTCTAGATCGAAAAATGTGTTTGAAAGTGTTCTTGAAGAAATCAGTTTTCCTGGTACGAACGCGTAGCTTCGTACGAACCCACATTCCAGGTTCGTACGAACCCACCTACTGGGTTCGTACGAAGGGGGATGGAGGTGTTAATTCATACCTATGTCCATTCGTAGGACTAGGTTCGTACAAAGCCACTTTCATGGGTTCATACGAAGGGATAAATGGTGCTTAATTGTTATTTCATTCAGAAGCTTTAGCAACATATTTGATAATGCGATCACAAATTGTGGATATTAGTGGGGTAGTCATGATGTTGGTGTTGAATGTTTATCATCTAAGGTAGCTGACTATTTATGGGCCAAAACGTTAAATCCGCATAGATGGAAAACTGACGGTCGGGACAGAGATTATTATATTCTCAGTATAGTCAAGTTTTTCAGAGATGACAGAAGATTGAATTACTCAGTGTGAGGGGGAATTCAGTAAGAAGACGTCAGAATTTGCAAAAATGAGGGGGGAATAAAAATTTCAATATGAAATTCCAACATTTTTTAAATTCGTGACGATGCAACAGTATTCGGGTGGTTTCGACTTCAGAGTTGTCTGGGAATGTGAATATGATCGTGGATGATAATTTCTGAGATCTAGATTATCCGAGAGGGTGAATCTGATTGTGGATGAATGCTTCGGAGATCTGGATGCGTTACTAGATGATTTGTTATCCGATGAAGATTTGCTGATTGTGGAGAGTGCCGTTTACACGGATCAATCATTCTGACGGTGCGTAAAGGCGATCACGGAAAACAGGATATCAGATCTTCATGGGTAATCAGAGATTTCACATTAACCAGTGGGGTATTTGAAGTTTCTATCAAGTGTCGGTTGGGTTTTTGTACAATAAACAGATCAAGCAGGCGGAATGCGAGATCAATGGTGCTGAAATGATATATCAAAAACTGAACGCGGATGTGGGAACAAAGATGCTACAATGATTAATTTCAAGTTGATGGTTATTCGTGAAGATTGTAGTTTAGCAAATCAGAGGAGGAGTGAACTGTGCAAACAAAGACCTGGAGATTCATTTAAGGAGGAATACAGTGTCAATGATGCAAACCTGGATCATCAATCAAGGGGGAATCTATTGAAGATTTCAAGATGCCTGATTGAAGTTGCAGAATATTCGAAGAATTGAAGAATATTCAAACACGGCTCAAGGTTTTCATAGAGATGATTCGACAGTGACAACCAAGGGGGAATCTGTTGGTGCATATTTTGTATGCCTGCCACTATGCGAATAGGCTAGATAGAGCGTGTGTTGAATATGGTATAGATTAGTGTGAAATTCATTACGAACCAAAGGTTTTGTGATGTAACAGTAGGTTCGTACGAACGGAGCAGGTTCGTACGAACGGGCTGATGAGTGGGTTCGTACGGATGCACCAAGACCAAAGCAGGTTCGTACGAACGCACCATATGTGGATTCGTACGAAGCCACAATGCCTATATATATGGGCTTTGGGTCTTGTTTTGGACAAGCTTTTGGATCCCTGTGGGGACATGTTGTCTGTGTGGTTTCGCGGTGCTGTAACGGTGAGTAATCAATAGAAACCACTTTAAATTCACTTGTTCGGTATTCTATCTTCTACTCATTTCTTATCATCGGACCGGTCGACTGGGGAGTGAAGCTCCGTCAAACTCGCCGGATCCTGGAATATCAAGAGTGTATGTGAGGGGGAAAGTCAATAAGTTAACTTTTCCAAAAAGTTATAAGGAGTTTGGAAAAGCTAAGCCAATCACCCACTGAGTGAAATTTTTTTTCTTCTTTGTTTTATGTGTTGGCTACTCCTGAACATAATTTTTTTAGCCTGTGCTACCCCTTAACTTTTCTTCTAAATCCGTCACTATAATAAAAATACCTAACCGAAACAAGTCGGCTGTATTAACCGGTTTGAGATCTAAAGAGAAAGTTTGGTGGTTTAGCAGCTTGATATGATTTAAAACTTGAACCGACCGTTTCCTTTTTATTATTAATAATTGTTGTTGTTAGTATTATTATTCATTGTTAGGAACTAGTAAGTAATCCCGTGCGTTATGGCGTAAATTTGGCTGTGATTGTGTTTAATTTTTTTCTTGACATTGCGATATAATTTTTATTTGAAAAAGAGTTGTATTCAAAATAATGATACAATGCGATGACGAACCGAGTCGGTATTGTAATATTACAATGGTTTTATTACACAAAAGTTATATGATGTAACTCAAAAAATAAAGTCATGTTTTACATTAATCGAAAGTCACAAAAACGAATACCAATAATGATACTGTTACCGATGTTGTTCAGTATCGAGTACTGACTTAGTTCTTCACCATATCATCATTTTGAATACAGCTCCAATTTAAACAAAACTTCGAATACAACTCCGTTTTAAACAAAACTCTAATAAAAACTAATAAAGTGACATAAAAACTCTACTTAAGAGTTTATGTTCCATATGAAGAGTCTAGTAAAAAATTATAATTTCATTAAATTATAAGTTCACTAAATTAATATCCATTCATAATATCTAAATTTCCAATACTTTTTTACTTTTCCACCATGATTTTTTAATATGAACGTATGAAAAAGTTATGCTCGTTTAAAAATTATGGTGGACAAGTAAAAAAAATCTATGGATAACGATATGTGACATCTCTCTATTGGCTTAAAAGTATGACTTTGTGCCAAACGCGAAAGTTGGGGATTGCGTCCACCCAAATGCGTCAATGTTCATTTTCGTAAAGTGGGTTGATCAAAGGTTATGTTAAAATGTAATATTCACATGTTAATCCATGCATCATACATTATAACATTTGTTATTTATCATTGGGTATCATTGGGCTATATCTTTTATTCGTGTTGGGCTGTTGTGCCTAGCTATTGGGCCTGTGCAGATATATCTGAACTGGGCTTTGATTGTTGTAACTGTCCTGGTTTGTTATAACTATTTTTTTGCAAGTTTTGTATTTAGGTTGAAGTTGGAGGGGTTTATATGAAATGTTTCAGGGGGTCCGATCAGGATGTCCTATTCTTGTGGTGCAAAGTGTAATTTCCGAGTTACAGCATATAAAAGTGAGTCTCAGCAGCTAGGGTTTCAGACTTGCTCATTGTTTCGCATCAGCCTCTCATCTATTCTCTGGATTGTTGTTGTTCTATTGAAGATTAGTTGAAGATCTATTGTAGTTCTTGTCCAGTTGTTCATCTGTATTTGTTGTTCGATCCTGTGGATCGTCCTGTGTGGTTGTATCTTTCCGATTAATCAACTGATCATCATCAGTTGATTATATGTGTTGTTTGTATTGTTCTTATAGATCTTACAGTTTGTAAGATCTTGGGTGGTTGGGCGTTTTGGGGTTAGATAAGTAATAAAAATTTTACGTCGCGTTTTTGTCGCTATTTCTGGTATTGTTATTATTTGTCTTGATTCTCTGTTGTTGATACCAATTTTACATGGTATCAGAGCAAAAATCACTCCTGATCTGTTGTTTCCGCTGATTATATTCTGATTTGATTTTTATTTATGTTTTAGGTTCGCTCCTGGTGATTCTACGGTTGGGGATCTGGTTATTGATTTTTTAAATCATCTTGATCTTGGGAATTTGTTGTTCATTACTTGTGCGGTAGAAACCCTAGATAGGGTTTTCTGTATCTTGTGGGAGACTTCTCATCTTTTGGTGGATTTGTCAAACTGTGTTGGTCTCTACAACCCTTGAAGGTTTTAGGGCAAACTAACCAGTTGTATTATTTGGGATTTTTCTATATCGATCTTGTAGTTCTTGAAAACTACTGGTCTGATATTTCTTGGAGCTTGTGCACCCACTGTAAGATCGTTCATATCTCTTACTCTTGTATTTTTCTGTTTCTGCATCATATTGTTCTGAGTCTAGGCATCCCCTGGTTACCGGACTAGTCGGGCCGGCACTTGATTGAGTCTACTTGCTATTTGTGCATTGTCTGATCTTATTGTATTGTTTTGTTGTTATCTGTTCTGTGGTTGATTCTATTCTTCTTGCCTTGTTCGTGTCTTAGATAAGGTATGATTAGTTGTGGCTCCTTAGTAAAGGCTTGTCCAGGCACCATTGAGTGATAAACCTGGAATCTGGTCCCTGACTCAGCTTCACCATAGGTTTCTATTTTATGTGTCACGATATTGTGTGTTATCTGTTGATAACCTTCTTTGATCTGTTATCTGTTGTTGTGTTTTTTGTGAATTGTTATCATGGGTGATGGTGAAGGTACCTCACAGACTTTGATTAGTAAACTTGACATAGGAGACCCTTCGTACTTACATCCAAGTGATTCTAGTAGTTTAACCATTGTTAGCATTAAACTAAAAGGAACTGAAAACTATGTTGTATGGTCAAGTGCTATGAAACTTGCCTTAGAAGCTAAGAACAAATATGGTTTTGTTGATGGTAAAGTAGAAAAGTCTAAGGATGAAGAAGTCTTAGCTAATCAATGGGATAGATGTAATTCAGTCGTGTTAACTTGGCTGTTAAATGTCACACCCCAACCGATGGCGGAATCATCGGGATGTGGCATGATGCGAATAGGTTGCTCGAGATAATCCACAACGACTAATTGTGACAATATTTAATAAGGTTCAATTTCCCATACAATCAAACTAATATTCTCACAAAATCGAAATATAATTCAATAGTTTCACAAGCAACTAAAGATAACATAACCAAATCCTGCAATTAGATTTAGGCGGGTTTCTAGACTTCCTAAACCATTTCCAGCATATGATAATCATCAACCTGCAACATACGTTAAAATAATGTCAATACAAAAATGTATTGGTGAGTATAAAGGTTTGATATAGTAGTAAAATAAATAAAAACGTTGCGAATTTCCACATACATAAACGAGATACAACACAACATATAAACCAATTAGACATTTACGCATGCTAAGTCCGAGATAACTGCGAAGGAGAGGTGTGAAGCCCTTAACTAGACCTCGTCGAGAGTGAGCCGAACTATGGTTACCATACTAGCTAAGGTGGAACAATTAACAGGTAAAGGTCCTAGCAAATATGTATCAAGTATCACGTGTAAATATGTATAACAGTCATTCGCGTGTGATAAACAATTTAGAGCGCGTTGTGTGTTTTGATAAGTGTATTTAGATATGAATGTATGTTACACCCCAAAAGGTGCGTTTAAAGCAAAAGGGGGTCAAGTATACTCATAGTACGTGCTAAACAAGTAAACACGGTCGGGAATGGAGTGGAGGGAGCACCGAGTCAGCCTGCGTACGGGAACAGAAGTGCATAAGTATTCCAAAGTGCTGAAATAGTCGAAATCGGAGTGTCGAGTGGGAAACAGAGGCTTCGTACGAAGCTAGTGTCTTCGTACGGGATGCTTCGTACAAGTGTTGCTTCCGTGTCCAAAATCGAGTGTTCTTCGTGTCTGTCTTCAGGAAATCGAGTGTGCATCCCTCCAGCCTAAAGTTACTGATTAAACTTAGAGCCGGAGAGGTCTTTTGAGCATCGAGTCACATGCAGAAAATTGGACTGGTATGTACGAAGGGTGCCTTCGTACGAAGCCATGGCTTCGTACAAGCCAGTCTGGCTTCGCATAAGCGGCTGTTCAGCGTTTTCGAGCGTTTGGATCTATATTTTTGCCTGAATCGGATGTATTTTCAAGTCCTTTTCATGACGGTTTTGACACCACTTCATCCCACTATTCAGTGAATGAAATATATGTCGTTTTTTGGTCTGTTTTAGTGTAAAAATCGAGTTTAAAACAGTTTTTCTTTGGATTTAACACTTGGTGAGTGCGAGATTCTCAGACCTACATCTTGGGAAGCCATAGCTTAGCCCAATACACTTGTTTAAGTGTAGATCCATAGTAAAATAAGAAGTTTTGATGAAAAAGATGAAGGTTTTCTTAGAAAAAGATGAAGTTTAGATGAAGAAGACGAATATTTACATAAAAGATGAAGGTTTTTGTAAAAAAAAGAAGTATAGATGAAATCGGAGATAAACTCGTGGAAAATCGTAGTGGAAATCGTTGTGTAATATGTAAAAATAGCGGATCTTACTTGGGAAATCGAAGGACAACAGGTTGGGAGCGTTTTGGAGAGAATGGCAACAAGTTAGAATGAATGAGAGTGGCTAAGTATTTATAGGCGACGCTGGTGATCCTGTGCGAAGGCCATGCCTTCGTATGAAGCCAGTGGCTTCGTACGAAGCCGAATGTCTTCGTACGAGGGGACCAGTTTGGTGTATAAATTTTCCGTTTCGCGTGTCGGATGTTCGTTAGGTGCGTTTTGTTGCGTTAATTAATTTGGGTACTTTAAGTATTTTAGTAAGGTATTAAGTATCGTGTTACATTACGTTTCAGTGTGATAAATCAAGTTGTGCGAGTGAGCGTTTAAGCGAGTATTAATTCATAGATAATAATATACATATATAAGTAACCGCGTTTTGAGTTTGCGTTGTGTTGCGTTGAGCGAGGGCGAGCGAGTAGTTTAGATACTCACATGTTGTAGTAGTGTACGCGAGAGCGTTATAAGCCTAAGCGTTGTGATGTGTGATATAGCGTGCTAAAATAAGCGATGTAGTGCGAAAATATGCGATGCAGCGTAGTAAGCAATATAGTTTACATTATGATCCGAATCTCGGGTGCTAGGCGCAACGAGAGTAACGAGCGCGAAAGTGTGGGTTGTTACATTAAATTCAGTGTCTGAAGAACTTTTTCTTGGTCAAGTGTTTTCTAAATTGGCTTCTGAAGTGTGGACTGATCTTAAAGAGTCTTTTTACAAGGTTGATGGTTCTGTTGTCTATGACTTGTATAAAAACAATTAATTGTATTTCTCAAAACGACAGCATTGTTACTGAGTATTATAATAGGTTGACAACTATGTGGAAGCAGTTTGATGCTATGCTTCATCTGCCTTCCTGTTCTTGTCAAGCTGCTAACGATTTTAATGATTTTTCAACACTTATAAAAATAATGCAGTTTCTCATGGGTGTTGATGATGTATATCAACCTATGAGAACTAATATTTTGACAAGAGAACCATTTCCCTCTGTAAAGGTGGCATTCTCTATTATTTCTAGAGAAGAGTCACATAGGTTGTCTAGTAGTGGGTCCAAAACACAGAGTGTGTCTTTTGTGTCCAAGTCTAATCAAGGTTTTGATAATAAAAGAAGAACAACTAGAGGGCCTAACCCAAATTTGAAGTGTACTCATTGTAATATGTTAGGTCATACTGTTGATAGGTGTTTTGAAATTGTTGGTTATCATCCAGGTTTTAAAAAAGGGGTTAATAATAATAATACTTCTAATAAAGACAATTTTACTAATAATAATAATAATAATAATAATAATAAGAAGTCTAATTCTGTTGTTGGTAAATCTGCTGCTTCTACTGTGTCTGGATTACCCTTTATGTAACGCCCTGCTTCTTCGTATTTTCCATACTTAGAAAACATTATTTGTATTTCTATTTTTGGAAATCTTGTAGTCTTGTATTCGTCTTTTCGTTGTAATATCCGAGACTTGGATCATAAATAAAATTCGTATTTCTTTAAATTCGTGTTATACATACTTCATACATGTCCATACATTTGAAACAATCATACATGTTATACTGTATTCATAATTCATGCAAAACGTGTTAAACTAGAGGTTTTAAAAGGGCTTAAAACAAGGTTGTAACATGTAAATCCAGAGGTTTTAAGCCTCAAAACTTTCTGTTTTAAAATGGTTTTGACCCACAAGTGATGAACAAGTCTTGAACTTGTGTTGATGTGATTATATGGATAGCTTGGGCTATCCTACTTACAAATCCACGCATTACTTGATGTTTTCCTTGTTAGCTAGTATGTATTTCATTTCCTTATTGTACATTCATGACCATCCTTGTTGTCTTATGACAACTTGAGCATTGGTGAATACAAAAGAGGTTCCAAAATGGAAGATTTATCTTCCTACCTCTTGCATGACTTCTATGATAATCTTGATATACTTGATGGACTAGAACATATAATATATACTATATAGAATATATAATACTTATAGTAACCAAACGTTTGATGATAACCTAATGGTTATTTGTCAAAATACTAGGTTACATCATCTAAAAACTTAGTACTCGTTACGATTCTAGTGGGTACTTTAACCCATGAGAACATTCAAACCCCTATGGGTTTCATAGTGTCAAAAACGAGTATTAGGTGCTAGATGGTTATTTTCTCATATGTTTACTTTCCATATACTTTTCATTCCGAATTCCTAATCCTCTGTATCATCCAATACTCATACACCTATGTTTCCTCGTGTAGAAGGACTTGGTGTTTCACCTCCAAACAAACAACAAACTCCTCGTGGATTAACAAGTGGAAGCTTGCAAAACCATGAGTACACTTGACCCATTTTCCTTCTTAACACTTTTTGGGTGCAATATGTTAACTTTATAAAAAAACACAAATACATTATCCTTTATGCAAATGCACCAAAACAATCCAAATACATGAATACTATGTTGTTATACTTGATGCATATACTTGGGTGATTCTTATGTGATACAATAGTCATTAGCTTTATACAAGCCTCCATTTAACATGTATAGCGCTATAGGAGTAATGCACCACCCGTGAACGAGAGGTCATGTTAAATTTCATTCTTTATTTCGTAAACAGAGGGTTGACTAGAAATATTGCATGCCATGATATGTTGATCTTGAATAACTTAAGTTTCCATGTGGATTCGTTTTTTAAACTTTTATACTTATACTTATACATAAACTTGTGTACTTGCCAATGCATTTCTGTATTGAACTATACTTTGTTAACATGTTGCAGGTTGATGAGCTTGATTATGACGAAATCTAGTAGGGACGACACTAGAAACACATTTCAAATTACTAGATTAGTCATTTTATGTTCTGAACTTGTTGTATTGTCCTTTATATTGTACTTTGAATTTCTTGATGTAATTGACAATTATGTTATGTTATGAAATCAATTTTAAATTAATTATTGACACAATAGTGTTATGTGTAATGAACAATCTATCTTTGTCCCACTCCGATGATTCCGCCATTGGTTGGGGTGTGACTTTTTACTTCTGAGCAGATTACAAAGTTATTAAGTTTAGTTGGTGAGAACACTGGGTCAGAAGCTCAGAATCCTAGTATGGGAGGTGAGTGCTTTAATGTGTTTAACTTTGTTAGTTGTTCTAGTTCTGGTGTGTTTAGTAGTAACTATGGGTGGATTGTTGACTCGGGGCTAGTCAACACATAGTTAAGTCTGATAAAAATTTAATAAATGATATTGATGTATCTGAGTTTGGTATTACTGTGAGTCATCCTAATGGAACAAATGTTAAGGTTTTTAAAATTGGTAATCTAAAACTAACAGAGGATATAATTTTGCAAGATGTCTTTTATGCTCCAGATTATTGCGTTAACTTGTTGTCTGTGTATAAGTTAGCTAGGGATAACCATGTTTCAGTTGTGTTTAATGAGGATAGTCGTTTATTACAGGATTCCAAGTCAAGCAAAATCATGATGAATGGTAGACAGGATAGTGGATTGTATGTTGTAGGAAATAATGGTAATTCTGCTAATGCTTGTTTTAACAGTTCTGTGAAATCCTTTACTTGGCATAGTAGACTAGGGCACCCTTCTGACCAGGTCTTGGCTTTGTTGAAACAACATCTTAACTTAACATCAAGTGATCATGGTCTATGTGAAATATGTTATAGAGCTAAGCAAGTCAGGGTCCTATTTCCATTAAGTGAACATAAAACCAAGTCTGTTGGAGATTTAGTACATTTAGACTTGTGGGGTCCTTATAAAGTCACAAGTTATGAAGGTTTTAAGTATTTTTTGACAATTGTTGATGATTTTTCCAGGTTTGTATGGTGTTATTTTTTGTCAAATAAAACCAAAGTGTTTGAAAATTTAAAAGATTTTTATGAATTGGTGTTAACTCAATTTAAAAGGAAAATTAAAGTGTTTAGAAGTGACAATGGGACTGAATTTGTAAATAATAATATAAATATGTTTTGTAAGTCTAAAGGTATTATACATCAGACTACTTGTTCCTATATACCACAACAAAATGGTGTGGTGGAGAGGAAACATAGACACCTTTTAAACACAGCTAGGGCCTTGATGTTTCAGGGTGGTCTGCCTTTAAGGTTTTGGTCTGATTGCATTCTAACTGTTGTATACTTAATTAACAGGTTACCTTCCTATGTGTTGAATAGTCGAAGTCCGTTTGAATTGATGTTTGGATTTAAACCCTCTTTGTCACATTTAAGGAACTTTGGATGTTTATGTTTTAGTACAGTTTTAAATGAATCTGATAAGGTTGCATATCATGCGTTAGTAATCAACAGGTAATCAACATATACTTGTAAACATCTAATATTCATATTTTTAGCTAATTCTAATCCTTCTATCAGAGCTTCATACTCAGCTTCATACTCAGTAGCAGAAAATTCACATCTAATAGCCTGGGGTAATATATCCCCCTGTGGCGATTTTAGTAGTATCCCTAATCTTACACCTCTTATGTTAGATGCACCATCAGTATACAATATCCAAAATTCTGAACTCTCACCTAGTTGTTGTACTTCTAGATCAACTTCATTTTGAATATCACTACTAAAATCAGCCACAAAGTCTACTAAAGCCTGAGACTTTATAGCATTTCTAGGTTCATATACCAAATCATAAGCACTTAGTTTTACAGACCACTTAGCCATCCTACCAGACATTTCGGGTTTCCTAAGCACATTTTTAATAGGATAATTAGTTTTAATATGAATCCTATGTGTCTCAAAATAATGCCTAAGCTTAGTTGATGCCATGACTAGAGCTAATATCAATTTTTCTAGGTGTGAGTATCTAGTTTCAGCATCTAACAAACTTTTACTGACATAATAAACAGGATACTGCTGACCTTCATGATCCTTTACCAGAACAACACTTACTGCATTCCCTGATACTGCAAGATATAGGGATAAGGGTTCACCATCTTCGGGCTTCATCAGCAGAGGTGCACTTGAAAGATACTGCTTCAATCCTTGTAGAGCAGCTTCATGTCTTTCTCCCCATTCGAACTTTTTATTCTTCTTCATGATATCATAGAATTCGTTGCATTTCTCTGAAGATCTTGATATGAACCTGTTCAACACCGCTACTCGTCCTGTTAACCTTTGCACATCCTTCATGTTGGATGGTGATTCGATATCCAGGATAGCTTTAATATGTTCTGGACTTGCTTCTATTCCCCTCTTAGTCACCACATATCCTGAAAATTTTCCTGCCCCCACTCCAAAATGGCACTTAGCAGGATTCAGTTTCATATTGTATTGGTCCAGGATATTGAAGGCACATTCAAGATCCTGGAGGTTATCCCCTGCCTTCTTTGATTTCACCACCATATCATCAATATACACCTCCATGGTGTCCCCCAGTTTATCTTTAAACATCATATTCACTAG
This sequence comes from Helianthus tuberosus, assembly GCA_030545235.1. Classification (NCBI taxonomy): domain Eukaryota; kingdom Viridiplantae; phylum Streptophyta; class Magnoliopsida; order Asterales; family Asteraceae; genus Helianthus; species Helianthus tuberosus. Next base: position 74,315,420 of record CM060359.1, read on the forward strand.
TATCTGATACGTTGCACCTGCATTTTTTCAAACCGAAAGGCATGACAGTATAACAATAAATACATGTCGGTGTCATGAAAGCTGTATCTTCTTGATTGGATGGCTCCATCTGGATTTGCTGGAATCCTGTAGGTCCCCTTGTTCGTACGGATTGTCACAGCATTGTATATCCAATCTAGAGTGCGGAATCCTCTAGACCAGATAGCACAGAAACGAGTAGAAACAGAAATTCGCAATTAAACGGGTCTTCTATTGATTATCCAACTTGCAGTTTACAATCAATTCAAGACCTCACAACCTCACAGCCACTCTCTGTGATATTGTCTCTACAAACCCTAATTCGAAATTTACTCTCTTTCTAGACTTTCTTTCTCTAGAATTCTCTAACCCCTCTAAAACCCTAATCACAAAACATGTTTATATACCACATGTCTGTGAACTGGGCTTCCTACTGGGATAGGCCATTTTCCAAGCCCATTACAACAAATAACTCACTAACCAATAAGCTAAGGCCATTACAAAATATCCAAAGACTAAATAATCAAACTATTAAGCTGTTGTCACAGAATATGCACCAACAGACTCCCCCTTGACAATAGCTTCATAGTGTAACTTTGTCGTCAAACATCTTGTGTTCTTTTGGTCTTTGGATAGCGTCAGCTACACAGCTTCTGACATCAACAGACTCCCCCTTAGCTAATGCTTCCAATCTCCAAAACTTTCATTCGTTGTAGATCAATTAGCTAGCAATCTTTGGTTAAGCTAGTAAGCTCCAACTTTTCATATCACTTTCTCTCTGCAATGTAGTAGAAGGATCCTACCATGCATCTTCACACGTTCTTCACTTCACTCTCAATCTGCACTTTACTTGTATTCTTCACTTCATTTTGATAACTGCATCAATCTGTTTAGCAACACAAGCAAGTATCTCGAAAAACCATTAGTCTTTTTCACATTTAAAGATAAACCAATATTTTATCTTATCATACAAAAACAACAACTTGTCAATTTAAAATGGAAGTCTTTTAAAAAGAAAATATTTTTGTTGTTTTTTTTTAAATAAAATAACTAAACAAAACTCAAACATATTTACAATTTCATATTTTGTGAGAATCATGTGCAAGAAGATCATATCAGCAAAATCAAACTGTTTTCACACTATTATATAATTCTTTATTTAATTTTCCGTGAAAAGCAGTTCAAGACGATTACCAGTATGTTTGTCCACTTAAACAAAATGCATGAACATTTCAAGTTCCATTACCGTATGATACGTTAAGGTAATATTATTTCTGATATACTAGCATGTCCCACTTCAGGATATACCCCCGCGATCAAGGTATGCACAAAGATTCATCGTAGTAGGTAAGTATACTGAATTCATCCGTTTTGTTTTACAACGATAGATAATTGGTGATCAGGTCAGTACTTCCGTACAGCAAAGAGACCAAAATATCTAACGAGGGCTAAGACAAATAATATTTTTGGTATGATTTATGCTTTTTAAACTTTTTGAAGGACTCTCTAGGAGAGCTTCTTAATTTATGGGTTTTGGCATTTTTAGCTCTTTTAAGATATCCTGGTTGTGCCTAGGTCAGCATGTATCTGGATGCAGCTGAAGGACAACCTTGATATCCTCAGATGAAATAACAATATAAAGACCCAAAACCTCAGATTTTGGCAATCTATCAACGCAAGATTTAAGGTTATTAAACCATACACCACTGATGTGTTCCCCACTCATACACAGTTCCTTTAGGTTTATATTACATTGGTAAGTTGATTATTTCATGCTTTTTTCCTACTGATAAATCGTATGATGAAGCTGCTATCACACTTAAGCAATGTATTTTAGTTTCAGTGTGACAGTCTAATTTGCTGATGTACTATTGTTTTGGTCAAAAATTACCGAAGCAATTAAGTGATCAAATTAGTTAAGTGAGGTAGTGTGCTAGAAACAAGTGTCGAAAATATGATAATTAAATTACTTGCAAAAACAGTTTCAGGATACGGCTCAGAATATGGAGCTGTATCGACGATCAAACAATGAGCAAAAGGTAAAGGAAATGACACGAGATGTACGAGGAAAGCCCTTGATCAATCTAGATCGCCGGCATAAAACCTCGGGAGCTGACAATCGCAGCTGCCTTGTTCTTCTTATTGCTTTAAACTTCAGGATACAGTGCAGGATATCAACCAGATCACTAAGTGTTACAATGAATTCGTGTGAGAGTACAAATTGCGAGAGAACAAGTGTTAGAGTGTAGTGAGTGTGATTGCAGTGAGATTGTTGTGTCCTATTTGATCTGGTGTTCCTCCTATTTATAGTAACGAAATACAAACAAATATTCCTATAAATATGGGATGCTCCGAATATTCCACCACGAACGTTGTAGACCGAATAATAGGGTTTCAACGTCTTTCTTTGAACGGCTTGGACCGAGTCTTCCGCGGAATAAGTCTTTGTGAACGTTGCTAGCTTCTAATACACGTACCTGCACATAATCCATTAGTAATCCCGAGGATACCGTTCAGGATGTTACCAATATCCTGAACCAGCATCTCGGATGTAAACAGATACTACATAAATAAGATATAGATCAAGATATTTTCCAGGATATGGGCTCAGAATTTCACCCATAACAATTGTCCCCAAAAATGTTACCGTTTGATATCCTAACGGTTACATTTTTTCACAGTGGCCGAGGCAATTAAGAGATAAGACTTCTGATGTGACAGCTTTCAACCACCCGGCCTATATTTACTCATCATACCCTATATCTTCTCATCCTCATCTTCTTTTTTACCCACAATCGACAAGAAAAAGGTAATATTCTCTCTCTCATCTTCATAACCATCTTTCATTTTACTCCGGCAAGAATTCAGGCGACCAAATGCCTAGGCAAACGAGGTCCAGTTCAGGCGACTCGGCTCCCACATTCATCCAACAGAATCTTCTCCAAGAACCGGAGAATGAAACATGCACCTTTGATAGTGCTCACCTGTCGGCTTTGAAATCCTCCGGTATCTTTCCGGATGGAACCATATTCCGGCCCTTTGACAGAGAAATCCGGTCAGATATGGTTTCCACCGAGTGGATTTGTTTCAATGCTTCCCCCTTCACCTTAGGGCTACGATTCCCCTTTCCGGACTTTATTACCGAGTTTTTTAACATCACCAAAATTTCTTTCAGCCAAACCATGCCAATGCTTTGGCGTGTTTTGTCTGTTCTTGACCAAATCAAGAGAAACCACATACCTGACCTTTCCGTCCATGACCTCCCTTTAGCCTACAAGCTCAGATGCCATGGCTCATCTAGGTTTCTGTTTTACTCTAGTTCCGGTCCCCCATTGATACTTCGTGCCACCAAAAACGAGGATGGTTGGCAATCCAAATTTTTCTTCGTAAAAAGGGATTCAATCCCCGGTGGAACGGATTATCCGATGAGATGGTTAAGAAAGGGTAGGACTTAGGGTTTAAGAATGATCTTGTCTCTTATCCTGTCTCATATTCTGAACTAACAAATTTTCATTTTTGTGCAGCTGATTTCAGGAAGATTGCACCTCCTCTTGCAAATTCTCAAGAAAGAATAGACGCCATCAGGCTCCTTCCAGAGGCAGAGAGAAGTTTCAATCCATCTCCACCGACTCCGAGCCCTCTTTCCAGTGCCAACATGTCTGGTAAGGATCCTGCAAGATATCCTGCACACATATGTTTTTTATCTGTTATTCATAGGAGGGATTTAGAATTTACTCCCTGTGTGCAGATTCCAGCAAAGTCCCAGTCTATCTAGACCTGGACGAACTTGACAGCTATCCAACTCCAGCCACAGTCAAGAAGGAGACTCCTGCTACTACTAGCTCCAAGCCACTCCCGGCTCCCAAGGCCATTCCAAGAACCCGTGCTTCCGCAGCGAAAAAGAGAAAGGGTCTCGAGGTCAGTGCTCCAGGCTCAGAAGGGTTCTCCTATGACGAACTCAGCTTCTCCGACTCCTTAGAGCCAATGACATCCTTCCTCAACAAGGTAATATCCTGACGCATATCCTTCATGTATATCCTGCACATATATCCTGCACGTATATCCTAACAGGATATCCTGGTAGGACGTCTTAGTCAGCATACATTCTAAATTCATACCTGTAATTAATGTGCAGGGCCTCCAGCATTTGCTCCACTTGTACAATGACGCTTGTGGTACTGTGGCACTTCATGAAGCCAGGATCAAGCAGCTCGAGAGCACCGTTGCTGACCAAGGTGCTATTGCTGAGGCGAAGAGCCGGCACTATGAAAGCTTGCTAAAGAAGGTCACCCAAGACGCCGAGGTCAAACTTGCTAGCGTTCAAATGGATCATGATCAGGCTTTGATCAACTTTCGAGAGGGAATCATGGCTTCTGCTATCGTCTCCCTGCTGCAAGCACGCATCAAGATGGCCTACGAGGCCAAGGAGACGGGCCTTGTTTGTCCATCTTTGGCCAGTTGAATCCTGGGTGGCTAAGTTAAAGGAGCTCGGAGGCAAAGCTGTGCCACTTCCTGCTGAAGCCGGTGAATCTTCTAAGTCAGCAGAGGTGGTGGTCCAAGCTGGAGAGAAGAAGGATGCTGGAGCTGATGCTGAGATGGTCATTGGTCAGGATGCTGCGCAGGATGCTGGTCAGGATGCTGGAGCGGAGAAGTCTGAGAAAGTTGGAGGAGATGCCGCTGTGTGAGGGCATCTAGGTGGGTGATGACGGATACACGTGCCAAGGCCAGAGCCCACCTTTTTGAGTTTGAATGTTGGTTTGCAGTTCCACAAACAATTTATTTTTCTGCATTTTACTTTCCCGTACCTGAACAATTTACATTTCCTGCATGCTTTTTGAACAATACAACAGTTGAAGGTGGATGGGTCTCGGTTTGAGATGAAGCCTTCAACTGTTGGGTAAATATGGTTATGAACTATTAGTGCTCTTAGTGGATGGGCCTTGTTTTGAGGTGAAACTAAGAGCACTTCTTTTGGTATGTTAATAATATAACTACTCTTGTGACTTTATTATTATTGTCACACAAATTTTACTTGTGAAAATTGTTTGGTTTGAACATTCTTAGGAACACATATCATAAATATATCCTGGGAGATATCCTGAAAGATATCTTAAAAGGGATATTGAAATATAACCTATAAATTGTCCAAACAAAAAGGAGAGATCATACCAGAGATTCTTAGAGAATCAGTTCCAATCCTTTATCATAAATTTGTCCCCGGTGCATACTTATAAACTTAGATCCATCCTTTGAATCAGAATAATGTGTGTCCCCTGTGTTCAACAAAAACACAAATGTATTTACATTTTGACTCGAATGAATTCCGAATGCCCAAGGGCAGAACCCCTGATATCCTGAAACGAATCCTTAGCATACTGGGGATAAACCCTGATATCTGGGGATAAACCTTAAATTTCATGCGCTACAGGCGAGAGTGTATAAACTCCAATTCTTAGAAAGGTGAAAACCTTTAAACCTTTGAGAGTATGAAAATACTCTTTCGTGAGAGAGGGTGATCAATCCTCATATACCTTTAGGATCCAGGATATAGCCAATAGTAACGAAATTGTCAGCCACTTTTACATGAACTGGTCCCGCTACCTTGAACTATACCTAGATAACTTGCGCTCCAGGCGAGGTGTTTAAACCCAATTCGAGAGAAAGGTGAATACCTTTAAACCTTTGAAGGGACCAGGATCCCTTAAACGTGAGAGAGGGGGCCAATCCTCTAATCTTTCGACTTATCCTGAGCATATATCCTGGAGCTATATCCTGAAAGATATTCTTCCCAGTATTGAGTTTCAAAGGGTAAATTAAACCAAAACATATTTAAAAAAGATAGAATTCATACCATTCTGAGTTAGAATATTGAATTCTAAACTCACTTGAAGTAAAGCTTGAGATGTATAGCATTCCAAGATCTCGGTAGCATATCCCCTTCCATATTCCTGAGTCGATATGCTCCTTTCCCTACTTCTGACTCGACTTCATAAGGTCCTTCCCATTTCGGAGCTAGCTTGCCATCGGCAGGATTAGTGGTATTTTGAACAGCCTTTCTTAGCACCCAATCACCAACTCGAAATCTTCTAGTCCTTATGTTTTTATTATATGCTCTGGATATTCTTTGTTGATATGCTGCTATCCTTAGCCTTGCTGCATCTCTTTTTTCGTCTATAGTATCCAAATCCTGACATAAGAGTTCAGGATTCTGTTCAGGATCCTGCAACATAGATCTTGCAGTAGGTATCGTCATTTCTGTTGGAATCATCGCCTCCGCTCCAAATACCAAGGAAAACGGGGTTTGGCCGGTTGCATTCTTTACCGTTGTCCTATCAGCCCACAAAACAAAGGGTAACTCATCTGCCCATCTTCCTTTTTTGGCCCCAAGTCTCTTCTTTAAGTTATTGACTATTATCTTGTTTGAAGATTCAGCTTGTCCATTCGCTTGAGGATGTACTGGGGTAGATGTGATCATTTTGATTCCCCAACTTTTGCAAAAGTCAGTAGTTCTTTTGCTTATAAACTGGGACCCATTATCACAAATGATCTCAGCTGGTACTCCAAACCTAGTCAGGATATTCCTTTTTATAAAGGATACTACTTCTTGGTCTCTTACTTGGACAAATGCTTCAGCCTCAACCCACTTGGAGAAATAGTCTGTCATAGCTAACATAAAAACTTTTCCTCCCGGAGCTTTTGGTAACTTCCCTACTATATCCATCCCCCACTTCATGAATGGCCAAGGGGAAACTACAGGATATAATGGTTCAGCTGGTTGATGTAGTATGTTACTATGTCTTTGACATGCATCACATCTTCGAGCATATTCCACAGCATCTTTCCTCATCGTTGGCCAATAATATCCTGTCCTTAATACTTTCGAAAACAATGATCTGCCCCCGGTGTGATTACCACAATCCCCTTCATGTATATCCTGGAGTACTTCTTTGGCTTCAGGATCTTCCAGGCACCTCAAATACGGTCCTGCAAGAGATTTCTTGTATAAAACATTATTTATAATAGTGAACCGTGATACCTTCATCCTAAATGCCTTAGGATTTTCATTTTCGGGGACATGTCCTTCTTTGAGATATCTCATAATTGGAGCCGTCCAAGATTTAGGATCCTGTTTAGGATATCCCACTTCAGGATCCTGAATACCTGCTACTGCTTTATCCTGAGGATACGTTGCAGGATATAAGACATGTAATACTGGTATTTGGGTCCCTTCAGGTATCCTGATTGATGATCCCAAATTTGCCAAGGCATCTGCTTCGGCATTATCCTCCCTTGGTACCTGTTCAAGTGTAAAAATATCGAAATATCCTGCTAATTTTTTGAGAATATCAAGATATTCTATTAACTTCTCACCCTTAACTGCATAGGAGCCATTAAAATGGTTAGTAATTAACAAAGAATCAACATATACTTGTAAGTTTTTGATATTCATGCTTTTAGCCAATTCTAATCCTGCAATTAAAGCCTCATATTCTGCTTCATTATTGGTAGCAGGAAATTCACACCTAATAGCCTGGGGTAATATGTCCCCCTGTGGCGATTTTAGTAGTATTCCTAATCCTACTCCTCTTATATTAGATGCACCATCAGTATATAATGTCCAGGATCCTGAGGATTCTCCTAGCTGTTGAACTTCTAGGTCTACCTCATCCTGAATGTCACTACTAAAATCAGCCACAAAGTCAGCTAAAGCCTGAGACTTTATGGCATTCCTAGGTTCATATACTAAATCATAGGCACTTAACTTTACTGACCACTTAGCCATTCTACCCGACATTTCCGGTTTCCTAAGTACACTTTTGACAGGATAATTTGTTTTAACGTGTATCCTATGTGTCTCAAAGTAGTGTCTAAGTTTGGTTGATGCCATAACTAATGCTAGTATTAATTTTTCTAAATGAGAATACCTAGTTTCAGCATCCAACAAACTTTTACTAACATAATAAACAGGATATTGCTGACCTTCATGGTCTTTTATAAGAACGGCACTTACAGCATTCCCTGATACAGCAAGGTACAGGGATAGTGGTTCACCATTTTCAGGTTTCATCAGTAGAGGTGCGGTTGAGAGATATCGTTTCAAATCCTGTAGGGCTGCTTCATGCTTCTCACCCCACTCGAATTTTTTGTTCTTCTTCAGGATATCATAAAAATCCTTGCATTTTTCTGAAGACCTTGAGATAAATCTATTCAATGCTGCCACTCGCCCTATTAATCGTTGAACATCCTTCATATTTGAGGGTGATTTAATATCCAAGATGGCTTTAATCTGTTCCGGGCTTGCTTCTATTCCTTTTTTGGTCACCATATATCCTAGGAATTTTCCTGCTCCTACTCCAAAATGGCACTTAGCGGGATTCAGCTTCATATTATACTGATCCAGGATATCAAACGCTCCTTTAATATCCTGGAGGTGATCCTGAGCTTTCTTTGACTTTACCACCATATCGTCAATGTACACCTCCATGGTGTCCCCCAGTTTGTCTTTGAACATCATGTTTACCAATCTTTGGTATGTTGCACCTGCATTTTTCAAACCAAAAGGCATAGCTGTATAACAATAAATACCTGTTGGTGTCATGAAGGCAGTATCCTCCTGGTCAGAAGGCTCCATTTGGATCTGTTGAAATCCTGAGGATGCATCCATGAAAGTCAGCATTTCATGCCCAGCAGTGGCATCTACCATTGCATCAATGTGGGGGAGAGGAAATGGGTCTTTAGGACAAGCTTTGTTCAAGTCTGTGTAATCTACACAGACTTTCCATTTCCCGTTTTTCTTCTGTACCACAACCACGTTTGCTAGCCACCTTGGGAACTTGACTTCTCTAATCATTTTGGACTTCAACAATCTTTCAACTTCCTCTTGAATAATTGCATTGCGTTCAGGAGCAAACTTCCTTCTTTTTTGTTGCACGGGCTTGAATGATTTATCAATTCCAAGCTTGTGAGTGATAATATCTTTGGATATGCCTGTCATATCCTCATGCTTCCATGCAAACGTCGACATCCTGCATTTTAAAAAGTTAATTAACTGCTCTTCAATATCCTGAGGGATATTGGTTCCCACGAGCACCGAAATATCGGGATTATCCTGGTCGAGGATAATTTTCTTCACATCCTGCTCCGGATCCTCCACGATATCCTGGGCCCGCGTCTTTAATTGCTATGCTGCACTAGGTTTGGTTGTGGATTTCATTGAGGATGAGTAGCATTCTTTCGCCTCCTGCTGATCGCTATCAACTTTAACAACCCCCCAAGGGGTAGGTATCTTGATGCATTGGTGATATGTGGATGGCACGGCCTTCATATCGTGAATCCACGGTCTTCCCAGTATAATGTTATAGCAGGATAGAGAGTCCATCACACAGAAACGCTGTATCGAGTTAACTCCTTCAACGTACACCGGCAACTTTATCTCTCCCACTGTGTTTCTGGCCTCTCCACTGAACCCAACAAGCACGGTAGACTTTGAAGTGATATCCATTGGGGATACATTCATTCTTTTAAGTGTCTCTAGTTGGATTATGTTGACGGAGCTGCCATTATCAACCAATATCCTGCGTACAAAATGGTTAGCCACATATAACGTTATTACCAGAGCATCATGGTGAGGATCCTAGACAGTATCCCTGTCATCAGCATCAAATGTGATCACTTTGTCAGTTGTGAGTGTAGTCATACTGACAGGTTTGTCTCCCCTTTCGGCCTTAGCTTCCTTTGCATGTCTCTTTGCTGCCGAATACGAGGTCCCACAAATGTCGGATCCTCCCGAAATGAAGTTGATTATCTTGGCATCCGCGGGAGGTGATGCTGCTCGCTCAGGATCCTTCTCAGTATCCTGACCCTTATTCTTCTTTCTCCCTAAGAGATCTTTCAAATATCCCTTGCTTAGAAGATAGCTTATTTCTTTCCTCAAAGCGATGCAATCCTCAGTCATATGTCCGAAATCTTCGTGGAAAGCACACCATTTTGATTTGTCTTTCCAATCCGCTTTTTGTTGATTCTTTCGAGGCCATCTTTCCTTGTCCCCTAGACCCTGCATGGCATACATCAATTCAGGAATGTTAACAGAAAAGCAATATTCCGATAATTCAGGATACTCTTCAGGATCCTCATCTTCGACATCATTTACTCTCTTGTTCTCATTTCTGCCATATGGCTTAGGCCGATACGACTTGAATGAGGATTCTGACTTCCTGTTAGTTGACTCATAAGTGTTGGATGAGTTCATCCTTTCTTGCATCTTTCTGTCATCTTCCAACCGAATGTATCTTAGGGCCCTGTTCCGAGCTTCATCCAGGTTCCTGCATGGGTTCATTACAAGGTCTTGGTAAAATTGAGAATCCTTTTGCAACCCCATCTTGAAAGCTTGCACAGCTGTCGCAATATCAAGATGAGGAATGTCTAGTGATTCCCGGCTAAACTTGTTCACATAATCCCTAAGGGATTCCTGAGGCCCTTGTGTTATCCTGTAGAGATCACTTGTTAATTTTTCGAAGCTTCTACTACAAGAAAACTGACTATTAAATAAATTTACTAAGTGAGCAAAAGATGTAATTGAATGTGGAGGCACATTCAAGAGCCATTTCAAAGCTGATCCGGTCAAGGTTGAACCAAAACCCTTGCACAAGCATGCTTCCTTGAGATCCGGAGGGATAGGGTTAATCTCCATCCTTTCCCTATACTGAGCAATATGCTCTTCAGGATCCGTTGTTCCGTCATAAAGCTTCATGTTGGGGGTTTGGAACCTCTTTGGGATCTCAGCATCACAGATAGGATATGCAAAACGAGATATCTTGTGGCTGTCTTGAGACACTTCCGGGATTGGCTGGACCACCCCGGGTACACTTGATATCATGTCCTTCAACTTCTGAAGTTCCCTGGTAAGTGCCAATGTCACACCTGTATCCTGCAAAGATCCACTACTGTTAGTAGCATGAGTATTATTATTATTCGACACGTTACCCGTTGGAGGATTTTGCCCATATCCTGAAGCATATCCTGAGCTCCTTATGGTCGACATCCTGACCGAGGAGGGTATTTCAGGAGTATGATTTTGAGGAAGGCTGGGCACAATATTCCCCCTGTTATCCTCAGTATACACAGCCGAGCTGAAGTTCAACATTCTGGGATGTAATGGAGTGACAATATCCTCAGCAGATCTGCTCGAGCCAGACTTCAGGAGTTGTATTTCCCTTAAAAGCATTTGGTTTGTTTCCTGTTGTTGCCTCATTTGTTCCTGCACACTTCCAAATAAGGTTAAAATTTCATCGTTAGAAGCTAAAACGGGAGTAGATCCCTGGACACTCCGAGTAGGGATAACATCTTGAGATTGCGTAGAAGCTGGCATCCTTGGAGGAGGTGGTGGAAGCACCGAACCGGTAGTGGCAGAAGTCATAGCAGACATAGTAGAGGAACTCATGTTTGATCTTGAGGCCATTATGGACAATGTAGCAAAAAGTTTTGAAAATAAAAAACCGATTAGCGATTTAACAAAAAAATTTAGTAAAGAGAGCACCACTTGCCCCACGGTGGGCGCCAAATTGTTTTGGTCAAAAATTACCGAAGCAATTAAGTGATCAAATTAGTTAAGTGAGGTAGTGTGCTAGAAACAAGTGTCGAAAATATGATAATTAAATTACTTGCAAAAATAGTTTCAGGATACGGCTCAGAATATTGAGCTGTATCGACGATCAAACAATGAGCAAATAATGAGCAAAAGGTAAAGGAAATGACACGAGATGTACGAGGAAAACCCTTGATCAATCTAGATCGCCGGCATAAAACCTCGGGAGCTGACAATCGCAGCTGCCTTGTTCTTCTTATTGCTTTAAACTTCAGGATACAGTGCAGGATATCAACCAGATCACTAAGTGTTACAATGAATTCGTGTGAGAGTACAAATTGCGAGAGAACAAGTGTTAGAGTGTAGTGAGTGTGATTGCAGTGAGATTGTTGTGTCCTATTTGATCTGGTGTTCCTCCTATTTATAGTAACGAAATACAAACAAATATTCCTATAAATATAGGATGCTCCGAATATTCCACCACGAACGTTGTAGACCGAATAATAGGGTTTCAACGTCTTTCTTTGAACGGCCTGGACCGAGTCTTCCGCGGAATAAGTCTTTGTGAACGTTGCTAGCTTCTAATACACGTACCTGCACATAATCCATTAGTAATCCCGAGGATACCGTTCAGGATGTTACCAATATCCTGAACCAGCATCCCGGATGTAAACAGATACTACATAAATAAGATATAGATCAAGATATTTTCCAGGATATGGGCTCAGAATTTCACCCATAACAACTATCATTTCTTCTTTTTCACACCATGAAATCTCTTTTTTGATTTTTCTATTTTTTTATGTTTTTCATTTTTCAATGTTTTTGTATTTTTATGATTTTTAATTTATAACTTACTCCCCCTAAACACACTCACTAACTAAACTCTTTTTGCTTAGGGAAATTTCTCCCCCTAAATTTTGTTTTTATGGAGTAAGTTTTGAAAACACAAATTTACAAACACAAATAGACTCCCACTTTAATCTGACAATAAGTTTTTCACCAATAAATCATCAATCACTAAAGTAAATAGTTTGTTACCAATTTTAACCTACTATTCACCTCAGACGCTTTACAGGAACAACCACTATTGAACACATCAACAGTCCTTCTTGGTCATCCTGCACAATCTCAACAACTCAGTTAGACTTAACAACCTAAACCTGACCGGTTTTGGGTTAACCATGTAAATCCATATAAGATGCTTCTAACCAATATCCATCACACCTTTCTGGTGTCTTGGATGTTGTACTCGTTGTTGAACAAGATTTATAATTTCCACTAGGCCTTTGATCGCGAGAGATCCAATAAAATCTTGAATTTTCAGACCTTTGAAAATTATTATATTGATACCTTCTTCTCCCATTATTATACCATGAATTTTGGAAAAATTTTGGATGTTGTTGAACATTCGAGTTACTAAAACCCCTATGTTCGTTTCTTCTTTGAAAATTTCGATTACCGTTAGTATGGTATCGATTTTGATATCCAAAATTTCTATTTTGACTTTGAAACCGATTTTATTTACCATTAAAATGACTAAAATGTGTAAAATTGCTTCTTGGTCTATCAAATCGTCCTGTTGTTGAAGTTTTTAGATTGAAATATTGGTTGATTACTTTGACAATGTGGTTGCACATTATTATTTAAACCAACCTTATTCCCATCCTTAACTTCATCAACTTTTTGCTTATTTTTCTTTAAAGGACAACAACTCGCCACATGTCCTTTGTTGTGACACTTAAAACAAGATTTTTTCTTATAAATTCTCTTTTTGTTAAATCTCTTTTTAAATGTTTTCTTCTTTTCCTTTTTAGTATCTGTTAGGGGAGGATTTTCCAATCCTAAGGATCAAGGATCCTCAAGCACTGCCAGGATCACGGATCCTCAATTCTGTTTGAATTAAGGATCCTCAGAAGACATCGCAGGATCAGGATTCAGGATCCTTGTTGTTATCCTTGTACTAACGTTTGCCTTCATTACGTTTAAGTTTGTTTTGCAGGAGTATACACCTCGGACTTGGTCTTGCCGATATTCTTGGGGAATATGCCCTCAATAATCCGCACGTGCATGGCTTTGTGAACGTTATGGAAATCGTGGGAAGCTTGCACATTTAGCGGATAGTTAGTTGTTTTAGTTATTTCTAATTTTAAAAGGGGATAACAAGCTTGAATTAGAACACTTGGCGATTTTAGCAAACACGCACACTCGAAACAGCTCTCCATAGCTCTCAACAGTTCATTTGGCGATTTCATACACATTACACTATAGTGATCCTTGTAACAAGCTTGTTATCATCCCGAGTTGTAACAATCATTTGTTTAATTGTAGTTGGTGATCGGTAGTTTCCATCACCCGAGGTTTTTTATGCCAGAGATCAACTCTTGATCAAGGGCTTTTTCTCGTATAAATCCTTGTGTCATTTGTTCATTTCATTTACAAGAGATTCATACATTCGTCCAAGCATCATTCCTCACAACAAAGATTTGGTTGCATTATCCTAGCCTAATTTTTGACCAAAACAGTTTGGCGCCCACCGTGGGGCAATTGGTGCTTCATTTCTGAAAAATTTTGCTCATTGTGTTCATTTTGGTTCATCATCTTCAACCACATGGCTTCTTCAGCGAAGAACACTTCAAGTTCAATGCCGACAGTCACTTCTTCATAGGGCGTTCCACCTTTGCCTCCAACACCTTTTGGATCCCAGAAGAATGCTGAAAATGCTGCAAAGAGATCAAGCCCCATTTTCCCAAAACTACCAACTTCTGTTGTTTCTTCTAACCCTACTACTAGTGATCTTTTTACTTTGATTTTGCAGATGAGGGATCACATACAAGAGCAGGACAATACTAGCGAAAGGATCCTCCGGGAGATTGGTGACATCAAGAAACAGAAGAGATCAGGGGAGGATCACTCTCCTCTAATACCAAGGTCACTGGATTTTGACACTCCAGCTATAATTGCCCAGCAATCTGCAGCTCCAGATATCCAGTACCAAAGTGAACAATTGGTAAGGCGTTATGGAACAACAACCATGAGTCAGGCGTTAGGGTCTCACTTCCAGCCTTCAGGATCCTATTTTCAGCCTTCGGGGTCCTCTTTCCAGCATCAGGGATCCTTCGTCAGCTCAGGAGGATATATGGGGACGCACACAGTTCAAGGATCCTCTCAGGTTCAAGGATCCTCTCAGGTACAAGGATCCTCTCAGGATCAAGGATCCTCTCAAGTTCAAGGATCCTCCTTCCAGGTTCAAGGATCCTCAAGCACAAATGTTCATCAAGGAGACTTCATTCCAATGCAGACCATTGCTTCTTCTGGTCCTTCAGTCATACCAGAATCTCGTCAATATGGATTCACATATGGAATTCCAAACTTGAATCCTCTGGGAGGTAACACTTTTAATAATTCTTATAACACTAACCATGGCTCTATGCATGATACAGGTATCAATCAAGCTATGGCTAGGGAATTGCAGAAACTGAAGGATATGATATCCAGCGTTCCAGGGGTGGTTAAGCCCATTCCTGAAATCGCAGATGGCAGCCATAGGATATCTCGTTTTTCACCACCTATTTGTGATGCTGAGATACCCAAAATGTTCCAGATACCAACTATGAAGCTGTATGATGGTTCGACGGATCCAGAGGAGCATGTAGCTCAATACAGAGAAAGGATGGAGATCAATCCAATCCCTGAGAGGTTAAAGGAAGCATGTCTATGCAAGGGTTTTGGATCCACACTCACAGGATCAGCTCTTAAATGGCTGCTAAGTCTTCCCCCTTACTCTATTACTTCATTTGCTAATCTAGTTAACCTGTTTAATAGCCAATTCTCGTGTAGTAGAAAATTTGAACGATTAACTAGTGATATATATAGGGTAACACAAGGTCAAAATGAATCACTTAGAGATTACATCACTAAGTTTAGTAAAGAATCCTTAGATATTCCCAATCTGGATATAGCTACGGCTGTGGAAGCCTTTAAAATGGGTTTGCTTAGGGATTCACTATTCTATGATGATCTTGTCATGACCCCATGCAGGAATCTTGATGAAGTGAGAACCAGGGCCCTTAGATTCATCCGATTAGAGGATTATAAAAGGATCCAGGAAAGACTGGCAGGATCCTCGAAGCAGGAAAAGCAAGGATCCTACTTCAGAAACAACAAGTCCAAGCCTTACAACAAGTCTGATAACCAGAACGTGCATGCAATAGAATAGGAAGAGGATGATGAGGATTATCCTCCCATTTCTGAATACTGTTTTTCTGTTGATAACAATGAACTGATCCTTGCAATGCAGAATCTAGGTGAAAAGGCTAGGTGGCTAAGAAAAAGTGATAAACCAGCCATAACAAAAGACAAATCCAAGTGGTGTGCATATCACGAGGATTTCGGGCATCTCACTGAAGAGTGTATTGCACTAAGAAAAGATATTGGTTATTTGTTAAGCAAGGGGCACTTGAAGGAACTTTTGGGAAGAAAAAAGTCTAGGATCCAGGATCCTGAGAAGGTCCCAGAAAGAGCTCCTGCTCCTCCAGCAGATGCACAAGTAATAAACTTCATATCCGGTGGATCAGACATTTGTGGTACTTCCTTTTCAGCAGCCAAAAGACATGCCAAGGAGACCAATATGGATAATGGAGATAGACCCATCCGGACCTCTACTGTCACACAGGAGAAAGTTATAACTTTTGATAAGGATGATCGTGTTGATGTTCAGGATCCTCATCATGATGGTCTTGTTATTACTTTGTTTATTTCAAACCATTTTGTTCGCAGGATCCTAATCGATGGAGGAAGCTCGGTGAACATCATTCAGCTTGATGTCCTCAAGAAAATGAACATCCCTGAATCAGACATTGTCCCAAGATCCTCAGTTCTTGTGGGATTCAGCGGAGAAACCAAGAATACATTGGGGGACATTAAACTTCCCATCTACATTGAAGGACTTCATTCTTATAAAAAAATTTGTGTTATAGATTGCTTATCTTGTTGCAATGTTATCCTTGGCAGGCCATGGATACATGACATGAAGGCAGTTGCATCTACATATCATCAATGTGTGAAGCTTCCTAGTCCATGGGGGTGATAAAGATTGAGAGTGACCAACAAGAAGCAAAAAATTGCTACACCTCGTCAATGAAGCCAGCCTCAAGACCAAGGGTGCAATAGCAACTAAAGTATCCTCCAAGAGACGTCTTGGAGGCAAGAGAACAGGATGTGAAAGAAATCCTTATGGATCCTCATGATCTTGAATCAAAAGTCTTCATAGGATCAGGGATCCTCAGCAACGTCGAACAGGATTTAGTATCCTTCCTTAAAAGAAGAAAAACTACCTTTGCCTGGAAGCATGAAGACATGACAGGTATCTCTAAAGATGTAATTACCCATAAACTTGGTATTGACATGTCATTCAAACCTATACATCAAAAGAGAAGGAAATTTGCACCTGAAAGGAATGCCATTATCCAGGAGGAGGTAGACAAATTACTCCGAGCAGGTATGATTAGAGAGGTTAAGTATCCAAGATGGTTAGCCAATGTGGTTGTTGTTCAAAAGAAAAACGGAAAGTGGAGGGTATGTGTCGATTTTACTGATTTAAACAAGGCATGTCCCAAGGATCCTTTCCCATTACCCCACATTGGCTCCATTGTGGATGCTACCGCAGGTCATGAGTTGTTGACTTTTATGGATGCTTCATCTGGATTTCAACAAATTCAGATGGAACCATCTGATCAAGAGGATACAACCTTTATGAACCCAACTGGTATCTGTTGTTATATTGCTATGCCATTTAATGCAGGTGCTACTTATCTAAGGCTAGTCAATATGATGTTTAAGGAACAAATAGGACACACTATGGAAGTCTACATAGACGACATGGTGGTTAAGTCCAAGAGAGCTGAGGATCACCTTAGAGACCTGGAAGAAGCATTCAATATCCTTGACAAATTCAATATGAAGTTGAATCCTTCAAAGTGTCACTTTAGTGTTAAAGCAGGCAAGTTCCTAGGATACATGGTAACAAAAAGAGGCATTGAAGCAAGTCCAGAGCAAATTAAGGCTATTGTGAATATCAAATCTCCTGCCAATGCCAAGGATGTGCAAAGGTTGACAGGGAGGATCGCAGCCATGAATAGGTTTATATCAAAATCATCAGAAAAGTGCAAGGAATTCTATGACATTTTGAGAAAGAACAAGAAATTTGAGTCGACTAAAAAGCATGAAAATGCTCTCAAAGCCCTTAAGGATTACCTATCCTCAGCTCCTGCCTTGATGAAACCAGAAAAATGGGATATATTATCCTTATATCTAGCGGTATCCTCTAAAGCAGTAAGTGCGGTCCTTGTTAAGGATCACGAAGGTACACAACATCCTGTTTATTATGTAAGTAAGAATTTTCTTGATGCTGAATCCAGGTATTCACATCTAGAAAAACTTATTCTTGCTTTGATTATGGCATCTACTAAACTAAGACATTATTTTGAAACTCATGCCATTATTGTTAAGACTAATTTTCCAATTAAGAATGTTATCAGGAAACCTGAAATTTCAGGAAGGATGGCTAAGTGGGCAGTGAAGCTTAGTGCTTATGATATAAGATATGAACCAAGGACTGCCATCAAATCCCAAGCCTTAGCTGGCTTTGTGGCAGATTTTAATAGTGACTTGCAAAGAGAAGCTGAGTTAGAAGTTCAGCAGCTTGAAGAGACTAAGGATCCTTGTATACTTTTCACTGATGGAGCTTCTAATGTCAAAGGAACGGGACTTGGAATACTACTAAAATCACCACAGGGGCACATAATACCCCACTCCATAACTTGTGAGTTTCAAACTACTAATAATGAGACTGAATATGAAGCCTTGATAGCTGGTTTGCAAATTGCCAAGCATATGAGGATCAGGTATCTTGAGGTACATGTAGATTCATTGTTAATTACTAATCACTTTAATGGATCCTATGCTGTTAAATGTGAAAACCTAATCAAATACCTAGAGATAGTCAAGGAATTGGCACTCTGTTTTGTTTCTTTTAGTTTGACACAGGTACCCAGGGAGGAAAATGCAGAAGGTGATGCATTGGCCAACCTAGGATCATCCTTGAAAATTCCAGAGGATATCAAGATCCCTATCATCCATGTTTTGGCTCCTGCTATTGAGGATCACATAACTATGGAAATAGAATAGGATTCTGCAATGGTTCCTAGTGATGGTGCACAGTCTCGTTCGGGATCATGGATCCTTCCAATCATGAGATATATACAACATGGAGAGATTCCTACAGGAGAAAACCCCAGGGTTTTCAAAATCAAGGTATCTCAATTTATAATATTGAATAACATGTTATATAAACGATCTCTTGCAGGTCCATATCTAAGATGCATTGAGGATCCTGAAATCCAAGAAGTCCTAAAGGATTTTCATGAAGGAGATTATGGAAACCACATTGGGGGCAGGGCATTGTTCTCAAGGATCCTTAGGACAGGATACTATTGGTCGACAATGAAGAAGGATGCTGTGGATTATGCCAAGAAGTGTGATCCTTGTCAGAGACATAGTAATATCATTCATTAACCAGCAGAGCTCTTGCATCCTATATCCTCTTCTTGGCCATTCATGAGATGGGGAATGGATATAGTTGGTAAACTTCCCAAAGCACCAGGAGGAAAGGTGTTCATGCTTGCCATGACTGATTACTTCTCTAAGTGGATAGAGGCTGAAGCCTTTGCTCAAGTCAAAGAAAAGGAAGTGATATCCTTTATTAAAAGAAACATTATTACTAGATTTGGTATCCCTTCTGAAATTGTTTGTGATAATCGATCCCAATTTATTGGGAGTAGAACTACTAACTTTTGTGACAGCTGGGGGATTAAGATGATAACATCAACACCAGTCCACCCACAAGCTAATGGTCAAGCAGAATCATCCAAAAAGATCATCATCAACAACTTGAAGAAGAAGCTTGGATCCAAGAAAGGAAAATGGGCAGAAGAACTACCTTATGTGCTATAGGCTGATAGGACAACCCCCAAGAATGCTACTGGCCAAACTACATTTTCTTTGGTATTTGGAGCAGAATCAGTGATCCCTACAGAGATGGTGATTCCTACTACAAGAACAAGCATCCGTGATCCTGAAGGAAATGCTGAAAACTTGGTTCAAGACTTGGATACTATAGAAGAACTCAGGGATTTGGCAAGAATAAGGATGGCTAGTTATCAACAAAGGATGGCTGGAGCCTACAATAAAAATGTTAGGATCAGGAAATTCCAAGTTGGTGATATGGTATTGAGGAAAGCATTTCAGAATACCACAAATCCTGCTGATGGAAAGTTGGCACCAAAGTGGGAAGGCCCCTACCTGATTGAAGCTGAGGCAGGAAAAGGGGCATATCGATTACTAACGATGGAAGATGATTTGCTACCAAGAACTTGGAATGCTGTCCACCTGAAGAAATATTTCATGTAGTAAGGATCCAGGATCCTCAACCATTTTCATGATCGATATCCTCGAAGGATCCTTACAGGACAGAGGATCCTCATTTTGGTAATGATCTAATCTCAAACTGTTTCATTATTTAATTATCCTATATACAAAGAGAAGGATCCTGGATCCTTTATCCTCCTTTCACTTGATTCTGAGTTTTGTAGAAGGTTCATGTATCCTTAACGAAGGATTGAGTATCCACAGAAGTCTCCATTTATTTGGGCTTGACCCCAGTTATTTGGGCTTGACCCCAGTTATTTGGGCTTGACCCCAGTTATTTGGGCTTGTCCCCAATATCGCCAGTAGCGCACGATGATCCTGGTACAGTTCATGGCAATGGGACCAGTACTCGCTTTAGGGGCTGACAATTTCATTGTACTGGCTGTATCCGGGATCCTACATATAATGGTAGATGTACCATACATCCGTTCCTAAGGTTTCTAACGTTTTCACATTAGCTAAGGTTTTGACATTATCATGTCACAAAGTTTGGATAGTCGCCAGTGAGGGCCATACTCCAGTTTACACAAGATCCTTTGGGCTTGTCCCCAGTTTTTTTTGGGCTTGTCCCCAGTATATTGGGCTTGTCCCCAGAATTGTTGGGCTTGTCCCCAGTTGCTAACTCTTATCTTATATTGGCTTAGTCCCAAGTTATGTTTCATTTCAGGTTTTTGAAGTTAAACAGCTAAGGATCCTTGATCCTTACCTTTTACTAAGGTTTGTCTTTTGGTTATCCTGATTGTAAATGTTAAAGGTTTAGGATCCTAACTTGGATTCTCAGGTATGATCCTTGATCATTTTAATTTTATTATTTATGTATCTAAGTGACCCTTATTCTTTGACAACAGGACTTATGATCCTTAAGTTAC
Source organism: Helianthus tuberosus (assembly GCA_030545235.1). Taxonomy (NCBI): domain Eukaryota; kingdom Viridiplantae; phylum Streptophyta; class Magnoliopsida; order Asterales; family Asteraceae; genus Helianthus; species Helianthus tuberosus. The sequence goes on from CM060359.1 coordinate 74,336,378, forward strand.
ACTACTTTTTTGAATTGATCGATTATAGGATATTTGATCCTTGATCATATCCTAAATTTTTTGACATAATCTGTTAAACTTTTATTCTTAACTTAATGAATTCAAACAAAGTTTATAATAGCAACTGAAAAGTAAAGTGTTCACAAATGTAACAACACATGATAAGCCAAAAGATTAAAGTTTTATTTATTTATCAATAGTTAAACCCTTAAAAGGTTGTCAAAATTGCCAACCTAAATTTCTACCAGCAAAACGTGGCCCGTCCACTTGGGTTGGCAAATGGTGTCCATATTTAATAAAGGACTAAGTGCAGGTAACAAAAGGCGGAAGGATAACAAGTGGTTTCATCCCCCAAACAGATGATCCATCCACCACCCATTATCCTACCTATTGTCTAAGGATCCATGATCCTCAAGCCTAAAAACTATTGTCTAAGTTATTACAGACCAACTATTGTTCGAGAAAAACATCAACAACCAAAAACCACTACCAAATCATAAAAAATGGGCTCCGGCCACGTCTAGATAAATCCATCATCGCCCATTTCTGCAGCTCAAACTTTCACTGCATCACCATCGCCTCCTGCTCCAGCATCACCTGCCTGATCCTTAGCTCCGCTGCCACCTGCCTCAATTGCCAAGACCTCTGTAGCCTCTTCCTCATCATCCAGCTCAGCCAGCTTAGCCTTCCAGCCCTCCTGGTCCCACTTGGTCCTGTCAAAGTTAGGATCCTCAGCCTCCTGGGCCATCTGGAGTTTGATCTTATACATATTGATGGCAGCAGAGACTTTAGCATCCTCCATCACCTCAGCTTTCACATGATCAGCATTAATCTGGGCCATGACTAGCTGCTTCTTTGCTAGATTGAGATCTTTCTCGAGGGAGGAGATGGTTTGATCCTTGGCCAGGAAGATCATCTGAAACTCCAAATGCTTCTGCTCATCCTCTTCAACGTATGCATCGAAGAGCATCTCGATCTCGGTGAATTTCTGCAAAAAGAAAAGGTAGGGTTCAGGATCCATTATCCTCAAGTGGGCAGGATAATCAGTCAGGATCAGTGATCCTTACATCAGCAAAGTATTCTTGAAACTGGTGGCGGATGAGGGGCAGGCCTTCAAGATTGTCAGCTTCAATGGCCTTCCTCTTCTTTCCTCCCTTGGAGGTGACAGGCTTGAGGATTAGAGTGCTTAGGCTAGCAGCAGACTTCTTTTTTCCGGACCGGGGAGCCACAGTGCTAAGATCATTAACACTGAAGCGGGAGGCTGACTTCGAAGATTTTCCAGCGCCTACCAATCCAAAACGACAGATAAGTATTCTTGTTCTATTTTCATTTAAACATTTAATTATATACAAACTTGGATACTTACTTGACATTATGACTGAGCCGGAGGATACTTCTTAAGAATCCTTGGTGTTTGCTTGGAATGATCTTACTGCAGGATCAAGACTCCAGAAAGCAGCAATCCTCTCTTTTGTTGCAGGTGATGGAATGATATGAGAAACAGAGATAGCTGCACAAAAGATACAAAAAGGGGTCAGTTATCCTCAACAGAAACAGGGTTATCCTATGATCCTTCTTTAAGGATCCTCTATCCTACCATGGGTGACCCACTCTCTTGGGAGATCCTTCCCATATGGGATAGAATCCCTCCTAACGAAGAAAAAACGCTTCTTCCAGTTGGTGTCATTCTTGGTGGTCTTGAGGATTGGGTGTGCATCACCGGGTTTATGTTTGAATAAGAAGCGGTGTGAACCATGGCTAACAAGGTTATACAATTCAGCCAGTTCTGACATCCCTAACTCTATACCTTCCTGCTCAATGATTCTCTCTAGGGTATATAAAACCCTCCACATCATTGGCATTGCCTTAACATAGCACATGCCGGTGAGAGAGAAGAAGGATTCAGTGAAGGCAGGGAAAGGATATGAGTATCCTATCAGGAATGGAGTGGCCGGAAAAGCAACTCAGGTTTCAGAAACAAAATCACTTTTGGTGGTAGGGTCAAAGGGCTTGAAGACGGTGTTCGCCGGAAAACAATGGTGAATTCGGTCGATCTCCGGATCAGTGAAACTGCAGAGTTCCTTCGGAGTGTTTTTGATAATCCCTTGGCTTTTCAAAGGACTATCTTTCTGGTGATCCTTGGCAGGGGATGATCGTAACTTCATTCTGGTCTAAAGAATTTGAAGAAGAACAGAGTAAGAAGATGAAGAGAAAAGGAGAAGAAAGATACCTGATTGATCTTTGAATGAGGATTTAAAGGAAGTAACGCACGAATTTAAATGCCTATCGATCCTTATCTCTAACCTATTTATAATGATGATTCTGCAGGATTGTCACTTCAATGACGTAAGACCAGCAACGGCTAGTTCGATCCAAACAGCTATATATCCATTAGTCAGTTGGAGATAAGATCAAAAAATACAACTCGTTAAATTACGTTTTACTCCTTATATTTTTGGGGCAATTGTTAGGGGAGGATTTTCCAATCCTAAGGATCAAGGATCCTCAAGCACTACCAGGATTACGGATCCTCAATTCTATTTGAATTAAGGATCCTCAGAAGACATCGTAGGATCAAGATTCAGGATCCTTGTTGTTATCCTTGTACTAACGTTTGCCTTCATTACGTTTAAGTTTGTTTTGCAGGAGTATACACCTCAGACTTGGTCTTGCCGATATTCTTGGGGAATATGCCCTCAATATTCCGCACGTGCATGGCTTTGTGAATGTTATGGAGATCGTGGGAAGATTGCACATTTAGCGGATAGTTTGTTGTTTTAGTTATTTCTAATTTTAAAAGGGGATAACAAGCTTGAATTAGAACACTTGGTGATTTTAGCAAACACACACACTCGAAATAGCTCTCAATAGCTCTCAACAGTTCATTTGGCGATTTCATACACATTACACTATAGTGATCCTTGTAACAAGCTTGTTATCATCCCGAGTTGTAACAATCATTTGTTTAATTGTAGTTGGTGATCGGTAGTTTCCATCACCCGAGGTTTTTTATGCCGGAGATCAACTCTTGATCAAGGGCTTTTTCCTCGTATAAATCCTTGTGTTATTTGTTCATTTCATTTGCAAGATATTCATACATTTGTCCAAGCATCATTCCTCACAACAAAGATTTGGTTGCATTATCCTAGCCTGATTTTTGACCAAAACAGTATCCTCATCCGATTTATGAGGTGTACTGTTAGATCCTACAGATTCTTTCAAAAAGACTGGACTATTTAGCAAGTCCACAGCTATCGGATCCACTACATGTGGAGTGGTTACAAAATCAGTTAACTCATCCTTAGTTGGTAAAAATGAGTAGTCTAGATGTTTAGAAGATGAAGCTTTACTAAACCCCACCCCTGTTTTATAATTACTCTTTTTCAGCCCTTTTTGAATTTGAGTCCTAACTGTTTTGGTTAAAAATCACACAAGGATAATGCAACCAAATGCGATTTTGTGAGGTGTGATGCTTGAATTAATGAACAAATGTATGAATGAAATGAATGCTGGACACAAGGATTTATACGAGGAAAAAGCCCTTGATCAATGAATGATCTTCGACATAAAAAACCTTGGGTGATGGAAACTACCAATCACCAACTATATTAAACAAATAATGTGTATAAATCGGGATGATAACAAACTTGTTACAAGGATCACTAGTGTGTAAAAAGTGTGTAATCGCCAATAAGTTGCAGAGAGTTCTCAAGAGTAGTGTGTGTTGCTAATTATATCTCTATCAAGCTTGTTATCCCCATTAAAAATAGAAACTAACTAAGCTAACTAACAATCCGAAAAAGGTGCTAGCTTCCCACGATCTCCACAATGGTCACGAAGGCCATGCACGTGCAGAATTAGAAGGTATATTCCCCTGGAATCTCGGCAAGACCAAGTCCCACTCAAATACTCCTACAAAACAAGTTCAAATATAATGGAAACAATTGTTAGTATAATGATCATAATGAGGATCCTGGATCCTTATTCCTGCAACGTCTTCTGAGAATCCTTAATTCAAACTAAACTGAGGATCCGTGATCCTGGCTGCACTTGAGGATCCGTGATCCATATGCTATGAAAATCCACCCCTAACACTAACTAATGAAGATTTTCCAAATTTGTCTAACTTTCCTTTAAGTTCAACAATTTGGTCTTGTGCAATGGCCAATTCCCTGCACTTTTCAGAAAATTCATTAGTTTTATCCTTTACAGTTTCACAAGCCAAATCAATGACCTGTAACAGTTCATTGACTTTGCTTGTTAAACTGCTGATTTCCTGTTCATTTGATTTGAGTTTATTTAAACAATTTGACTCGTGTTTAATCAAAAGAACATTTGACTCTTTTAACTTTTCCAATTCAGCTAACAAAATTTTGTTTTGCTCCGATAGTCTGTTAACTTTACCTTGTAGTTCAGTGCAATTATGACATATATGATTTACAGATTCTGATGATGCCTTCACCTCTGCTGTAAGTCCATTCACATCAGTCAAGCCCTTTGAAACTTATGTCTCCTTCTTCTCAACATTCTCCTTCTTCTCTTCTTTCACAATGTCTGCTTCTTCATCTAAAGCACGACCTCCTACACTCTGTCTTGATGAACTCTGATAATGTTTTTCTAAACCTTCCCACAGCTCTCTAGAAGTTCCATATTTCTTGAAGATATGTTTAATGCCCTCAGGCAGGGACATCTTTATCACTGCTAAAGCTTTCTTCTCAGCATCAACCATAAGTTTCTCAGATTCATCCATCTTCTCATAAGAGATCACTATAATTCTCCCGTCAACTCGTCGTGTGGCAGCAATGTACCCATCGATCATACAGCTCCACATTTTAGTTGTTAGGGGAGGATTTTCTAACAATTACTGATCCTTACTTGTTATCCTAATAAATGATCCTTACTTCTGTGACAGATAGTGATCCTCAGAAGAGCTTCAGGATCAGGATCATGGATCACTTTAAGGATCCTCATACTAACGATTGTTTGTTTGTGTTTCGTATTATTTTGCAGGAGTAACAAGCTTGACTTGGTCTTGGCAACGTTACTATGGAATATTCCACGGGTATTTCGCACACGTTTGACTGGAAATGGACGTTGTGGAGAACGTGGGAGCATGGCACAAAAGTCGGATAGTTTGTTAGCGTAGTTAACTTCTATTTTTAAAGGGGTGATGAGCTAGTATTTAGAACACTTAGCCATTTTTCAGCTACACACACTCTCGTACAATTGCACTCTTGAAGCTTTAGACAAACACTTAACAGTTTTCGATCACTTTTACACATTTCACCATAGTGATCCTTGTACCTAGCTCGTTACTATCCGAAGTTGTAAACATTTACTGATTTATTTGAGCTTGGTGATCGGTAGTTTCCATCACCCGGGGTTTTTTTTGTGCCAGAGATCAACTCTTGATCAAGGGCTTTTTCCCCGTATAAACCTTGTGTCACTTGTTATTTATTTTTCATAGTGATCCTTATGGCTACAAAGTAATTCAAGCATCATACCCCGTAACAGAGAGTTTGGTTGCATTATCCTCATCAGATTTTTTGACCAAAACAGTTTGGCGCCCACCGTGGGGCCATTGGTGCTTCATTCCTAAGAAGTTTTTCTGTTGGTGATCATTCCGGTTCATTGCATACAAATACATGGCTTCATCATTGAAGAATACCTCTTGTTTTGGTCAAAAAATCTGTTGAGGATATTGCAACCAAACTCTCTGTTACGGGGTATGATGCTTGAAATGTAGAACAATGACAAGGATCACTTTAATGTAAATTGCACAAACGACACAAGGATTTATACGGGGAAAAAGCCCTTGATCAAGAGTTGATCTCCGGCACAAAAAACCCCGGGTGATGGAAACTACCGATCACCAAGTTCAAATAAATGAATAAATGTTTACAACTTCGGATAGTAACGAGCTAGGTACAAGGATCACTATCGTGTAATGTGTAAAAGTGAATGAAAATGAATGAATGTTCGTCGAGAGCTTCAAGTGTGCGAGTATGAGAGTGTGTGTAGCTGTAAAAATGACTAAATGTTCTAATTCTAGCTCGTTACTCCTTTTAAAATAGAAGTTAACAACACTAACTAACTATCCGACTTTCGTGCCAAGCTCCCACGTTCTCCACAACGTCCATTTCTGGTCAATCGTGTGCGAAATACTCGTGGAATATTCCTTGTTACCGTTGCCAAGACCAAGTCACGTCTATTACTCCTGCGAAGTAATACAAAAATCAAGTAAACAATCGTCAGTATGAGGATCCTTAAAGTGATCCATGATCCTGATCCTAAGGCTCTTCTGAGGATCACCACCTGTCACAGAAGTAAGGATCATTAATTAGGATAACGAATAAGGATCACTAATTGTTAGAAAATCCTCCCCTAACAATTGCCCCCAAATATAAGGAGTAATTTGTAAAATAAGCGAGTTATATTTTCTTGATCTTATCCGCAACTAACTAACGGATATATAGCCGTTGATATCGAACTATCCGTTGCAACCATGACGTCACAGAAGTGACAACCTGCACGATCATAATTATAAATAGGAGATAGAGATAGGATCAAATGCATTTAAATTTTCAGAGAGACTCCCTTTATAACTGCATTCCGAAGACGATTAGGTACTCTCTCTCTCTATCTTCTTCCCTCTCTTGCTCTGTTTTCATCTCTTTCCATCAAAGATGTTGCTCCGAAATTCCCCAACCAAGGATCACCCAAAGAACAGCCCTCCGAAAAGCCAGGGGATCATTGAAGACTCCATTAAAGAACGCTGCTGTTTCAATGATGCTCAGATCGATAGGATCCGCCACTGCTTCCCGGCGAACACCGAATTTAGGCCTTTTGACCCCAATGCCTTGAGTGATCATATCTCCGACAAGTGGGTTGTTTTCCCCGTCACTCCGTTCACCATAGGCTATACATATCCTTTTCTAATCTTCACCCAATCTTTCTTTTCCCTAACCGGCATCTCTTATATTCAAGCCATGCCGATGATTTGGAGGGTTCTGTACACCCTTGAAAGGATCATCGAGCAGGAAGGTATAGACCTAGGAATGTCAGAGCTGGGAGAGCTGTATGATCTTACTACCTTCGGTTCTCATCGCTACTTGTTTAAACGTAAACCCGGTGAGGAACACCCGATCTTCAAAGCCACCAAGAATGATGCTAATTGGAAGCGAGGTTTCTTTTTTATCAAGAGAGATTCTATTGAGGATGGAAAGGATCTACCCAAGAAATGGGCTACCCATGGTAGGGTGGAGGATCCTGAGAAGGATCACCAGAAACTTTCTTTTGATGTAAGGATCACTTATATTTTTGCTTTCTTGTTATGCAGCTATCACCGTCTCACACCTTAGATTGTCCTCTGCTGCTAAGGAGAGGCTCGTTGCTTTCAAGAAACTCGATCCTGAAACAAGAACTTTCAAGACAACAACCCAGGATTCACAGGAGGTATCCTCAGGCTCTGTCACAATGTCAAGTAAGTATCCTTGTTTAAAATTTAAATAAATAGTGAAATGTAAATTAAGAAAAGATACTTATCTTGTTTTGGTTGTGTAGGTGCTGGAAAATCCACCAAGTCTGCTTCAAAGTTCAATGTCGCTGATCTCACTACTGTCAGATCCTCCAAGAGAAAAGCTCCTACCAGTCCGTCAGCTTCGGTCCCCAAGGCACCCCTCAAAGGAAAGGCAATCAAGAAGAGAAAAGCCTCTGAAGCTGAGGATTTGCAGGGTCTGCCTCTGATCCGCCACCAATTCCTCGAGTACTTTAATGAGGTAAGGATCACTGTCTCTGCTCGTATATCCTGTTGACATATCCTGCTGATATATCCTGCTGATTTGAGGATCACTTAATCCTGACCTTATCCATTATCCTTTTTGCAGAAATTCTCTGAGATCGAGGATTATGTTGGCCACGTTGAGGATCAGGATAAGAAAATTGCCGACCTCCAACAGGTCGCAGTGCTTAAAGACCTTGCAATTGCTGATCTTCAGAAGGAAGTCCGGAATGCCAAACAGGAGACGGCCAAGGTGCTGATCAATGTTGACTATGAGAAACGTGAGATCACCGAAGACGCCAAAGTCTCTGCCATGGCGTTGGAAGCTCAAATGGCCAAGACCAAGCTGCAAATGGCCTTGGAAGCTCAGGATCCTGCTTTTGACAAGAGCACCTGGGACGTTGAAGGCTGGAAGGCAAGGCTGGCTGAACTGGACGATGAAGAGGCTGAGGAGGTTGAAGAGATCCTGACGATTGAAGCTGGAGGCAAAGGTGAAGGTGGTGAAACAAGTGGAGCTGGAGGTGATAATGCAGCGAAGGTTTAGGCTGCATGATTGGGCGATGGACATTCTTAGACGCAGCCGGAGCCCAATTTTTAAATTTGGTAGTAACTTTTTGTGGTTGGGATGTTGAACAATTTAATGGTTTGTTCTTGAACAATAGGTTTTAGGATTAAGGATCACGTATGATCCTTTGGACAATAGGCAGGATTGCAATTGGTGGAGGGATCCTCTGTTTTGGGGATGAAGCAATTGTGATCCTGCCGCCTTTATTTTCCTGCACTACTTTCGAACTTATTATCATGGACACCCTTTACCTACCCCAGCGGACGGGCCACGTTTTGCTGGTAGATGCTCGGGTAGGTAATTTTGACAACCTTTTAAGGGTTAGTCTTTTGTTAATAAATAAAATCCTAACCTTTTGTCGCTTATCTTGTATTGTTATCCTTTATTTCTCAAATTCTCCTTTGTTTTGATGCACATTTATTGAATAAACAATATTGAACAAGTCAGATTAAAAATGTTTAGAGCATGATCCACGATCAAATATCCTATAGTTAACGAATCCCAAAAAGCAATATATTTTAAGGATCACAAGTCTAGTTGTCAAACTTTAAGGGTTATTCAAATAAATAATGAATAGAATTAAAAATAGTTAAGGATCATACCTGAGGATCCAAGTTAGGATCCTAACCATAATCAGGATAACTACAAAATAAACCTTAGAGTGAAGTAAGGATCAAGGATCCCTAGTTGCTTATCTTCAAGGACCTGAAATAGATCATAACTTGGGACTAAGCCAATATAAGATAAGAGTTAGCAACTGGGGACAAGCCCAAGGATAACTGGGGACAAGCCCAAGGATAACTTGGGACAAGCCCAAGGATCGTATGTAAACTGGAGTATGGCCCTAACTGGCGACTATCCAAACTTAGTGACATGAAAATGCCAAAACCTTAGCTAACGTGAAAACGTTAGAAACCTTAGCTAACGTGAAAACGTTAGAAACCTTAGGAACGGATGTATGGTACGTCTACCATTATACGTAGGATCCTAGGCATAGCCAGTACAATGGAATTATCAGCCCCTAAAGCGAGTACTGGTCCCACTGCCTTGAACTATACCAGGATCATCATGCGCTACAGGCGGAACTGGGGTCAAGCCTAAATGACTGGGGTTAAACCCAAGGAACGGATTGCTTCAGCGGATAACCAATGTTATGCTAAGGATACCTGAACTTTCAAAACTTAAACTCACGTGAGAGATGGATAAAGGATACATGATCCTTATCCTTATATGAGAAAATAATGAAATGAAATAGTTCAAGTTTAGGATATTACCTAAGTAAGGATCACCGATACTCTGAGGATCCTTTAAGGATATCTCCATCGGGAGGATCATCTGTACCTTGAGGATCCTGCTCACATGAAATATTTCTTCAAGTGGACAGCATTCCAAGCTCTTGGTAGCAAATCACCTTCCATGGTTAGCAATCTATATGCCCCCTTTCCTGCTTCAGCTTCAATCAAATAAGGGCCTTCCCATTTTGGAGCCAATTTTCCATCAGCAGGATTGGTGGTATTCTGAAATGCTTTCCTTAATACCATATCTCCAACTTGAAATTTCCTGATCCTGACATTTTTGTTGTAAGCACCAGCCATTCTTTGTTGATAACTGGCCATCCTTATCCTAGCCATATCCCTGATTTCTTCAATAGTATCCAGGTCTTGAGCCAAGTTTTCATCATTTTCCTCAGGATCACGGGTACTTGTTCTAGCAGTTGGAACTACCATTTCTGTTGGGATCACTGATTCTGCCCCAAATACCAAAGAGAATGGTGTTTGACCTGTAGCATTCTTAGGGGTTGTCCTATCAGCCCAAAGAACATAGGGTAGTTCTTCTGCCCATTTCCCTTTCTTGGATCCAAGCTTCTTCTTCAAATTGTTGATGATGATCTTGTTGGATGATTCTGCTTGACCATTAGCTTGTGGGTGGACTGGTGTTGATGTTATCATCTTAATCCCCCAGCTGTCACAAAAGTTAGTGGTTCTGCCCCCAATAAATTGGGAACCATTATCACATATAATCTCAGAAGGAATTCCAAATCTAGTTATAATATTTCTTTTAATGAAGGATATAACTTCCTTTTCTCTGTCTTGGGCAAAAGCTTCAGCCTCTATCCACTTGGAGAAGTCGTCAGTCATAGCAAGCATGAATACTTTTCCATCAGGTGCCTTAGGGAGCTTACCAACTATATCCATACCCCATCTCATAAATGGCCAAGATGAGGATATAGGATGCAATAATTCAGCTGGTTGATGAAGGATATTGCTGTGCCTCTGACAAGGATCACATCTTTTAGCATACTCCACAGCATCTCTCTTCATGATTGGCCAGTAGTATCCTGTCCTCAGGATCCTTGAGAATAATGCCCTGCCCCCAGTATGGTTTCCACAATCTCCTTCATGGAAATCCTTTAAAACTTCTTGGATTTCAGGATCCTCAATGCATCTCAAGTATGGTCCTGCAAGAGATCGTCTATACAACATATTATTTAAAATTGTGAATTGAGATACCTTAATTTTGAAAGCCTTAGGGTTTTCTCCTGTAGGAATCTCTCCATGTTGTAAGTATCTCATAATTGGTGAGATCCATGATCCTGATCCTGAATAGGATTGAGTATCCTCACTAGGGATAATTGCAGAATCATTTCCTATCTCCATAACCACATGATCCTCGATAGCCGGGGTCAGGATATGGATAATAGGGATCTTGATATCCTCCGGGATCTTCAAGGATGATCCCAAGTTAGCCAATGCATCAGCTTCTGTATTCTCTTCCCTTGGTACATGTGTCAAACTAAAGGAAACAAAAGAGAGTGCCAAACTTTTGACTATCTCTAAATATTTGGTTAGCTTTTCACCTTTAACAGCGTAGGATCCATTAAAGTGATTTGTGATTAACAATGAATCTACATGTACCTCAAGATACCTGATCCCCATATGCTTTGCAATTTGCAAACCAGCAATTAAGGCTTCATATTCAGCCTCATTGTTAGTGGTTTGGAACTCACAGGCTATAGAGTGGGGTATTATGTCCCCCTGTGGCGATTTTAGTAGTATTCCAAGCCCTGTGCCTTTGACATTTGAGGATCCATCAGTATAGAGTATCCAAGGATCCTTGGTCTCCTCTAGCTGCTGGACTTCTAATTCAGCTTCTTCTTGTAAATCACTACTGAAATCAGCCACAAAGTCAGCTAATGCTTGGGATTTGATGGTTGTCCTAGGCTCATATCTTATATCATATGCACTTAGCTTCACTGCCCACTTAGCCATCCTTCCTGGCATCTCAGGTTTCCTGAGGACATTCTTAATTGGAAAATTAGTTTTAACAATGATAACATGAGTCTCAAAATAATGTCTTAACTTAGTAGATGCCATAATTAATGCAAGAATAAGCTTTTCAATGTGTGAATACCTGGATTCGGCATCAAGTAAACTTTTACTTACATAATAGACAGGATGTTGTGTACCTTCATGATCCTTAACAAGGACCGCACTTACTGCTTTTGAGGATACTGCAAGATATAAGGATAGCACATCGCCTTTTTCTGGTTTCATCAAGGCTGGGGCTGAGGATAGGTAATCTTTGAGGGCTCTTAAAGCATTTTCATGCTTCTCAGTCCACTCAAATTTCTTGTTCTTCCTTAGGATATCGTAGAATTCTTTGCACTTCTCTGAGGATTTGGATATGAATCTGTTCAAAGCTGCTATCCTGCCTGTTAGCCTTTGAACATCCTTAGCATTGGCCGGAGATTTGATGTTCACTATAGCTTTGATTTTTTCCGGGCTAGCTTCAATGCCTCTCTTTGTCACCATATATCCTAAGAATTTACCTGCTTTAACACCAAAGTGACATTTTGAAGGATTAAGCTTCATATTATATTTATCAAGGATATTGAATGCTTCCTCCAAGTCTCTTAGGTGATCCTCAGCTTTTAAGGATTTTACCACCATATCATCTATGTAAACCTCCATAGTTTGTCCAATCTGATCCTTGAACATCATATTCACCAGCCTTTGATATGTTGCACCTGCATTTCTTAGTCCGAATGGCATAGCAATATAGCAGTATATACCAGTTGGAGTCATGAAGGCTGTATCCTCTTGGTCGGATGGTTCCATTTGGATTTGTTGGAATCCAGATGAAGCATCCATAAAAGTTAACAGTTCATGACCCGCAGTAGCATCCACCATGGAGTCAATGTGGGGTAATGGGAAAGGATCCTTGGGACATGCCTTATTTAAATCGGTAAAATCGACACATACCCTCCACTTTCCGTTTTTCTTTTGAACAACAACCACATTGGCCAACCATCTTGGATACTTGACCTCTCTAATCATACCTGCCCGGAGCAATTTCTCTACCTCTTCTTGGATAATGGCATTCCCTTCCGGTGCAAACTTTCTTCTCCTTTGATGGATTGGTTTGAAGGACCTGTCAATGCCGAGTTTGTGAGTGATTACATCTTTGGATATACCAGTCATGTCTTCGTGTTTCCATGCAAAGGTAGTCTTTCTCCTTTTGAGGAAGGATATGAGGTCTTCTTTCATTTCTCCAAGGATCCCTGATCCGATATAGATTTTGGATTCAGGATCATCGGGATCCATGAGGATTTCTACCACATCCTGCTCTCTTGCCTCCAAGACGTCCCTTGGAGGATACCTTGATTGCTATTGCTCCCTTGACTTCGAGGCCGGTTTCATCGATGAAGTGTAGCAATTCTTAGCCTCCTGCTGATCACTATCAATCTTCACTATTCCCCAAGGACTAGGGAGCTTCACACAATGATGGTAGGTAGATGGGACTGCTTTCATATTGTGTATCCAAGGCCTGCCAAGGATAACATTACAACAAGATAAACAGTCAATAACACAAAATTTTTTATAAGAGTGTAGGCCTTCAATGTATATTGGGAGTTTAATGTCCCCCAGGGTATTCTTAGTTTCGCCACTAAATCCCACGAGCACGGAGGATCTTGGTATGATATCTGATTCAGGGATACCCATCTTCTTTAGAACATCAAGCTGGACAATGTTCACTGAACTTCCTCCGTCTATAAGGATCCTGCGGACAAAATGGTTAGAAATGAAAAGAGTAATAACTAAACCATCGTGATGAGGATCCTGGATATCGACACGATCATCCTCATCGAAGGTTATGACTTTTCCTTCGGAGACACTTGATGTTCAAACTGGTCTTTCTCCGTTATCCATTTTAGTTTCCTTTGCATGCCTTTTAGCCGCTGAGAAGGATGTGCCGCAAATGTCTGATCCTCCAGAAATAAAGTTTATCACTTGTGCATCTGCTGGAGGGGCTGGAGCCTTCTTAGGGATCCTTTCAGGATCCTGAGTCCTTGACTTTTTTCTTCCCAACAATTCTTTTAGATGTCCCTTGCTCAACAAGTATCCAATTTCCTTTCTTAGTGCAATGCATTCTTCTGTGAGATGCCCAAAATCTTCATGGTATGCACACCACTTTGATTTATCCTTAGTTGCAGCTGGCCTATCATTTTTTCTGGGCCATCTAGCTTTATCACCTAGATTCTGCATCGCAAGGATTAGTTCGTTGTTATCAACAGAAAAACAATATTCAGAAATTGGAGGATAATCCTCATCATCCTCTTCTTGATCAATAGAATGCACGTTCTGGTTATCGGATCTGTTGTAGGATTTGAACTTGTTGTTCCTGAATGAGGATCCTTGCTTTTCCTGCTTTGAGGATCCTGCTAACCTCTCCTGGATTCTCTTGTCATCCTCTAGCCGAATGAACCTAAGTGCTCGGGTCCTTACCTCATCTAAGTTCCTGCATGGTGTCATAATAAGATCATCATAGAACGACGAATCCCTAAGCAATCCCATTTTAAAGGCCTCAACAGCCGTGGCTATATCTAAGTTGGGAATGTCTAAGGATTCTTTACTGAATTTGGTAATGTAATCCCTTAATGATTCATTATGACCCTGGGTTATCCTATATAAATCACTAGTTAATCGTTCAAATTTTCTACTACAAGAAAACTGATTATTAAACAGGTTAACTAGATTAGCAAATGAGGTAATAGAATAGGGGGGAGACTTAGCAGCCATTTGAGAGCTGATCCAGTAAGAGTGGATCCGAATCCCTTGCACAGGCATGCTTCCTTTAACCTTTCTGGAATTGGATTGATCTCCATCCTCTCCCTGTATTGTGCTATGTGTTCTTCAGGATCCGTCGAACCATCATACAGTTTCATTGTTGGTACATGGAACCTCTTGGGTATCTCAGCATCACAGATTGGTGGTGCAAAACGAGATATCTTGTGGCTCCCATCTGCAATCTCTGGGATAGGTTTGACCACTCCCGGCACACTTGATATCATATTCTTTAGCTTTTGCAATTCTCTGGCCATGGCATGATTGATACCTGGATCCTGCATAAGACCATGGTTAGTAGCATAAGAATTATTAAAAGTGTTACCTCCCATCGGATTCAAGTTAGGGAGAATGGATGTTAATCCATATTGTTGGGGCTCTGAAATGATCGAGGGACCAGTAGAAGCATTGGTCTGCATTGGAATAAAATCTCCCTGATGGACATCTGAACTTCCTGTTTGCAAACTCCGTAAGGATCCTGGCATCTGGAAGGATCCATGAAACTGGGAGGATCCTGGAACAAGGGAGGATCCTTGCACCTGGGATGATCCTGGAACAAAGGAGGATCCTTGAACCTGGGATGATCCTGGAACAAAGGAGGATCCTTGAACCTGGGATGATCCTGGAACAAGGGAGGATCCTTGCACTTAGGATGATCCTGGAACAAAGGAGGATCCTTGAATCTGCTGCGCTCCTGAATAACCTCCTGCATTCATGAAGGATCCTATATACTGAGGATAGGATCCTGCTGGCTGGAAATAGGAACCCGATGCCTGAGTCACTGTTGTTGTTCCGTTGTGCACTCCTTTTGGTCCACCCACATATTGAACATCTGGAACCACTGATGGCTGAGAAGTAATCACCGGAGTATCAAAATTCAAAGATTTTGGCACCAGTGGTATGATCGATGGGTACATTGCTGCCACACGACGAGTTAACGGGAGAATTATAGTGATCTCTTATGAGAAGATGGATGAATCTGAGAAACTTATGGTTGATGCTGAGAAGAAAGCTTTAGCAGTGATAAAGATGTCCCTGCCTGAGGGCATTAAACATATCTTCAAGAAATATGGAACTTCTAGAGAGCTGTGGGAAGGTTTAGAAAAACGTTATCAGAGTTCATCAAGACAGAGTGTAGGAGGTCGTGCTTTAGATGAAGAAGCAGACGTTGTGAAAGAAGAGAAGAAGGAGAATGTTGAGAAGAAGGAGACATAAGTTTCAAAGGGCTTGACTGATGTGAATGGACTTACAGCAGAGGTGAAGGCATCATCAGAATCTGTAAATCATATATGTCATAATTGCACTGAACTACAAGGTAAAGTTAACAGACTATCGGTGATTACTTCTCAGCCATCAGTGGTTCCAGATGTTCAATATGTGGGTGGACCAAAAGGAGTGCACTACGGAGCAACAACAGTGACCCAGGCATCAGGTTCATATTTCCAGCCAGCAGGATCCTATCCTCAACATATGGGATCCTTCATGAATTCAGGAGGATACTCAGGAGCGCAGCAGATTCAAGGATCTTCCTTTGTTCCAGGATCATTCCAGGTTCAAGGATCCTCCTTTGTTCCAGGATCATCCCAGGTTCAAGGATCCTCCTTTGTTCCAGGATCATCCCATGTTCAAGGATCCTCCTTTGTTCCAGGATCATCCCAGGTTCAAGGATCCTCCCTTGTTCCAGGATCGTCCCAGTTTCAGGGATCCTTCCAGATGCCAGGATCCTTGAGGAGTTTGCAAACAGGAAGTTCAGATGTCCATCAGGGAGATTTTATTCCGATGCAGACCATTGCTTCTACTGGTCCTTCGATCATTCCAGAGCCCCAACAATATGGATTAACATCCATTCTTCCTAATTTAAATCCAATGGGAGGTAACACTTTTAATAATTCTTATACTACTAACCATGGCCTTATGCAGGATCCAGGTATCAACCACGCCATGGCCAGAGAGTTGCAAAAGTTGAAGGATATGATATCAAGTGTTCCAGGAGTGGTCAAACCTATCCCAGAGATTGCAGATGGGAGCCACAAGATATCTCGTTTTGCACCACCAATCTGTGATGCTGAGATACCCAAGAGGTTCCATGTGCCAACCATGAAGCTGTATGATGGTTCGACGGATCCTGAAGAACACATAGCACAATACAGGGAGAGGATGGAGATCAATCCCATCCCAGAAAGGTTAAAGGAAGCATGCCTGTGCAAAGGATTCGGATCCACTCTTACTGGATCAGCTCTCAAATGGCTGCTAAGTCTTCCCCCTACTCTATTACCTCATTTGCTAATCTAGTTAACCTATTTAATAATCAGTTTTCTTGTAGTAGAAAATTTGAACGATTAACTAGTGATCTATATAGGATAACCCAGGGTCATAATGAATCATTAAGGGATTACATTACCAAATTCAGTAAAGAATCCTTAGACATTCCCAACTTGGATATAGCCACGGCTGTTGAGGCCTTCAAAATGGGATTGCTTAGGGATTCATTGTTCTATGATAATCTTGTTATGACACCATGCAGGAACCTAGATGTGGTAAGAACCCGGGCACTCAGGTTCATCCAGCTAGAGGACGATAAGAGGATCCAGGAAAGATTAGCAGGATCCTCAAAACAAAAGAAGCAAGGATCCTTGTTCAAGAACAACAAGTTCAAATCATATAACAGATCTGATAACCGGAACGTGCATGCTGTTGATCAGGAAGAGGATGATGAGGATTATCCTCCAATCTCTGAATATTGTTTTTCTGTTGATAACAATGAACTAATCCTTGCGATGCAGAATCTAGGTGATAAAGCCAGATGGCTCAGAAAAAATGACAGACCAGCTGCAACCAAAGATAAATCAAAGTGGTGTGCATACCATGAAGATTTTGGGCATCTCACAGAAGAATGCATTGCACTAAGAAAGGAAATTGGATACTTGTTGAGCAAGGGGCATCTAAAACAATTGTTGGGTAGAAAAAAGTCAAGGACTCAGGATCCTGAAAGGATCCCTGAGAAAGCTCCGGCCCCTCCAGCAGATGCACAAGTAATAAACTTTATTTCAGGAGGATTAGACATTTGTGGCACATCCTTCTCAGCAGCTAAAAGGCATGCAAAGGAAACTAAAATGGATAATGGAGAAAGACCCGTTCGAACATCAAGTGTCTCCGAAGGAAAAGTCATAACCTTTGATGAGGATGATCGTGTTGATATCCAGGATCCTCATCACGATGGCTTAGTTATTACTCTTTTCATTTCTAACCATTTTGTCCGCAGGATCCTTATAGACGGAGGAAGCTCAGTAAACATTATCCAGCTTGATGTTCTAAAGAATATGGGTATCCCTGAATCAGATATCATACCAAGATCCTCCGTGCTCGTGGGATTTAGTGGCGAAACTAAGAATACCCTGGGGGACATTAAGCTCCCAATATACATCGAAGGCCTACACTCTTATCAAAAATTTTGTGTTATTGACTGTTTATCTTGTTGTAATGTTATCCTTGGCAGGCCCTGGATACATGATATGAAGGTAGTCCCATCTACTTACCATCAATGTGTGAAGCTCCCTAGTCCTTGGGGAATAGTCAAGATTGATAGTGATCAGCAGGAGGCTAAGAATTGCTATACTTCATCGATGAAACCAGCCTCGAAGTCAAGGGAGCAATAGCAATCAAAGTATCCTCCAAGGGATGTCTTGGAGGCAAGAGAGCAGGATGTGGTAGAAATCCTCATGGATCCTCATGATCCTGAATCCAAAATCTATATCGGATCAGGGATCCTTGGCAAAATGAAAGAAGACCTCGTATCCTTCCTCAAAAGGAGAAAGACTACCTTTGCATGGAAACACGAAGACATGACAGGTATATCTAAAGATGTAATCACTCACAAACTTGGCATTGATAGGTCCTTCAAACCAATCCATCAAAGGAGAAGAAAGTTTGCACCGGAAAGAAATGCCATTATCCAGGAAGAGGTAGAGAAATTGCTCCGGGCAGGTATGATTAGAGAGGTCAAGTATCCAAGATGGTTGGCCAATGTGGTTGTTGTTCAAAAGAAAAATGGAAAGTGGAGGGTATGTGTCGATTTCACAGATTTAAATAAGGCATGTCCCAAGGATCCTTTCCCATTACCCCACATTGACTCCATGGTGGATGCAACTGCGGGTCATGAACTGTTAACTTTTATGGATGCTTCATCTGGATTTCAACAAATCCAAATGGAACCATCCGATCAAGAGGATACAGCCTTCATAACTCCAACTGGTATATACTGCTATATTGCTATGCCGTTCGGACTAAGAAATGCAGGTGCAACTTATCAAAGGCTGGTGAATATGATGTTCAAGGATCAGATTGGACAAACTATGGAGGTTTACATAGACGATATGGTGGTAAAATCAATAAAGGCTGAGGATCACCTAAGAGACTTGGAGGAAGCATTCAATATCCTTGATAAATATAATATGAAGCTTAATCCTTCAAAATGTTACTTTGGTGTTAAAGCAGGTAAATTCTTAGGATATATGGTGACAAAGAGAGGCATTGAAGCCAGTCCAGAACAAATCAAAGCAATAGTGAACATCAAATCTCCGGCCAATGCTAAGGATGTTCAAAGGCTAACAGGCAGGATAGAAGCTTTGAACAGATTTATATCCAAATCTTCAGAGAAGTGCAAAGAATTCTATGATATCCTAAGGAAGAACAAGAAATTTGAGTGGACTGAGAAGCATGAAAATGCCTTAAGAGCTCTCAAAGATTACCTATCCTCAGCCCCGGCCTTGATAAAACCAGAAAAAGGCGATGTGCTATCCTTGTATCTTGCAGTATCCTCAAAAGCAGTAAGTGCGGTCCTTGTTAAGGATCATGAAGATACACAACATCCTGTCTATTATGTAAGTAAAAGTTTACTTGATGCCGAATCCAGGTATTCACACCTTGAAAAGCTTATTCTTGCATTAATTATGGCATCTACTAAGTTGAGACATTATTTCGAAACTCATGTTATTGTTGTTAAAACTAATTTTCCAATTAAGAATGTCCTCAGGAAACCAGAGATGTCAGGAAGGATGGCTAAGTGGGCAGTGAAGCTTAATGCCTATGATATAAGATATGAGCCTAGGACATCCATCAAATCCCAAGCATTAGCTGACTTTATGGCTGATTTCAGTAGTGATTTACAAGAAGAAGCTGAGTTAGAAGTCCAGCAGCTAGAGGAGACCAAGGATCCTTGGATACTCTATACTGATGGATCCTCAAATGTCAAAGGGCTTGGAATACTACTAAAATCGCCACAGGGGGACATAATACCCCACTCTATAGCTTGTGAGTTCCAAACCACTAACAATGAGGCTGAATATGAAGCCTTAATTGCTAGTTTGCAAATTGCTAAGCATATGGGGATCAGGTATCTTGAGGTACATGTAGATTCATTGTTAATTACAAACCACTTTAATGGATCCTATGCTGTTAAAGGTGAAAAGCTAACCAAATATTTAGAGATAGTCAAAGAATTGGCACTCTCTTTTGTTTCCTTTAGTTTGACACAGGTACTAAGGGAAGAAAATACAGAAGTTGATGCATTGGCTAACTTAGGATCATCTTTGAAGATCCCGGAGGATATCAAGATCCCTATTATCCATATCCTGACCCCGGCTATCGAGGATCATGTGGCTATGGAGATAGGAAAGAATTCTGCAATTATCCCTAGTGAGGATACTCAATCCCATTCAGGATCAGGATCATGGATCTCACCAATCATGAGATACTTACAACATGGAGAGATTCCTACTGGAGAAAACCCTAGGGCTTTCAAAATTAAGGTATCTCAATTCACAATTTTAAATAATATGTTGTATAAACGATCTCTTGCAGGACCATACCTAAGATGCATTGAGGATCCTGAGACCCAAGAAGTTTTAAAAGATTTTCATGAAGGAGATTGTGGAAACCACACTGGGGGCAGGGCATTATTCTCAAGGATCTTGAGGACAGGATACTACTGGCCAACCATGAAGAGAGATGCTGTGGAGTATGCTAAGAGATGTGATCCTTGTCAGAGACACAGCAATATCCTTCATCAACCAGCTGAATTTTTGCATCCGATATCCTCCTCTTGGCCATTTTTGAGATGGGGTATGGATATAGTTGGTAAGCTCCCTAAGGCACCTGGTGGAAAAGTATTCATGCTTGCTATGGCTGATTACTTCTCCAAGTGGATAGAGGCTGAAACTTTTGACCAAGTCAGAGAAAAGGAAGTTATATCCTTCATTAAAATAAATATTATAACTAGATTCGGTATTCCTTCTGAAATTATATGTGATAATGGTTCCCAATTCATTGGGGGCAGAACCACTAACTTTTGTGACAGCTGGGGGATTAAGATGATAACATCAACACCAGTCCACCCACAAGCTAATGGTCAAGCAGAATTATCCAACAAGATCATCATCAACAATTTGAAGAAGAAGCTTGGATCCAAGAAAGGGAAATGGGCAGAAGAATTACCTTATATGCTTTGGGCTGATAGGACAACCCCTAAGAATGCTACTGGTCAAACGCCATTCTCTTTGGTATTTGGGGCAGAATCAGTGATCCCAACAGAAATGGTGGTTCCAACTGCTAGAACAAGTACCCGTGATCCTGAGGAAAATGATGAGAACTTGGCTCAAGACCTGGATACTATTGAAGAAATCAGGGATCTGGCTAGGATAAGGATGGCCAGTTATCAACAAAGAATGGCTGGTGCTTACAACAAAAATGTCAGGATCAGGAAGTTTCAAGTTGGAGATATGGTATTAAGGAAAGCATTTCAGAATACCACCAATCCTGCTGATGGAAAATTGGCTCCAAAATGGGAAGGCCTATATTTGATTGAAGCTGAAGCAGGAAAGGGGGCATATAGATTGCTAACCATGGAAGGTGATTTGCTACCAAGAGCTTGGAATGTTGTCCACTTGAAGAAATATTTCATGTGAGCAGGATCTTCATGGCACAGATGATCCTTACGTTAGGGGTATCCTTGAAGGATCCTTAAAGTATCGGTGATCCTTACTTTGGTAATATCCTAATCTTGAACTATTTCATTTCTTTATTTTCTCATATAAGGATAAGGATCATGTGTCCTTTATCCATCTCTCACGTGATTTTAAGTTTTGAAAGTTCAGGTATCCTTAGCAAAATATTGGTTATCTGCAGAAGCAATCCGTTCCTTGGGTTTAACCCCAGTTATTTGGGCTTGACCCCAGTTCCGCCTGTAGCGCATGATGATCCTGGTATAGTTCAAGGCAGTGGGACCAGTACTCGCTTTAGGAGCTGATAATTCCATTGTACTGGCTATACCTAGGATCCTACGTATAATGGTAGACGTACCATACATCCGTTCCTAAGGTTTCTAACGTTTTCACGTTAGCTAAGGTTTTGGCATTTTCATGTCACTAAGTTTGGATAGTCGCCAGTTAGGGCCATACTCCAGTTTACATACGATCCTTGGGCTTGTCCCCAGTTATCCTTGGGCTTGTCCCCAGTTATCCTTGGGCTTGTCCCCAGTTGCTAACTCTTATCTCATATTGGCTTAGTCCCAAGTTATGCTCTATTTTCAGGTCCTTGAAGATAAGCAACTAGGGATCCTTGATCCTTACTTCTCTCTAAGGTTTATCTTATAGTTCTCCTAATTATGGTTAGGATCCTAACTTGGATCCTCATGTATGATCCTTAACTATTTTTAATTCTATTCATTGTTTATTTGAATAACCCTTAAAATTTGACAACTAAACTTGTGATCCTTAAAATATATTACTTTTTGGGATTCTTTAACTATAGGATATTTGATCATGGATCATATCCTAAATATTTTCAATCTGACTTATTCAAAATTGCTTATTCAATAAGTGTACATCAAAACAATTGGGAATTAAAGAGACAAAAAGGATAACAATACAAGATAAGCGACAAAAGATTAAGGTTTTATTTATTAACAAAAGATTAACCCTTAAAAGGTTGTCAAAATTACCTACCCCGAGCATCACCCATAACAATGCGTATAAATGTGTTTTCCTTGGTTACTCTAATGTAAAAAAATGGTATAAACTATGGAGTTTGGACAACAAGAAAGTGTTTTTTTCTAGATATGTAAAGTTCTATGAAAACGTGTACCCTTTTAAACTTAAGTCTTTTAATAACCAAGAAGATGTTTGTGAAATAAATCTGAATCACTTAAACTTTTTTTTGATAATATTACATCTGAAGTTCCTAACATGCCCAATGATGAAGAGGGTATAAGTGGTGCTCATGATCATGTTAGTGATGATCAGCCCCTGATTCTGGAGTTGAATCTGATCAATATACAGAACAGGTGAGCAGTAGTAGTCTAGGTAACAACGGTAGGGCAGAGGACACTTCAGGGTCAAATGTAAACACTAACCTATTTGAGGGCACACAATATGTTAGGCGTTCTTCTAGAAATGTTTCTATGCCTAAAAGATTTGATGAATATGTTGTCGAGGGTAGAGTTAAATATGGTATATAGAAATCTGTGAATTATTCGAATCTGTCTTGTGATAATATGTGCTTTGTGTCCAATTTGAATCAAACTGTTGAACCTACATGCTTTAGTGATGATGTTAAAGATCCTAGCTGGGTAGATACCATGAATAAGGAAATGGAAGCATTATATAGAAATGGTACTTGGAATTTGGTTAATTTGCCGAAAGATAGAAAACCATAGGATG
This sequence comes from Helianthus tuberosus, assembly GCA_030545235.1. Classification (NCBI taxonomy): domain Eukaryota; kingdom Viridiplantae; phylum Streptophyta; class Magnoliopsida; order Asterales; family Asteraceae; genus Helianthus; species Helianthus tuberosus. The sequence goes on from CM060359.1 coordinate 74,359,562, forward strand.
TAAATGGATTTACAAGATTAAATATAAATCTAATGGTGATGTTGAGAGGTTTAAGGCTAGATTAGTAGCGAAAGGGTATAGTCAACGTGAAGGACTTGACTTTGGAGAAACATTTTCTCCGGTTGTTAAAATGGTCACTGATGTGTGCGGTGTGTTATAAGTTTTTATGTATATTTTAAGCCCTTTTTAACACTTTAGTCAAGTTTTAAATTTATAAAACACGATATTTTACTAACACTAGACATACATATGGGCAAGTGCACCCATCGTGAGCGTAGTATAGCGTTGGTAAGATACCGAGGTCGTCCAAGGACACAAGAGCTTTTAGTACCGGTTTATCCTCAACGTCTAATCAAATCAAAAGTTTAGGAAAAGTTTTAAATATGAGAATAAAAACTAAAAATGCTGAAAAATAAAATAAAAACAGATAGACAAGATAAATCACTTGGATCCGACTCGCCTTTAGTGTAACCTTTGATGATTTCCGCACTTTTGCACTTTTTAAGAGATTATCTTAGTTATAGTAGTAGGCCCCTCTTTTGAAGGTGACGTTACCCTCAACCCAGTAGTTTGAGTCAGCAAGGATACAATCCTAAAGGGTTGGATTATTGAAAGATAATTAATTAAGTTATTATTGCGTAATGTGGTAGGCCCCTCTTTTGAAGGTGACGTTACCCTCGGCTAGGTGGTTTGAGTCATCAGGGATATAATCCCAAGTAGCCGGGTTAATGTATTAATAGTAGTTTACATATGAGGGGATCAAGCTATTTGCACCCCCGCCATCCAATACCAGTGGGTATTGATGGAGGTCCTTGTAAGCTTGACCCAGGTCCTTGCAGGATCTATACACAGAACAAGGCAAGAACCTTACCAAACCATTCCCTTAACCCCCGACCAGGTAGCCAACATATCTCTATATAGACCGTAGAGATATGAATGGTGTAAATCTTTTATTTTATATAGACAGTAACATAACGCCAAGACACCACAGACAAATGATAAGAAAGTTTCACCTTCAACATAAGAAACTAGTTATTAAAGTCATTAATACAAAACCAAATAAAAAGTGCGAAAAGATTAAAAAACAAAAGTATTACACTAAATGCTTGTCTTCACCAAGTGATGTAAGAGACTTAGGCAAACATGGCCTTTGATTGTCAAGAACTCTTATTATCAATCTTGGATCCCGAGACTACTACACATTCTCTATGATGGATGATGGTGGTGGATGTGGGTGTTGTGATGGTGGTAGAGTGTGGGTGAAGTGAAAGAGAGGTGGTTTGTCAAGGGATGCCTTTGAAGTGAACCAAGCACCCCTATTTATAGTCTACACAGAAGCCCGGACACGACCCCGTGTCCATCCACTTTCTCTTTCTTCATTAATTGCAATTTGTCTGCATTAGCTCCACACAGCCCCGTGTCCGCTGGGCACGGCCCCGTGTGCAAAAGCATATCTGTACTATCAAGATTTGCTTGGATTCTGCGAATCTTAGCGTTGACCACGACCGTGTTGAGCTGGGCACGCCCCCGTTGTCACACCCCGAATTTCCACGTGTCACCGGTGGGCCCGGTAGGGGAGTATCGTGACGTGGTTGGCAACATAATAGTCAAACAACACAATATTTAAATGCACAGCGGAAGCAAAGTATAGATTTAATTCAACCAACCGATATTGTAATATTAAGTATTACAATTAGTCGAATATAATCCACAGGTAGATCCAAATAAAAAGGAAACAAATGTTCAACAGTTTATGACATCCAAGCTGGCGAGACTTAATGTGGATGCTAGGAGACATGCCAGCCTATTTCGCGTAGTACCTGCACTTAACCTTTTAAGAAAATACGTCAGTTTACACTGGTAAATACAATCAACCGACTCATTTTGAAAAGAGTTTAAGAAAATGCATTTAAGGCACAAGGCACAAATAATATTTTATAACTTGGAATAATTATTTAAATATATAATACTTGTATGGATTTACATGTTCCTTATGCGTTCAGTAGCCCGGATCGAGCCGGGTTAAAGATTAATAGACACACCACTATAATTATGAGACACCAACGGCGTACGCCTACGCCGGGTGCTGAGGTCGTGGCCATTCGTAGAATGATGCCAGGGATATCCGGGACAACGGTCATTAACCCCCCAAAGGCTTTAAGTAAACAAAACAATGTTAAACGAGACGTCTCAATACTTTCATTATCATACATTCAATCAAAGATTCAACGTCCCGACCAAGCGGTATTTTATATACCGTACCCCAAGCCCGTATAGGGAAAATAAGTTAAAAGTATTTACCTTTGCAAGTATAAATCCTTAATCGAATAAATTGCAGATAGCTTTTACTGGGCTCCTAATCTGGAACGAAGGTTTAATATAACCTATTAGAATACTAACGGGTCTTTAATTAAGCTTAAGCTTAAACCGGTTAGTTTTTAACGATACGGTTCGTACGCACGATTAAGCGAAGACCGGATAGAATGTGATTTAGACCCGACAAGTTTGAGGACTTGTTTAATATGGGTTTACTACTCACATTCTGGATTTTGAGATAAAAATGATATCGTTTGACCCGTTTCGGCTAGTTTATGCAAACTAGTTACATAAACCGAACCGAACGCGTATAATGCATAACGGGTAACCGAAAGGGTCGCGAACAGGTTTCCTAAGTTAATACGCTTTAAATATGTTGTGATATCATCATGATATCTTCCATAATGCCCATAACGAGTTTAATCCTTAATTATGCCCCGTAGGGGTATTTCGGTCATTTTGAAGGTTATAAAAGGGATTTATAATACCTCTGAGATACGGTTCTGGTTTAATCAGAAAAATTATTTATTTTAACAGGTATCAATAGTTGGTATAAAGTCTTTTGTGATAAAATGGTTCTAGTACTAGACTACGCGTTTAATACGCGTATAAAGCCGTTTTAAGCGACGTACGGGTTAAAATATGGTTCTGAGTTTTCTGATCAGTAAAACAGGCTCAAAACACTCTATTTATTATTTTAAATCAGTGGCAATTGGATTGGTATCAAACGGATTCGTAAAACTCGTTTTATGGTCTAAAAGGGCATATTCGGTATTAACCGAATCAATGCGATAAGCCTAGCTTAAGATCAGTTTAAAAATAATTAAAAATCTTCAAAAATCCCAAAATATTATTTAACATTAGTGGGTAAAAGTTTTGGTACCGAAAATCGGGTTTAGATAGGCTATGCGTTAATCGCGCCGTTTAATTAATAAAAAGCTTATTATTTACGCTAATGCGCATATCTCCTAATCTAGACCTCCGATTGACGTGAAAATTTACGTACATGTTAATTAATCAGTAACTAAGATTATTGTACTTCCACATTTTCAAAATTCTCGTTGTATGGTCATAAGGGCGTTATGGTCCAATTTAAGCGATTAACGGAAACGTGTGCATGCATCGGATAATCAATGAAACAAGTACAGAGACTTATACTAGCATGTAACCCAACCCTAATGAGACTTTAAGGCATGTCTAATTCAAACTAAAACGGGTCAGAACCGAAGTCAAAGCAAAAGTCAAGGTTTTGCGCCTTTCGGTTCCGAACCGGGTTTAAACAGAAATTTGTCGAGTCGGACAAGCGTAGACAAGTTTTTATACTTATTACCAAGTTATATTAAGGTTAAAATAGGTTACACGCCTCTCGGATCATTAATCGTGTATTAAATCATAATTTGCAATTCTGTTGACTTTTTCGGTCAACGTTTGACCCGACAAACGACCTAGTTAGGTCTGGAATTGGTACTTGCCCTTATAAGGGTTTAATACCCATATAATTACCTATCTAACGGTACTTTTAATTCGACACACGACTGAGCTATCGTTAATTAATCGCGAAGTCAAACCGTAGTTACGTCGGTTTGACTTTTAAGCTAATTACTAAGCTAGAATTAATTTAGAAAGGTTAGGCAACTTACTAGATGATTAATGGATGATTAGAAAGGCTCTTGATCAGTTTGCAAGCTCCCCAAATAATCAGAATGCTTGAATATGATGTGTGAATGAATGTTGCACTTGAAGGTCCTTTATATACAAGAATCAAGCACCACAAGAGAGTGACAACAAAGTCTAGGGCCATCCACAATTGATCAACACTTGTAAGTAGTGTGTAGGGATGTCTAGGGGCCATGTATGTGCAAGAAAAACCGGCCAAGAGGGTAACAATCGCACACAACAGCCAACAGCAGGTCAGCTGTCGCTGGGCACACCCTCGCGTAGCGCGAGGGGCCGTCGCGCTACGCGACGCCCTAGTCTGATCAGAATTGTTTTGTTTGTTGATGGTTTGAAAGGGCAGCCGTTATAAACGACTTGTGGACTTATTTTATCAGTAGGGGGCCTCCCAAAAGTGTCTATATGCTTGAACATACCCTACCATTATCCAATGTTTCAAATGAATGCATAAACAAGACCCGAAAACATCGGTTTACCATTCATTTTCTTCTTGGGATCAATCATACTTTTCCAATTCCATTATTGGCAATAATTCCCTGAATTGAGGGTATAATAGATGTGTAAAATATTAAATCGGGTCTTGGGATTTATAATTGAGGTGTTCAGAGGTAATAATTTAACATGACGCCACTTTAAATCCTACCGAAAACATCTTTATTAAATCCGGGTTTTCAACGCGTTTTTGTTTGACATGACACGTGTCGTTTTAATATTAAACCCGAAATTTGCGAGGTGTTACATCCTCACCCCCTTAAAATAAATCTCGACCCGAGATTTACTGAAACAAGTAAGGGTACTTTTCTTTCATGGTGGATTCTAACTCCCACGTAAACTCGGGACCTCTTCGGGCATCCCATTTGACCTTTACAAAAGGTATGTGTTTTCTTCGAAGCTTCCTTACCTGTCGATCTTCAATCGACAAAGGTTTTTCCACAAACGTTAAGCTCTTATCTATTTGCACATCTGTATGTGGCATGACATGTGAATCATCAGCGGAACACTTCTTTAGATTGCAAATGTGGAACACATTGTGAATTCCACTGAGCTCTTCTGGTAAGTTCAACTTGTAGGCAACTGACCCGACACGTTCGATAACCTCGAAAGGTCCTATGTATCTCGGGCTTAGTTTGCCCTTCTTACCAAATCGCATCACTCCCTTCCAGGGTGACACTTTAAGTAGAACTTTTTCACCTACTTCGAAGTGAAAATCCTTACGATTTGGATCAGCATAAATCTTCTGCCTATTCCGGGCAGCTTGGAGATTGTTTCGAATCTGGACAATCTTGTCCGTCGTTTCGAACACGATCTCTGGTCCTGATAACTGGACTTCCCCAACTTCCGCCCAACAACTGGTGATCTACACTTTCTACCGTATAATGCCTCAAAAGGCGCAGCCTTGATGCTGGTATGGTAGCTATTGTTGTAGGAGAATTCGATTAATGGCAGGTTCTTATCCCAGCTACCTCCCAAATCGATCGCACATGCACGTAGCATGTCTTCTAACGTTTGAATAGTACGCTCACTCTGACCGTCAGTCTGTGGATGGTAAGCCGTACTAAAGTTCAAACGTGTGCCCAAAGATTGTTGGAAACTTTTCCAGAAATGAGACGTGTACCTAGTATCCCGGTCAGAGATAATAGCTACAGGTATGCCGTGTAAGGCTACAATCTTTTCAACGTACAGTTGGGCTAACATATCGGAGCTGTAGGTCTCCTTAATGGGTAGGAAATGTGCTGACTTAGTCAGTCGGTCAACTATCACCCAGATGGTGTCATTTCCTTTCCTGGTTTTGGGTAACTTGGTGATAAAATCCATAGTTACCATTTCCCACTTCCAAGTAGGAAGTTCAGGCTGTTGTAGCAAACCTGACGGTTTTTGATGTTCTGCCTTGACTTGCGCACACGTCAAGCATTTAGCTACATAGGTAGCTACAGACTTCTTCAAGCCTATCCACCAATAATTTGCTCTAAGATCATGGTACATTTTATCAGCTCCTGGATGAATAGAATATTTAGAGCTGTGGGCTTCCTGGAGGATAACATCTCGGAGTCCTCCATAAATTGGAACCCATATTCGTCCATTCAATCTAAGAATTCCATCCTTACTAAGAGATAGCTGCTCCTCAGTGACTCCTAGCTTTTCGTTAGGATAGTTAGCTTCCAACACAGCTTCCTTCTGTGCAGCTAACAACCTTTCCATCAAACTGTTCTTTATTTCCATGCTCTTGGCATTGATTCGGATGGGTTTCACCCTCTCCTTCCGACTCAAGGCATCGGCGACTACATTCGCTTTGCCAGGATGGTATCTTATTTCACAATCGTAATCATTAAGAGTTTCCATCCAACGACGTTGCCTCATATTCAAGTCCTTCTGGTTGAACAGATGTTGAAGGCTCTTGTGATCAGAATAGATCACACATTTGATTCCATATAAGTAGTGCCTCCACAGTTTTAGTGCGAATACAACGGCACCCAACTCCAAGTCGTGGGTGGTGTAATTCTTTTCGTGCACCTTTAACTGACGTGAAGCATAGGCAATGACTTTGCCTTTCTGCATAAGCACACATCCCATCCCGGTGTGTGATGCATCACAATAAACTACAAACTCCTCTATTCCATCAGGCAATGTCAGTACTGGAGCATTGCTCAACTTCTGTTTCAGAATTTCGAAGGATTCCTGCTGCTTAGGACCCCAGTCAAACTTAATCTTCTTACGTGTCAGTGAAGTCAGGGGTGCAGCAATCCTTGAAAAGTTTTCTATGAATCGCCTATAGTATCCTGCCAAACCTAGAAAGCTACGTATTTCTGTAGGCGTCTTTGGCTCGTGCCAATTCATGACAGCTTCCACCTTAGCGGGATCTACTTGGATACCATGCTCACTAACAACATGTCCAAGAAATTGGACTGCTCGAAGCCAGAATTCACATTTTGAGAACTTGGCATAGAGCTTCTCTTTATGAAGTAAATCCAGTATGCATCGAAGATGCTTCTCATGGTCAGCTTGGTTCTTTGAGTAGATGAGAATGTCGTCGATGAAGACGATGACGAATTTGTCTAAGTGCGGCTTGCAAACACGATTCATGAGATCCATGAACGCGGCTGGTGCATTAGTGAGCCCAAAAGGCATCACTAGGAACTCGTAATGACCATAACGAGTCCTAAATGCTGTTTTGTGCACATCTTCATCTCTAACCTTCAATTGATGGTAGCCTGACCTTAAGTCAATCTTCGAGAAGAAACTTGCCCCTTGAAGTTGATCGAACAGATCGTCGATTCTGGGCAAAGGATACCTATTCTTGATAGTAACCTTATTAAGCTCACGGTAGTCGATGCACAGTCGCATCGATCCATCCTTCTTCTTTACAAATAAAACTGGTGCTCCCCAAGGAGACGAACTAGGTTTGATGAAACCTTTGGCTAGTAAATCATCTAGCTGCGTCCTCAATTCCTTCATCTCTGTTGGTGCCAACCTATAAGGCGCCCTTGCAACTGGTGCTGATCCAGGAATAATGTCAATTCTGAATTCCACTTGCCTATCTGGTGGCAACCCAGGTAGTTCTTCAGGAAATACTTCGGGGTATTCAGAAATGACTGGGATATCTCCAATCTTGGGTTTCGGCTCATCAATAATCACCTGTGCCATGTAGATGACACAGCCCTTCTTCAAACACTTTGAGTCTTTGAGTATAGACATTTTCTCGGGCAGCCCATACTGGGTATCTCCCTGGATAGTAAGTGATTCACCAGACGAAGTCTTGATCCTCACTTGCTTCTTATTGCAAATAATCTGGGCCTGGTTATGAGATAACCAGTCCATACCCAAAACTATGTCGAATCCGGCTAGTTTGAAAGGAAGTAGGGACAAAGGAAAAGAGTGATTCTTAATGGATATGAAACATCCATCTAATAAGGTTGAAGCGGTTTCTAAAGTGCCATCTGCTAGTTCCACCTCATAATTCACACTTAAAGTTCTAACAGGCAGTTTCAACAATTCACAAAACTTATCATCTACAAACGACTTATCAGCGCCCGAATCAAATAACACTCTCGCGTATACATCATTTACGAGAAAGGTACCTGTTATCACGTTGTCGTCCTTGACAGCTTCCTTAGCATTCATTCTGAAGACCCTAGCATTGGTCTTCTTAGCCTCTTCCGGCTTCTTGGCATATTTTGGGCAATTGCTCCTGATGTGCCCTTTTTCATTGCAACCATAGCAGGTCGCATCCTTTATCTTCTTGCAATCCACGGTTTTGTGTTCCCTGGATTTGCATAACCCACATGCAAAAGGCTTCGATTGTGTTTGTGAGTTGGATTCAAACCTGCACTTACCAAAGTGCTGTCTCTTGCAGGTTTTACACTTGGGTTTTTCACCCGACTGTTGGCCATCCTTCTTGAATCCTGACCCCTTCTTAGAGTCATTGTTTCCTTTCTGCTTCTTATCTGATCGTCGTGAGTTGTCATCCTCACGCTTCCTCTTTTCGGTATCATTTTTCCTCAGTGATCTCAGCCTGACAGCATCTGAGGTCAGAGACAACGATATGTCCGTTACTGACCGAAAAGTGGTTGGTCTGGAGGCCTTTACACTTGCTTTGATCTCCGGTTCCAAACCCCCGATAAAACGAGCTATACGTTTCGGCTCCGGAGTCACCAAATAAGGGACCAACCTTGACAAAGTATTGAAAGTGGTAAGGTAGGCCTGGCAGTCCAGGTTTTTCATGACCAGTGCCAGGAAATCAGATTCAATTCTCTCAACCTCGTGTTGAGGGCAGAAATTCTCCTTGATGAGTGCCATAAACTGTTCCCAGGTCATGTTGTATAGCGGAACTTTCCCTGTGGCCTGGATCAAAGATCTCCACCAGGCTAAGGCTTCCCCTTTGAAAGATTGTGAGACAAACTTCACAATGTCCCTATTATGACAACCACTAATATCCACCACAGTATCCATTTCATCCATCCACGTCATGCAATCAACAGCTCCTTTTTCCCCATTGAAGTCTCTGGGTTTGCACGATACGAAGTATTTATAGGTGCAACCCCTATTACGAGGTTCTTGGTTCTGTAGGACTCTCTGAGATGGATTACTCCTTTGATTCGAGGAGTGGTGGGAATTACTGTTGTGGGCAGTGTGGGTCCTGGAGGGTGTTCTAGTGTGTGATGCAGAATGGGTTCTCGTATAGGTACCACCTGATCCATTGTTTTGTCTATCCATAGCTCTATTAACTGCATTGTCTATCATAGCTTGCAACTCTGCACCTCCTACGTTTACATTGGCATTATCATTCCCTATCCCTTGGTGACTGTTGACCTCGTTTGAGTCTGCCATGTTTCTTGAACTGTAACACATTGGCAATAACTTATTGGTGAGTTTATTATAGTATTGTCCTTTATGGAAATTTTTATTAACCGTGGTAAACATAGACCATATATGGTTAATTTATTACTCCCCTTTATTTAGGATTTCTAATATAATTCATCCTAATTATAAAATAATAACAGTATTTATTAGCACATAAGGCCTAGTCACAGGGACAATATAGATTATAAGCTAGGATTTCAGAGAATCAAAGCATGAAGGTTTGAACAAAGTTCATTACCTTTATTAGACAGGGAGTCAAAGCTACCACTGTCTTTTGGCTCATATGGAAATGAGTAGGGCCCGTAGGCATTATATTACCACGTATGGTTAAAATATGATCATCTTAATTGATGATATAAACCCAGGATTCAGAGATCATTAAACTAGGTTAGGAATCTTCTAAAGAATTCCTTTATAAAAATGACGTATGTGATTTTAACGAATCACTTCTGCCAGGAGTGTTAACATGTTTTAAGATGTTAACAGGGAATTGAATCTTTTAAACAGGTCTTACCATTTTGGCCCGGTCTTATATTTGACACGTGGCTAGGTTTCACACTTTAAGATCCTTAATTAAATAAATTTCATAGGCAGATTAATTTAAAAGGAATGATTTTAATTTATTTATTTCATTTATAAATTTTATATGCTCATAATGGCAAACATGAAATTTATAAAACAAACATTCCATTAATTATACATAGGTTACATATTGCCCTAAACGGGTCTTTTCACACAAACCATTTCCCACGTAGGGGTCAAACAAGTATTTACCCGCGCAGGGGTTACATTTAAAACACAAGTCCTCGCAGGGACTGATTACTTAAATAGATGTCCACGCAGGGACTAGGTACAAAGATAAATGTCCACGCAGGGACTACATACACACATAAATGTCCACGCAGGGACTAAATTTTAAAGTAGACATACACACATCAAGGATTTACTGATCCTTCTTGCTCTTTCCCTTGATTAAGTTCGTCAAGGTCTTGAACATCCCCTGGTTACGCCTTCGGTCTTCCCGTGCCTCATGCCGCACCTCCCTAATACTTTGTAGGATCTCCTGATGCAGTGGTGGCGACATCTGCAGAGACGGCGGGGGTTGTTGGTAGTACGGGGGTTGTGTAGGCATCTGGTATCCTTGTGCTGGGTAGCCTACTCCCCAAGGACCTCCATATGGTCCCTCCTGGTTAAGGGCGTTGTAATTAGCTGCTACCAAATACGGGTCGGCTTCAGCGTAACCGAGGTTAGTGTGAGTCGGTGGCTCAAACGGGTTATACATCGAAGGACCCGTGTATGCCGGTATCTGGTTATCAAAACCTATTGGTGGCGATTGCTGCGCGTAGGGGTTTGATGGTCCACCTACCTGTGGAACTTCTTGTTCCGGCTGATAATTTCTGCCACTTGACTGTAGAGGAGAGCTGAAATGAAACTCTTCTCTTCGTGTGGTCATCCGGGGTCCGGTTCTCATACGTCTTTGCGGTTGCGGAGTGTCACACCCCAAATTTCCACGTGTTACCGGTGGGCCCGGTAGAGGAGTAACGTGACGTGGTTGGCAACATCATAGTCAAACAACACAATATATAAATGCACAGCGGAAGCAAAAGGATAAATATATTACAATCCGTAATAGTGTAACATCAAAGTATTACAACGGAAGTAAAGGATCCACAGGCGGATTGCAAATAAAATAACATGGTTCAACAGACTTTAGGCATCTAAGCTTGCGAGACTCTTTATTGATGCTAGGAGTAGCCAGCCAATTCCAATTAGTACCTGCACTTAGCCTTTTTGGAAAATACGTCAGTTTACACTGGTAAATACAATCAACTGACTCATTTTGAAAAGGGTTTAAGAAAATGATTGTTTTGAATGCACATGGCACAAATAATATTTTATAACTTGGGATAATTATTTACATATAATACTTGTAGGGATTTACATGTTCCTTATGCGTTCAGTAGCCCGGATCGAGCCGGGTTAAAGATTAATTGACACACCACATTTAATTATGAGACACCGACGGCGTACGCCTACGCCGGGTGCTGAGGTCGTGGCCATTCCGTAGAATGATGCCAGGGATATCCGGGACAACGGTCATTAACCCCCCAAAGGCTTTAAGCAAACAAAACAATGTTAAACGAGACGTCTCAATACTTTCATTATCATACATTCAATCAAAGGTTCAACGTCCCGACCAAGCGGTATTTTATATACCGTACCCCAAGCCCGTATAGGGAAAATAAGTTAAAAGTATTTACCTGAGCTTAAATATAAATTCAATCCCAGCCGTATCAAATCAGCAAGTACAGATAGCTTTTACTGAGCTCCTAAATCTGGAACGGAGGTTTTTAATAACCTATTAGAATCCTAACGGGTCTTTAATTAAGCCTACGTTTAGACCGATTAGTTAAAGATACGGTTCGTACGCACGATTAAGCGAAGACCGGATAGAATGTGATTTAGACCCGACAAGTTTGAAGACTTGCTTAATATGGGTATATGATACACATTCTGGATTTTGAGACAAAACCGATAAGGTTTGACCCGTTTTGGCTAATTTATGTAAACTAGTTACATAAACCGAAACGAACGCGCATGAAGCGTAACGGGTATCCGTAAGAGTCCTAAACAGGTTTCCTAAGTTAACATGCTTCAAATATGTTGTGACATCAGTAGTATGTCTTTCGTTATGCCCGAAATGAATTTAAACACAAACTATGCCCCGTAGGGGTAGTTTGGTCATTTTAAAGTTTGTAAAAGCGCTTAGATGTTTAACTGAGTTACAGGTCTGATGTAAACAGCAAACATACTCAATTTGATGAGTTATAACAGTAGACTAAAGCATATATGTGAGATTTATTATCTTTAACCAAACTATGCCCCGTAGGGGTATTTTGGTAATTTCACATAAGCCGAAAAGCTCAAAAACGAAGTCTGAGTTAATCAACCCTTGCTTACTGTTAAAATATCATAATTTGCCTCATATATCAGTAGGTATCAACCCGGGTATGTCTAATATGATTTTTAAGACATACTATGCGTTAAAAACGCTAATTATGGCGATTAAAGGCCATTTCCGGGTTCGATACTTAAATCTGATATTTTTATATTTCCAGAAGGCTTAAAATAATTTATTTAACATATGTGATCAGTAGCAAAAGGTTTGGAGTCGTTTAGATAAGTAAAACTCATTTTATGGCCCGTAAGGGCAAAACCGACAATTTCCGAATTAAGCCTGCGACTACGAGTTATGCTCAGCCTAAAATTTATTAAAAATCTTTAAAAATCCTAAAATAATATTTTATATCAGTGGGTAAAAGATTTGATACCAAAAAGTATGTTTAACTAGGCTATATGCTAATTACGCCATTATGTTAACATAAAGCATTAGTTTTGCGATAATGAGCATAACTCTTAATCTACAAGTCGAACTGATGTCAAACTTTGCATGCAAGTCTATATATCAGTATTTGAGGTTTCTACACTTTTACATTTTCATCAATCACGTTTTAAGATAAAAAGGGCATAACGGTCAACATATGAGCGATTAACGGAAACTTGCATATTAATTGGATAATCAACGAAACAAGTACAGAGGCTTATACTATCATGCAACCTAACCCTAATGAAGCACTAAGGCATTTCCGAATCAAACTAAAACGGGTCAGAACTGAAGTCAAAGCAAAAGTCAAGGTTTTGCGCCTTTCGATTCCGAACCGGGTTTAAACAGAAATTTGTCGAGTCGGGCAAGCGTAGACAAGTTTTTATACTTATTACCATGTTATATTAAGGTTAAAACAGGTTACACTCCTCTCGGATCATTAATCGTGCATTAAATCATATTTTGTATTTCTGTTGACTTTTTCGGTCAACGTTTGACCCGACAAACGACCTAGTTAGGTCTGGAATCGGTACGTGCCTTTATAAGGGTTTAATACCCATATAATTACCTACTTAACGGTACTTTTGATTCGACATACGACTGAGCTATCATTAATTAATTACGAAGTCAAACCGTAGTTACGTCGGTTTGACTTTTAGCTAAAATACTAAGCTATAATTAATTTAGAAAGGTTAGTCAACTTACCAAGTGTTTAAGGATGACTAGAGAGGCCTTGCAATCAGCTTGAAAGCTCCTCAATTGATCAGACTTGGATTGAGAATGGAATGATCAAAGAGTTGCAACTTAGGTGGGTTTTATAGTGTTCATGGCACCATGAATTGATGACAACAAAGTCTATGATCAACCACAATCATTCAACACTTGTTACTAGAGCCTAGGGAAGTCTAAGGGTCCTTCACATGCAAGAAAAACCGGCCAAGGGGGTCACAATTGCACATAACAGGCTACTGCCCATTTTCTGTTGCTGGGGGTTGCTTTACGGACCGTAAGGCTCCCATGGTTGCGGTCCGTAAGGTAGTCATCAGACACAAAAATTGTTTGTTTGTTGGAGTTTTGAAAGGGCAGCCGTAACTTCTGACTTTGGGGCATCAATTATCACTTAGGGCCCTTCATAATGTGTCTAGAATAGTTTCATACCCTACCATCATCCTTTGTTTCAAATGATCGTATTTACAAGACCCGTAAACAACGGTTTACCGTTCATTTTCTTCTTGGGATCAATCATGCTTTTCAACATCCATTATTGTGAATCCAACTTCTGAATTGAGAGTGTAATAGATGTGTAAATTATTATATCGGGTCTTGGGATTTATAATTGAGGTCGTTCAGAGGTAACGATTTAACATGACGCCACTTTAAATCCTACCGAAACATCTTTATTAAATCCGGGTTTCCAACGCGTTTTTGTCTTACATGACACGTGTCGTTTTACTATTAAACCCGAAATTTGCGAGGTGTTACACGGAGGCGCCGGTTGAACTGGTGGCGGTGGAGGCGGTGGTGTAACTGCCACAAACTGGTGATTCCCAGAGGAATCTTGATGATACTGCTGCTGCTGCTCATGCGGCGAAGAATAGTGAGGCTGATGCTGCTCATGCGGCGACGAATAGTGAGGCTGATGCTGCTCATGCGGCGACGAATGGTGAGAAGGTGTATAATACCATTCGTGCCGAGTAAAGATAGCCTGGAAGCTATCTGGACCATTATAGGGTGGTCCGTGGTAAATGGAACTATCCGAGACCTCGATTGGGTGGTTGGGAGTTCCTGATGCGGGTTCTTCGGGGTCTTCTTCCTCGTCCATATTATTTCCTCCAGAAAAATGGTCCTCCGGCCCCAATGGGTTAAAACCCACTGGTTCCTGTATATAATCCGCCGGGTTAAACTGGCCTTGGAAGAATGGAGTGGGGTCTCCAAAAGGGCGGTGCGACATAGATCGCTGTAACGGTATGGGCGAATGGTGTGAGTCTCTAGGCTCATTTTCTGATTGTGGCCCGTAGGAGTCTTGAGCGGGAGTCGTCGAGCTGTTCGAAACCGACCGTCTTGCTGGTTGAAAGAGACCTCTCTGATTCCGTCGAGTACCATCACTCTCGGCGGGGATAGGACCTCGTGTATTCGAAGGTCCTGCTTCGTGATCGTTGGGGGCGGTGGTCGGCCCCTTTCCTCCTCGTCCTCGCATACGTAAAAATCTTGGAGGCATCTTGGTTATACCTGTCCACAAAACATAAGATAACAAATAACAAAATGTAAAGCTTAAAGGACAAAACAAAAACCGAATAAGGTGGAATTTGTCCTATGTTATAAGTCTAGACTCAAAAGTTTAGATATGTGCAATTGTGTAACTGAGATTAAATACAAAAGACTAGTGTTTAATTCACTCAGTGTTGGCTCTGATACCAACCTGTCACACCCCGAATTTCCACGTGTCACCGGTGGGCCCGGTAGGGGAGTATCGTGACGTGGTTGGCAACATAATAGTCAAACAACACAATATTTAAATGCACAGCGGAAGCAAAGTATAGATTTAATTCAACCAACCGATATTGTAATATTAAGTATTACAATTAGTCGAATATAATCCACAGGTAGATCCAAATAAAAAGGAAACAAATGTTCAACAGTTTATGACATCCAAGCTGGCGAGACTTAATGTGGATGCTAGGAGACATGCCAGCCTATTTCGCGTAGTACCTGCACTTAACCTTTTAAGAAAATACGTCAGTTTACACTGGTAAATACAATCAACCGACTCATTTTGAAAAGAGTTTAAGAAAATGCATTTAAGGCACAAGGCACAAATAATATTTTATAACTTGGAATAATTATTTAAATATATAATACTTGTATGGATTTACATGTTCCTTATGCGTTCAGTAGCCCGGATCGAGCCGGGTTAAAGATTAATAGACACACCACTATAATTATGAGACACCAACGGCGTACGCCTACGCCGGGTGCTGAGGTCGTGGCCATTCGTAGAATGATGCCAGGGATATCCGGGACAACGGTCATTAACCCCCCAAAGGCTTTAAGTAAACAAAACAATGTTAAACGAGACGTCTCAATACTTTCATTATCATACATTCAATCAAAGATTCAACGTCCCGACCAAGCGGTATTTTATATACCGTACCCCAAGCCCGTATAGGGAAAATAAGTTAAAAGTATTTACCTTTGCAAGTATAAATCCTTAATCGAATAAATTGCAGATAGCTTTTACTGGGCTCCTAATCTGGAACGAAGGTTTAATATAACCTATTAGAATACTAACGGGTCTTTAATTAAGCTTAAGCTTAAACCGGTTAGTTTTTAACGATACGGTTCGTACGCACGATTAAGCGAAGACCGGATAGAATGTGATTTAGACCCGACAAGTTTGAGGACTTGTTTAATATGGGTTTACTACTCACATTCTGGATTTTGAGATAAAAATGATATCGTTTGACCCGTTTCGGCTAGTTTATGCAAACTAGTTACATAAACTGAACCGAACGCGTATAATGCATAACGGGTAACCGAAAGGGTCGCGAACAGGTTTCCTAAGTTAATACGCTTTAAATATGTTGTGATATCATCATGATATCTTCCATAATGCCCATAACGAGTTTAATCCTTAATTATGCCCCGTAGGGGTATTTCGGTCATTTTGAAGGTTATAAAAGGGATTTATAATACCTCTGAGATACGGTTCTGGTTTAATCAGAAAAATTATTTATTTTAACAGGTATCAATAGTTGGTATAAAGTCTTTTGTGATAAAATGGTTCTAGTACTAGACTACGCGTTTAATACGCGTATAAAGCCGTTTTAAGCGACGTACGGGTTAAAATATGGTTCTGAGTTTTCTGATCAGTAAAACAGGCTCAAAACACTCTATTTATTATTTTAAATCAGTGGCAATTGGATTGGTATCAAACGGATTCGTAAAACTCGTTTTATGGTCTAAAAGGGCATATTCGGTATTAACCGAATCAATGCGATAAGCCTAGCTTAAGATCAGTTTAAAAATAATTAAAAATCTTCAAAAATCCCAAAATATTATTTAACATTAGTGGGTAAAAGTTTTGGTACCGAAAATCGGGTTTAGATAGGCTATGCGTTAATCGCGCCGTTTAATTAATAAAAAGCTTATTATTTACGCTAATGCGCATATCTCCTAATCTAGACCTCCGATTGACGTGAAAATTTACGTACATGTTAATTAATCAGTAACTAAGATTATTGTACTTCCACATTTTCAAAATTCTCGTTGTATGGTCATAAGGGCGTTATGGTCCAATTTAAGCGATTAACGGAAACGTGTGCATGCATCGGATAATCAATGAAACAAGTACAGAGACTTATACTAGCATGTAACCCAACCCTAATGAGACTTTAAGGCATGTCTAATTCAAACTAAAACGGGTCAGAACCGAAGTCAAAGCAAAAGTCAAGGTTTTGCGCCTTTCGGTTCCGAACCGGGTTTAAACAGAAATTTGTCGAGTCGGACAAGCGTAGACAAGTTTTTATACTTATTACCAAGTTATATTAAGGTTAAAACAGGTTACACGCCTCTCGGATCATTAATCGTGTATTAAATCATAATTTGCAATTCTGTTGACTTTTTCGGTCAACGTTTGACCCGACAAACGACCTAGTTAGGTCTGGAATTGGTACTTGCCCTTATAAGGGTTTAATACCCATATAATTACCTATCTAACGGTACTTTTAATTCGACACACGACTGAGCTATCGTTAATTAATCGCGAAGTCAAACCGTAGTTACGTCGGTTTGACTTTTAAGCTAATTACTAAGCTAGAATTAATTTAGAAAGGTTAGGCAACTTACTAGATGATTAATGGATGATTAGAAAGGCTCTTGATCAGTTTGCAAGCTCCCCAAATAATCAGAATGCTTGAATATGATGTGTGAATGAATGTTGCACTTGAAGGTCCTTTATATACAAGAATCAAGCACCACAAGAGAGTGACAACAAAGTCTAGGGCCATCCACAATTGATCAACACTTGTAAGTAGTGTGTAGGGATGTCTAGGGGCCATGTATGTGCAAGAAAAACCGGCCAAGAGGGTAACAATCGCACACAACAGCCAACAGCAGGTCAGCTGTCGCTGGGCACACCCTCGCGTAGCGCGAGGGGCCGTCGCGCTACGCGACGCCCTAGTCTGATCAGAATTGTTTTGTTTGTTGATGGTTTGAAAGGGCAGCCGTTATAAACGACTTGTGGACTTATTTTATCAGTAGGGGGCCTCCCAAAAGTGTCTATATGCTTGAACATACCCTACCATTATCCAATGTTTCAAATGAATGCATAAACAAGACCCGAAAACATCGGTTTACCATTCATTTTCTTCTTGGGATCAATCATACTTTTCCAATTCCATTATTGGCAATAATTCCCTGAATTGAGGGTATAATAGATGTGTAAAATATTAAATCGGGTCTTGGGATTTATAATTGAGGTGTTCAGAGGTAATAATTTAACATGACGCCACTTTAAATCCTACCGAAAACATCTTTATTAAATCCGGGTTTTCAACGCGTTTTTGTTTGACATGACACGTGTCGTTTTAATATTAAACCCGAAATTTGCGAGGTGTTACACCCGTGTTGGGAAATAGAAGCTTCTATGCTTTTGTCCTTTCTGCAGACACCTAAACACGCCCCCGTGTCCGCTAGGCACGGGGCCGTGGTCGGCCTTCTGTTTACTTGTTTTTGCTTGGGAAGATGCTATCGAGGGGTCGGGCATGCCACGTTTATCCCTTTTCTTGTAATTATGTTAGATTTTGCTGCATATTTGCTTCTTTTGTTCATTTACGCTCATTTAATCCTGAAAAATACAAAAGGAAGACAAAAGCACACTTTTTCCAACATTAGAACTAAAAAAAGGGTTAGTTTTATGCCTCAGTTGATGTAATTTATATGTTGCATTTTACACACATCAAATACCCCTACACTTGAATCTTTGCTTGTCCTCAAGCAAAACTCTTTATAATGTGGCTTAGACTCCCAAATGGAATGGGTAGAAGAGAAGTTTTGGGCTTGTCTTGAGTGTTGGGAATTCAAGATCTTTATTAGGCTTTATTTTTATGTTATTTACAATCCTATTCGTTATGATTTATTTAGAACGTTTCATAAGAAGAATTGCTTATTTGGGCATTACATGCCTCTTTAAAATTCCATTTATATACAAGTTCACATACTTCACGGGAGATCACTCAACACTCGGCCGAAGATGTAATTTTGTGAAACACTCAAGACCGGCATGGAACTTACTTCTACCATATGCTTTCCAAGCAATCAATCATCCTCCTTTTTAACTATACACCTTTTTAAATATCAAGAGGACTTGGGGAAGGGTTAGGCTTGGGTTAAAGGTATGTGGTTTTGGGTTAGTGGTTAGTAAAAAGGGCGAAAGACGTAAAAAGCATTGGTCTTCGTAAAACTTTTTATTTTTGTGACTTTTTATTCAAACGAAGCATTTTCAAACAAAGTTTCTTTTGAGGAACTTGTTTGTTTATTGCTATACTTCATCATTTTTTTTTCATAAGGCTATCACATGAAGACCGAGCTTTCTACTAAAATAAAGGGTTTAAAAATAAAAAAAAATTCGTGGGTTAAGGATGTTTGTTTTGTGGATTTAGAAACGAAAAGGTTTAGGCTCAAAGGGGTTAACTAGGGGGATTTTGGGTAGGTGGTAAAAAAAAATGAAAAACAATGGTGTTGAAAAGAAAAAAGGGTTAGTCCTAATGCCTCCATCATTTACTTAGTTGGGTTCAAGTTGGTAAGGACCAGGAATGTATCGTCATGGCAAGTTCTAGAGTCGTAAGAAACCAAGCGGCTATTCACACAAGAAACGAAAAATGAGCATTTAGTTTAAAGATGTGTATTTGTATGGGTTTTTAATGTGATCAAGTATATATAATCAAATTTTAACTAGATTTGTCATGCCGTTTGATGTCGTAAATACGATCTATAAAAAAAACTAACCTAATCTAGACACCCTAGTTTTAAATTTATAAACTAAGACTCTCTAAATGCTAGACCACTGACAGGCAAGTGCACCTATCGTACGTAGTAAAGCCTAATGAAGTCCGAGTATCGAACCCACGAGACACTAGCGACGCTAAACTAGACTCTGACTCAACTAATTACTTAACTGGTTTATTTGGATTTTTATTTGGTTTTGGGGTTTTAACTAATTAAACTAAAGGAATTAACTAAGACGAACTAAACCACCTAGACGCACGCTGAAGGCTACTAAAGTGGAATCAAGGATGAGAAAGTACTACTCATGTTTGGAATCCTATTCGTGACTCTTAGTTTTCTCTCGGCAATGGTAACTATGATGGAACCAGGTTCTAATAATACGACACTCTAAGACTAAAGATAAGTTGAATCTCCTCCCGGTCTCATCAACTTCTCCTAAGGTCCTAAAGGTCAAATAAAGCTCACTGGTATGGGTTGGATCACCTCCCGGCCTCTCCAACAATACTAAAGTACCCAAAGACTAGATCTCCTCTTGGTCTCACTAATCACAATACACCCTAAAGTGCACGGGGTAACCTAAAAACACTTGACAAGACTTAGGAAAACAAATAATACTAGGCCACTTAGACAGATCTCCTCCCGGTCTCACTGCACCTAAATACCTAGCACCAAAGACAATCCTAACAATCTATCTCCTTCCGGTCTCAAGAATAGGTAGAATACTAAACTCCTCTAAATTATCAAACAACGTTCCTATGAAATACGTGCACCATAAACCATAAAATAGTTACAAACACAAAGTAGGTAACCTAACATGCATCTATACATGAAAGACATTCACAAAGACACATGAGGAACGATTGAACGATAATAAATTAGAATAAAGCACGAACACACATCTAGCCAATTATTATTAGTCTTTTACTTTAATATTTATCCATCACAAAATTACCAAAAGCCGACAAATTACCAATTGACACGAATAATCATCACAAACCCGGGTAGATAAACTAATTAGCCAAGAATCATAGTCAAGAACAATACTAAACAAGTCTGAAATAACAAATAATTCATGTTCATAAGTCTAAAAACACAATGTAATTAAAACTGAACACTAACTATTTGTGAACTTGACCCGATTCTTGATCGTGGCTTGAACCCTCGAACCAACTCTTTTCTTTCTCCTCTTGTCACACCTGATGTTGCTGCCGTCCAAGTCTTATCGTCTGCCGTCTGATGTTTTTGCTGCCGTATGATCTCTGGCTCCTTTTTATTTTCCTCCGCCGTCATCTCATGTGTGTATATTATATTCTCACTAAAACACAATTTTTTTCCATGTGGGCTTCATCTAGCGGGTTTCATAAAAAACGTTTGGGCCATGGTAGCAACACATGATGCGGCCCAAAGCAACTGATGTCCAATTCTCCTTTATATATTCTTTCTTTAATCTTGTCGTCCTAATTCAGAATTCACGTATGAATTCTTGTTTGCATATGATAGAATTAATTTGAAGTTTCATCTAATGTGCACTTTAGCCCCCTTGAGTTTCATGCACTATTTTTTTAAAGAACTTTTCTTTAATTGCGATTTAGCCCTTCCATCTTGCAACTTTATTTAATATTTCCCGAATCGTTTAAGCTCGTTTCAGTTTTCGGTCAAGTATCTTCAATATTTCTCTATTTTAGCTCCACTTGCACCAGGACCTGTCAAAACACAAAATAATATAATATACTACTAAAAACTAAATAAAACAAATAAAAACTATACAATAATTATACGCTTTACACGGGACAAATATGTGTATTTCAACCCACATCACCGTTTCGTAATTTTCTTATGTTGGTTCTTTTTATCATGACGCTATTGGTTGTAAATTAGTAAAAATATAACCTTTTTAGAACTTTTTGTTCCCAAATTAAAACAAGACAAGTAAAAAATGAAAGGTTTTTGAAAAAATGGGGTGATTAGCGGTTCCAATAGAGTTTTGTGTAAGACTTGTTATTAGGACTTGCAAAATTCAAGGTTTTAGCATCCCCCACACTTAAATTACACATTGTCCTCAATGTGTCCCAAAAATAAGTTTTTAGGTTGATTGAATGTGTAAAAAGGTGTTAAAAACAAAAAAATTATGTTACTGGGCATCTGGACACGGGCTTGTGGTGACCGGGCACGACCCCCGTGTTCAGATTGCCAGTATCAGAAAGTAACAGAAGGCTGGGCACGGGGGCGTGTTCAGTGAACACGCCCCATGTCCAGTTACCTGAACTAGGCGTTTTTCTGTAGATCTTTGAGCACGGGCCGTGTTGGCTGAGCACGACCCCGTGCTGAACTTGCTGCAATGAAGAAAAATTGTCGGGAGGCTCTGTTTTCGTGCATGGAGTGTGGGTTCAAGTTTCCCTTAGTATCCTTCACCACCCCGAGTGTGTTTTACCCATTACAACATCATCCAAACACCAAATGATTAAAACCATCATTCATCGAAAATAACAAATTACATAAGTTCCTAGAAAGTTAAAAATAAAGAAAAATAGAAAACTAAAAAGTTCCTAAGATAGATAGGTCAACTGATACATGAAATCATCCTAAGGAGTTCTGCCCTTATTGTAGGAATAACAAAAACCCGGAAATAGCTTCCCGGTATTTAAAGACATTGTAGAACTTGGAACCGAGAGGTGTCCCCTAGATGTCGTTGAGCCATTCTTCTATTTCTCTTGGGAGGAAGAAGGCGGGCTCATTTTCCACATCATCTTGTGGAGGAGGAGTGACGGTAATCGGGACCCCATGTAGTATGTCTCGAGGGGGGTCCGTGTGCATGGCGTACCACTCGGCCGGTATGATGACTTCTGGCACCACATTCCATGCCTTTGTGTAATGATTGGTACCATAGGAGGAGAAGCGAGAATATTCAACCTTTGGTGCAAAAGGTTGACCTCTCTAAGACACCCTTCTAGCCCCACCGATAAATGATTGATACGGTTGACCAGAGCTTCCTCAACCCCCATCATTTCATCTATGGCCTCTCTCAAGGCATATACATAGTTGATGAGGGAGTCTTCTACCGTTGACTTTCTCCCTTGTCAGTTGTTCCTGGAGTGTGATGAGGATGTTCCGTTGTTTATGCTCGACATTCTAAGAAAACAAACTGAAAAGAGTTCATTTTAATGAAACAGTACCTCGAACACGGCCCCGTGCTCACCGAGCACGGCCCCGTGTTCAATTTTCTGCAGGTTTTTAAATCAAGGTATCTTGGAGTTTTAAATTAATTTTCTGACTTTTGAAGCATTTTTAAGCAGAAATAACTTAAAACAATGTTGTAAAACTTATTTTTGACCCGATCCCGTGAATAAAAACCTAACAAATATCACAATAAAGCTTGAAAACATGGAGGTTTTAAGCTTTAATGGAGGTTTTGAGAAGGAAATGAAGA
The DNA here is from genome assembly GCA_030545235.1 of Helianthus tuberosus. NCBI lineage: Eukaryota > Viridiplantae > Streptophyta > Magnoliopsida > Asterales > Asteraceae > Helianthus > Helianthus tuberosus. Next base: position 74,382,727 of record CM060359.1, read on the forward strand.
AGAAGGCAATGGACAAGAGTAGAAAAGACAAGATGGTTGTTGAGAACCTTCTTTAGAATATACCTAGTATGGTATGTGTGAAGATCCCACCAGATCTTTGTCTTTGGAATGGTCCAAGTGTGCAGGAATCTTGCTGTATTTATAGAAAATGACAGCACGCTGGACACGGCCCCGTGTTGGCTGGACACGGCCCCGTGTGCAGACGAGATTCTGACACTTTTTATCCGTATTCTGACCAAAAGTCAGACGAGAATCTTTTGGTGGACACAGGGGCGTGCTGACCTGGACACGACCCCGTACCTAGAAGCTGTTTATGAAGTTTTGTCTATTTCAAGGAATTTATCCGGATCGGGTGGTTCCTTATTGGACGGGACAACACCGAAGTGCCTGAGATACCTAAGTTGCCCTAGTTTTAGACGAGAACGCAAGAGGTTATCGGAAAGGGTGATTCCTATGCTAAATGTAGGTGGATAAGTCCAACCCTTATTCGGGCTCTCGTTAAAGAAGGTGTATGTCGAATCGCTCAGGTCTATGTATACATCGACGGAAGTCGACGGGGAGTCCTTCACGGCATAATAGACACAGGGATGACTTTCGCTCAAGTCCTTGCAAGGTTTAAAGGTGATTTCGGGAGCAACGATGTTGTTATAATCCGAATGCGATCTCATTAGTTCTTCTTGATCGTCGTCTTGAGATGAATTAGTTATATCCATCTCAAGTTCTTTTATCCATCGGAGAATTAGCTCTTCCATTTGAAATAATTCTTTAAGAAGCATTTCATTTAGAAGGGACGATTAAGAGCATTCGAGGGAGAGATAGGGATTATTTTTACTTTCGCCCATCTTAAGGCTACAGGAAAATGATGGGTCTATATAGTGGGGAGTGTAATTTAAAAAATAACATTTTAAATCTTCATGAGTTCTTCCACATATTTGACACCACGTACCATAAGAGGATCGAAAGTAAAAAAAAAATCAGTATCGCTCATCTTTGTGTCAGAAATTACCAACCGTCGGGATCTTATGGTTCTGTTTTCAGTATCTGATACTTGGGCACGGGGCGTGTTCAGTGGGCACAGCCCCGTGTTCAGCTACTGTCTGACTTAAAACAGGATTCCCAGTACCAAAGATTGGGCACGGGGCGTGTTCAGCGGGCACGACCCCGTGCTGAGCTTCTGCAGAAATAGAAAATATAAAAAAATCCTAAAAAAAACAGAAAAATAAGAAAAATGATTAGGCCTTTGATTCCTAACTTTCTTAAAATCCTTGTGTCCCCGGCAACGGCGCCAAAAACTTGATGTGTGCGGTGTGTTATAAGTTTTTATGTATATTTTAAGCCCTTTTTAACACTTTAGTCAAGTTTTAAATTTATAAAACACGATATTTTACTAACACTAGACACACATATGGGCAAGTGCACCCATCGTGAGCGTAGTATAGCGTTAGTAAGATACCGAGGTCGTCCAAGGACACAAGAGCTTTTAGTACCGGTTTATCCTCAACGTCTAATCAAATCAAAAGTTTAGGAAAAGTTTTAAATATGAGAATAAAAACTAAAAATGTTGAAAAATAAAATAAAAACAGATAGACAAGATGAATCACTTGGATCCGACTCGCCTTTAGTGTAACCTTTGATGATTTCCGCACTTTTGCACTTTTTAAGAGATTATCTTAGTTATAGTAGTAGGCCCCTCTTTTGAAGGTGACGTTACCCTCAATCCAATAGTTTGAGTCAGCAAGGATACAATCCTAAAGGGTTGGATTACTGAAAGATAATTAATTAAGTTATTAATGCGTGATGTTGTAGGCTCCTCTTTTGAAGGTGACGTTACCCTCGGCTAAGTGGTTTGAGTCAGCAGGGATACAATCCCAAGTAGCCGGGTTAATGTATTAATAGTAGCTTACATATGAGGGGATCAAGCCATTCGCACCCCCGCCATCCAATACCAGTGGGTATTGAAGGAGGTCCAAGTAAGCTTGACCCAGGTCCTTGCAGGATCTATACATTGAACAAGGCAAGAACCTTACCAAACCATTCCCTTAACCCCCGACTAGGTAGCCAACATATCTCTATATAGACCGTAGAGATATGAATGGTGTAAATCTTTTATTTTATATAGACAGTAAAATAACGCCAAGACACCACAGACAAATGATAAGGAAGTTTCACCTTCAACATAAGAAACCAGTTATTAAAGTCATTAATACAAAACCAAATAAATAGTGCGAAAAGATTAAAAGACAAAAGTATTAAACAAAATACTTGTCTTCACAAAGTGATGTAAGAGACTTAGGCAAACATGGCCTTTGATTGTCAAGAACTCTTACTATCAATCTTGGATCCCGAGACTACTACACACACTCTATGATGGATGATGGATGATGGTGGTGGATGTGGGTGTTGTGATGGTGGTGGAGTGTGGGTGAAGTGAGAGAGAGGTGGTTTATTAAGGGATGCATTTGAAGTGAACTAAGCACCCCTATTTATAGCCTGCACAGAAGCCCGGACATGGCCCCATGTCCATCCACTTTATCTTTCTTCATTAATTGCAATTTGTCTGCATTAGCTCCACATGCCCCCGTGTTCGCTGGGCACGGCCCCATGTGCAGAAGCGTATCTGTACTTTCAAGATTTGCTTGGATTCTGCGAATCTTAGCGTTGACCACGACCGTGTTGAGCTGGGCACGCCCCCGTGTCGGGAAATAGAAGTTCTATGATTTTGTCCTTTCTGCAGACACCTGAACACGCCCCCGTGTCCGCTGGGCACGGGGCAGTGGTCAGCCTTCTGTTTACTTGTTTTTGCTTGGGAAGATGCTGTCGAGGGGTCGAGCATGCCACATTTATCCCTTTTCTTGTAATTATGTTTGATTATGCTGCATGTTTGCTTCTTTTGTTCATTTACGCTCAATTAATCCTGAAAATACAAAAGGAAGACAAAAGCACACTTTTTCCAACATTAGTACTAAAAAGGGTTAGTTTTATGTCTCATTTGTTTTAATTTATATGTTGCATTTTACACATATCAGTCACTGTTAGGTGTGTGTTATGTATGGCTGTAAAAAATAATTGGCAAATATACCAATTAGATGTTAATAATGCATTTCTTTATGGATCTATATCCAAAGATGTTTATATGAAATTACCACCTGGATACTTTCCTGAAAATGAGACTAGAGTATCTAAATTAGTTAAGTCGTTCTATGGATTAAAACAAGCACCTAGGAAGTGGAATGAAAAGTTAAATGAAGTTTTGTATAAAATGGGTTTTGTGCAGAGTTTATGTGATCATTCTATGTATATACTTTCTGATAAATCTGTGTTTGTTGTGCTCTTGGTCTATGTAGATGATATTGTTGTCACTGGTAATTCTGAAGTTGATATTATTAAAATTAAAAAGTTGTTGAGTGACAATTTTCAAATCAAGGATTTGGGGGTGTTAAAATATTTTCTGGGTATTGAGGTCTTATATGTTGATAGTGGTATTTGTGTCACACCCAAACCGATGGCGGAAACATCAGGGTGAGGCACTGAGCGAAACAGATTGTCCAAGAGAATCCATAACAACTAAAATTACCAGATATTTAACGTTACGTCCTATACCATAACATATCAAATAAAAGCAGTTATTACAGACATAGTTGTTCCCAAAGACAAATCATAGTTTCGGCAACTCATAAATTATTAAATGACGTTTCTAGACTCCCCTAGCTTGATTCCACAAAAGCTAGCATAGCACAGCATCCTAAACACCTGTCACATACGTTAAAATAGGTCAATACACTTAGTGTATAGGTAAGCATATAAGTTTAACAGTATAATAAGTGGTTTACGCATAACAAGCATGTAACACGTGGAAATGTGAAGCTAGCAGGTTATCGACAATGAGATATGCACAGACAGGACTGCGAGTTGTAGAATGCGCAACACATATCACCACTGTGACACGTGAAGAAATACCCTTAACAACCCCTGTCCACGAAAGGTGTTGAGTCCAAACTATAGTACTATCATTGCTAAGGTGTCAGGCAGCAATCACTGTGTAAACATAACATACAAGCATTCATCGAATAACACATATAACATGCAGAACGGTTAGCGTATAAAAGTAGTTGCGTTGTGTGTCGATGTGATTTTGATATAAGTAACGTATGTAACACCCAAATGGGCGTTAAGCAAAACGGGATCGAGTATACTCACAGATAGTGTTTAATAAATAAACACAGTCTTGGATTGAAGGGAGCGCTGGAGAGTTAGCCTGATTACAGAACGACAATATAAGCGTTGAACAGTGCGTTGAGTGAGCTGAGTGACGGATGGTGATCCGATCGGATGACCTTCTAGACGGATGGTCATCCGGACGGATGACCATCCGGTCGGAGGGTTGTCCGTTTGGGATGGATGTGTTTGTGTATGATGTTAACTTTGAAGTTTTCGTTGTAGCATTTTAAAAGATGAGAAGTATCTCTACCTATCCGGTCATCCGGTCAAACAGTCATCCGGACGGATGGTCGTTCGCTCGGATGGCGATCTATTCGAGAGAGATGTTTCAAAGATCCAAGTCCCCTGTAGGATAGTCATTCGATCGGATGGTCGTCCGATTGGATGACTATTCGATTGGAACTAATATTATTTGAAGTTTTTATAAATTGTTTAAGTGTTGAAAGGAAATCACGAGTCATCCGGCCGAATTGTCGTTCGATCGGATGGCGATTTGATCGGAACGCTATTCCTTTGGCAACCTGTTCGTTTGGAACCTTGTAAAAATTCGTTAAGTTAAAAGTTTACGGTTGAACCGAGACGACAAGACAACGTGTTAAACAACGGAAACCCCATCAAGTCCAAGTCATCCGATCGGATGGGAATCACCCGGTCCGCTCAGTAACTGTTCTTGACGGAACTTCATGTTCAACCCGTTAAGTCAGTCATCTCATCGATAGAATCAGTTCTTAAACTGGCACTTCACTAGAGAATGAGCAGAAGGCCTGAACGAGGTCAGATTCTATCGGTTCTTGAGTGAAAAGTTAAGAACATTGAAGAAAAGTGGAAATCAGTTGGAAAATGTTTAGTTTTAAGACAAATCAGTGTTAAAACATGCTGAAATTCCTTAGATATAAGTTGTTCTTGATGGAATGAGGTCACACCTTGGTGTTCATGAGAACCCATGATGACATCATCCTAGAACAGCCCCAATCCATAGATTCCATGGTGAACAATTGAGATTTGATGGTCGAATTGATGAAAAAGTCTGTGTAGATCAAAGAAGTACAAGATTTGAGATGAAAACTTACAAGAATCACGGGGAATCGAGAGAAGTGTGGCTGAGATGGCCAAGGGTCGGAGGAGAGTTGTCACATCATGAACAGTGATGTGACAGGCGGGTATTTATAGGTGAAGAGGAGAGAAAGGCGGTGTGGTTTAATGGGTCGGATGGCCTTTCGATCGGATGGCCATCCGATCGGATGATCATCCATTCGGGTGACCACTCGATCGAAGGGTCATTCGATCGAAGGGCTTTGGTGAGTTGGTTTCCAACTTTTCGTTTCGTGCGTTGCGATGTGTTTAAGCGAGTGTCGATTAAGCGATGCGATAGTTTTAAATAATAGTTACGCAAATAACATAACTAATATACAACAACATAAGTAACCTTGCGTTTCCAGTTCGCGATGAGATTGGGTTGCGATAGAGTTGCCATTGCGTTTGCGATTAACACCTTTAACATAATTATGCACGCACAAGTAACACATAATAGCACACACACGTAAAACAATATCCAGAACTACGATTCAAGTTGCGACGCGATAGCGATGAGATAGCGTTAAGTGGATTAGCGTTTTAACTGCGTTTATTGCGTTGTTACTCCACATAATACAACTAAAATAACATAAATTAAAGTATCGATTAACGAGGTTTGAAAGTACAAGTAATAATTAAGCACGGAATGACAGATCAAATTAGCAATCTTTTCTTCCTTTGACTTTGACTTCAAAAGTCGGGTTGTTACAGCCTCCCCTACTTTAGGGAATTTCATCCCGAAATTAAGGCGCAGGCGTAACGAATAGTTGTGGATACTTAGCCTTCATGTCACTTTCGAGTTCCCAGGTGAACTCGGCGCCGCATTTGCCTTCCCAGCGAACCTTCACTATGGGAATGTGTGAGCGTCGGAGCTTCTTGGTTTCTTGGTCCATGATCTCGACAGGCTTTTCCACGAAGTGTAATGTTTCGTCCACTTGTAGATCCTCGAGTGGTACATGTAAATTCTGCTCGGCCAGACACTTTTTGAAGTTCGAAACATGGAAAGTCGGGTGGACGTTGCTAAGTTCCTCCGGTAGTTTTTGTCTGTAGACCACCTTGCCAATTCTTTCCAGAATTTTAAAGGGTCCAACATATCGAGCGCGAGCTTTCCTTTCTTGCCGAATCAGATCACCCCTTTCCAAGGTGATACCTTGAGGAGTACGTATTCGCCAACATCAAATTCAAGGGGCTTGCGGTGTCTATCGGCGTAACTTTTCAGGCGACTCCGAGCTTTCAGGAGATTGTCTCGAATCTGGAGGATCTTGTCAGTTGTTTCTTGCAACAGCTTAGGACCGGTACTTTGCGCATCTCTGATCTCGTGCCATTCAATAGGCGATCGACATTTTCTTCTATACAATGCCTCAAATGGTGCCATTTGAATGCTAGAATGATAACTATTATTGTACGAGAATTCGACCAAAGGTAAGTGCGCGTCCCAATTACCACCGAAATCTATGACACACGATCGAAGCATGTCTTCAAGGGTACGTATCATGCATTCAGTCTGACCGTCGGTTTGGGGATGAAAGGCAGTACTTAGATTAAGAGTAGTACCGAGAGCAGATTGAAATGTTTCCCAAAGGCGCGAGGTAAACCGACCATCGCGGTCAGAGATGATATCACGAGGCATCCCGTGTCGACAGATGATTTCGTCGGTGTAGATCCGTGCTAATCGTTCTATCTTAAAGTCTTCTCGTATTGGCAGAAAATGAGCAGATTTAGTAAGACGATCAACGATAACCCGGATGCTATCGTGACCTGATAGCGTGTGGGGAAGTTTCGTTGTAAAGTCCATAGCTATACTCTCCCACTTCCACATAGGGATCTCGGGTTGTATGAGTAAGCCAGAGGGTCTTCATTGTTCAGCCTTGACTTTTGAACAAGTCAGGCACCTCGAAACATAGATAGTGATATCCTTCTTCATTCCAGGCCACCAATACCGAAGACGAAGGTCATGGTACATCTTGTCAGCACCGGGATGAATGGAATATCGAGACTTGTGCGCTTCAGTCAACAATATCTCCTGACGGTTATTGCAACTTGGAATCCAGATGCGATCGAGATAGTAGTAGATACCGTTCGATTTGGTGACAAATTAAGATTCAACACCACACTTCTTCATTTCCTCTCGCAAGATATTCTCAATGAAGCAAGCGTGCTAGGCGTCGCGAATTAAGGCTTCGAGGTGGTGCTGGGCATGAGTAGTACGAATGCTATGTAAATAGCTTCGTCGACTTAAAGCATTGACAACAACATTTGCTTTGCCAGGATGGTAACGAATCTCACAGTCGTAATCGTTGAGAAGTTCAACCCAGCGGCGTTGGCGCATATTTAGTTCCTTTTGGTTCAAGATATGTTGCAGGCTCTTATGGTCAGTGAAGACCGTACACTTGGTACCGTATAGGTAGTGTCGCCAAATCTTCAACGCAAAAACAACTACACCAAGCTCGAGATACTTCTTCTCGTGGGTCTTGAGCTGACGAGAGGCGTACGTGATAACCTTGTCCCGTTGCATGAGAACACAACCGAGACCGAGGTTAGAGGCATCCTAGTAGACTACGAAGTCATCGTTTCCACCGGGTAACGCAAGGAAAGGAGCATTGCAGAGCATATGCTTTAGAGTCTGAAAGGCTTGCTCTTGTTCGGCTCCCCAAACAAAAGACTTGTCTTTATGCGTGAGAGAGGTAAACAATACATCAATTTTCGAGAAATCTGCGATGAATCGGTGGTAATAATCCGCCAGTCCGAGGAACTAACGAACTTCGGATGGGGATTTGGGTGTAACCCAACTCTTAACAGCTTCGATTTTCGCGGGGTCGACGTCTTGACTATTTATGATGTGACCGAGGAATTGAATCTCCACTAGCCAAACTTCACACTTGGAGAACTTGGCATAGAGTCAATTCCCTTGGAGTAACTCAAGAAACAAACGTAGATGTTGCGCGTGTCGGCTTTCGATTTCGAATAGATCAGGATATCATCGATAAACACGATGACGAAACGGTCGAGAAAGGGTTTACACACGCGATTCATCAGATCCATGAAAACCGCGGGTGCGTTGGTTAAACCAAAGGGCATAACGACAAACTCGTAGTGGCCGTATCGGGTTCGGAAAGCGATTTTGGGTATATCTTCCTCCTGGATTCGTAACTAGTAATAGGCTGAGCGTAAATCAATCTTCGAGAAACACGTAGCGCCTTGTAATTGATCAAAAAAATCGTCGATTCAGGGCAGGGGATAGCGATTCTTGATAGTCAGCTTATTCAATTCCCTATAATCGATATACATCCGGAACGGTCCGTCCTTCTTTTTGACGGAAAGGACAGGTGCGCCCCAAGGAGAGGTGCTAGGGCGAATAAAGCCTTTGTCAAGCAATTCCTGGAGTTAACTCGAGAGTTCGCGCATTTCAGACGGAGCGAGGCGATAGGGAGATTTAGCAACAGGGTTTGCTCCAGGAATGAGGTCGATACGGAAATCAATATCATGACTCGGGGGTAAACCAGGTTAATCGTCAGGAAAGATGTTAGGAAAATCACGAACCACAGGCACCTTATCCATTGCCTTCTTTTCCTTTTCCTCCGCTACTACGATGTGCGCCAAGAAAGCTTTGTATTCCTTTCGGAGATACTTGCTCGCTTGGATACACGACATGAGTTTGGGTTCCTTCGATGAGACTTCGCCATAGACACAGAGTTGATCACCATTTGCGAGAGAGAAATGAACCATTTTATCAAAACAAATGACTTCAGCACGATTCTCACGAAGAAAATCCATGCCTAGTATGATATCAAAACTACAAAGCTGCATCGGGTTAAGATCGATAGGAAAGACGTGATTGTTGAGTTCAAGCGTACAATCACGGAGAACAGAATGAACAGTGACGATTCTTCCAATGGCAACTTCAACATCGAACGTCGTAGGGAGATTAACGCGTTTACGTTTTAGGAGCTTTTCGAATTCTAACGATACAAAACAGTTATCGGCTCCAGTATCAAATAAACACGAAGCATATATACCGTTGACAAGGAACGTATCATTAACCACATTGTTGTCTGCTTAGACCTGGCGAACGTTGATGTTGAATGTACGTCCGCAGGCTGTTGTCTACTGCTGCTGCTGAGGCTGTTGCTGTTGATGTTGTTGCGCTGGTTGCTGCTGTGGCTCTTGCTTCACCACTCTGTTTGGGCAGACATTTGCAAAGTGGTTAGGATCACCACATGAAAAGTAGGCTCTTGTATGAGCAGTGGGGGCAGGAGTTGTTTGTTGGCCTTGGGGAGCAGGAAGAGGAGCTAGTAGTGTAGGAGCTTGGACTTGAGCTTGAGCTTGGTGGGGACTAGTATGGCAGTTGGCAGTAAACTGGCCGTACAGGTTGCAGTGAACACAAAATCGACAAGCGATCCCAACAGGATGATGATAAGTACAGGTATGGCACAGTGGGTTTGGACCAGTATATGCACGCTTGGCCGGCGGTGCATTGGTCACTTGTGCTGCTACCTGGCAGTTCTGGGTTGAGGTTGGGCAGGTACGGCGTTCAGCGGTGCGGCGGTGGCTGCACAATTCTTGTTGTTGTTGTTGTCCTTGCGCTTGTGACGTGAAGACTTGGAAGCTTGCGGTGTGGTGGTTTCAGCGGTGGGAGCAGCGGTAACTTGATGGAGACTTTTGGTGGTATTCTTGAAATAACCAGCCCTAACTTGCTTGTCATTGATTTCTGCAGCGAGTAGGTAAGTCTCTTCAATGGTTGTCATCTTCGCGACTTGCACGAAATTAGCAACACAATCCGGTAAAGCACATATGTATTTCTTGATGGTGATATCAGGAGTAGAGACTTGGTCGGGTCAAATAATACTCAGCTGCTTAAAGCGGGCAGTTAGACCGCCATTGTCGCCACCCTCCTGCTTGATGTTCCAAAACTCGTCCTCCAGCTTCTGAAGCTCATGGGGAGGGCATAATTCCTTCATCATGATCTCTTTGAACTCCTCCCAAGTAAGCCCATAGGCTGCATCATTCCTTCGCTTGTTGCTTTCGGCCGCCCACCAGTCCAAAGCCCTAGACTGGAAAACGCCAGTTGCGTTGATAGTACGGAGGTTATCAGGACAACCACTTTGGGGCAGGGTGACTTCAATTAAATCAAACCATTGAAACATGGCAGTAGGCCCATCTTCTCCGGTGAATTCTTTGGGGCCGCAGGCCTTAAACTGCTTGAAGCTAAAAGTAGCTCGAGGCGAGTCAGTCCTTGATTCCTCAGAGGACTTGCTAGAATTTTCATTAAGTTCGCTGAAAATTTGCGGAATGACCTTAGCCATTTCCTTTGCAACTAGAGAACCGATACGTTTATCAGCGTGGTTGCGGCGGGTAGAGCGAGCAATATGCTAACCGAATGATGACATTGTCTGCAACAGACATCGTCATAGGACTCAGACGCGATTAAATCGAGTTATAGTCTATGATATTATCTCACACTGCCCTATATAAAGCACAGGAACACGGGCGGACATAGTCATACAATCACATAGGCACATAATTCACGTAGGCACATAAACACATAGGCACATAAACACGTAAGAGCACAGAGGCACCTAATCAACTATATTTTGCACGTATTCACCTAAATATATTGCACGTATTCACCTATCATTCAAGGTCATGAAGCGCGTTCGAGAGTAGCGAGTGCGAGTAAAGAGTACACAACGAGTGTCATAGCGTAAGCGAGTAACATATCATGCGATTTGTTAGCGTGTTGAGGTATAAGTAGTTGTGTGTGTAGGCGTGTTCCATAAAGTGAGGTGCGAAAAGCGATAAATTTCCAAAATCAAAACACATAAACATATAAAACCACATAAAACACGTAGAATTCCACATAAAAGCGATAAATCACAGAGTCGGCGGCTGTTAGCTCAGAATCGAAACACATAAAATCCGCGATTGCGAGTTTGAAATCGAAAATGGATTGTCCTGGGTGATAGACGTCGACTACCCAAAGCGATTCGACTATTCTCAAGGACTTCGAGTACACGTTTTGACCATAATAGACTGTGCTCTTTCACCAACATACGGTGAACGGCATGCATCCTTTCGGCTATTCACGTAACTCGAGTCATTGGAATCCATCGAGACTTTGGTGAGAGTTTTGTTAAACCAAATAAAGAGCAGAACAAGTCATCAAGATCCGGGTTTCACCCCTAACTTAACGACTTGATTCCTGTTTGTGTGATAGAATCACGAGAGAGATAGGGAGATTTGCATTGAAGTATGGATTTCACTCCTGATTCAACGCAAATTCTCGTGTTTATAGTAAAAAGGCGCGTCGAATGAGCGATTTAATCGAGAGTTTGCGGCTTTCACACCTAATCTCAACCCAATTTTTCTGTTTGTTTTTGAAAATCGTGCGTGTCATTAGCCTTAGGAAAGGCTAAGTGATAGTGTTCGCCCTTAGGAAAGGATGATAGCATGTAGTATATTTGCGAGTCGAGAGTATTAACAGAAATAAGCTCGTGTAGAACCCCTACCGGGTTGCACAAGGCGGTCTGTTCGTACTTAGACTATAGACTAGGTCGTTTCTAAGACATTGACCCGTACTAGGTCGAGTCTTGCCTAATTCCCTATAGTTATGGCTCTGAAACCAATCTGTCACACCCCAACCGATGGCGGAAACATCGGGGTGAGGCACTGAGCGAAACGGATTGTCCAAGAGAATCCAAAACAACTAAAATTACCAAATAGTTAACGTTACAGCCCATACCATAACATATCAAATAAAAGCAGTTATTACAGACATAGTTGTTCTCAAAGACAAATCATAGTTTCGACAACTCATAAATTATTAAATGACATTTCTAGACTCCCCTAGCTTGATTCCACAAAAGCTAGCATAGCACAACATCCTAAACACCTGTCACATACGTTAAAATAGGTCAATACACATAGTGTAAAGGTTGTTATGGGTGATTTTCTGCTCATATATCCCGACTGATATGCTGACTTTGTTTGTTTTATTGTGACCACGATGCTGGATCAGGATACGATATCCTAGTAGTAATTAATTAACCACGTGCAGATTAAGGGGTGCAAGCCTCTAACGTTCAGCTGGACTTCTTCTCCTCAAGACTCGGGCAAATCAGTTGGATTGTGGACGTTGAAGCCGGAAGACGTGGACTACAACGTTCACATATGGAATATTCGCTGAATCCCGAAATAATAGGATAGTTAGTTGGTTTCTTTTTACTATAAAAAGGATTGGTCGGATCAGATTAGGGCACACAATATTTCGCACACACTTACTCTCCAGCTGCAAACACTTATGAAACACTTACACTTGTATCGAAATCACATTGTAACACGTAGTCGATCCGCATCATATCCTACACTGTATCCTGACATTTGAAGTAATAAGAAGAACAAGGCAGCTGCGATTGTCAGCTCCCGAGGTTTTGTGCTGGCGATCTAGATTGATCAAGGGCTTTTCTCGTACATCCCTCGTCACCTTTTACATTCTTGCTCATTGTTTGATCATAGATACAACTCAATATCCTGAGCCGTATCCTGAAAACTATTGTTGCAAACGACTTAATTAGCATATTTTCCACACATTTTCTTAGCACACTACCTCACTTAACTAATTTGATCACTTAATTTCTTTGGTAATTTTTTACCAAAACAATTTGGCACCCACCGTGGGGCAAGTGGTGCTATTTCTACTAAAAGTTTTTGCAAAATCATTACTTGGTTTTCTATTTTCAAAACTTTTTGCTACACTATTTTCAATGGCCTCGAGATCAAACATGAGCTCTTCCTCCATGTCTGCTACCACCTTTGCAACAATTGGTTCGGTGCTTCCACCACCTCCTCCGAGAACCCAAGCCTCTTCACTACCTCAGGATGTTATCCCCGCTCGCAACATTCAGGGATCTGCTCCTGTTTTGGCCTCTAATGAAGAAATTCTGAATTTGTTTGATAGTGTACAGGAACAGATGAGGCAGAAGCAGGAGACAAACCAGATGCTGATGAGAGAGATACAACTCTTGAAATCTAGCTTAAGCAGACCTGCTGAGGATATTGTCACTCCCTTGCAACCCAGGGCTTTGAACTTCAGTTCTGCAGTTTATACGGAGGATAACCGGGGGAATATTGTGCCTAGCCATTCCTGGAATCATACTCCTGAGATACCCTGTTCAGTCAGGGTGTCAACTGTGATAAGCTCAGGATATGCTTCAGGATATGGGCCAGAATCCTCAGACTGGTAATGTATCTAATAATAATAATACTCATGCTACTAATGGTGTTGGATCTTTGCAGGATGCAGGTATGACATCAGCATTTTCCAGGGAGCTTCAAAAATTGAAGGACATGATATCCAGTGTACCAGGCGTGGTCCAACCAATTCCAGAAGTAACCCAAGACAGCCACAGGATATCACGGTTAGCGTATCCCATCTGTGATGCTGAAATCCCAAAAAGATTTCAGACCCCCAACATGAAGCTCTATGACGGAACTACGGATCCTGAAGAGCATATTGCCCAATATAGGGAAAGGATGGAAATCAACCTATCCCTCCGGATCTCAAAGAAGCATGCCTATGCAAGGGTTTTGGTTCTACCTTAACAGGATCAGCCTTAAAATGGCTCTTAAACGTTCCTCCTCACTCAATTACATCGTTTGCTCATTTAGTGAATTTGTTTAATAGTCAATTTTCTTGCAGTCGAAGTTTTGAGAAACTAACCAGTGATCTTTACAGGATAACCCAAGGACCTCAGGAATCATTGAGGGATTATGTGAACAAATTTAGCCGGGAATCCTTAGATATCCCACATCTTGATGTTGCAACAGCTGTGTAGGCTTTCAAGATGGGGTTACAAAAAGATTCTCAATTTTACTAGGATCTTCTAATGAATCCCTGCAGGATTCTGGATGAAGCTCGGAACAGGGCTTTAAGATATATTCGGCTGGAGGATGACAAAAAGATGCAAGAGAGGATGAATTCATCCACAACCTATGAGTCAACCAATAGGAAATCAGAATCCTTGTATAAACCATATCGCTCTAAGCCATACAGCAGAAATGACAGCAAAAAAGTGAATATTGTTGAAGACGAGGATCCTGTGGAGTATCCTGAGTTGTCTGAATATTGTTTTTCCGTCAATATACCTGAATTGATGTATGCTATGCAGGGTTTAGGAGACAAAGCAAGATGGCCCCGGAAGAATCAACAAAAAGCCGATTGGAAGGATAAGTCCAATTGGTGTGCCTTCCACGAGGATTCCGGACATGTTACTGAGGATCGCATTGCTCTAAGGAAAGAAATAAGCTATCTCTTGAGCAAGGGATATCTGAAGGATCTCCTGGGAAGAAAGAAGAATAAGGGTCAGGATATTGAGAAGGATCCTGAACGAGCAACATCACCTCCTGCGGATGCCAAGATAATTAATTTCATTTCAGGAGGATCCGACATTTGCGGGACATCATATTCTGCGGCGAAAAGGCACTCGAGGGAAGCCAGGGTAGAAAGGGGAGATAAGCCAACCAGGATGTCAACCCTCACAACTGATAAAGTGATCACGTTCGATAGAGATGACAGGGATACTGTCCAGGATCCTCATCATGATGCCTTGGTAATAACGTTATATGTTGCTAACCATTTTGTGCGCAGGATACTGGTGGATAATGGCAGCTCCGTCAACATAATTCAGCTGGAAACGTTGAAGAGGATGAATGTATCCCCGATGGATATTACTTCGAAGTCCACTATGCTTGTTGGTTTCAGTGGAGAAGCCAGGAATACCGTAGGGGAGATAAAGTTGCCCGTATATGTCGAAGGGGTCAACTCAATGCAGCGCTTTTGTGTCATGGACTCCTTATCCTGCTATAATATTATATTAGGTAGGCCTTGGATCCATGATATGAAAGTTGTGCCGTCAACCTATCATCAATGCATCAAGATCCCTACCCCTTGGGGAGTTGTCAAGGTGGAAAGTGATCAACAGGAAACAAAGGAGTGTTATTCTTCTTCGATGAAATCCTCAACAAAGCCCAGTGCAGCATATCAATTAAAGATGCGAGGCCAGGATATCATGGAGGCTTCAGAACAGGATGTAAAGAAAGTTATCCTGGATCAGGATAATCCGGATATCTCGGTGCTCGTAGGAACCAATATCCCTCATGATATTAAAAACAAATTGATTAACTTTTTGAAATGCAGGATGTCAACATTCGCGTGGAAACACGAGGATATGACAGGTATTTCCAAGGATATTATAACTTACAAACTCGGAATTGATAGGTCTTTCAAGCCTGTCCAATAGAAACGAAGAAAATTCGCTCCAGAGTGGAACACAATCATTCAGGAGGAAGTTGAAAGATTATTAAAGACCAAGATGATTAGGGAAGTGAAATTTCCCAAATGGCTGGCAAATGTAGTTGTGGTGCAAAAGAAAAACGGGAAATGGAGAGTCTGTGTAGATTACACAGACTTGAACAAAGCTTGTCCCAAAGACCCATTTCCTCTACCTCATATTGATTCAATGGTGGATGCTACCGCTGGCCACGAGATGTTAACCTTCATGGATGCCTCCTCAGGATTCCAACAGATTCAAATGGAGCCCTCGGATCAGGAGGATACTGCTTTCATGACACCGACATGTATTTATTGTTATACTGCTATGCCTTTTGGTTTAAAAAAATGCAGGTGCAACATACCAAAGATTGGTAAACATGATGTTCAAAGACAAGCTGGGGGACACCATGGAGGTGTACATTGATGACATGGTAGTAAAATCTAAGAAGGCTGAGGATCACCTCCAGGATATTAAGGGAGCATTTGATATCCTGGACCAATACAACATGAAATTAAATCCTGCTAAATGCCATTTTGGAGGGGGAGCAGGAAAGTTTCTAGGTTACATGGTGACGAAAAAGGGGATAGAGGCAAGCCCGGAGCAGATAAAAGCTATCTTGGATATCAAGTCACCTTCAAATATGTAAGATGTTCAAAGATTAACAGGGCGAGTAGCAGCATTAAACAGATTTATCTCAAGATCCTCGGAAAAATGCAAGGAATATTATGATATCCTGAAGAAGAATAAGAAATTCGAAGGGGGTGAGAAGCATGAAGCAGCCTTGCAGGATTTGAAGCAGTATCTTTCAACCACACCTCTATTAATGAAGCCCGAGGATGGTGAACCATTATCCCTGTATCTTGTAGTATCAGGGAATGCGGTAAGTGTTGTCCTTGTAAAGGATCATGAAGGTCAGCAGTATCCTGTCTATTATGTTAGTAAAAGTTTATTAGATGCTGAAACTAGATATTCTCATTTGGAGAAATTGATATTAGCCCTAGTTATGGCATCAACAAAACTTAGACATTATTTTGAAACACATAGGATTCATGTTAAAACTAATTATCCTGTTAAAAATGTGCTTAGGAAACCTGAGATGTCAGGTAGGATGGCTAAGTGGTCAGTAAAATTAAGTGCCTATGATTTAATATATGAATCTAGAAATGCCATAAAGTCTCAGGCCCTAGCTGACTTTGTGGCTGATTTCAGTAGTGATATTCAAAATGAAGTAGACCTAGAAGTGAAACAACTAGGAGAAATATAGAATCTTGGACGCTATATACTGATGGTGCATCTAATGTAAGAGGTGTAGGTTTGGGTATACTACTAAAATCGTCACAGGGGGACATATTACCCCAGGCTATTAGATGTGAGTTTCCTGCCACTAATAATGAAGCAGAATATGAAGCTTTAATTGCGGATTAGAATTGGCTAAGAGCATGAATATCAAGGGTTTACAAGTATTTGTTGATTCCTTGTTAATTACCAATCATTTTAATGGGACCTATGCAGTTAAAGGTGAGAAGTTGATCAAGTATCTCAAAATTCTAAAAAAATTAGCAGGATATCTCGATATTTTTACACTTGAACAGGTACCAAGAGAGGATAATGCTGAAGCTGATGCCTTGGCAAATCTAGGATCATCAGTCAGGATACCGGAGGGGACACAAATACCAATATTACATATCCTGTATCCTGCGACGGATCCTCAGGATAAGGAAGTAGTAAGTGTTCGGGATCCTCACGATGAGTATCCCGAGCAGGATTCTAAGTCCTGGACGGCTCCAATCATGAGATATCTCGAGGAAGGACACATCCCGAAGGATGAAAATCCTAAGGCCTTTAGAATGAAGGTATCACGATTCACTATTATAAATAATGTTTTGTATAAGAAATCTCTTGCAGGACCATATCTGAGGTGCTTGGAGTATCCCGAAACCAAAGAAGTGCTTCAGGATATACACGAAGGGGATTGTGGTAACCGTACTGGGGGCAGGTCGTTATTCTCAAAGGTTAAACAGGATACTATTGGCCGACGATGAGAAAAGATGTTGCAGAATATTCTCGAAGATGTGATGCATGTCAAAGACACAATAATATATTACATCAACCTGCTGAGCCACTTTATCCTATCGCTTCCCCTTGGCCATTCATGAAGTGGGGAATGGATATAGTAGGAAAATTGCCAAAGGCTCCAGGAGGAAAAGTCTTTATGCTGGCAATGACTAATTATTTCTCTAAGTGGGTTGAAGCTGAAACATTTGTTCAAGTTAGAGACCAAGAAGTAGTATCCTTCATAAAAAGGAATATCCTGACTAGGTTTGGAGTACCAGCTGAGATAATTTGTGACAATGGTTCTCAGTTTCTAAGTAAGAGGACTACTGACTTTTGCAAGAGTTGGGGAATCAAAATGATCACATCCACACCGGTACATCCTCAAGCAAATGGACAGGCGAAATCTTCAAATAAGATAATTGTCAACAATTTGAAGAAAAGACTTGGAGCTAAGAAGGGAAGATGGGCAGAAGAATTACCCTTTGTTTTATGGGCTGATAGAACGACAGTAAAAAGTGCAACTGGCTAAACCCTATTTTCCTTGGTATTTGGAGCAGAAGCGGTGATCCCGACAGAAATGGTGATACCTACGGCGAGATCCAATCTTCGGGATCCTGAGCAGAATCCTGAAGCCCTATGCCGGGAATCGGATACTATTGACTAGACAAGAGATGCGGTAAAGCTAAGAATGGCAGCATATCAACAGAGGATATCCAGAGCATACAACAAGAATATAAGGACTAGAAGGTTTTAGGTTGGAGATTGGGTATTAAGAAAGGCTTTTCAGAATACTATTAATCTTGCTGATGGAAAGTTGGCTCCGAAGTGGGAAGGACCTTATGAGATTGAATCAGAATCAGGGAAATGAGCATACCGACTCAAGAATATGGAGGGGGATATGCTGCCAAGATCCTGGAATGTTATACACCTAAAGTTCTATTTCAAGTGAGTTTAGAATTTAATTTCTGACTCAGGGTGGTATGAGTTCTGTCTCTTTTAATATATTTGATATTGTTTATTTTGAACCCAATACTGACTTAAGCATCGGAGGGGTGTTAGTCAGTCTAACACCCACCTTAGTTTACAGTTGTTTTGCAGTATATGCTTCGAGATATAGCTCCAGGATACACACTCAGGATACTTCAAAAGATTAGAGGATTGGCCCCCTCTCTCACGTTTAAGGGATCCTGATCCCTTCACAGGTTTAAAGGTATTCACCTTTCTCTCGAATTGGGTTTAAACACCCCGCCTGGAGCGCAAGTTATCCAGGGATAGTTCAAGATAGCGGGACCAGTCCATGTAAAAGTGGCTGACAATTTCGTTATTGTTGGCTATATCCTGGATCCTAAAGGTATATGAGGATTGATCACCCTCTCTCACGGAAGGGTATTTTCATACTCTCTAAGGTTTAAAGGTTATCACCTTTCTAAGTCTTGGAGTTTATACACTCCCGCCTGTAGCGCATGAAAATTTGGGATTTCCCCAGAATACTTATGGGTTTATCCCCAGGATACTAAGGATTTATCTCCAGTACATTTTAGGGTTTACCCCCTGTAACACAAGAACTGTTCGAACAGTTGGAAATGATGTTTAGAAAATTTCTAAGTGTTCAAAGACATTATGCACAGGGGACATTCCTAGTGAGGCAATTATGTAAGGCTCAAAGGATCAAGCTTGGACCTAGTGCACTAAGTATCTCGGGCTGGGGACATGTTCGAGGAAAAATTTGCAAAAGGATTGAAGCTCGAAAACAGGGTTACACTCTATTCCTGGTATGATCTTTCCTTTGCAAACCTTATATAAATCATTTGAATTTTCGAAACTATGTTTGGAAAAAGCTTAAATATCCTGATTCGGATATATTCTTAGGATATATTCTCAAAATGTATTTTCGGAATATGTTTCAGGATATTTGTTTGGAATATTTGCGATATAATACTTGGGTTTAAAACTAAAACCGTATTCTGGCCAAACAAGTGTTATCAAAACAAACTTTATAGAAATAAAACCATATTAACTGATGACCAAGGGCTTCGTCTTGAAACTCAGGATCCCTCCACCTCTGGCCGTCATTTTGTTTTAATACAGGAAATGAAAATTGTTTTAAAGGACAAGAAATAAAATTGTTCAAACAAACACAACCATCAAATTTAAAAAAAATAGACTCAGGCATGGACATCCATCACGGCCCGCTTTGCTGTTTTTAAGGGGCGGCACCTTCTTCATTCATCATGTCTTCACCAGCATCCGCTTCAGGATCAGCTTGAACATTCTTCTCAGCCTCATTACCAGCACCAGTTGGCTTTTCAATCGCTTTTGAAGGCCCCTCAGCTGCAGATTTAACAGGATGCTCCACAGGATTACCGCCAAGACCCCTTAGCTTCAACTCCCAGGCGTTGACGTTCCAAGAAGAGCATTCGAAGCCCAGGGCCTTGGCTTCGTAAGCCATTTTTAGCCTAGCCTGAATAAGGGAGATGACAACGGAGCTTTTGAGGCCTTCCCGGTAAGTGGCCATATCCTGCTCATGTTGAGCCTGGGCGGCGTCGAGATGGGCTTGAGCTTCGTGAGTGGCTTTCTTGAGGGCAGCCTGATGCTCCTGGGTCATGGCCTTGAACTTGTCCTCATAATGTCGAGATTCAGCGGCAGCAATCATTGATGTGCTGAAAGTGGTTTAATAAAAACAACTAAATTAACCCTAAATTAGACACTCTAAGCTTTAAATTTATAAACTAAGACTCGACCTAAAACCCTAAACCACACAACCGGCAAGTGTACCAATCAATGTAGTAAAGCTAAAGTAAGTCCGAGTATCGAACCCACGAGACTCTACTGATTACGCTACTGACTCTATCTAGACTAAAACTGACACGACTTAACCATTTGTTTATTGAGGGGGGGTTTTCTAAAAATCCTAAGAATGCAAATAATAAATACTAGCTAGACTAGACGAACTAGACACGAACTCTCATGAAGACTGAACTCAAGGATGATGAAAGAACTACCTAGACATGAATCCTGATTGCTTTTAGTTATGATTATAATTGGAAGTTGTCTGCTATGGAACCGGGATCTTGAAAATCTCACCTATCGGGAAATATAAGGACCTTTTCAAGAGCACGCTAAGATCCCCTAAAGGTTGTTAAACTACCGGTTTTAGACTCTCTTACAAGACATCTAATGGTGTTTATAAAAGTATCCTACAAGGCTCACTCCCTTACGAGACCTAAACCTAGGATAGGTTTGTTTTCTCAGTTAGACTTGCTAGACAGCAGCAAATAGGTTAACTTTCTAAGAAGGACCCACCTTGCGGTTTAATCACTTAGACCTAGCAATAATCTCGCACCTTACAGCTATTGATGATTAGTAGAACACTTGATTTTATTAAATTACCAAATATTACTTCTAAGGTTACTTACATGATTTTCACCCTAAAGGATCAAAGGTTTATTATGTGATATAGACACTCACCAAAACCTAAAACCCTAGCCCGACTCTATTCCGTGATAAAGACCGTCACCAAGATTCAAGCGAAGAAATAATCAATAATAAAATAACATCAAGCACGCAAACACATCTAACTGATAGAACAAACCGTTTACAATTTATAAACTATCCATAGCTTCCATAAATCCAAAAATAATCAAACTTAAACAATCATTCATCCATGTCTAGGTAGTAACAGAAATTTAGCCAATAATCATGTCTAAAAACATAGAAATCAATATCAAAACAGAATTCATCATCGAATAATCAAAAACAAACGAAAAACGAATGAACAAGATTGTAAAACCCGTTTTCTTCGATCCCGAGTGCTCCTGAATGATCCCCGATGATTCCACGCGTCCCGAGCACTTCAACAGCCCTTAATCAGCCTCTAGTGGTCGCCCAAGATGTCTAAAATTCGTAAAGTTGTTGTTCTCCTCCGCTGATTATGATAATGATCATTAAATAACAAGAAAACCCTAAAATCGCTGCTGATTCACGACTGTTGCCGACATAACCAACCCTCGCGGCCCGCCTGAATGTTTTGGATAAGGCGACGCGGGCCGCCCGCCTTCAGATCACCGGAAACAATCTTTTAAGTTGATGCGGCCCGCCTTCAATTGTTTTATAAGTTGTCGCGGGCCGCCTGGGACCTTCAGACGTGCTTTTTCCGCTTCTTTTCACTCACGAGCTTCCGGTTCTTGACCCGACACTTTCCCTTGTCATATTTTACTCGTTTATTGCATGTTTCAGCTCCAAATACCTGAAAACACAAACAATCAAAAGCATATACATTCTAATCTAAAAACGACACTAAATCTAACTAAAACCGAACAAACCTAGACGCGAATAAAGATGTATTTTACAATACATCAAATATCCCCACACTTACTCTTTTTTCGTCCTCGAAAAAGAATTATGCAAACGGAATCATAGTCGGAATAGTTAAACGGGCCAAAGTATAAATTATTTTATTAAAATCGAAACTCGTGTTAGCCGCGATTGCAAGTATATCGATCCACTTAAACCCAACCCGGTTCTGAGCCCTTATCATGCAATTTAGTTCAAGTTCGGTCAATCTACCTAGGGTCTCACGCTAAGAATTGCAAGTCCACCTAATCCCCCCTCAAGCTTATAGGACAAAAGGAACAACCACTGGGTTATTTCATAACCGTTTTATACCAAGATCAAGAGAGTTTAAAATCAAATCTATTTTTTTTCTTTTTCCATTTTTTTTCATTTTTTTTTTCTTTGTTTTTTTTTTCTCTCGTGAGTCTAGACGATGCTTTCCCTAGCCAAGAGGTATCCCGGCTGTAGAGTCGCGATCCCCAACCACAGATTACTTAGGTTTCGGTACTTTTATTCGGCAAATCGATTTCACAGATCCCAGAGGCATTCCGGCTGTAGAGTCGCTATCCCCAACTCGGATTACATAGGCCTGTGCTACTTTCATTTAGTTTCTAGCTCACTTTTTATTCTATTTTTTTCTTTTTCAGCGAGATAATGACTAAAAACTCTAACAATCTTAGCTTATAACGGTGCCCCTTATACTATTTTTGGCGGTTTCAATTTCCCCACTCTCCCTAGATGAGAACCCATTAGTAGACCGACAATTAGGTAATATTAAAGATCAAAGGAACTCAGAACCGAATCGAGCCTACCCGCACATCCAAACTAGACACAAGCACAATTATTTTATCTCATATTATCATTATTTGAACCCGAACAAAAACCCGACTTTTCTATCATTTCCCGCTTTTTATTTTGCAAACTTCTTATTTCAAAAGACAATTTTCTATTTTTTTTCCGACTTTTTATGACTCAAGACTCACTAAACTAACAACTCAAGACTCAAATGTCCCATCCCCACACTTAAACTCTACATTGCCCTCAATGTAGGATGGAAGCCGACTAAAAAAAAACTAAAAAAAAATAAGAAATAAAAGACCAAAGGCAAATTTGGAAAGGACTTAGCTGGTTTAATTCGCGTATAAACTGCAAACACTCTCGTCCAATCTAGCTCGATCGTATAGCATTTCATTCGCGATCGGCTTTGACACTGACTGACATGCTTGATAAATGCCCGAAATTTGAATAAACAGCTCCAATCTCACCCGAATGGAGATTGAGTACGGGTGGTACATGTTCGAACCTGCATCAACAAAAACAAGCAAAATACCAAAGCAATACCGACTCGAAACACAAAATAGACTCAAAAACTACTAACTTAGACGCATGGTACAAAATAAAAAAGCATAATACAAGCACAACCCCGTATACGACAACCCGAATCAGCAACCCTAGTGATGATATGGAACAATGATGGTGATGAAAATGATGGTTTAATGGTTAATGGATGGTAAATGGTAATTTTTTAAAACAAATTTGGGCTTAAAACTGCTGTTACCGAAAAACATGACCCATTCGGCCCGCCTGAGAAGTAAGGGTAAGTCAATGCGGGCCGCGAGTGTCCAACAAGTCGATAGTTTCTTTAAGCTCATGCGGCCCGCGTAAGTGTATATATTAAGTTAATGCGGGTCGCCTGGATAACAAACAGCAGCAACATAATTGACAGCAACAACAGATTGCTGTTTACAACTTTTTATTAATTCCCACATTGCCCCCAGCCCCGTTTTTCGTCGTTTTGAACAGTAAACTTACCTGGACAGTACTCGGTTGCTTTGTTCGACCTTCGTGAAGGAGCATGTACCTGCAAAACACTTTTACGACACACAAACATGAAACGACGCAAACTACACTAACAACCTAACTAACGACACGAAACCAAGTACGACTCAATATACAAACTCTACAAGTAATCAAAAATGTTCACTAAATTACGGAGGATCGTATATGCGGAGCTCACCTCCACACCAACTCGTACGGGCCGTAGCACTACAATTCGCAAAATCGCCCGAATCTCTCCTAACTTTCTCATACTCTCGCCACTCTTCATCAAACGGGGTGAACCTAAATGTATCATCTTTATACCTATCCCCACACTGAGCCTTGCTCAGTTTCTCTATCTTAGCTTCTAAACTCGTCACTCTCTCTTCCAACTCCTCAATCCTTCTATCCGGCGGGTCCCCACACTTGGGTTTTAACATCTCCTCTAGAGTCGGCTCACTCAACACCTCTTTCACCTCTTTCTCATTCTTCTCACTCTCCTCTAGTGATGTTACCGCCTCGACTCTCGCACTCGCCCCTCTCGCATCATTCACCTCAAACACTACCGACTCGTCACCCGCTCTAAGTGTAATCGTGCCTAAGAAGACATCTATCAACGCTTTAGCCGTGTTCAAGAACGGGCGCCCTAAAATCAACGGAACTCTATCATCGGCCTCCATATCTAACACTACAAAATCAGCCGGAAACACAAACCTATCAACTTTCACTAACAGATTCTCAACTATCCCTCTAGGGTACTTAACTGACTTATCGGCTAATGAGAGGGTCATACGAGTTGGCTTCAAATCACCAAGGCCTAGTTTTTCGTAAAATGAATAAGGCATCAAATTAATACTAGCACCAAGGTCAGCTAACGCGTGGTTTTTAACATCACCACCAAACAAGCAAGGAATCGTGAAAATGCCAGGATCGGTAAGTTTCTCAGGAAGTTTATTTAGAATCACTGCCGAACACTCTCCACTCAATGGATCACTCGAACTCTCACCTACCCTATCCTTACGCTTTAGAAAATCCTTAAGGAACTTGACGTACTTGGGCATGGATCTCAACTCCTCTATGAACGGAAGATTTACCTTCAACTGGGTGAACATCTCAAGGAATTTGTCATACTCCCTAGCATATATATGCTGCCTGGCTCGAGCGGGAAACGGAAGACGAGAAATATCAATCACTCACGGTGGTGGCCGAACCTTCTTTGGCTGCTTCTCCTCTTTCTTCTCTACTGGAGACTTCTCGGCGTGTGCGGTACTTACTGGGGCTAGCCTCGTGTGCACCTTGCCTGGAGCCTCCATCTCAATCACCTCATCTACATCATCATCTTCCTTTTCCTCAACTCTCTCTCTCACAACCTCTCCTAGACTCAACCCACTACGAGTAGTAATTGCTTTAACAGAATGGTGGACTGGGTGAGTAGTACCTGAATACTGACCAGAAGGGGAGTCTTTCAACTGCCTAGCTATATCCCCTACTATTCTCTTAAGATCTAGAAGAGTGGACTCTTGATTTTTAAGCTGAAGATCGTGACTCTTATTAATTTGATTCTGAGTTTGAATAAATTCATCTAAGGATTTCTGCGTCGCCTGATGTTGTGTCATCATCGCCTGACTGTGTGTCATCATCTGAGCTAACATCTCCTCCATCCTGCTCATACTACCCTCTGGAGCCTTTCCACTACCCTGACTCTCCTGACTCGACCCTCCACTCGCAAACTGACCACTCGAACCCGAACCACTATACGTGTAAAGACCCGGCCCCCTATTTTGATACTGACCAGATGGGAAACCAGGGGGATTTCCAGAAGAACGATAACTACCACCACTACTACCCTGCCAGCCAGGGTTAAAACTATTATTACTACCGAACTGACCCCTAGACTGGCCTGCTATGTACTCAACCTGCTCTAACGTAAGTGTGGGACACTCGAGCGTGTCGTGACCTCCCCTACAAAGCTCACACATATCAACTTTCTTCTTTAACTCATCAATCTCTCGCTTCAAAATCTCGACTTCAGCAACTACCGATGAATCCGAGCTAACTTGGTTTACCCCTCGACCGGCCGAGGTGGTACGAACAGGAATGGAAGTCCTGCTGGTAGAGCTGTAGTCCATATCAGAATGTGCAAAACTCTCAAATAACTCATTACACTCAATCACCGTCTTCTTTCCCATAAGCTGCCCTCCTGCTGAAGTATCGAATCGCGCTCTAATCTCAGGAGTAAGTCCGTTATAGAACTTTTCAACTAACGCCCAGTCGGACAAACCGTGCTGCGAACAACGAGAAAGAAGCGTCTGGAAACGCTCCCAAGCTAAGTGGTATGGCTCATCAGGCTCCTTACGGAAGGAGAGAATCTGATCACGAAGGCGAGACGCCTTGGCTGGCGGGAAGTATTTTGCTATGAAAGCATCGCGAAGACCAGCCCAAGTAGTGAAAGTGCATGCGAGCTGAGAATCGAACCAGACGGCTGCGCGTCCAGCGAGTGAAAACGGGAAGACCTGTAAGTACCTAGCATCTAGATTGACACCCTCAATGGAGTAGGTGCCACAAAGGCGAGTGATGCGATTTATGTGAGCGGGAGCATCCTCGTCGTCACGACCATGGAACTGGCAAGAATTGGTGATGGCTGTCATGATGTAAGAAGGAATCTGCCAAGACCTATCATTCGCTATGTCGGGAAGGGTGATGGGTGAAGTAGCACCGGTGAAACCGGTGGTAGCCTGCTGGTAGACGGTGCGGTTCGCCATGACAGGTGGAGGACTAGGCGAACGAGAAAGGGAGGGTGGTGGGGAAACGTGTGGTGAAACGTGTGGTGAAACGTGAGGTGATGCCTTGGGTGTGAAATCGAAAGCGAGGGTGGACTCGATCGTAAACAGCTCAGGCGGAGGTCCCTGCGAACGCGTATGGGGCATCCACTACAAAACCGAATACTAGTACTATGACTCCAACAACTGACTCACTAATCTAGAAAAGACCCGAAAGCAAAATATTTTTGGATTTTTTTATAATTTTTAGACTCTTACGACTCAACTAACACAAATAGCACAGAATATGTCGAGTAAGTCCAAACAAAGAAATCAACGCAATCGCCAAAGAGTCCCCGGCAACGGCGCCAAAAACTTGATGTGCTGAAAGTGGTTTAATAAAAACAACTAAATTAACCCTAAATTAGACACTCTAAGCTTTAAATTTATAAACTAAGACTCGACCTAAAACCCTAAACCACACAACCGGCAAGTGTACCAATCAATGTAGTAAAGCTAAAGTAAGTCCGAGTATCGAACCCACGAGACTCTACTGATTACGCTACTGACTCTATCTAGACTAAAACTGACACGACTTAACCATTTGTTTATTGAGGGGGGGTTTTCTAAAAATCCTAAGAATGCAAATAATAAATACTAGCTAGACTAGACGAACTAGACACGAACTCTCACGAAGACTGAACTCAAGGATGATGAAAGAACTACCTAGACAGGAATCCTGATTGCTTTTAGTTATGATTATAATTGGAAGTTGTCTGCTATGGAACCGGGATCTTGAAATTCTCACCTATCGGGAAATCTAAGGACCTTTTCAAGAGCACGCTAAGATCCCCTAAAGGTTGTTAAACTACCGGTTTTAGACTCTCTTACAAGACATCTAATGGTGTTTATAAAAGTATCCTACAAGGCTCACTCCCTTACGAGACCTAAACCTAGGATAGGTTTGTTTTCTCAGTTAGACTTGCTAGACAACAGCAAATAGGTTAACTTTCTAAGAAGGACCCACCTTGCGGTTTAATCACTTAGACCTAGCAATAATCTCGCACCTTACAGCTATTGATGATTAGTAGAACACTTGATTTTATTAAATTACCAAATATTACTTCTAAGGTTACTTACATGATTTTCACCCTAAAGGATCAAAGGTTTATTATGTGATATAGACACTCACCAAAACCTAAAACCCTAGCCCGACTCTATTCCGTGATAAAGACCGTCACCAAGATTCAAGCGAAGCAATAATCAATAATAAAATAACATCAAGCACGCAAACACATCTAACTGATAGAACAAACCGTTTACAATTTATAAACTATCCATAGCTTCCATAAATCCAAAAATAATCAAACTTAAACAATCATTCATCCATGTCTAGGTAGTAACAGAAATTTAGCCAATAATCATGTCTAAAAACATAGAAATCAATATCAAAACAGAATTCATCATCGAATAATCAAAAACAAACGAATGAACAAGATTGTAAAACCCGTTTTCTTCGATCCCGAGTGCTCCTGAATGATCCCCGATGATTCCACGCGTCCCGAGCACTTCAACAGCCCTTAATCAGCCTCTAGTGGTCGCCCAAGATGTCTAAAATTCATAAAGTTGTTGTTCTCCTCCGCTGATTATGATAATGATCATTAAATAACAAGAAAACCCTAAAATCGCTGCTGATTCACGACTGTTGCCGACATAACCAACCCTCGCGACCCGCCTGAATGTTTTGGATAAGTCGACGCGGGCCGCCCGTCTTCAGATCACCGGAAACAATCTTTTAAGTTGATGCGGCCCGCCTTCAATTGTTTTATAAGTTGTCGCGGGCCGCCTGGGACCTTCAGACGTGCTTTTTCCGCTTCTTTTCACTCACGAGCTTCCGGTTCTTGACCCGACACTTTCCCTTGTCATATTTTACTCATTTATTGCACGTTTCAGCTCCGAATACTTGAAAACACAAACAATCAAAAGCATATACATTCTAATCTAAAAACGACACTACATCTAACTAAAACCGAACAAACCTAGACGCGAATAAAGATGTATTTTACAATACATCAATCATACCTTGGTTGGAAATGGAAACCTCGGCTTTCTTCAATTTGGACTCAAGCATTTTGTTGAGCCCACAGGATTCTTCGTACAGATGAACCAGACGTTCAAGGCCCTACACCGAAAAATGCATGTATTATTCTAGAATGACCAAGATATTGATTTGACATATATGTGCATGATATGGAATAAGGATCTATACCTGGTTAAGAAAAGAAGTCATGAACCCGCTTGCCTCGATAAACCAGTGATTCTAATAGGGAAACGTCTCGGGAGCCGCAGGTGAATCAGTCTCTTTCCTTTTGCGAGAACTTGAGCTCCGGGGCTTAGTAGCTGGCGAAGGCTTGGGAATGATGATGGCTTTGGAGCTGCTGGTTTTGGATGAGGCAATAGGCTTGGGACTTGGCTCCTTCTTGACCTGGACGGGATCGGAGTAACTGTCCAACTCCTCAAGGTCGAAAACTTCTGGGATTTTGGCTGGTGCTGCATAAAGGGGAAGTTCTAGATCCTTATTGCTCTTTCATTATGTTACGCTAATCAATCATTTACAAAATGACTCTTACCAGACATATCAGATGATGAATATTGACTAGAACTTGGGAGGTGTGTGGAAAAGCTCCAATCACTTTTCGATAACCGGTAGATTGCTTCGATTCTCTTTTTAGATTCTTCAGTAGGAGGGGCTATTTCTTTGAAGTTCACTACATAAGGGCCAAATAAAAAAGTATTAGCACAGGATAAAGGCCTAGAGATGTTTGGGGATATTCTTGAAACCCTAAACCCTACCGGTGGTTAACCACTCCACCGGGAGGCTGGTACCCTCGAAGATGGAATCTCGCTTAACAAAGAAGAATTTCCGTTGCCACCCGTCCTCATTTTTGGTGGCTTTAAGAATGAGGGGTTTACTGGAAGTGGAAAAAAGTAAAAACCGACTGGAGCTGTGTGATCGGAGACGGTAAGCAATTGGACTATCCTCGATGCAGAGGTCGGGAAAATGAAGATGTTTGATTTGGTTAAGTACGATTAGTACCCTCCAAACCATGGGCATTTTTTGGGCAAAGCTAAGACCGGTGGTTCGGAAAAACTGCATCATGAACTCAGGAAAAGGATACCGAGGGCCTAGCGAGAAAGGATATGCCGGAAAACAGACCCAATCGGCAGAAGAAACGTCCGATCGAACTGACCGGTCGAATGGTCTGATAATCGCACTATCTAGAAAGGCGCCGGAGGCTCTCAACACCGCGATGTCTGCGTTATCGAAGGCACAAATCTCATTCTCAGGGTTCTTGAGAAGGTTTTGCTGAGCGAAGGTCTCCATCGATTCGCCGGTGTGAGAACGGGTTCTGGTAGCCATTGGAAGTAGAATAAAGAAATTAACAGGGAATGAAGAAAGAATGAGTAGTTACCTAGAGACTCTTTTGATGATATTTGGTTTTCAAACAGGAAGAGAGAAGATATAGGGGCGTAATAGATATCCATCGAGTGAAAACCACGTTGAAAGTTGCATAATGCTATCTTGACCGTCGTTTCAGTTTAATAACCTCGATTTAAGGGATAAATTTTAAAATATATCCGTTGGAATTGGTATACCAACAGACAAATTTTGGGGACAATTGTTATGGGTGATTTTCTGCTCATATATCCCGATTGATATGCTGACTTTGTTTGTTTTATTGTGACCAGGATGCTAGATCAGGATATTGGTAACATCCTGAAACGATATCCTGGTAGTAATTAATTAACCACGTGCAGATTAAGGGGTGCAAGTCTCTAACGTTCAACTGGACTCCTTCTCCTCAAGACTCGGGCAAATCAGTTAGATTATGGACGTTGAAGCCAGAAGACGTGGACTACAACGTTCACATATGGAATATTCGCTGAATCCCGGAATAATAGGATAGTTAGTTGGTTTCTTTTTACTATAAAAAGGATTGATCGGATCAGATTACGGCACACAATCTTTCGCACACTCTTACTCTCCAGCTGCAAACACTCACGAAACACTTACACTTGTATCGAAATCACATTGTAACACTTAGTCGATCCGCATCATATCCTACATTGTATCCTGACATTTGAAGTAATAAGAAGAACAAGGCAGCTGCGATTGTCAGCTCCTGAGGTTTTGTGCCGGCGATCTAGATTGATCAAGGGCTTTCCTCGTACATCCCGCGTCACCTTTTACATTCTTGCTCATTGTTTGATCATAGATACAGCTCAATATCCTGAGCCGTATCCTGAAAACTGTTTTTGCAAACGACTTAATTAGCATATTTTCCACACATTTGCTTAGCACACTACCTCACTTAACTAATTTGATCACTTAATTGATTAGGTAATTTTTGACCAAAACAAAGGTGAGCATACAAGTTTAATAGTATAATAGTAGCGAAAAGCGGTTTACGCATAACCCGCATGTAACACATAGAAATGTGAAGCTAGCAGGTTAGGCGTTCTTCTAGAAATGTCAGGGTCAGATGTAGACACTAACCTTTCTGAGGGCACACAATATGTTAGGCGTTCTTCTAGAAATGTTTCTATGCCTAAAAGATTTGATGAATATGTTGTCGATGGTAGAGTTAGATATGGTATAGAGAAATCTTTGAATTATTCGAATCTGTCTTGTGATAATATGTGCTTCGTGTCCAATTTGAATAAAACTATTGAACCTACATGCTTTAGTGATGATGTTAAAGATCCTAGGTGGGTAGATTCCATGAATAAGGAAATGGAAGCATTATATAGAAATGGTACTTGGAATTTGGTTAATTTTCCGAAAGATAGAAAAGCCATAGGATGTAAATGGATTTACAAGATTAAATATAAATCTAATGGTGAGGTTGAGAGGTTTAAGGCTAGATTAGTAGAGAAAGGGTATAGTCAACGTGAAGGAGTTTACTTTGGAGAAACATTTTCTCCTGTTGTTAAAATGGTCATTTTTAGGTGTGTGTTAAGTATGGCTGTTAAAAATAATTGGCAAATATACCAATTAGATGTTAATAATGCATTTATTTATGGATCTATATCCAAAGATGTTTATATGAAATTACCACATGGATACTTTCCTGAAAATGAGACTAGAGTATCTAAATTAGTTAAGTCGTTATATGGATTAAAACAAGCAAAAGTGGAATGAAAAGTTAAATGAAGTTTTGTTTAAAATGGGTTTTGTGCAGAGTTTATGTGATCATTCTATGAATATACTTTCTGATAAATCTGTGTTTGTTGTGCTCTTGGTCTATGTAGATGATATTGTTGTCACTGGTAATTCTGAAGTTGATATTATTAAAATTAAAAAGTTGTTAAGTGACAATTTTCAAATCAAGGATTTGGGGGTGTTAAAATATTTTCTGGGTATTGAGGTCTTATATGTTGATAGTGGTATTTGTGTCACACCCCAACCGATGGCGGAAACATCGGGGTGAGGCACTGAGCGAAACAGATTGTCCAAGAGAATCCATAACAACTAAAATTACCAGATATTTAACGTTACGTCCCATACCATAACATATCAAATAAAAGCAGTTATTACAGACATAGTTGTTCCCAAAGACAAATCATAGTTTCGACAACTCATAAAGTATTAAATGACGTTTCTAGACTCCCCTAGCTTGATTCCACAAAAGCTAGCATAGCACAACATCCTAAACACATGTCACATATGTTAAAATAGGTCAATACACATAGTGTAAAGGTAAGCATACAAGTTTAATAGTATAGTAATAGCGAAAAGCGGTTTACGCATAACCAGCATGTAACACGTAGAAATGTGAAGCTAGCAGGTTATCGAAAATGAGATATGCACAGACATGACTGCGAGTTGTAGAATGCGCAACACATATCACCACTGTGACACGTGAAGAAATACCCTTAACAACCCCTGTCCACGATAGGTGTTGAGTCCAAACTATAGTACCATCGTTGCTAAGGTGTCAGGCAACAATCACCGTGTAAACATAACATACAAGCATTCATCGAATAACACATATAATGCAGAATGGTTAGCGTATAAAAGTAGTTGCATTGTGTGTCGATGTGATTTTTATATAAGTAACGTATGTAACACCCAAATTTGCGTTAAGCAAAAAGGGATCGAGTATACTCACAGATAGTGTTTAATAAATAAACACAGTCTTGGATTGAAGGGAGCGCTGGAGAGTTAGTCTGATTACAGAACAACAGTATAAGCGTTGAACAATGCGTTAAACGGTGCGTTGAGTGAGCTGAGTGACGGATGGTGATCCGATCAGATGACCTTCCGGACGGATGGTCATCCGGACGGATGACCATTCGGTTGGAGGGTTGTCCGTTTGGGATGGATGTGTTTGTGTATGATGTTAACTTTAAAGTTTTCGTTGTAGTATTTTAAAAGTGAGAAGTATCTTTACCTATCCGGTCGTCCGGTCAAACCGTCATCCGGACGGATGGTCGTTCGCTCGGATGGCGATCCGTTCGAGGGAGATGTTTCAAAGATCCAAGTCCCCTGTAGGATAGTCATTCGATCGGATGGTCGTCTGATCAGATGACTATTCGGTTGGAACTGATATTCTTTGAAGTTTTTATAAATTGTTTAAGTGTTGAAAGGAAATCACGAGTCATCCGGCTGAATTGTCGTTCGATCGGATGGCGATCCGATCGGACGGCAATTCGTTTGGCAAATTGTTCGTTTGGAAACTTATAAAAATTCGTTAAGTTAAAAGTTTGCGGTTGAACCGAGACGACAAGACAACGTGTTAAACAATGGAAACCCCATCAAGTCCAAGTCATCCGATCGGATGGGAATCACCCCGTCCGCTCAGTAACTGTTCTTGACGGAACTTCATGTTCAACCCGTTAAGTCGGTTATCTCATCGATAGAATCAATTCTCAAACCGGCACTTCACTAGAGAATGAGCAGAAGGCCTGAACGAGGTCAGGTTCTATCGGTTCTTGAGTGAAAAGTTAAGAACATTGAATAAAAATGGAAATCAGTTGGAAAATGTTTAGTTTTAAGAGAAATCAGTGTTAAAACATGCTGAAATCCCTTAGATCCGAGTTGTTCTTGATGGAATGAGGTCACACCTTGGTGTTCATGAGAACCCATGATGACATCATCCTAGAACAGCCCAAATCCATAGATTTCATGGTGAAAAATTGAGATTTGATGGTGGAATTGATGAGAAAGTGTGTGTAGATCAAAGAAGTACAAGTTTTGATATGAAAACTTACAAGAATCGCGGGGAATCGAGAGAAATGTGGCTGAGAAGGCGAAGGGTCGGAGGAGAGCGGTCACATCATGAACATCGATGTGACATGCAGGTATTTATAGGTGAAGAGGAGAGAAAGGCGGTGTGGTTTAATGGGTCGGATGGTCATCCGTTCTGGTGACCATTCGATCGAAGGGATTTGGTGAGTTGGTTTCCGACTTTTCGTTTCGTGCGTTGAGCGTTGCGATGCGTTTAAGCGAGTGTCGATTAAGCGATGCGATAGTTTTAAATAATAGTTACACAAATAACATAACTAACATACAACAACATAAGTAACCTTGCATTTCCAGTTCGCAATGAGATTGCGTTGTGATAGAGTTACGATTGTGTTTGCGATTAACACCTTTAACATAATTAAACATGCACAAGTAACACATAATAGCACACACATGTAAAGCAATATCCAGAATTGCAATTCAAGTTGCGATGCTATAGCGATGAGATAACGTTAAGTAGATTAGCGTTTTAACTGCGTTTATTGCGTTGTTACTCCACATAATACAACTAAAATAACATAAATTAAAGTATTGGTTAACGAGGTTTGAAAGTACAAGTAATAATTAAGCAAGGAATGACATATCGAATTAGCAATCTTTTCTTCCTTTGACTTTGACTTTAACTTGTACTTTGACTTCAAAAAGTCAGGTTGTTATAATTTGTTTGAACCAACGTAAGTATTGTCTTGAGTTACTTAATGAGTTTGGGTATCTAGGTGTTAAACCAGTTAACACTCCTATAGAGCAAAGTCATGTAATTGTGAACAAGTTAAGTTTAAACTATAATGTTGTTAAAGATGTCACAAATTTTCAAAAGCTCATTGGCAAACTAATATATATGTCTATAACTAGGCCATATATAAGTTATGCCGTACAGTTTTTAAGTTAGTTTATGCATTCTCCGCAAGAGTGTCATTTGCAAATTGCATTGAGGTTATTAAAATACTTGAAACAGTCCCTAGGTAAAGGGATTTTGTTTAAGAAAGAAAATGACTTTGTTCTAAAAGGGTTCGTTGATTCTGACTGGGCCAAGTGTTTGACCACTAGGAAATCTGTGATCGGGTTTGGTATTTTCTTAGGAAGTTCTCTTATTTCCTGGAAATCTAAAAAACAAAGTGTTGTCGCAAGGTCTACCGCTGTAGCAGAGTATAGATCAATGTGCTCTGCTTCGTGTGAAGTTATATAGATCTTAAACATTTTAAAAGAGTTAAATGTTGAATATAAGTTGCCGGTCAAGTTGTTATGTGATAGTCAATCTGCCATTTCTATTGCATTTAATCCAGTGTTTCGTGAACGGACGAAACACTTTGAGACTGATTTGCATTTTTTGAGAGAAAAATTTGCAAATGGTGTTGTTGTTCCAGAAAAGGTTGCGTCTGAGGATCAGTTGGCTGATCTTTTCACCAAAGGGTTAAGTAGTCTACAACATGAGACTTTGTGTGAAAAGTTAGGAATGTTAGACATGTTTGATGTATGAATTATGGGGGGATGTTAAAATGTAATATTCACATGTTAATTCATATATCATACATTATAACATTTTTTATTTATCATTGGGTATCATTGGGCTATATCTTTTATTCGTGTTGGGCTGTTGTGCCTAGCTATTAGGCCTGTGCAGATATATCTGAACCGGGCTTTGATTGTTGTAACTGTCCTGGTTTGTTATAACTGTTTTTTGGCATTTTTTGTATTTAGGTTGAAGTTGGAGGGGTGTATATGAAATGTTTCAGGGGGTCCGATCAGGATGTCCTATTCTTGTGGTGCGAAGTGTAATTTCCAAGTTACAGCATACAAAAGTGAGTCTCAGCAGCTAGGGTTTCAGACTTGCTCATTGTTTCGCATCAACCTCTCATCTATTCTCTGGATTGTTGTTGTTATATTGAAGATTGGTTGAAGATCTATTGTAGTTCTTGTCCAGTTGTTCATCTGTATTTGTTGTTCGATCCTGTGGATCGTCCTGTATGGTTGTGTCTTTCCAATTAATCAACTGATCATCATCAGTTGATTATATGTGTTGTTTGTATTGTTCTTATAGATCTTACAGTTTGTAAGATCTTGGGTGGTTGGGCGTTTTTGGGGTTGGATAAGTAATAAAAGTTTTACGTCACGTTTTTGTCGCTATTTCTGGTGTTGTTATTGTTTGTGTTGATTTTCTGTTGTTGATACCAATTTTACAGGTTATTTTGGTGATTTTCCCTTATTTTAACCCATGACCCAACACAAATTTTGCACCTCGCTATTTATGAGTAGAATGTTGTTTGATATCCTAAATCTTAAGGGTGAAGGGAGTGGTTACCTAATGGAATAGGTAAACTCCCAATTCACCCAATCACATAGCGCCATGTCAATTGTTTACCTAATGCTAAAAAACGTTGGCGGTGGTTTACCTAATGGGGTTTAGGTAAACTATTTAAAAAAGGAAAAATGTGTGACTGGTTGAGAAGAAATGGACCCCACCACACACCCTATCTCTTCCCCTTTCCCTCCCTTCACCGAATCGGTGAGCACTCACTGAAATCACCCTCCAATTCGTTAAACTTGATCGGTAAAAATGGTTGCCAGTGGTGGGGGGTCTGTACCGAGTGGGTTTACCGCCCCCACTCCGTTCACCCTAACAATGTACAACTTGTTACTCCTTACCTCTCAGAGCCCTTAGAAGTAGAGGTGTATACAACTATACAAGCTACTCATGAGCTATTTAAGATCAGCTCATTATAAGCTCTAATTGAGCTGAGTGTAAACAATCCCAGGCTTAAATTGACGCCCGTTTAACAAATAAGCCTGAGCTTCCTATACAGAGCCTAAACGAGCATATTGTTTATATACATAATAATATACTCTACATATTAAATATTATTATATGTAATTATGATAAACATAACTAGATAATATATAATATATTATATATAAGATTAGAAATATTAATATATACAGAAATAATTATGTATCTTCATAAACAAAATAATAAATTATACAAGTCAAGCTTGAGCTTAAAACTTTCTTACGATCCGAGCTTGAGCTTTGAATATAGAGCTCGAAACACGCTGAGCTCGGCTTGGCTCATTTACATCCCTACTTAGAAGCTTTGGACTTGCTGAAGTTTAACCATATACCTCATGCTTAATGTGAAACTAAAATAACCATGGAGTTGAAAGCTTAGGTGCGCATTCCCTATAAGAAAAGAATATAGAGGTAGTGAATCGGATAACGGGTCAAAATGAGTAGCTTTCTTGTGCGGAACGTATGAGCTCAAATTTGAACTTTTCTTAAAAATTATCAGCGTGTTAAATGTGATTATAAAAAAAAATAGCTTTTTGCATAACGCGACGAAGAAGGTTACGTATATGCTTTAAAAATACACCCGGGCAATTTTGACATGTTGGACTCATTTAACCTGTTAGAGATAAAACATAACCGGAACACGTAGTAAATGGGTTGAAATTGTCAGCTCAAGACAAATCACAAAAGTAAAGTAATACTAGAGTAAGCTTTCAAAGAGAAAAATATATTGTATGTTTACCTCATTCTTTGAGTTCAACCTTTTAGGTTTCTTTGTAGAAGACCTTCTCATATTTTTACTAGAACTTGTCTCCTGTTACAAAAACAAAAAATGAAATCTCAACACAACCATAGCTCTAAGCATGTCTTCTAAAGTAAAATGAAATATTAGAAGCTTGCAAAATGAAATTTGCGCATGCCTTGGAGCTGCGAGTCGGATCAAGCTGCTTGTGTGGAGGTAATCTAGTAGAATAAGAGTGAACTTGATGTTTGTTGTTGCCATCCTTGTTGAAGGAAATAAAAAAAAAAGTTTCAGGGTTAAATGTGGCGATTATTGGACCAAATCTAGTATGACCCGTTACCCGACCCGCCCATTTGCCATGCATAATATCTGTATAAGAGTCAAAGAAAATGAAGATGAAGCTAGTGTGTTACCTTACTCTCCTGAGAAGTATTTGTAGCTTCACTAATGACATAACTCTCTGCCTGGGAAAAATCATACAAATCTGCCTTTTATCTCTATAGTTTAATAATCTAATGCATAACCAAAACTCATAAATAATATAATATTGGGATCAAACCTTTTCATTAGTAGAGAATTGTGAAAATAAGGCCTGTTGAGATATCTTAATTCCAGTTTCAAGTTTTTTTCTCAATTCTAACTCCTTCTGCAGCTGTTGCTCTAACCTTGCCACCTACACACACAATTGAAAATAAATATTATTATAAAAAAATGATAATGTTTCTTGTAGCAATGAAACAAGAAAAAAATGGATGATATGAAAAATGAAATTAATATCCTAAACGTACTTCTTGTTTGAGTTGTATGCGGCGTGTTTCTAACTCTTTCTTTTCGCTCAACAAGTCCGCTTCTTCATTTTCAGCTTGTGATTCCTCTTTAGTGGCATCAGGCCTTACATCAGTTTGTTGCGTAGCGTGTTTTGTGTTTGCATGCGAATCTGCTGTAGTTGATGACCTCTGAATATTATCACTCAACTCTCTGTTTGTACTTTGTTGCGCGTTTTCATTTTCGGGATGCGCTCCACGCTCAACTGTTTTCCTTGTTATATTGTCACTAATCCGATTTGAAACATTATCAGGAACTTCGCTTACTGATCGGGCATGAGACTTTGACTTTGACTTTTTAATAACTTCCCGATGCGCTATGGTATGTGATCTTAAGGTAGTGGGTCGCTGCATCGACACATTTAAGAAAAAATAAACAAAATATCATGATCTGGGGAAACTTGTTCAAACATTAGATTACAGTAGGGCTGTAATCTAGTCGAGTCGAGCCGAGCCAGGTTGAGCTCGAGCTCGAATCTGAACGAGCCAGCTCGGCTTGACTCATTTATTTTAATGAGCTGAAAAGTCGCGCTCAAGCTTGGCTCGTAAAATATCTGAGCTAGCTCAAGCCAAATTGAGCCGGCTCCTCAGTCTTTTTCAATTGTTTTACAAATATTGATAACGTAAGGAAATTACACATATGTCTATATGTATTATTTTTATTTTTCTAATATTTTAAAGATCAAAAGATATATTAAAAGGATTATGTGTAAAATTTTGTTTATTTTTCTATATTTTTATATGTTATTGATTAATTAAACTTAAAATGTTAACACTTCAACCCCCTCCCACATATATTTTTTTTTATTTTAATACATTTAAAATTAAAATTAATAATATAACTCGAGCCGGCTTGCGAGCTCACGAGGTGAGCCACGCCTAGCTCGAGCTTGGCTCGTTTACAAATCGAGAAGCCGGCTCATTTACTACTGAGCTTTTTTCGAGCCGAGTTTCTTTCCAGCTTTTTTTGAGCGGCCTTCGAGTGAGTCGCGAGCTGTGCGCTTTTTGGACACCCCTGGTGGTAGGATTCCAACGGAGCCCAATAAACACAACTCGACCCTTAACTCAATTGCAGCCCATACCTAGTCAAGGGCCCAGTCAAGAAAGCAGTTAATGAGAATTAGGGCTGGTGGGTAAATGTGTAGCTAAAGTTTAGGAGCAGTTATCTCTATTTATGTGTATTTATATCTCTTGTTCTAGTTGGGAGAATTGTCAATGTTTATGTTATCTAAATTGGGGTATCTATACCTTTGTTCTTGGAGATTAACCCATCTCGAATCAGGTCTTTTATCTTATAATATTTAAGTTTCCAACAGTTAAATCTATCAGTTACGTTTGTTACATTTCTGGGTTCTATCACCTGGATTACATAATGAAAAGTACAAGAATCCACCTTGGTATTTTTCTGGTAACCATCACCATCGCCGCCACTCTGACTAGATGTTGACGCATGCTCGGAATCTTCAGACGTGTATTCACCGTCATCATAGTCATCTTCACTAAGCTCTTCGCTCTCACTTCCGAGGTCTTCTGAGTCGGAGTATAAGTCGCTTAACATATCTCCTTCCTGCTAGCATATTAACCATTCAGATAATCCTAAAAGCAAATATAAGCAGGACGAAAGCGAAAGCTTACACCAAATATGTTATCATATTCTTCTAGAAGGGTGATAACGATTGCTTGAGCATGGTTAGCAGCTGCAGCTGCTTGCATCAGTTGATCGGACTGATCACCACCCATACTGAATTGACTATCTAGATTGCATTCACAAGCTAAAATGGGTCGAAGAAGTAACGGTGCCATGCAAGCTGCGACAGCTGAAACGCTCATTCTGTTCACGTTTTTGTTGTCAGCAACGGCTTCCATCATTATCAAAATTCTGTATACAGTAAACATAATGAATCAAGTAAGATATAGATACAAAATTAGAGTTACAAATATATTATTAGTTTATTACCTTTGTAATAAACGGCGATTTGGTTCAGGAAATGTGTCGCATATGGCTGCACGCATGGCGCTGACTCTTGTGGCCCGATCAGTTTCTAGTTATAAGTTGTCATAACTGTAAGCTAAAATACAACAATATATGTAGAAATATTACATGAAAAACTTACTATGTGCGTCTAGCAAAGCGTTGCAACAAGAAGCTGGAACTGGGGATGATGGTAATTCCCGAAGAATATACTGAAACAGAAAGGCATCAAGAAACAATAATCAGAACCATGGTTGTAAAAATTGCGCCTCCAATTAGTCGATGATTAATCACTGGTCCCAGGTTCACTGAGTAATATTCATGTAATCAGTCAGTTAATCGCTAGGAGGTCAAATGCTGTCCTAATTGGCCAAAAATCGATGGCACTCTAGCCATTCCGACCAAATTCCAACCAAAACCTATAAATTCCAGCCAAAACCTGTAAATTCTGGCAATTAATCCTATCTAGTTCAAAATATGGGTCGAAAAAGGTGTTAAAACATGCTTACTTAGAAAAATTACATATAAAATCCTAGTCCGATTAATCGCTAGTCGGTACCCACCAGCTGACTAGCGCCTAGTGATTCTTACAACACTGATCAGAACTAATCAAAAGTAAAATGTGGAAAAAGAGAATATGTTCAATACTTTGTCAAGTATTAATAATAAGTATATATATGTCAAGTGTTCTTATATTCCATACCTTGATACAATCTCCTATAACATGTGCATCCTCATCCTCATTAAACTCAACCTTTCCTGGACGAAATCATAGATATTATGTCATGTGTAACGTTCAAACAAATCATAACGGTGCTAGCATGCATATATTATACTACTGACCCTGTTCGTATTCTCGCATGCGGCGCTCAACATCTTCAACGTCTGCAGCCTGCCTCAAGATGCCTTCTACTTTCACTCCTGTACATTTAAACCAAAATAACTAATACAAGTGCAACTATATGAACAAGAATTAAAAAGTTAATACGTCCGTAATAATAAAGTTTGCATCGTAATTACCATAATCTTCAATGTATCTAAGAGCTTTCTCCAAGAAAGATGGTGTTCCATCTATATCTTCCAATGCAAGTAAAATTGGACGACCGAGAATCATTGGTTTTCCCGGGGCTCCATCTTTTGCTGTTGAAAGTATAATAAACAAAAGAGATTTTTCGTCACATGTCTAACGGTTAATACAAGAACAGGCAATTCACACACACGGAAAAACAATACATTTGTATTAAAAAAAATTGATTTTCTGTTGTAAATTGTTCTTACACTGTTCTGAAGAAGCAGCATCAGCTGTATCACCCTTGTCGTTTTTCGATGTTCCGGTGGGCCCCACCTTTGGGCTCGCACTTGGTGCGTTTGCCAAAGCTTCATCCAATGCAGCCTTCCACTCATTTAAATCATCTGTAGTTTCAGCCTGTGATAATAGAAGTCAGTAACCAGTAGTAGTTATGAACAAACAGTCAAATCTGATTTACTAAGGAAAAAAAAAACTGTCTAATTAGTTAATTAGTTATAACTAATCATTAGACTGATACATATTAGATGACAATATCTGACACTTTGTTGTGTTTTCTTTGTTCGCGCAAATCTTTTATCAGGTAATATGTAGACATATAGGTTTTTATTGGTCGGCTAACAGTTC
Source organism: Helianthus tuberosus (assembly GCA_030545235.1). Lineage (NCBI taxonomy): Eukaryota > Viridiplantae > Streptophyta > Magnoliopsida > Asterales > Asteraceae > Helianthus > Helianthus tuberosus. The sequence continues at coordinate 74,424,593 of CM060359.1, forward strand.
GGGCCCCCACTTAGAGAATACTTGCAAGTGCAAGGTTAGGTGGTATTTAGGTGTAAAAGATTGTTGTTAAAAAATAAAGATTCTTGTGTCATTTTTAAAATAGATTGAACTTGGGATACGTTTTAAAGAGAAAACAGAACAAGAACGTATTATTGCGACTGCATTATAAGGACCAATATAAAATAACACCTTAAGAGTAAAAGCTCTCCCATCACGACTGTCGGGAAATGAAACTGTCAATAGTTTCTTATCTGCTTTAACAACCACACTGAAATACAAAAAAAAACAGCTGGTAAGATTAGGAAAACTAAAAATCAGAAAAAATGATTGTGATGTATATATATATATATATACATATGTGTGTGTGTGTGTGTGTGTGTGTGTGTGTGTGTATAACACTTAAGGAAAGCAAGCTAACCTGCCTGAACTGTTAAGGTCTATGCCGCCAAGGGTTAGATTCGCCTCACATCCCTTTTGAGGAGCAGCATTCTGAGCATTAACAAATAAAAACTATGAATGGCCCTTCAATATTTTTAGTGATGCATTATGCATACACATTTCAAAAAACAGAACTATTTCCTTAGACAACTAACAAAAGTTATATTTTTTTTCTCAAACTAAACAGATGAGGACAAAAATATGCAACTTACGGGATCACTTCGATAGAAAACCAACGAGGTATGTGTCAGCACAAACCACCTTTTCTTCCAGGAGGTCCAGCCGATCCCTGTGTAACAAGTGTAATTAGGGACTTCTGTATAAGTATAATGAGTCCTTAGAATGATAAACTACAAAGCAAGTGTTATTTCTATGAACATTGTAGTTTATGTGTTTTTTTTTCTTATGGGTCAATTATGTATAGTTCACTTCAGTGTTCGAGTAAGAAACTGAAAAAAAACAGATTTTCATCACACATGACTCATGGGCAGGGATCCAAACAATGTTACATACAAGATGAGAACAGGAAGTATTCAGTGGTAACATGACCATGGTCAAATTTTGTTTCGGGTGTCTAACTTTGTTTGTGTCGGAAAAACCTTTAAACTTTCAGAATTCGAATTTAGGTAATCTTCAACGTTGTCAGCAGGTAGCTGGTTTCCTGGCGATGTAACTGCTGCAAACATCCCGAGGAAGTTCGTTTGTGTTCGTTCGTTTAATAAATGAACATGAACAAAGAAATTTCGCTCATTTATGTTTGTGAACGTTCGGTAACATGTTCGTTTGTGTTCGTAAAAAAAACCAATGAGATAGTGCATTATTACCCAAACTTACCAACACACAAGATGACAACAACAACAACACATAGGGAAAAACTAGCAATGGATTGGAACACTTGTTAAGCACAAGGTGATGAAAGTAACACACCTTTTGATGAAAGAAATAGTGGTCCACTCTTGTGCACCTGCAAATCAATAATTACAGAGATCAAATGGGGATTGACAGAAGACCCAAATCATGAGAGAGAGCAATTCATCATTGCACATTTTCATGAGATAAATTCCAAAAGCATTAAGAGGGTGTTTGGGATTACGTTTTGAAGTGATTATATGATCACTGCGTTTGTAAAACATAAATAATCTAAAAATGTGTTTGGATGAAAAAGTGATTATCTGCCTCCAAAAGCATGTACCTACATGCTTTTTCAAAACGTAGTTTTGAAAATGCAAAATCTATTTTGAAAACGCATAATCTATTTTGAAAACGCAACACAAAACACCCCCTAAGTACAACATCACACCAACAAGATGGTGTACAAATCAATATTAGTGCTCTACATATATGTGCATTAAACTTTACAACATGTTTTACTAATGGAAATTTTATTGGTGTTAAATATGCATCATGATCAATATCATTTTTAGTAAGAAAAAAAACCATGGAAGCTAGTTAATGAATAAAGAAAAACCTTGTTGCCATTTAGACAATGATTGGTCTCGGATGGCTGAGCCGCCCCATGAGGAGACAATGTACCACCACCACCATCTCCCTAGATCAAAAGAACAACAAGAACAACTTACTAACAGATAATCTTCTTTTAAATCCCACAAAAGTCATCATTGATGACTGTTTTTATCCAACTTAAAGAATCCGATTATCGGTTTTTTAAACCTATGGATATTAATTTGATTTGTTTTTATCTCAATCATTGGTTCTTTTAGGGTACCAACTTTACATGATTTTGCTAATAAGTTGACCCAAAATCATGATCATAAGTTCATTATCAAAGCATAAAAACCAGTTTCATTACGTATAGGGCTGTTCGAAAAGCTCGCACTCAAAATTGATTCCTAGGTTTATAAATGAGCCAAGCCAGAGTCAAGCTAACTAGCTATAAGCTCGCTCAATAATTGATTCGCTGGTTTGGCTTGTTTATACTAAAACCAAAAACTTATATCTATATGTATATAGATGATAACCCAAATTTTAATACATATAAATTAAAAAGAGTAAACTGCCATTTTGGTCCCTGTGGTTTGGGCACTTTTGCCATTTTAGTCCAAATCTCAAACTTTTTACATCTGGGTCCCTGTGGTTTGCATTTTGTTGCCATTTTGGTCCAAAACTCAAATCAGGTGAGATTTAAAAAAAATCCCCTGCTATTTTGTCCTTTTCTGAAGGGCATTTTGGTCATTTTGCCTGCCCCAACCACCTTATACTTTATAAATCCCTTTCTCTCTTCTCTCTCTCTCTTTCTATCTACAGCTCAAACCTGTCTCTCTCTCTTCTCTCTCTCTCTCTACCGCCATAAACAACAAAAGTCTATTCTTCACTCAATCAGGAAAAAATCCACCACTCTTCCAAACCATCAACTTCTCAATCACCAATTTCTCACAAAAAAAAAATCAACAAATTCAACGATGAATCAGGCTTCGATTGTTCTTCATCTGCTTCAGTTTTCTCCACAAAGAATCAGGCTTCGATTGCTCTTCATCTGCTTCAATCTTGCCGATCTTCACCTCTATCTACAGCTCAGTCTTCACCGATCTTCAACCATCCACCACAACCACCGGTGCCTCCAATCTTGTCGATCTTCACCTCCACCTTCACACTTAGCAAATCGGAGAGAGGGAGAGAGAGAGGGTTAATGAGAGAGAGAGAGACGATGATGATACGATGTTGATGATGATCTTGACGTTTTTCCGACCGCCACTTTCTCCGCCAACCGCCGCCGCCCCACCTGCCACCACTATCGGAACACCACTGTTCTCTACGAACTTCTAAGTACTTGACCCCTAAACCCTCTGTTTCTCTATCTCGATCGACTTCTCACCGGAGAAACTAAACTCTCTGTTTCTCTCGCTCGATCGACTTCCGGTTGTGTGCAGGATCTAATCCGGGGAGAACAGGTGTTGGGTTTATAATTGTGATCTTGTTGATTGCTAGATTTTGTTGATTTGGTGAATGTGTGCTGGATTTAAACAAATGCGATTTTTGTGGGTTAGGGTTTTCTTTGGGGGAAGATGATATGTAAAAATGAAGGAAGATGATGAGTGTTAAATAAGGGTATTTAAAGGAAATTTAAAAAATGACTAAAATGCCCCTGCACTAAAGGACAAAATAATCAGCTTTCAACAGTCAAAATAGAGTGTTTTTGGATTTTGGACTAAAATGGCAACAAAATGCAAACCACAGGGACCCAAATGTAAAAATTTGAGATTTGGACTAAAATGACAAAAGTGCCCAAACTACAGGGAGCAAAATGACAGTTTACTCAATTAAAATTATGCATCTTTTAAATTCGAAATGAATGCTATTATGCATCTTTTAAATTCGAAATGAATGCTAAAAACATTATTTGTTGTTTATATATATACATAACAGTGGAGGGTTCAAATGAGAAGGAAAATTTTGTAAGAATAAGAGTTAAATGTCATTTTAGTCCCTGTGGTTTGGGCCATTTTGTCAGTTTAGTCCAAAGGTTTCATTTTTAACCTGTGGGTCCAAAAAGGTTTCACAGTTGCCATTTTAGTCCACTGGGTTAACTTCATCCATTTTTTATGTTAACGAGAAGGCCAATTTGGTCATTTTGTATGTAATTCTGTTAACTAAAAGGGCAATTCAGCCATATAAAATGACCGAATTGGCCTTCTCGTTAACAGAAAAAACAGATGAAGTTAACCCAGTGGACCAAAATGGCAACTGTGAAACCTTTTTGGACCCACAGGTTAAAAATGAAACCTTTGGACTAAACTGGCAAATTTGTCCAAACCACAGGGACTAAAATGACATTTAACTCTAAGAATAAAAAGAATAAGTTTTAAACCAATAGAAATGCTCCATTTTATTTCATTTAATATGTGTATTTAATGTTATTAATAAGGGCATATAGATAAATTTTTAATTGTAATTAATTAGCTAACTAATTAAAATTGTAACTCACTTTTAAATATACTCTCTCAAGATAAAATAATTTAGGATGAAGGACAATTTTCGACATGTGTAGGATAAATTTTAGTATGTGTAGGATAAATTCTTAAATGTGTATGATAAATTTAGATATGCGTAGGATAAATTTCGGTAAGTGTAAGATATATGTAGGATAAATTTTGAAATGGGTAGGATAAAATGTTTTTTGCTTTATTAATGAGAGATAACATAATTAATGAGGGAGTTATAAACTATCTAATGTTTTACTATTATGCTCTTTCTTCTTTTTCTTGTCACATTAAATTTCTTCTCAAATGAATCTTCCTCATACATAACAAGTGTAACAAATACAAAATAAAAAAATAAAAACGAGCTCGAGCCCAACATATCAGTTCGTTAAGATAAACGAGGGTAGCTGAATTCCCTAAATCCCAAAACTACTGTATAACTAAAACATGACGTTCAAAAAACATAATACGTTAATAACGGAATAAACAGGATAATTTGAAACCTGAGCGGAAGCAGCAGCGTGTGTTTTTGAATCATCCTCAGAATTGTTGTTGTTTTTGGTAATGGTTGAATTATTGTGTTTCAATTCATGATTGTCGTTGTTGTTGTTCTTGGAATCAACCATATTGGATTTGGAATTAGGCATCATCCAATTCAGATTCGCATTTGATCAATAACCTGCAATCTGTGAAATGGTAATTCAACATGAATGATGCCATAATAATATGAAAAACATTACAAGTCATGCCATAATAATTGAAAAAAGGGTGTGAAAAGGTGGTGGTTGGTTGTTTCATTTTTTATGTTTGGGGTGATAATGGAAACTCGAGGGTCAATCAAAAATGGAGATCTCGTATTCACTCCTTTTTCCTACATTTTTGGGTATATATATTTCTCTTTTCTACATTTTTGGTTGAAATTTTTTACATGAATAGATTTCATTTCGTCTTCAAGGGTCGTGTAACGCGAATGTTAGTTGGTATAGAGTTTTCTTTCTTTCTTTTTTGTTTTTGAATAGCCAATCTCATTCCATTTTCAACATCCAAAAAACATGGACCTGAGCCGACCGAACCCGCCCCCATGCTTTCCCAACACACCCGCTACTTCCTCGACCCAACCCCCGCTCGTATACAACATGACACCGATGTACCCGTTTTCGTTTGACGGTTTTGGTCAATCTCAAAACCGTTGGCAAATGCAATACAAACAACAACCACCATGCTATGTAAATGCAATCGCAAAAGGCATACAAATGTCGCTGTTACAAGTGTTCACTCAAACCGCACCCGAGCACGATTTCATTTCTTTAGTAGCTGATGATGATGTTATACCCGAAACGCAACCACAAACCACGAACACTAAGCAGGGGAAAAACGAGCTCTAAGAGATCAAGATCAAGAAAAAGGAAGCGGGAGGGCGGAAAGCATCCCTTGGACCCCGGACGAGTTGGAAGCGCTTGCATGAGCTTAGGTTAAACCTTCTAGCAATCCGATTTTAGGTATATTTTTAAAATTTATTTATAAATTAAAAACTAAAATTAGTATTTGTATTTGGTTTCTAAAGAATTATTATATTGTTAATTTTCATTTGTAGCAAACAAACGAAAACGTGATGGCTTTTACAACCAAGTTTGTAAAGAAATTTTCAAGTTGATGCAACGCGAGCCAAAATGATTAGTCCAATCCGTTAGCTCAAAAATTAGAGAGATGAACCACAAAATTGGTTTGTTTGGGGGTATTTTTCAACATGCATGGAACAATCTTAAAAGTTGTGAAGATGATGCAACTATTTTGGTGTTGGCGGTTGAGAGATACACCACGAAACACGGGTCATGGAATTACATGAGGTTGTATGAAATATTGAGAAAATATGAGAAGTGGAAGGTGGTGCCTAATGAGGTTTCTGAAGCGAAAAGATCGAAAAAAATGTGTGTCGGGGAGTTATAGTGTGGGTGGTTTGGATGCACATTGTGCTATCAATATAAACGATGACCCCGAGCTCGAAGATGAAGCTCCAACTCCTGAATTAGAGCAACCAACTAAAAGGGACCGTGCTAAAAAAAGGTCGCTCAAAAGGCTTCGGGTTCAAAGGCAACGAGCTTGAGTGAAGCGTCTAAACTTGATATGATTTTACAAAAATTCAACCACTTTATGGGAGCGCAAGAGGATAGGTACAAAAAGAAAGAGAGGGAAAAGGAAGAAGCGGCGGCGAGTGAAAGAGAAAGACTTGAGTTTGATAGGAGGCGTCTTGAATTTGATATACAAAACCAAGAAGCTGAAGAGTTCCGACTAATGAGAACCAACATCGAAAGCGTACCCGAAAGAGATCGTGTGGTGCGCTCAAGGATGAAAGACAAAATCGCAATGAAATGGCTAGAAGGAATTGAAAATGCGCTTTAGTTTATTTTATTTTTAAGTAATTTTTTTTAACTATGTATTTTTTTCTAGGATATGTAATTTTATTTTTATTTAATAAAAACTTTTTATATTTTAAGAATTTTTGGTATTAAAAAATAAAAATAAAATAATGAAAGGGGAAGAAAGGGGAACCACACCCCATGTTTGGGAGATGATGAGGTGGAAAGGGAGGGTGATGTGACGCCGAGGTGGACATAGAGGAAAGTGAACCACACCCCATAGTCTAACGCCACATTATTTATGTATATAATTTATTTGTATGTTTCTATCTTCTATAATTTGCTATTGCCTTTTAGGGTACAAGGGGCACTCACCTAATAGGTGAGTCCCCTCTCTTACACACCACCAATCAGATAGTGCCACGTCAACTCCCCTCTTAAACTCTCCTAACACCACATTTTGATGGCGGCACTCCCCTAATAGGTGACTTGGGTTTTTTTTATTTTTTTATTTTTATTTTTATTTATGCATGTTTATAAATTAAAAAAATATTAATAAAAATAAAAATTAAATAAAAGACATTTCATTAAATTAAAAAAAAAACAACCTAGAAAAATAAAAATTACATTCAAACTAGAAAAATATAAAAACAAACTACTCGTCGTCGGAACTCACTTCAAGGTGAGGTAGATCTAAACGTCCGAGATGCTCAACGAGATCATGTTTTAGTCTCCAATGCGTGTCTTCGTCAATGAGCTCGCTATAAGCTGTTTCAGCGAAGACGGGTTCGACTGGAGGATCTTGAATGTGTACCGGTGCTATCGCCCTTCCGTCGTCTTTTATAATCATGTTATGTAAAATAATGCACGTATACACGAGTAACCTTATCTTTTTCACCGTTTTGGAACGCATTGGACGCTTTAGTATTCCCCACTTCGCCTTTAACACACCAAACGTCCGTTCCACATCTTTTCTTGCGGCCTCGTGTTGCCTCTTGAACTTTTTTCATTCGGGATGTGAGGATATGGAAAAGACTTCACAAACACGGACCAGCTAGGGTAGATCCCATCAGTAAGATAATACCTGCGTTTGTATAAGTGGTCGTTCACCTGAAATGGACAATATGGCGCCGTTCCGTTTCGTTGAGTAAGAAATAACGGAGATTGTTGGAGCACGTTGATGTCGTTTTGTGCACCCGCCGGGCCACAAAAAGCATGCCAAATCCACAAATCTTGAGACGCCACCGCCTCTAACATAACCGTCGGGTATTGATGATCGCCTCTCATATATTGTCCACGCAATTCTGTGGGGCACATTCTCCAGACGAAGTGTGTACAATCCAGACTACCCAACATACCAGGTAGGTGATGTCTCTCCTCATGAGCCTGATACAATAGCGCAACGTCGTGGCTCGTTGGTCTACGTAAGAATTCACCAGCATACATTGCACAGACCGTCTGGCAGAAATATTCAAGGCACTCACGAGAGGTCCTTTCAGACATCTTTAAATACTCGTCGTTTTCGTCTGGTGGGTTACCGGTTGCAAGTTGTTTAATCGCAGAAGTAACCTTTTGCAACGGCGTGAAACTTTTCTTCATTCTCCCGTCCAAGCCCTCTTGAAACCACTCGTCGTACGCTTCGACGTCACTAACAATTTTTAGGAACAAAGACTTGGACATACGAAACCTCTGACGAAAAATATCGGCATTAAATTTTGGATTTTCTACAAAATAATCGGCCATTAGTGTTTCGTGGCCACCCTGACGATCTCGAGGGACAACTTTTTTTTTCTAGACGATGCCGTGTCTAGTAGCTCCGCTTGTTGGATGAGATTTTGGAAGAAAATTAAGCTACTATCGTTTGACGGTTCACCTTCATCGTCGGGAAAGTCGGGTAGGGGAGGAAAAATCGGGAACCTGGGATCCATTTAGTGAAGTGGGTGTTGTTTGAGAGTATAAAAAATAAGAAGTGGGTGTGGTTTGAGAGTATAAAAAATAAGAAGTGGGTGTGGTTTGAGAGTATAAAAAATAGTGAAGTGGGTGTGGTTATTTATATTTGTTTAAAAAGTGAATTTTTTTTTTTTAAATCGACCGTTCAAATGAGACCGTTCATCAATATGCGTGCAAAATTCAAACGGTGGACATGTGCCGAAACCACCCCCCGAATCGGGTCCCCGCACCGATGGCGGCGGTGTTCCCGATCGGGGAAAGTGGTCACCGATGGAGTCCCCGATGGGTGCCCCGGATACCCTTATAGTTCCTAGTCAAACTTTTGTACAATAAGAAAGTAGTTGGTAGACTTTGGTACATATTGAGTTGAGTACTTCATGAATAGAAGATTGATTGAACGATTCATACCTCTTCACGGTATCAAAGCGCGAATCTCACCTCTAAAAACCTTAAGCTTGTCCGCATCCTAAAATCGACCACACAGTTTGCTCTTTCAAGTATTTTGCGATCCTAGCATGATACTTTATCATTTTCGCCTCCTTCCACCACGGGTGATCAATCGCATAAACAATCCAACCCTGAACTACACCCGGTCTACACTGTGGCCGATACTCGCAAGGTTTGCGTGCTTGACGGCATGAAGGTAACTTATAGTGAGTTAACCCTTTTCCCACAAATATAAGAAAAATTAATAAAGGCATGACAATCCTTTTAAAATTTGATTGTATATACATTTTCACACTTTTTAACCCTTTTCCCACAAATAGTGAGTTTTGAGCCTTTACCGAGCATACAATACCATATTTTTATTAAATGCTCACTTTTCATTTCTTGTGTGATAGCCCGTATGGTTCTTACAAATCTACAACTTGCCAAGACAGTGCATTCCCGGTCCTTACCGACTAATCCAAGTAAGTAAATGATTAAGGCATTAGGACTATAAACCTTTTCATTTAAACCTTAATTTTCTTTTTGATCTCCCCACCAAAACCAAAAATCCCTAGTTAACCCCTTTGAGCCTAAACTTTTCGTTTCAAAACAAGCAAAATACACTTTGCAACAACCACCCACCACCCATAAACCTTTTTACTTTTACAACCCTTATTTTATTAAAAATTCGGTTCTTTTGAAAAATGTAAAAAGTGATTTAGTTATCTTGTGCATATTTACTCTATAAAAAATAGATCCTTAGTTGATCGAAATAAATAAGCAAGTCCCAAAAATCTTCCTTAAAGTTTATGTAAAACCCGTGTGGATCTTTCAATGATATCAAACAACCTATTGAGTGTGCGGAATCCAATCAATAGGTGATTCAAGAAATAAGATGAAAACAAACAAGAACAAACCGAATACGAAGAACACACCAAATCACTTTTCAACACTTGCACACGATTCTATTACTTGAATAAGCAAAACCGTCTAGTACAAGTATCTTCACCACCAATCGCCTCTCCTTCTCTGATTCTCTAGAATTCTGTAACTGAGGCTCCAAAAGGTTCAAAACCCTAAAACAAGTTAATAACTTGTTTATATACTAACTCAAGCCCACTTCCCTACATGGGCTCCCCTTGGGCCTGCTTGGCCAAGTGACCTATAAAGGTCCACAACCTAATATAAACTAACCCGGTAAGGCCCAGCTCGTAACCATAGCTCGTTGTGTTAATTTGATGCGTCAGTCTCACACTTTAGGGCCTAAAAATCTCCCCCTAGACTGATGCCATTAAATTGTCTTCATAGCATGAATTCAGCAACGTCTTCAACGAAGTCTATGGTTGTCTCTATGCTGCAGATGTTGTGGAAGTTCTTGACTTCTGAACTCTCAGCACTGGGTCTCTTTCTTCAGCTCTTGTGGTTAGCTTCATATCAGGATCTCGATCAGCTTTGCATGAAAATCTTTGTCAAAAAGAATGTGAGAGGAGGATTCTCAACAGCTCTTTTCTTCTTCAGTCTTTTTCTTTCAAGCAAGTTCATGGTACTTCTTCAAATGCACTTTCATTGTCAGACGGCGTTTCGTATCCGGTTCTTCTGACTCAGGTACATCTTGTTGTAGTGCTGCTTAGGCTTCTTCAGCAACTAACAGCATCTCAATATTCATCAATCCCTGTTCTTGATTGAAATCAAGTTCTGCACATGCTCACAAACTCATAAGCAAACATTTCTTATGCAACAGGGAGAGTACCATATGAACACCAGGTACATCCAAGTACTTGTATTCAGATTTCACAATTTAAATTCTTTCAACTTTTGATGATCAGTCAAATCTTCAAGAACGGTTATATTTTTAATTTTTTTTAAGAAAACAAATAAATACTCTATTTTTGGATTTATAGAAAAACAAGACACTATTTTTGTATTTTTGAATTTTTCTATTTTTTTTTATTTTTTTAATATTAAGAACTAGAAACAAATGAAAACTCAAAATATAAACAACTATCATAAAATACAATTACAATTGCAATGGGATCAAAATTCGTTCTCAGGCAGACTAAGGAACATTTTTCAGTACGAGCCTAATCAAACTGGTCTATGCGATTGCCAATATGTTTGTCCACTTAAACTTTAACGCTCAACTTTCAATTTTTCAACTTCGTGATATGCTTAAGGTAATATTATACTATTATACCCGTGTGTCCCATTCCAAGGCATACCCCCGAGATCAAGGTAAGCACAACGATTCATCGTAACAGGTGAGTATACTGATGTCATCCTTTTTTAGATTTACAACGTTAGACCATTGGTGACAGGTCAGTACTTTCGTACAGCAAAGCGACCAATGTTTTTGTCCAACGAGGGCGAGGCAAATACCTTTTTGGTACGAATTTGGCTCTTTGAGCATTTGGAATTTTCTCATTTTGAGATTTTGATTCCTTTGGGTTTTTGTCCTCTTGGGATCTTTTAAGATATCTTGACTGTGTCTAGGTCTGCATATAATCTGGATGCAACAGAAGGACAGCCAAGATATCCCCAGATGATTCAACAATATAAAGACCCGAAACCTCAGATGTTGACTATCTATCAACGCAAGATTTAAGACCATGAAATCATACACCGTTGGTATGTTACCCACATGGTACATAGTTCGTTATGTTTATATCACTTAGTATCTTTTCTCATTTTGAGCGTCAAGCCTATCGACATATCGCAGTAGATCCTAGTCTTTTCAGCTATGGCACCTTACATGTGTTAGTCAAACCCTTTAACACAAACATTTATTTCACTTCCCACATCATGCAATTTTTATTTTTGGCTTTTTCATTTTTCTAATGTTTTTGTATTTTTCTCATTTTCTCCCCTTAAAACAATGCATATATACAGCAAACTCTTTTTGTTTTCTTCTGAGTTTTCTCCCCCTAAGCTCTATATCTATCTATATGTTCCTCCTCCCCCCCTAAATTTGTGCATAAATCTTGTATTTTTGCGCAAATTTACCATTTACTAGAGAAAGGACAATTTATATACAAAGTAATGAACTAAGAAAGAGAAAAAATATTTTTGCTTAACCATTATGTCATCAGATTGAAGACTAATCAAATTCAAATCAAAGTACTGAATTTAAACGATACCTTTTGCTGATCTTATCTTACTTCTCTAATCTCCTCCAAAGGAAACATATCGTCTGTAAAAAAAAATTGAACTTTTTGCAACAGTGAAATGTTACCCGTTTTTATCTCTGGAACAACCGCTATCAACACTCCAGAGATTGTCAACAGCTCCTCCTTGGTTGTTCCTAAAAAGTAAGGAGGTTAGTAAGACAAGGGTACCCAGGCCATCGTGGTCCTGGGATTACCTGAAGCATCAAAATAAGACACTTCTTTCAAACACAAGTCCTCTTTAATTTCATGGATTGGAGACGTTGCTGCTTTAGATTTGGGTTTCCAAATCTGTTTCGGTTTAACAAACATGTTTGTTGCCTTCGGTTGAGCAACTTTAGCTGTTTCAAGTTTGTTGGTTTTAGAAACACGGTTTTGTTCCTGAACAGCCCTTCGTTTGTTTTTAGCAACATTCCAATCCCCACGAGAAGGTTTAACCTTAGGATTCACATCCTTCATTGCCTTAGGTGATGATACCTTCATCGGCTTGGAATGGTAATTACCCTTTGGTGTAACCCTCTGATTTTGCATATAATAAGGTACGTAGGGACGATGTGTGCAGTTCCGAGCAATGTGACCAGCAATGCCGCAATTGAAGCATGTTTGTCTCTTCATGTAGAAAGCATTCTGATCAGCTGGATTTGCTCTTGCATGCCCTGAAGGACGAACCGGTCCTTTCTGTGCTTGATTTTGTTGCACATTTCCTGCAGACGACGTTGAATTTGGATGTCTATACTTATCGTTTGTAGGGGCCTTCTGTGGTGGAGATTTCCTTTGATTCTTCTTGTTTTCCTTAGACTGCAAGTCTTGTTCAGAAATCTCACCAGTCTTTCTGAAGCCCTTGGTAGCACAGTCAAATGTATATTTCTCACATTTGCCATTACAGACTGGCTTAACAAAGGAAATTTTCACATCACATGCCTTTTGAGGACTATTGCTGCCCGTTGAGGACTGTGGAGAGCCTGATCGTCTTTGATGTTTAGGCTTCTTATTTCCGCGTCCTTTACCTACTCGCTTCGGCTCTTGTTGCTTGATCTGAACCTTTTCATCACTAACAGAAGGTTCAGATTGTTTAGCTTGCGCACTTGGAGCCTTGTTCACGTCAGTCTTCTCTTCATCCTTCATGTCATCAGCTTTGACAGAATCGGAGAGTTCTGGTTTGTTAGATGAAATACCAGAAACTTTAGCAGAAACTTCAGCTGAAACATTTGACGAATTTTTAGTACAAGACGGTTCTGCACATGACGCATTTGAGTTGAATCCACTGGAATCAACTGATTCCAATTTCTCAGAATCAGCTGCTTCAGATGATTCACAATTGGAATCAGATAGTTCAACTGGCTCATTCGTTTCTTTTGCCGATTCAGTCTCTGTTACACAAGCATCAACGTTTTCGCCCAAACCGTCAGGCCTGAAATTAATCACAGAGTGAAAATACGAGCCAAAAATGTCACACACATGAGAATTTGATGCTTGTTCATCTCCAACTACATTTTTAGTTGTTACTTCATCTGCAAGAGAAGACGAATCATTAGTATCATTTACAGATGGAGAAATAAACGTGATTGGCTGATCTGTTCGTTCTTCAACGGTCTCATTTTTTATAGATGTCTCATCAATTTTTGGACCGTAAGTCATCTTGTCCTCATTCATCATTTCCTCCTCAGTCAAGGGTAAATATGTGTAGTTGTCATTATATGGAGGAGGAACTTAATTGAAACCCAAACCACACCGTTTCTTTTTCTTATATGCAAGCTGTTGATCACACAAATTTTTAACTAATTGACTAGTAGAATCAAATTTCTTAATATTGAGTTAATTTATTTGATATCTTTCTCTGATATCTTCCAGTTCTTTAGTCAGAATGCACATTTTCTCCTGAACATATAAGAGTTGAGTTGTTTTTACACTTACATCATCTTTGAGTTTGATGATGTCTTTTCGCTGAGCTTCAATTTTTTCTTTATAAAGTTTTTCATTTTTCGATAAAGTAAAGTTTTTATTTTTAATATCTTGATAGTCTTGTATTAGCTCAGCGTTGTGTAACCGGTAATATTCTACTCTGCCCCTACATTCAGGAGTGCAAAATACACAAAGTAGCTCTTCTGTAGTGATGAATGTCATAATTTCAGTGGGTGATTGATACTTCTGTTCTTCTCCTCAAAACACAAACCAAACGAGAATCCGTGCACTCACTAACTCAAACACCTTACAATCAAATGAACCCGTTTTCTGAACCGTACCTCAACAATCTGTCAAAACCGTTATCACAAACAAACTTTTTTTTAATTAATTAAAATATATAATATAAACTATTATTATGATTATAATAATTATTATTATTATTATTAATGAATATTATAAAAACCAATGATTATCTTATGATTAATATTATAATAATTATTATTATCCTATATATTAAAAAACAAAGCTAATGAATATTAGTTGTCACATCATAATGAATAGTAAACTTTTCTTATTGTTTGTCATGAATAGTAAATATACATAACTTCAAGTCATCTTTTGTTGACTTTTTTCCCCTATACCCTTTTTAAGTGTGTATATATATCCATTTTCTTCAAAGTTAGGTAGATTATTCATCGTGGTGGAGTGGTTTTGTGGTTGTATGTGTTTTAAAGAGACTAAAGTTCAAATCATGGGGTCTTCTTCTTTTTTTTTCCCATTTTATGCTTACATAATTTCACGTCATATTCTTTTTTTTCCTCTTTCACACGTTTTTCTGATTGTATTTATACAATTCTTATTCCTTATTTGTTGGGTTAGTGGATGCTTAGACATCGCAATAGTCGCCATCGCCAGGAGTTACTAACTCGCTTGCTACCAACGACTCTGTTGTATGAAAACTCCACTTGTCAACTTAAAAATAAGACACTAAATAGCATAGCTTTAATAACAACCAAGTATTTAGTCGCAATAAATAGTTTTACAATGACTTAGTTTTGCCGCGCCGCAACGCGGCACGCAGCATTAAAACCTAGTTATATTAAAATCAAAACAGATTTGAACGTCACTTTCATGAGTTGTCGCTGCTTTCTTTCCCGACACTCAAGTGCCACTAAAACCCCCTTAGATGTTTGAATCGCCGGAGATGTGAATGAGGATTAGATGACGATGGTTGCAGGTTGAGAAGGTGATCGGTGACAGGTGTGGTGGTCGGAGGTTGGAGAACGGAGGTGAAAGTGATCGGTAAACGGAGAAGATGATCGGAGGACGGCGGTGGTCGGCGTATGACGGTTAATGATCGAAAAAGATGCAAGTAACCGGAGACGTCTTGTGGTGTAGTGATCGATGATGATGGAGAGTGAATGACGGTGATGAAGATGGTGGCGGTGCTCGGAGATGCTGATGAACCATGGAACTCGAAACCTGCTTATTTTGATGACTCGGAACCGAAACACGAAATCGTTGGACGAGGTTAAGATAAAGGACGGAGGTGATTGCGACTCAGAATCGTCAGACTCGAAATGGTGAGTCGAGACCTGTGTGAAGTGATGTTGAAGACTCGAGACCGTGAAACTTGTGGTCAAGACAGTGGTTGCGACTCGAGAAGAAAGACTCGAGACCTTGGAGGTTGTTGAGTCGAGACCTTGATGATATGGATAATTGTTAAAACAATGGTATTATGACCGATTTCAACACACAGCAAAATAAAATCACAACGAACACAAAATATAATGACAAAACGGTGGCAAATCTCTTATAAAACCAACCCAAAACGATTACCCCCCCAATTACCCAAACAGATCTTACAAAAATAAGATCTAACAAGTACAGAAGTACAAGAACAACTCGATGATCATCAACGGATGATCATCTACTGAACAGCAACAATAATCTCCCAAGAACAAATGAGAGAACACCAACTGTACAACAAAATGGCTGCAACAAATAGCCAGAAACCCTAGACTGATACAGAGAATGAGAGTAATGAAATTGTGAGAGTGAATCATCGACTGAATGAGAGAGAATGCCCTTTTATATTGTTGCACTTTTAACTTTACACAATACCCCACAAGAATGGAAGATGGCAATCGCAACCCTTGAATCTTTCACTTTACACCCTCCAAAATATCCAGCCCAGCTAATCTGTTGCAACAACTAACAACCCAACAATTAGTAACAAACGGCCCAGCACAACGAGCCCAATAACCAATATAACTAAACCCAATAGAATGAAAGCCCACAAATATAATATTTCAACATCCCCCCTTCATTCATTGGGTTTAAACAGATCAATCATACCCAACTGATTACAGAAAATATTATGTTGAGTAACACTCAACCCTTTGGTAAAAATGTCAGCAAGTTGATCCTCTGAATCAACCTTTTTTGTAACTATAAACCCAGAAGATACTTTTTCCCTTAAAAAATATAAATCAACTTCAAAGTGCTTAGTACGTTCATGAAATACCGGATTTGCAGCAATAGATATGGCTGCACTGCTGTCGCAAGACAACTGAACAGGCAACTTACAAGTAATATTCAACTCATTAAGCACATTTACAATCCAGACAAGTTCACAGGTGGCTGAGCACATAGCTCTATACTCAGCCTCTCCTGTTGATCTTGAAACAGTAGACTGTTTCTTACTTTTCCATGAAACAAGATTTTCGCCTAAAAATATGCAAAAGCCTGTGACAGACTTTCTAGTATCTACACACTTAGCCCAATCGGAATCAGCAAAACATGATAGTTCAAAACTGTTACTTCTTTTAAACAATAAACCTTTTCCAGGACTAAGTTTGAGATACCTTAACAACCTCAAAGCAGTTTTAAGATGAACTGACAAAGGCTTATGCATAAATTGGCTCAAATATTGCACAGCATAACTTATATCAGGACGAGTCAAGGACAAATAGATCAATTTACCAATTAACTTTTGATAATTTGTAACATTAACTAACTCTTCCTGTTCATTCACAGTTTTCTTGTAAACAATATGACTCAATTCAATTGGCATATTCACAGGTTTACACCCAAGATATCCAAACTCAGCCAACAATTCCAAGCAATATTTTCGTTGATTCAAACATAGTCCAGATTTATTATACACAACCTCTAATCCAAAAAAGTATTTTAAAACACCTAAATCTTTGATTTGAAAACTATTACTAAGTAAATTTTTAACTTTGTTAATTTCAGCACTATTGTTACCAGTTATTATTATATCGTCAACATATACAAGTAACACAACGAAAACTGATGACTTAGACATAATGTACAAAGAATGATCACATGAACTTTGAACAAATCCAACAATAATTAGCACATTAGTCAGTTTTTCATCCATTTTCTAGGGGCCTGTTTAAGTCCGTACAAGGACTTAACCAGTTTACACACTTTTGACTCATTTTCAACACAATAACCTTCCGGAAGAGACATATAAACATCTTCAGTGATCGAACCATACAAAAATGCATTATTAACATCTAATTGGTATAAGGTCCAATTATTTTGAACTGCCAAACTTAAAACACACCTAACCGTGACCATTTTCACAACTGGAGAAAAGGTTTCACCAAAATCAAGCCCTTCCCGTTGGTTGTACCCCTTTGCAACTAACCTAGCTTTATAACGCTCAATTTCACCATTGGCCTTATACTTTATTTTATAGATCCATTTACAACCTATAGGTTTTCTACCATAAGGCAAATCAACAAGTTCCCATGTTTGATTTCGCAATAAAGCTTCCATTTCAAGATTCATAGCTTCGACCCACTTGGGGTCTTTCGAAGCTTCACTATAATTATTAGGTTCTGTAGACTTACTTAAACAACTGATGAAACTAGCATTATCAGCAGACAAACACGAATAACTCAGCACTTTATTAATATCATATCTCACAAAACAATTAAGCACATAATCTTGAAATTTTTTAGGAACTGAAACACTCCTAAAAGACCTTCTTAGACCTACTGAGGTCCCCTCAGATGGGTTAATCTCATCTTCTAACACAGCAGTGTCCTCTGCCTCGCCAGACTCCTCTCTATCACTACTTTCTTCACTAGACTCTAAACTATGACCTAATTCAGTTTGTCCAGGAGTGGCAGATGCAGAGGGAGCTGGCTGCTGATCATCACTGACTGTGTCATGAGATTCAGTAGCACCCTCTTCATCATTGGGCATAGAAGGAACTTCAGGTGTATTTGTTTCATACAAATAAAAAAAAGTTTAACAGATTTAAACTCTTATCATGCACAATATTATTATTAATTTGTTTTGATTTAAAAGGGTATACATGTTCATAAAATTTAACATCCCTTGAATAAAAAACCTTATTTTCATCCAAACTCCAAAGTTTATACCCTTTTTTCACATTTGAGTAACCTATCAAAACACACTTATCAGCATGATAAGCAAATTTATCAGGTTCATTAACTATGGTACTAAAACAAAGACACCCAAAATTCCTAAGATGAGACAAAGAGGGTTTAAAGTTAAACATAAGCTCATACGGACTTTTTCCATTTAACACAGATGGCGGCAGCCTGTTAATAATATAAACAGCAGTTAGCACACAATCACTCCAAAACCTCAGTGGAAGGCCACTCTGAAACATCAAAGTTCTGGCTGTATTTAAGAGATGTCTGTGTTTACGCTCAACAACCCCATTTTGTTGTGGGGTATATACACAAGAAGTTTGATGTATGATGCCTTTTTGCTTACAAAACATAGACATTTGATTGTTTATGAACTCAGTCCCGTTATCACTCCTAAACACTTTAACTTTCCTTTTAAATTGAGTTAAGACAAGTTCATAAAAGGCTTTTAGATTTTCAAAAACTTCCATTTTACTTTTAAGCATATAGCACCACACAGACCTTGAAAAATCATCAACAACAGTTAAGAAATATCTATATCCTTCATAACTAGACACTTTGTAAGGACCCCATAAGTCTAAGTGAATCAGATCACCTAATTCCTTAGACTTATGATCACTTAAAGGAAAAGGGACTCTAACCTGTTTAGACCTATGACAAACCTCACATGGACCATGCTCAATTGATTTAACACCCAAATTATCTTTTAAAACAGCCAAAACTTGATCAGAAGGGTGACCTAACCTACTGTGCCACAAATTAGATCTAACAACACTGTTAAAACACATATTTTCAGTAACACCATTTTTACCTACAAAATACAATCCATTTTCTTGTTTACCAATCACCAGGATTTTCTTTGACCTCAAATCCTGTAACATACAATTATTTTCATTAAACAACACAGCTATTTTATTATCTTTGGCTAACTTATGCACAGACAAAAGATTGACACTATAACCAGGAACATAAAGCACATCTTTGATAATTACATCATTAATCAGCCTAAGTTCTACAATTTTTAACACACTAACACTAGTTCCATTAGGGTGACCAACTTTCAATCCACATTCAGAAACATCAACACAATTAAACATATCTTTATCACTTTTAATCATGTGTTGGTTAGCACCAGAATCAACCACCCAATTATAATCATGATTAAAATTCACATTGCTAGAACAACTAACAAACTCAGACACACAAGCAGACATACCTGCCATATTGGACTTCTCCTGATCTCCCTCAGACTTATCACCAACTAGACTCATTAACTTTGCAATCTGCTCAGGAGTAAAAGGAAAAGCAGACATAGAAGAACTAGAAGGACCAGATGACATACTAGATTTATTTGCATTATTACCACTATTGTTCCTCACAAAAGACCCACTAGTCCTCTTTTTCATACCAGGTGGATAACCAATTATCTCAAAACATCTATCAACTGTGTGGCCTAACATATTACAATGAGTGCATTTTAAGGTTGAGTTAGGACCTCTAAAGTTTCTTCTAGATGTGTTTTGATTTGATTGGTTAGACCTAGCCACATATGAAATAGTTTGATTTTTAGACCCACTACTTGAGAGTCTATGTGACTCTTCTCTAGAAATTAAGGCATAAGCAGCCTTAACTGAAGGAAATGGTTCTCTTGTCAACAAATTTGTCCTCACAGGTTGATACACATCATCAAGACCCATGAGGAATTGCATTAGTTTGATTAAAGTTGAAAAATCATTATAATCTTTGGCTGCTTGACAAGAACATGAAGGCATATGCACCATTGCATCAAACTGCTTCCACATAGTTGTCAACTTATTATAATACGCAGCCACAGAACTACCATTTTGAGATATTCTTTTATATAAATCATAGACAACAGAACCATCAACCTTATCATAAGTCTCTTGCAGATCTGTCCAAACTTCAGAAGCAAGTTTGGAAAAGACCTGCCCTAAAAACAACTCTTTAGAAACAGAATTTAATAACCAGGTTAAGACAACCGAATTGCATCTATCCCATTGAGCAGCTAAGACATCATCACCATTAGGTTTAACACACTTACCATTTATAAAACCAAACTTATTTTTAGCTTCTAGAGCAAGTTTCATTGCACTAGACCAAACAGAATAATTCTCAGTGCCTTTTAGTTTTATACTAACTATGGTCAGGGCATTTGAGTCACTGGGATGTAAATACAGGGGGTTTCCTATGTCCAACTTACTGATAAGGGTAACAGAAGTTCCCTCACCATCACCCATGATGACAATACACAAGAATCAGCAAACAATTAACCACAGATATCACAAGTTCAACAGATAACACACAAAAATCAGACAAACTAGGGCGAAACTGAGTCAGGGACCAGATTCCAGGTTCGTCACTCACAGGTGCCTGGACAAGCCTTTACTCAGGAGCCACTCCTAAAAACAATCAAAATATGATAACAAACAACAACAACAGACCAGAACCAGCAACACACAACAGATGCAGACACACCAAGTAGCAGATAGACAGACTCGATCAAGTGCTGGCCCGACTAGTCCGGTAAACAAGATGCCTAGACACAGACAAGAATGATGCAGAAAAACAAAAAACAAGATAAAAGACAAGAACGATCTTACAAAGGGTGCAAAGGCTCCAAGAGATATCAGATTTGTAGTTTTCAAGAACTACACAACCTGATACAGAAAATACCACGAATATCCTTCCGGTCAGTTTGCTCTGAACCTTCTAGGGTTACAGAGACCAACACGGAGCACAGATTGTAGAGACGATCAAACGACAGCAAACCCTAAGTTAGGGTTTGGTTCAACTCCAGCAAGTAAGACACCAACAATAAACAGATCTGAACAGATATGTTATCAGCAAACGTTTCCGAGAACAGAAACCTTGAACACAATCAACTGCAACAATCGCAGAGAAAAACCTAGATCCAAGAACAACAAACAACATCAGTCAACAAAGAACAATAATACACAGCGGAAGACAAAATCGATCACTAACAGGAGCTCATCGGCTCTGATACCATGTTAAAACAATGGTATTATGACCGATTTCAACACACAGCAAAATAAAATCACAACGAACACAAAATATAGTGACAAAACGGTGGCAAATCTCTTATTGAACCAACCCAAAACGATTACCCCCCAATTACCCAAACAGATCTTACAAAAATAAGATCTAACAAGTACAGAAGTACAAGAACAACTCGATGATCATCAACGGATGATCATCTACTGAACAACAACAATAATCTCTCAAGAACAAATGAGAGAACACCAAATGTACAACAAAATGGCTGCAACAAATAGCCAGAAACCCTAGACTGATACAGAGAATGAGAGTAATGAAATTGTGAGAGTGAATCATCGACTGAATGAGAGAGAATGCCCTTTTATATTGCTGCACTTTTAACTTTACACAATACCCCACAAGAATGGAAGATGGCAATCGCAACCCTTGAATCTTTCACTTTACACCCTCCAAAATATCCAGCCCAGCTAATCTGTTGCAACAACTAACAACCCAACAATTAGTAACAAACGGCCCAGCACAACGAGCCCAATAACCAATATAACTAAACCCAATAGAATGAAAGCCCACAAATATAATATTTCAACAATGATGACTCGAGACCAGTATATGGAGCTTTGGTGATGAGTCGAGACCTTGTCGACTCGAAACCTTGGAGAATGTTCCTGTGAGTCGAAACCAGATGCTGTTATGTGGGACTCGAGACAGATGGGACTCGAGACCGTGATATGAAGTTGATAACTCGAGACCGATTGTAGATATGTGAGTCGAGACCTGTTAACTGGAGTCGAAACCGTGGTTGAAAAAGTGAGTCGAGACCACAGAGAGATAAACTCGAAACCTTCGACAAGATAAATCCCACTTGAATTTTAAATCTTGAGATATTTTAAATCTTGAGATATTTTGGCAACTAGTGTGGCTGTGACACAAAACAGGGAACAAAATCTCGAAAATAATGGAAACAATTTTTTCGAAAATAATGAAATTTTTGAATTTCAAATCCTCTTTTTTTTTAAATAAAAACAGTGATCCCCAACACTTTAAGAACTTTCAAAACAATCAAAATACCAAAATATAATGATTTTTGATAAAATTTCGATGAACACTACGAAGAACGCGAAGAACACCGAACCAAAAATAACGAAAATCTTGAATCTTTGATATCACACCGAGCCTAGAAATAGGTTCTAATGGCTCTGATACCAATTGTAAAACCCGTGTGGATCTTTCAATGATATCAAACAACCTATTGAGTGTGCGGAATCCAATCAATATGTGATTCAAGAAATAAGATGAAAACAAACAAGAACAAGAACAAACCAAATACGAAGAACACACCGAATCACTTTTCAACACTTGCACACAATTCTATTACTTGAATAAGCAAAACCGTCTTGTACAAGTATCTTCACCACCAATTGCCTCTCCTTCTCTGATTCTCTAGAATTCTGTAACTGAGGCTCCAAAAGGTTCAAAACCCTAAAACAAGTTAATAACTTGTTTATATACTAACTCAAGCCCACTTCCCTACATGGGCTCCCCTTGGGCCTGCTTGGCCCACATGGCCTAAAGCTTAGCCCAAGTGACCTATAAAGGTCCACAACCTAATATAAACTAACCCGGTAAGGCCCAGCTCGTAACCATAGCTCGTTGTGTTAATTTGATGCGTTAGTCTCACACTTTAGGGCCTAACAGTTTATAGATCGTATTGTTTTTATCAAAGTCACAAATAAATAAATTTTTTTCACAAGAAAACCGACATTTTTACACGTTTCACCACTTTCCCAACAAAAATTCCTACCCCTAGCCAAAACCTACCCTTTAAAGTCATCTTGATATTTACAAAGATTTTTTTCAATGTTTTTTCCTAAAAAGTGTTCTAAATAAATCATATCGAATAGCATTGTAAATAAAACAAAAACAAAATAAAAAGAACTTGGATACCTGACACTCTAAGCAAGACCCAAAACTTCTTCTCTACCTCTTCTATTTGGGTGTGTAAGCAATATTAAAGAGTTTTCCTTGAGGACAAGCAAATATTCAAGTGTGGGGTTATTTGATATGTGCAAAATGTAACATATAAATTATATCAAACAAGGCATAAAATCCACCCTTTTTATGTACTAATGTTGGAAAAAGCGTGTTTCTTTGTATACTTTTGATTTTCAGGACTAAATGAGCTTAAACGTACAAAAGGAACAAATTAACGGCAAAAACCAACACGAATACAAGAAAGAGGAGTTGACACACCATGCCTACCCTCCAAGCTACACCCCAAGACCAAAACAACAATCCAGAAGACAAGCATGGGGCCGTACAATCTAGACACGGGGTCATGCCCCACCACAGAATGTGTTCAAGGCCATGCATAACAAAACAAAACAAAGCAGACCGGAGACAGGGGGTCGTGTCCCAAGGACACGGGGACATGGTCAACTCCCATATATGTAGAATCTCCCAATGGACCCCACAAAGTTGACCACGGGGCCGTGCCTATTGTCACACGGGATCGTGTATGCATACGATCTGACACTGGGCATTAAATGAAGATAGAGAAAGAAGGGACACGGGGTCGTGCCCCATGGACATGGGGCCATGTGAAGTGACTGATTTCAGCTATAAATAAAGGGGCTTGGTTCACTTCCAACCCTGTTAGTCCCGAAAAACCCGTGACATCACTCTAGGATTAATCGAACGTGGAAAATAAGATCAATCCATAAGAACAAAAAGAAAATATTTCATTACAAAACTCAGTGCCGCTGCTTAGATCGCACACAGTCTCAAGGACTGTCTGGTACGATCTTCGAGAACCTTGCACACAATCCGTAGGATTGTCGGGTACAAAGTTCTCCTTTGGGGATTACATTTTTACACAATATGAGAGCTCTACTACAATAACCTAGATAAGACTATTTATAGGAGCCTCTACCCTATTGGCCCACATGGCCTAGCCCAAGCCCAAGTGCTAATCTAAACCAAATAAACATAAATAAAAGTAATAAAGATAAGGGTAAAACTTTTGGACCTAACAATCTCTCCCTAGTTTTATGCTCTCTTTATTACGGTTTAAATGATCTCCAATCTTGGGTCTTCTCCTGATCCACCGTTAAAATCGCTAGACTTTTACAAATAGATCATATAGTCGCCGGCCCAAAATTCAAACACAAATTAAATAACTAGGTCACATACCTTCCTACTTTAAGTAGGCCCACACCAAAACTCCTGTAACCTTAGTGCAACATGTACACCAGCTGACATCACCGTTTAGAAATTTTTAAAGCATGTGGCCCCATGAAATGTTGTCAATATTTTCTAAACAATTAGGGTATCTGGGGCACTCTCCGGAAGAGGGTGCGGTGACCCCATTCCCCGATCGGGAACACCGCCGCCATCACCGCGGGGACCCGATTCGGGGAGGGGATTCGGCACTTGTTCACCGCGTTGAATTGGCACAATTTTTGAGGAACGGCTATTTTTAAACGGTCAAATTTAAAAAAAAAATTCACTTTTTAAACAAATATAAATAACCACACCCACCACTAATTTTTTACTCTCAAACCACACCCACTTCACTAATTTTTTATACTCTCAAACCACACCCACTTCAAACCGAGCAATGGAGAACCAACCCCGCAAAGCCAAGAAAAAAACTAAGGGACGGGGCAAGCAACCTTCTCGTGGTGGTTCGAGCGGTGCAAGTGCACAATCACAACCCCCTTTCGGATATACTTCACCCCATTTTTTTTCCAACAACCTTCACACCCCTCCTTTTACAACACCCAAGCAATTTCGGCTATTTTCAAAATTTGTTATCAATGGATCCACCTCAATCCCCCGCCTTCGACCCATATGGTTTTCGTTCCCCACAAGTTCCATCTACACGAGGAAATGTTGAACGTCCTCTACCTATTTACGACGACGAGGGCGAGGAGGTAGTGCCCGAAACTCAAAATTTGGGCGACG
This sequence comes from Helianthus tuberosus, assembly GCA_030545235.1. Lineage (NCBI taxonomy): Eukaryota > Viridiplantae > Streptophyta > Magnoliopsida > Asterales > Asteraceae > Helianthus > Helianthus tuberosus. The sequence goes on from CM060359.1 coordinate 74,450,206, forward strand.
ATGAAGATGACAACGGCGACGATGAATATAATGTGGATGAAGACGCCGACAACGAAGAAGATGACGCTCGGGATAAAACAGGAAAAATGGAGAGCCAAAAATGGACAAAGGTCCAAGAAGAGGCGTTGGCGAAGGCGTGGGTACATTGCTCTACCAACAAAAAGAAGGGCAATCAACAAAACCGTGATAGTTTTTGGCGTAAGATTTTAGATCATTTTAACCCCACTGTTGGTGGAAGTAACCGGACCGTGCATCAAGTACGGTCTAAATGGGGCCCGGTGATGACGAAAATAAACTTGTTCAACGGCCTATACCAACAAGTGGTAAAAATTATATTTTTTAACGTTGTATATTTTTTTAATTTTGTTTACTAATATGTAAAAAATTATATTTTTTAACAATTGTTATTTTATAATATGTAGGATCGCACACGAGGAAGCGGGTGTAGCGATCTCCACGTGATGAAAGTCGCTTTAAAGGACTTTAAAGAAAAACATCCGAACGGTTTTCAACATGTCGAGGCATGGGAGGTCGTTCGAAAACACGACAAATGGGCCCAAGTCCCATTGTTGGGTGAGGAAGGGGAAGGTTCGGGACAAAAAAGAAAGCCCGTTGAGGTGGACCCTTCCATACCCGATATGAACGAAGACCCCTCGCCACAAAGAACACAACTGCGAGACAAGCGTCAAGCGACATCGTCCGAGGGAAGCTCGGCCGAGTTGGCGGAACAATTCAAAGAGTACACAGCCATGAAAGAAAAGAAGCACGCGATTGAATTGGAGGCGATTGAATTGAGGAAGAAAAGAGAGTCGCAGGCTCTCGAGCTCATATCGGAACAACGCGAGACGATGAAAAACTACAATTACGATCGAGATATGAAAACATTCCTCAAGCCGCACGACGATGCTCCGCCAAATATGTTGCCGTTCATCCTCGCCCGAAAGCGCGACATCGCTAACAAGTACGGGTGGCCGTGCGATTTCTAAAATTTTTATTTTCTAGTTTTAATGTAATTTTTATTTTCTAGTTTGAATGTAATTTTAATTTTCTAGTTTGAATTTAATTTTTATTTTTATTTTCTACTTTGAAATGTCTTTTGTTAAATTTTATTTAATTTTTATTAATATTTTTTTATAAACATGCATAATTACAACAAATAAAAAAAAAACCAAGTCCCCTAAGAGGGGAGTGCCGCCATCAAAATAGGGTGTGAGGGGAGTTTAAGAGGGGAGTTGACGTGGCATAACGTAATTGGGTGTGCGTAAGAGAGGGAGTCCCATCTCACCCTTAAAAACTTGGTTGTGAGCATGTCAGGCCGGCCCCACCTCACCAATCAGCCACATACATGGAACAATCAACTCGTGGCCCAATATCAAAAGTGTTGTATAAAAAATAAGACCATTGAAGGGCCCAACATGTGCATTTGGACAACATGCAACACTAGTGGCCACATATCATCATCCGCCATCAGCATCTTTTTACGAGTGGGCTCAGTATTTTAGAAAACAAAATGATTATTTAATCATTTGGGTCAACTCTAGCCCATGTAAAAGTTTAAACCAAACCCTAGCTGCAACCTTTTGCAGCCGACAACATACCTAGTGCTGCAATCTTGACCGTTGACATCATGTGCAGCCGCCATCAACATTCCCCAACATTCTGATCTGCTGACGTCGGCTGAATCATCTTCGACAGTCACCGCACTCTCCGGCGACCATCGCAAACGCCATCGTATTATCGTGTAACACCCCAAAATATGCAAATTATTTATGTTACCTAAAAAGTCTAGTCTTGTTATATTTAACCTAGTTAAGTATTTATGTTAGTAACTTGATTAGAAGGAAGGTCATATGACAAATAAACAATCCAAGTAATTAGAGGGACCAAACTTGTTAAAAAGGATGGAAGTTTTAATTAAAACAAATAAAAGGAAAAACACAAACACACATTCTGGTGTGTTCGTATGGATCGACCAGGAGCAGGAGACCAAGAAGAAACCCTAGTTTTCAGAAAATCACAAGATTAGGAAGGAATTAAGGGCCTAAACTGATGCATGAACTCAAATCTTTAACCATCTAAGCTTGTTCAACACAAGGTATGTCGAAAATTCTGATTTGGTGTGTTGAAGAAAGTGGGTTTTAACCCAATCATGAATCTATGTGGAAATCTTGTGTAATTGTGAGTTAGGAATTCACAATAGAATGAGAAGTTTGCTTAATTTCGATTGTTTAGGCAATTTAGGGTTTATACCCATTGTTGTAGGAATATGATGAACATGATGATTTAAATGATATGCTCATAGATATGAATTGATACATAATCAGTGTGTGATAGAGAAATTAGTTAAGTTAATGTAGGGTGAAAGAAAGATATGAATATGATTGCTTCTTGTTAGACTAGAAAAGGGACAAGTAGAACTATGCTATGAACACTTGTATCTTGTGCATTGTTGATATTGTGCACACCAAGTGTTTGATGAAATGTCTAAAAGACAATAATGAGTGAAATTGTATGCAAGTAATAGGTAAACAGATATAGTTCATGTGAAGATTATGTAGGGGGCGATGTTGAGTATGCTTTATGCTTGTTTGAATAGATTAATGAAGGTCATATGTGAGATGTGAATTTAATAGGGTTGTTCATATGTATAAGCATGTATGCTAATAAGAATATGAATGTAATGACATGAATGTATAGGAATCATGTCAAGATGGTTGAGGGCGTGGAAGGCTAACGGGCTAAGAAGACTCAAGTAAGCGAACGCAAACACAGGCACGCAAGGTAAGTGAACTCCGAACTTACCCTTTTGTTTGATAATGTATTTAACGGTAATTTATTTAATGTAATGTAAGAAGATATGAATCGATGTTGTTACTAAGGTATGTTTTAGTGGAATGAGTCGGAATTGGTTAAGAGAGAAATTCAATTAAGTAAAGGTAAGAAAGGGAAGCTAATGATACTAACCGTGTTTCTATTGAGAACTAATGTGAAGTATAGGCATCTTAACAATGGAAGTGATGGTTGACTCCGCTATCCGATGCAAGTGATCAAATGGATGGATGAAAGGGCTAGTACAAGAGAAAGCATGATATGTTAACGTCTAATTATGAAATGTTTAGATTTTATATATTATGTCACCGGTTACTAATGATGTGATTGAATGTGGTGACTGCAGGTTGAACAGCTTTATGATGTTTCATAAAGAAGTGTACGCGGTTGAAGATCGAGTCAACGCATGGATTGTACGTGGGTGTGAATGTGGTCACTTAATTTTATATAAGTATGTTAGCTTTTAATTAATTTATAAAAAGGGATTAATGTATTTAAGTGAAAGAATGTGTATAATGAAAGAAAATTTTTAAAGTTTGTATTTCCGCTGCAATTCTCGACTATAACGTGTTAGGGCGTTACATATCGGCTCATCTCCGTCCACCATTATTCCTCCTGCAGCACCATTGTCGCCGGTCATCATCGGAGCTCCGAGACTGTCAGCAACCGTCCGAGACTGAAACTCAACCATCATCATCTAAACTCCGATCATCTTTCTCAGACATCGCACTCGTTTCGAAACTATCCACGGAATCAGAACTGGACATCATCAGGAACCATCTTGGATAACAACCTGCCATCATCTTCATCAACTCCGACTCCCTTCGACTACCACTGATCGCTGTTGTTGTTACGTCCGACGACCACCTTCATCATCTCCGACCAAATCCTGACTCTCCGCCTCCCACACAAACAGTCGCCACCTCTATTTGCTGAACCGTCTTCACCGTCATCCACTATTCAACCTACAAAATCCGATCACCGTACAGCGCTCGTAACCGAAAAGTCACCACCACCACCGTAACACCTTTTTTGACGAATACACATCCCGGACACTGTGCAACACCTTCTTTTTGTTCTCCGAGTGATATCAAAACCGAGCCTTTGAAAGACTTCAATGGCTCTGATACCACTTGTTAGTCCCGAAAAACCCGTGACATCACTCTAGGATTAATCGAACGCGGAAAATAAGATCAATCCATAAGAACAAAAAGAAAATATTTCATTACAAAACTCAGTGCCGCTGCTTAGATCGCACACAGTCTCAAGGACTGTCTGGTACGATATTTGAGAACCTTGCACACAATCCCTAGGATTGTCGGGTACAAGGTTCTCCTTTGGGGATTACATTTTTACACAATATGAGAGCTCTACTACAATAACCTAGATAAGACTATTTATAGGAGCCTCTACCCTATTGGCCCACATGGCCTAGCCCAAGCCCAAGTGCTAATCTAAACCAAATAAACATAAATAAAAGTAATAAAGATAAGCGTAAAACTTTTGGACCTAACAAACCCATCCCTTGGCAAACTACTTCTCTCCCACTTGCCACCATTCCACCACCACTCCAACACCATCATCCACCACATTCATCCATTATCCACCTTTAGAGTGTGTGTAGTAGTCTCGGGATCCAAGATTGGTTGTAAGAGTTCTTGTCAAACAAAGGTCATGCTTGGCTAATCTCTTACATCACTTGGTGAAAACAAATCTTTTATGTATTACTTTTGATTTCCAAGCTTTGGCTACTTTTTATTTCGGTTTGTATTAATGACTTTAATAACTCGTTTTTTTTTATATTCAAAGTGAACTTTACTCTATTGTTCCTTGATGTTTTGTTGATTCACTCATTCATCTCTTTACGGTCTATATAAAGTGTGTTAACTGCTTGGAAGGGGGTTATAACTTAGAAGGGTGGTTTGGGTAAAGTTCTTGCCTCGTTCAGTGTATAGGTCCTGTGAGGACTTGATTCAAGCTTATTAGGACTTCTCTTGATGCAGATAACATCAAATCAGGGGAAGTAAGAACGACTTGAATCCCTTATAAATAAACTACTATTAGAACTTTAACCCGGCCTTCCGAGACTGTATCTCTGCTGACTCAGACCAATATGGCCGAGGGTAGCGTTGCCTCCAAAAGAGGGACATGCCACATTTTGCATTAATAACTTGCTTAATTATCTTTCAATAAGTCGGCCTTGCGGGACTGTATCCCTACTGACTCAGACTAATATGGTTGAGGGTAGCGTTGCCTCCAAAAGAGGGACATGCCACAATAACTAAAATATCGCTTAATAAGCCCAAAGTGCGGAAATCATCAAAGGATACATAAAAGAGGTGTCAGAACCAAGTAATTATGACTTGTTTATTTTTTTACTAACATTTTATTTTATTTTTCTCTTTTATCTTTTTAAACTTACTAACATATTTTCTCCAATTTTTTGTTAGATTAGACGTCGATGATATTATGGTATTAAAAGTTCGTGTGTCCTTGGACGACCTCGGTATCTTACCATCACTATGCTACGCCAACGGTGGGTGCACTTGCCCTAACATGTAGTAGAGAATGATTGTATAGTATCTGTTCTATAAATATTAAAGCTTGATAACGAGTAAAAAGTGCTAAAAATATACTAAAATTTATACCACACTCACATCACGTCAACCACCCTAGAATCCATCCATTGCTACACCACCATATTGGCCCAGGTGGTACCCACCACCATGTCCCTACCTGACCCAGTCCAACTAGGGCTCCCCATGGAACCCACAACCAAACAGGCCCAAACGCCAACCAAATATCTGTTGGGCCGCCATCTAATAATGACCAGGCTCTTCTAACCTCATTTGATGCAATGGATCCAACATAACTATAGGAAGCTTTTTCAGCAATGTCCATGGAACCACCTAAGGATGATTGTGTGATGGATTCGGGTGCCACTTCTCATCTCACTGGTAATGAAGGTAAACTCTATTCTCCTTTAGTGTCATCCCCTATTAACTCTATTTATGTTGGTATCTGTACCCATTATTGGATCTGGTAATATTTAACTATTTCTAATACCACCCATAAACTTAAAAACATCATTTATGCACCAAACATAATCAAGAACCTAGTGTCCGTTCGCCAGTTTACTATTGAAAACTGTGTTACTGTTGAATTTGATCCTTTTGGTTTTACTGTGAAGGATTGGAAGAGTGGGAAAATCTTTAGCCAACACCCTAGTACCAGTTATCTCTACCCGTTCAATAAAGACGTCTCTTCAGCGTTCCTAGTTTCAAGTACTTCAGATTTTTGGCATAACAAGCTTGGACATCTGGGCCTTCCGGTTATGGATTTTCTTATTTCTCATAATTTAATTTCATGTAATAAACGTGTTAGAAATTCATTTTGTCATTAAGTCAGATTTTAAACACAAATGTTTGCCTTTTTTTTTATCTTTTTCCGCCACATTATTGTCATTTGATATCATACATTGTGACCTTTAGACGTTTCCTAATACGAGAAAAACCAGGTATAAATATTATATGGTTTTGGTTGATAAATTTACACAATATATATGGGTATATCCATTAAAGTACAAATATGAAACTTTTCACAAATTTGTACAGTTTCACAATTTTGTCAAACTTCAATTTAACCTACCTATTAAATCTTTTCAATGTGACTGTTATGGTGATTTAGACAACAACCAATTCAAATAATTTTTCATTGCCAAGGGACTCGATATACGGTTCTCTTTCCCTCATACGTCACAACAAAACGGAAAATCTGAACGCATGATCTGCCGCCTAAATGACATCATGTTTTCACTCCTAACTCATGTGTCCCTTCCACCTTCATTTTGGGTCGAAGCACTTCACGCCGCTTGCTACTTACATAATATTCTTCCTACTCCATTGCTTCAAAACAAAACTCCCATTTCTGCTCTCTACCTTCGCAACCCTACTTATGAACACCTTCGTGTGTTTGGGTGCGCTTGCTACCCTAACCTCACCTCTACTTTCCCTCACAAACTTACTCCTCAGTCCTCATTATGTGTCTTTCTTGATTACTGATGTGTGTAAAATGCAACATATAAATTACATCAATTGAGGCATAAAACTAACCCTTTTTTTAGTGCTAATATTGGAAAAAGAGTGTTTTTGTCTTCCTTTTGTATTTTCAGGATTAAATGAGCTCAAAAACGCAAAAGAAGCAAAAAGACAGCTAAATCCAACATAAATACAAGAAAAGGAACATTAGTGGACTGCCCGAACCCTCAACGGCACCTTCCAAAGCAAAATAGAGAAAACAGAAGACTGAACACGCCCCGTGCTCAGCCAGCACGGGGCCGTGCCCAAGAAGCAGCAGAAAAGACAAACCTATAGAAGCTTCTATTTCCCATCACGGGGCCGTGCTCAGCGGACACGGGGGCGTGTCGAAAGTACAGCAGGCGCATTTATTGTAATTGCGAATTACAATTAATGAGGAGAGAGAGTGTCAGACGGACACGGGGCCGTGCCCAGCGGACACGGGGCCGTGTCCAGCTCTCTGTTCAGCCTATAAATAGGAGTGCTTGGATTCATTTCATCTCATCCCTTGGCACACCACCTCTCTCACACTTCATCCACCACCCACCACCATCACAACACCATCATCCACCACCATCATCCATTGTCCATCGTAGAGTGTGTGAGTCGTCTCGGGATCCAAGATTGATCGTAAGAGTTCTTGACAATCAAGGCCATGTTTGCCTAAGTCTCTTACATCACTTGGTGAAGAAAAAGTGTCTAGTATAATACTTTTTATTTCTAATCTTTTGCACTTTTTATTTGGTTTTGTATTAATGACTTTAATAACTAGTTACTTATGTTGAAGGTGATCTTTCCTTATCGTTTGTCCGTGGTGTCTTGGCATTATTTTACTGTCTATATAAAATAAAGGATTTTCACCATTCATATCTCCACGGTCTATATGGAGATATGTTGGCTACCTGGTAGGGGGTTAAGGGAACGGTTTGGTAAAGGTCTTGCCATTGTTCAGCGTTTAGAGGTCCTGCAATGGACCTGGGTCAAATTTAGTAGGACCTCCTTCAATACTTCACGGTATTGGATGGCGGGGGTCCAAACTCTTTGATCCCCTCATAAGTTAACTACTATTAATACTATAACCCGGCTATTTAGGACTGTATCCCTGCTGACTCAGACTACTTAGCCGAGGGTAACGTCACCGCCAAAAGCGGGGCCTACCACAATACTGCATTAATAACTTAATTCATTATCTTCCAATAATCCACCCTTTTAGGATTGTATCCCTGCTGACTCAAACTACTGGGGTGAGGGTAACGTCGCCTTCAAAAGAGGGGCCTACTACAATAACTAAGATAATCTCTTAATTATGTGCAAAAGTGCGGAAATAATCAAAGGTTATACTAGATACGAGTCGGAACCAAGTGATTCATCTTGTCTATCTGTTTTTATTTTTATTTTTATTTTCAGCATTTTAGTTAGTTTTATTTTTCTTAGTTTAAAACATTTTTCTAAACTTTTATTTTGGTTAGACGTTGAGGATAAACCGGTACTAAAAGCTCTTGTGTCCTTGGACGACCTCGGTATCTTACCAACGCTATACTACACTCAACGATGGGTGCACTTGCCCATATGTGTGTTTAGTGTTAGTGAAATATCGTGTTTTATAAATTTAAAACTTGGCTAAAATAAGTGTTAAAAAGGGCTTAAAATATACACCTAATATATACGACACTTTATCGCACATCAAGTTTTTGGCGCCGTTGCCGGGGACACAAGCTGTTTGTTAATAGAAAGAAAGATTAGAAGATACAAGCTGTTTTGGACATCGTTTACTTTGATTCCGCCTTAGTAATTGATGTTGAGCTACCTTAACTGACTTTTAGGGTCACGTACACGATCCAACAAGTGGTATCAGAGCTCAGGACGAGGAGTTCATACCAAATACAGCTGAAAATCATCGGATTATCTCACTTCTACCTTTCTTTTCTGATTTTAACTTGTTATCACGGTTAAAAGGACTTGAAACGATCACATAGCAAACGAAATCTACTAATAATGAATCCTTGAAAGTTTGAAATTAAAATTCGACCTAAAACAGATTTAAATCGTTCGTACCGTTTGAAACATTTCGCGAATTGCTGACGTCACTTGTTCTGTCGTTTGAAAATATAACCCTCCCGTTTGAAAAACAAGTCTATCGTTTGAAAAAATCTGTTGTTTGAAAGGTCTATCGTTTGAACTTTCTATCATTTGAAACTATTGATTCAAATGGAACAGTCCACCGTTTGAATCTTTATCGTTTGAAGAACAGTACCTCGTTTGAAATGTGTATCGTTTGAAAAAGTTGGTCGTTTGAAAATCTTTATCGCTTGAAAGTAGTGATTCAAACGGAACAGTCATCGTTTGAATCATTGTCGTTTGAAACAAGTTGTCGTTTGAAACTTGTTGTCGTTTGAAAGTATTGATTCAAACGGAAGAGTCCACCGTTTGAATTCTTTGTCGTTTGAAAAACATCTATCGTTTGAAAAGTTGTTGTTTGAAACTTTTGGAATTTCAAACGATACAAACCATTCCGTTTGAACTTGTGTCGTTTGAATCTGATAATTTCCAAATCAAAATTTGTCTAAGTGGTGTTTGATTTTACAGGTACGATCAAAATGGATGATATTTTTATGAATCCATTCAGCGATATGTATGCTTTCACGGGTAGTTCTGGAAACAATGATACTTCTTCAAGCGAGGCAAACAAAAGTCCACCGAAAGAAAGAAAGAAAGAAGGAAGCTTGGGAGTCCGAAAGCGCATTTGGAACGTTTAACAAACCTCCTAAGCTGATGGCTATAGAAGACTATAGCAGGTGGGCAACAAAGTTCGAAGATTGGATGATGGCATTTGCTTTTCCTTGCTGGAAGAGTATGAAGAATGGTTATGCTCAAGGAAAGAAGAATGGTGAAGCATTAAGATCAGTTGAAGAGATTGACAGTTTTGTGGCCGAGCAAAAATGTGTTGCATTATTGTTTCAGTCGGTGCGTGAAGACATCATTTCACTGATAGATTACTCAAATTCTAAAGACTTATGGGAAAAACTCGAAAAGAAATGTGCTGGTAGTCAAGAAATTAAGAAAAACAAAAAGAAACTTCTTAGAAAAGAATTTGATTTGTTTGGATGTTTAAAGAACGAGTCAGTGTGTAAAATGATAGAAAGGTTCGGTCATCTGAAGCTGGAATTAGTAAGACATGGTATTGACATTTCTGAAGAAGATTTTATCGATAAATTGTTCGATTCGTTACCTGACGAGATGGATTGGAGATATTATGCGCTGATGCTGAAGAATACCATCAAAGAACCAGAAAAGCTGACATTAGATTTGCTGATTGAAAAACTCGAGAGTCATGAGCTAGAGTTGAAGAAGACGTACAAAGTTAATCATTCATCTTATCAGCAGAATCTGGATTTATACTATCCAAAGAGCATGATGCCGAAAGCTACTTCTCCAAAAACTGCATTTTCGGCTGAGAATGTTTTTCCAGCAAGCAAAGAAAGTCAAAGCAATTCAAGCAGTGGAGGTCATAGTGGTTATCACAGTGGATCTACATCTTCTGCAAATCATTCTGATGCGAAGTTTTCTTGCAATATAGCGATAGATCTGAAGAACGCACAGAATTTTGATGAGGAGTCGGCCAAGCAACAAATGGTCTTTCTGGCATCTGTTCTAGAATCCTATGAAGGGTTGGTGGCTGGAAAAATCGGGAATACAAATCTGACGAAAGAAGACTACGATCAGATAGATCCTGAAGAAATGGAGCTGATCGACATTCGTTGGGCAATGGCAAGTGCAGTTCGACGTGCACAACGCTTCATGGAGATTACAGGAAGAAAAACGATCGGTGGTCCGTCTACAAAACTGGGGTTCGATAAATCGAAAGTAACTTGCTTCAAGTGTAAGCAGAAGGGTCATTTTAAGAGAGAATGCCGAAACGCTTATGTTGATGAATCGGAGAATCCATTTCAAGATGATTATTACAAAAAGGCAATCTATCATCAAAATAAATCCGAGCCGCCTAGATTGAAGCAGTCTGAAGATAACAGAGACAAATCAAGGGCTCTTGCTGTGATTTATGATGATGAAGGGTATGATTGGAGTAAGGAAGTTCTACCGGAAGAAGATGCGGTGGGTTACGCATTCATGGCAAGCAATGATGAACCCGTTAAATGGAAAGATGATCGTACTGAGGAACAGAAGTATCAATATCGGAAGATGATTGCTGAAAACAAGATTATCAGACTTTCTGGTGTCTTTCTGGAAGCTAGAAGAGCAAACAGATGGGATCCAGTTAGAGAGTGCTATCTTGATAGGTATGGCAACATTGCGATTGATGACAAAACACTAGATATCGAAGCCATTATCAAGGAGTACAAAGAAGATGATGAGTATTGGCAACACAAATGGTGGGGAACACCAACATCAAAGATGATTGAAGAAGCAAAAGAGAAAGAGAGAAAAGAGAAAGAGGAGAAAGAGAAGAAAGAAAAGCAGGTTGATACAGGCATAATTGATACTACGCAAGAGTTGACAGCTGAGAACCTGGGAGTGATGGCTGATAAAGTGCTAGCTGCAAAAGCACTTGAGGTAGATCCTAAATCTGTTACTGAGTCAAAGGGATCGGTCAGTCAAAGTGTGTCGACAAATGTGTCAGGTAAAAAAATTGAAGGGAATGTTGACTGCAAAAATTGCACCAAACAATGCAATTTTTGTAGCACTGTCACGTATCTTAACAATGAAAAATTACAGAATCTGACAACAAAAGTTAGAAAGGTTGAAGATCAGATTCTCGATCGTGACAAAACTGTAAGAGCTTCAACTGAACGGATCAAAGAATTAACGACTCAAATTGAAAATGATAAAACTGAAAGTGAGAAAATAAAATCTGAAAATGAAAAGTTAATTCTTGAAAACCGACAGATTTCTGAAAAATTTGAGAAATTGAAAAGCGTTGTTAAAGATAGTGATGATCGTAATGGCAAAACATTTAAAGAAAATGAACATCTAAGAGTTGTTTTGAGGTTAAAAGAAGAATCGATTAATGAACAACTGGATAAAATTGCTAAATTGAAACTTAAAGTTCAAGAAGCTGAAATTGAGAATGAACGAATCCAGTTGAAGCTTAACAGCTATAAATCGGCAAGCTTTGTTTTGCAGCATATTGTTCCTAAACCTATAGGGAAAAACAAAGATGGCGAGGATGTGTTTTCTGATGGAACTGGTGTAGGTTTTCACAAAGTTCCACCGCCAATTTTAGACAATTACACGAAAAAGCAGTCTAGTTTGGTGGAAATTGAGGAAGAAAGTGAAGTTAAACTTCCTGAAAACATTGATGTCACGTTCACATCTTCCAATGACGAGGGTGTCCAAAGTGATGTGGTGAAAAGTGTGGTAGACAAAGTGTTTAAACCGGATTGTGACACTTCTGAGGAGGATGGGTGTTTCTTGGATAAATACATTCAGAAATCAAAATCCAAAAACAACTTAAGTGATGAACCGGGTCTTGTGATGTACAAGATAGCTGGATCTGATAAGTTGTATTCGGATTCTGAGTTTCCCATTGAGAATGTTAATGTGAAAAAGTTGACAAATGTTTTCAAGTTAGTTGAAGTTGAGTTGTCAGAGGTGAACAGTTTGAGTCAAACAAAAAGGCAAATGAATTTTGAGAAAGATAATGCTTATTACAAAAAGCCTATTGTTCCACCACGTTTTTATAATAACAATCGAAACAATTGGTCGGGTGGTTATCACGGTGGTAGGAGTTATCAGAAAAAGAGTTTTCAAAACAAGAGGTTTGCTGAAAAGAAGGTGTTTGTAAACAGTTCAAGTTTACTTGCTGATGAAGGGAAAAAGATTTTTTCAAAATCGAATGAAGAGTTCTTTGAGAAAAGAGCTTCACATTATCGGTCTGAAGGCACAAGTCGAGTTGTTGATACTCGAACATGTTTTAGATGTAATCAAGTTGGTCACATTGTACGAATGTGTACCAATGTGAAGCCTAAGACTGAAAATGTGAAGTATCAACAGAAGAAAGTTGATGTGAAGGGTAAAGCACCAATCATTGTTGAGAAAAAGTATGTGAAAAATGACAACATCAAAGTGAAGAATGAACCTGTAAAGAAAGTGGTAACTAAAAATGACAAGTTTTATAAACAGGTTGCATTAACTCAACAAGTTTGGAAACCAAAAACTGAAATGAAAATTTCAACTTCTGAAGTGAAAAAGGCTGAAGAATCAATTTCGGTTGATTATGATGCAAATTTTCCACCTTTGAAGGCTGAAAATTTCAAAATTCAAGTTGCTAGAGTCAAGGTTACACCTAAGGCTGATGAAGCCTGGGTGGACACCATGTTCGAATAAGCAGTTTGAATTGCCGGAGCTTCCTGGATTGCGAAGCATGAATCGGCATCTTTATTGAAGTGTTTTAAAATCAACTTGTGGTATATGCAGGATCTTCCAAGAGCCATTTCAAGATGGATCATGGATAGTGGGGCATCTCGACATATGACAGGAAAAACTGCATTGCTGTATGATGTGAAGAATATCAATGGTGGTTATGTGGGATTTGCTGGTCATGAAGGTGGTAGAATTGTTGGTGAAGGAACGTTATCCAATGGGATTGTGACGTTTGAGAGAGTTAACTACATCACTGAGCTGGAGAACAATTTGCTTAGTATCTCGCAGATTTGTGACAATCAGTATACTACTCACTTCACTGATAAAGAATGTTTGATTCTGAAACCTGGTTTTGTTATCCCTGAAGAATGGATTATTATGAGGGCACCTAGAGTGAACGATTTATATGTGTTAGATATGTCTGTAGCAACTACAACTACTGGTCAAGCACATTGTTTCATGTCTAGAGCAACTGAGAAAGAATCGAGATTGTGGCACCGAAAGATGGGGCATATTCACGTAAGAAAGATGAATCACTTGGTGCACAATGATTTGGTATTGGGTGTTAATATCAAAGGTTTTCATCTGGAAGGGGAGTGTATTAGCTGCATCAAAGGCAAGCAGAAGAAAAAGTCACACCTTTCAAAACGAGTCAATTCAGTTTTATGTCCTCTGGAAAGACTTCACATGGATTTGTTTGGTCCTGTGAATGTCAAAAGTATTACAGGAGATTTCTATTGTTTGGTCGTTACTGATGATTATTCCAGATTTTCGTGGGTTTCGTTCTTGAAGACGAAAGATGAAACATTTGACAGTTTGATGGGTCTGTTCAGAAAGATTGAGAATTTGTACCAAAGGCGTATCAAGAGAATTCGAAGTGATAATGGTACTGAATTCAAGAACAGAAAGATGGAAGAATTTTGTGATGAAAGAGGTATTTTGCATGAGTTTAGTGCTCCGTACACTCCGCAGCAGAATGGAGTCGCAGAACGCAAAAACTGGACACTAATAGAGACGGCTAGAACTATGCTCGCAGATTCAAAGTTACCAATTAATTTTTGGGCTGAAGCTGTTTCCACCGCATGCTATACGCTCAACAGGGTTCTCACTGTCAAGAAGTTCAACAAAACATGTTTTGAGCTGATCAATAATCGTAAACCAAATCTGAAGTACCTTGAACCGTTTGGGTCTCCCTGTACAGTTCTTGATTTTCAAGGCAAATTTGGTGAAAAAGGATTAGAAGGAATATTCGTGGGCTATGCAAGTCCATTGAAACGAGTTTTCATTCCTATTTGGAAAACAATTATTGAGGCATATAATGTTGAATGTCAAGGTTATACTATGCCGCCGCAGAATCCTGGTGATTCATGGCGTTATCATTATGACAAACTTTGGGATTCGTTTGACATGAGAGAAGAATCAGAGGATGAAGAAGATTTCTTTGATGAGTTGGATATTTTGCGTGAATATGAGTCGCAGTTAAGGTTCCCAGCTGAGTATTCGAGGAGATCACGGGAAACTTCAAATGACGATGAAGCAGGTCCAAGTAATGCTGGTGAACATGATGATGTCCAACAAAATGAAGTTGCTCAAGAGAATCAGTCGGCTCAGAATGATAATCTAGAAGCTGAAAACATGCCAGTTTTTTATCACGGTGATTCAGATTCAAATTCTGAGGGGGAGCAGATTCAGATTTCAGGTCAAACAAACCAAGTTGGTGAACAAGATGCAGAGCAGAATATTACTAATCTGGAGGGAAATGTAGATGTTCCGAGTGAAGTGATGCCGCGAACTTTTTCATATCATCCAGAGGAGTTGATTATAGGAGAATTGCAAGCTGGTGTTCGCACTCGAAATCAGATTGATAAAGGGCTAACATGTTTTTATACAAAAGTTGCTCCTTTGCAAACTGAATTCTCATTAAGTTGTTTTATCTCGCAGATTGAACCAAGAACTTACAAAGAGGCGCTTACTGAAGACTCTTGGATCAATGCAATGCAGGAGGAACTTAGTCAATTTGAGAAATTGGGAGTGTGGAAGTTAGTTGATTTGCCGGATGGTCAAAGAAAGATTAACACTAATTGGGTGTTTAAGTGCAAGAGGGATGATAGAGGAGTTGTCGTAAGGAACAAAGCTCGACTCGTTGTTCAGGGATTTAGTCAACAGGAGGGAATTGATTTTACCGAAGTCTATGCTCCTGTAGCACGACTAGAGGCGATCAGAATTTTCCTAGCATTTGCGTCTTGGAAGAACTTCAAAGTTTATCAGTTAGATGTTAAATCGGCGTTTCTTTACGGGAAGGTTAAAGAGGAGGTTTATGTCGGTCAGCCACCGGGCTTTACCGATCCAATCCACAAAAACAAGGTCTACTTATTGGACAAAGCGCTGTATGGTTTACACCAGGCCCCGAGAGCCTGGTACGAGACCTTGTCTCAACACCTACTAGCCAACAAGTTCATTCGTGGAAAAGTGGATGCCACTCTCTTCACTAAAGAAGTCGATGGTCATCTTCTGATAGTTCAGATTTATGTGGACGATATAATCTTTGGGTCAACAAATGAAAATCTATGCAAAGATTTTGAATCAATGATGAAGCAGAAGTTTGAAATGTCATCAATGGGGGAGATGAAATTCTTTCTGGGATTACAAGTTGAACAACTTCCTGAAGGAATTTTCATTCATCAGTCAAAGTACGTTCATGATATTCTAGAGAAATTTGGGATGTCAAGTTCTACTCCAGCTGCTACCCCACTTGCAACAAATCATGGGATTCACCCAGATCTCACCGGAGACAGGGCTGATGAGACGTTTTACCGATCCATGATAGGTTCTTTAATGTACCTAACTGCTTCACGTCCTGATATAATGTACCCAACGTGCCTCGCAGCAAGATTTCAGTCTAACCCAAGAGCATCGCATATGATCATTGTAAAGAGGATATTGCGCTACCTGAAAGGAACTCCTTCATTGGGGTTGTGGTATCCTAGAAAAGGCGATTTTACGCTCGAAGGGTATTCCGATTCGGATTTCGGATGCTGCAAAGTCAATTCAAAATCAACAACTGCAGGATGCCAGTTCTTTGGTCCTAGATTGGTTACCTGGCAGTGTAAGAAACAAACGTCTGTGGCGTTATTACAAAGAATCCAGTACATCACGCTAAAACTAAACACATAGAAATTCGTCATCACTTTATTCGTGATTGCTTTGAGAAAAAGTTGATACGAATTGAGAAAATCCACACTGACGAACAGAAAGCTGATTTACATACCAAAGCTTTTGATAAAAATCGGTTTAAATATTTGTTAAAACTGAATGGTATGAAGCTTCTGTCGGTGTCGGATGGCATAATTGGCGTTGATGAGAGTATTGTTGCGGATGAAGACGAGAAACAATCTGCAATGGTTTGTCGATTTTTTACTTGTTTTGGTATTTAGGGGGAGTAGATGTTTGTACATAGTTATGTTTTCAGAAAATACAAAAACAGTAAAAAAATGCAAAAATACAAAAACATGATAAAATGAAAAAGAGCTTGTGTATATAGGGAAAATGATAGTACATCAGCTAGACGATTACAGTATGCTAAAGATTTGAAAAGTATAAAAGAGTTAAACAATCTTACTGATGATGTGTCGATAGGTTTTCACACATTTAGTAGATTTATTCGGGATATAAACCTAAATTCAAACTTGTAAATTCGTGGGGAACACTACTTGGATATATAGGTAACCCCTGAAATCTCGTTTGAAAGGTCTCTTAATCTGATATACTAGGTCTTTATACTCTATGATGTCTGGGGTATTATTCCGGGACTTCTGCTGAACGGTAGTTCTGACCTAGTCCCTGGCTAATACTTGCTGCAATGCTTGAAACACAGCATTAAACCCTCAGCATGCTGAAACAATAAAATTGGTAAATGCTGCTGTTGTAAGCAAAAAGATCCTCTAAAGGGGACACACCGAAAAGTCGAAGCTGATATCTCTCTGCGTATACGGAAGTATCGATCTGAGATCCCTCGGCCCTCGCATACCTAAATTATATACAGATATCATTGTAGTATTCTCACCTGTAAGACTGATTATTGAGATTCTGGATACGGGAGTATATTCAAGAGGTGGGACACATGAATGATCTAAGTTCTTAATTCATCTAAATCGTATCCTGAGTAAATTGAAATTTGTGTGAGAATTTAAGATGGATCAGTATATCGGCAATCGAGGTAAATTGTTTAAATCTGAGTATGTAATGTAGCTTAACGGTACTTGTGATTTGTCTAAAAAGCTGATATGATTCCCTGACACGCTCAACAAAAATTATGTTTGTAAATAGTTTACTTTGTTTACTTTCTTGCAATTTAAGTTTTCAGTATTTCATTTCTTAGTTTAGAACACTTTGATAAAAATCCAAAAAGATTTTATTTCTGCTTTATTTTAGACAAACCAAAGTGGAGAGTTGATTGTTGGATTCTCAGATGTTTGAAGCAGATGCAGGAAATTCTGAACTGAAGAATGAGGAGAGCTTACTTTGAAGAAGTTTGATTTGTTTAAAATGATAAAAACAAGTTCATTAACTTGATACTTGTTATTTTTAGAAAATGTTTGAAATTGTTGTTTTAAAAATCAGTTCGTTTAGTCAAAAGATCAACCAAGATCATTAATTTGGACTTGGTAGATTAATCAAGTGATCAGGGTCATTAACTTGGACCTGAATACTTGAGTGGATTTTTAAAACTGATTGAATTTGTGTTTTGTGGTTGAAAAGATAGAATTGTAATGTTTGTTGGTTGAGTAACAGATTTGGACTTCATTATTCCCAATGGAAGCTATTTGTCAAAGTTTGAACCAGATATCTCAGATTCAGCATATCGAGAGGGGGAGTCTGTGAAAGGGGGAGTCTGGATCAACAGCATATGGGAATGTGAAGATAGAGTGCTTGTGATGAAAAGGCAGAGTTGAAGAAAAGACTAAGACTGAAGACTCAGGATCTGAAGACTACGTCAACATCCAAGGGGGAGTCTGTTGATGCACGAGAATGTCTGTTGACTTCATCTTCATCAAGTCTTAGTTCAAGAAAGTCAAGAATGGAGCTTAATTGTCAAATTAGGGTTTTAGTTTGATTTAGAAAGTGATTTATAAGGGTTCCGTTTGAAAACAGTTAGTTTATAGAGGGTTCCGTTTGAACATGATGGTTCCGTTTGAATTCATAGTTTGAACATAGGGTTCCGTTTGAGATCTGTCGTTTGAACTTTATGTTATGTTTCAAACGGAAGGGTCAAAGTCTATAAATAGAGATGTGTAGTGTCATATTTCAAACGGAACCATAGAAGGTCATTGTGCAAGTCACGAAGTGCTGTCGGATTTTCATCAGAATTAATTGTACAAAGCACGTGTTTGTTAATAGAAAGAAAGATTAGAAGATACAAGCTGTTTTGGACATCGTTTACTTTGATTCCGCCTTAGTAATTGATGTTGAGCTACCTTAACTGACTTTTAGGGTCACGTACACGATCCAACAATTATCTTCCAATAATCCACCCTTTTAGGATTGTATCCCTGCTGACTCAAACTACTGGGGTGAGGGTAACGTCGCCTTCAAAAGAGGGGCCTACTACAATAACTAAGATAATCTCTTAATTATGTGCAAAAGTGCGGAAATAATCAAAGGTTATACTAGATACGAGTCGGAACCAAGTGATTCATCTTGTCTATCTGTTTTTATTTTTATTTTTATTTTCAGCATTTTAGTTAGTTTTATTTTTCTTAGTTTAAAACATTTTTCTAAACTTTTATTTTGGTTAGACGTTGAGGATAAACCGGTACTAAAAGCTCTTGTGTCCTTGGACGACCTCGGTATCTTACCAACGCTATACTACACTCAACGATGGGTGCACTTGCCCATATGTGTGTTTAGTGTTAGTGAAATATCGTGTTTTATAAATTTAAAACTTGGCTAAAATAAGTGTTAAAAAGGGCTTAAAATATACACCTAATATATACGACACTTTATCGCACATCAATTACCAAACACACTATAGGGGATATCGGTGTCTCGAACTTTCAACAGGCAAAGTAATCTTTTCCTGACATGTCACCTTTAAGTCCAAATTCCCACTCGCCAATCCTCAATCTTCTCAGACTCATGATTACAATTTTCTTATGCCTGAACATTCACCTATTCTTTTTTTTTCCAGCCTACATTCGTCCGTCCCTCCACCCGATTCCTCGCATCCCCTCAGCCCAACATCAAACGACCCATCAAACAATACACCATACTCCAGCCCGCTACCCATCATCTCTACCCTAAACATAACACCAGCCCACACACTGCCCCATACTACTCATGTTAACCCATCGCCTAATTCAGCCCAACCCACTTCCATTACTTCACCAGCCCCCCACCCATCCAACACATTCTCTAACCCCACACCCACCTCCACGTCATACTCACCATCTATATCTAGTCACCCGATGATGACCCGATCACGGATGAGCATCTCCAAACCTAAATAACCACTAAACCTTCACAGTACATCCATTTTTCCCTTACCTAAAACACATATAAATGCATTACAAGATCCAAATTGGTACAAGGCCAAGACTAATGAATTTAGAGCAATAATAGATAATAATACATGGGAACTTGTACCCCATCCTCCGAATGTCCATATTATACGTTGCATGTGGCTATTCTTGTCACACCCCAACCGATAGCGGAAACATCGGAGTGAGACGAAAACGAGATTGCTCGAGACTTCTTAACACTATTGCGACAATATTTAATTCAAAACCGATTTCATAACATTGATAATAATTGTCAATTACAACATACGAAACCAAGTACAACTTTTAAAAAGGAAAACACAACATTGTTCAAGAAACGATACAACAAAATTTAACAACAATACAACAACATGATCTAGAATCTAAGTGTGTATCTAAGCAATCCTACTAGATTCCATGAGCATCGATGTCATCAACCTGCAATATGTTTTAAAGTATAGTTCAATACACAATATATTGGCGAGTATACAAGTTTAATAATAGCATAAGTATATAAAATGGTTTAAACAGATCCACATGGCAAAATTAGTTAACTAGATTAATGTAAACTTGGCATGCAACTATACAAGTCAACCGTCTTATAGGGGTGAGAAAATTAACCACCACAGCCGATAACCGAACTATAACTGACATAACCGAACCGCTAATAACCGATAACCAATATAACCAATGGTTATGGTTATGAAACTTTGTATAACCGCTCAATCGGTTATGGTTATGGTTATGAAGCTTTGGTTAACTGATATAACCGAAACCAAACCGAACTTGTGATGTTAACTTTATATAATGGATTTGTGTTTTATAAAACCATATAGAGGGTTTTTACTAATATAAAAGTATGTTAGTAACAAAATGATCTTGATGTAGATGCCATTTATTTTGATAAAGAACTAACGTGTTATGGCCATAATTGTTTTTGTTTGAGAATTAACTTATTAAAAAGAACCATATTTATTTCAAACCTTGCTTGGTTACTTAACCGAAATTAACCAAAACCGAACCATAATCGACTTCATAACTGATTAACCGTAACCGAAGTTTGGTTATGGTTATGGTTACCAAAACTCCATAACCGAACTAGCGGTTATGGTTATGGTTAATAGTAAAAACCGAACCAAACCGACCCATGCACACCCCTACCGTCTTATTACAACATGTTTAAAGACTTAATATGGCCACAAGACTATGGGCGGTGCGTTACTCCTATGCCGCTATACATGTTAAGGGGAGGCTCGTATGAAGTTAATGACAAGTAAATCATATAAGAATACTCCAAGAATACAAATCAAGTATCACGTATTTAAGCATGCATGATTGGATTGTTTGTTTTTGCATAAAAGGGGTGAATGTGTAATTTGATAATGTAAACATATTGCACCCGAAAGTGTAAAACGTAAAGAGGGCATTTGAGTATACTCACGGTTTTGCAAAGCTTTCCTTTGTTAATCCCGCGAGTTGAAGAGTTGGAGGTTAGAACACCGAGGTCACCCTACATGGGGTAAACGAAGGTGTGTGGGTATTAGGAATTTTGACGAAGGATTCAGATAGGAAGTTAAATTACAAAAAGTATGTATTCATAAAATATTTCTTGTCTAAGTACTCGTTTTGACACTAAGTTTGTATGTGATTTCATGGGTCCTAGTTTGCCCATTAGAATCGAAAACGAGAAACTTAGAACATTAGATAAAGTAACCTAAGCTCATGACACATAATCATAAACCGATTAGTATCATGAGTTCGGCTATGTATATATATATATATATTATGTAAATCCTAAAACTAAGTCCATCATGATTGTCATAGATATCATATAAGTCAAGCATGGAGGTAAAATTTACATCATTGTATGAATTCACCAATGCACAAATCATCACAAGGATGATTCGGATGGTCATGAATGAAAAATAAAATATACAACT
The DNA here is from genome assembly GCA_030545235.1 of Helianthus tuberosus. NCBI lineage: Eukaryota > Viridiplantae > Streptophyta > Magnoliopsida > Asterales > Asteraceae > Helianthus > Helianthus tuberosus. The sequence continues at coordinate 74,471,965 of CM060359.1, forward strand.
ATCTAATATTTCATCAAGTTGCCAAGTATGATCAACCTGGGTGTTTTGTACCCATCATGGAAAATGTTGGAGTTGCGATGGGGTTGTGTTACTTTAGGACTAGTAAACTACTTGGAATAGAAAGATAAAACATCAAGTGAGGTGTGGAACAAGTTAGGATTGCCATGGCTTCCAAGGTTCACACTTTCACCAAAACACAAGTCTTGCCATATGAACTATGGTAGAATTGGATGGTTTCAACACTTGTGGGTGTTTAAACCCTATCAAAATAGAAAGTTTAGAGGGTGTTTGCACTTCTAAACTCATAAGCATCAACCATACATAAGCTTACTAACCATAGACTTGATTAGAACCAAGGTAGGTACAAGACTTCATAAGAAATCATAAGTTTCATAAAAGTTAACAAGATAATCTTCCGAACCAAAAAGTTTAGACCTCAAAATGGTGATGTTCCACTTTAGTTTACCATGGAAAACTTGTTGATGCACTCCTAGAGGTTTTCCAAGCTTGGTAATGCAAGAAAAGATGAAGAAAAGTGAAGAAAGTGCTTACTTTTGCACTTAGAATAATCTGCCTTTCCTGGAGTTTGCAACTGATTTGAGAGAGATTTAAGAGTGTAGATGAGTTTGGAAAGTGAAAATGGGTGATAGGAAGCTTGTTTATATAGTGGGTTAGTAGGGTTTAGTGTTTAATGAAGATTAAAGGTGATTGGGGAGTAAAAAGGTGTTAGAAAATTGGCCAACCCATAACCAAGAAACAACTTGCTGCGGATTGAAGGCCTTGGCGGCACGCGAAGAGAATGAGGGATGGGGCTCGCGTAGCGCGGCGCTATCCAAATCCGAAAACTTTGTGTTTCTTTCATTTTGGCCCCTGAACTTTGATATTATTATTATATGCCATAATTACCATTTTTAGCACGTTTTTAAGTATGGAACATGTACATAATTATAATTCTAGTATCGTGAATGCACGTATAAGTATTGCATATAATGAGTATCAAAACATGTATTTAATTTACTGATTCCATGTGTAAAAAATAAGTATAAAGAATGAATTTCATTATGATCAATTCTCGGATTACAAGGCTGGAAATGAAATACGATTACAAAGAGAATAAAAGTTCCAAAAATAGAAATACAGACAAACTTTCTAAATAAGGAAAGTTCCAAAATGTGAAGCGTTACAATTTTTCCATAAATTTCACACCAATGGGAAACTTGAAAGGTATAAGGTGAGGTTGGTGGTAATTGGTAAAAGCCAACAAGTTGGAATCGACTGTGACGAAACTTTTAGTCTGGTTGTTAAACCAACGATTATTCACACGGTTCTTAGTTTAGCAGTGTCTCGCTCTTGGCCCATCCATCAATTTGATGTCAAGAAAGCTTTCTTACATGTGGACTTAAACGAAATGATGTATATGTTTCAACTTCTCGGGTTCAAACACAATAAAAACCCGAATCATGTGTGTCGTCTACGAAAATCCTTATACGGTTTAAAACAAGCCCTGCGTGCATGGTATCATTAGTTCACAACATACATCACCGAGTGTGGTTTTCATAGCACTTTGTCCGACACTTCACTGTTAGTGTATCAAAATGGACATAACATTGCTTATTTATTACTTTATGTTGATGACATTATTTTAACAACATCGGACTCCAATCGTCTAAGTCATATAATCAAGTCCTTGTATAAAGAATTTGCCATGACCGACTTAAGTAAGTGACATCATTTTTTGGGTATTCAAGTTAATCACTAGCCTAGCGGTCTTTTTCTTTCATAGGAAAATTATGCATCCGATATTTTGGCTCGAGCTAATACGTCAAATTGTCAGCCTTGCTCTACACCCGTAGACCAAAAAGATGAAAAAGATGGAGACCCTATATTGGATGTCACACTATATCGTAGTCTCGCGGGAGCGCTTCAATATCTCACTATTACGAGATCCGACATATTATATGTCCTTCAACAGTTTGTCGCTTTATTGATGCGTGTGTAGCGTTATATATTTTTATTGATATTTTAAGCCCTTTTTAACAAGATGAATCACTTGGATCCGACTCGCCTTTAATGTAACCTTTGATGATTTCCGCACTTTTGCACTTTTTAAGAGATTATCTTAGTTATACTCTTTTGAAGGTGACGTTACCCTCAACCCAGTGATTTGAGTCAGCAAGGATACAATCCCAAAGGGTCGGAATATTGGAAGATAATTAATTAAGTTATTAATGCGTAATGTGGTAGGCCCCTCTTTTGAAGGTGACGTTACCTTCGGCTAAGTGGTTTGAGTCAGCAGGGATACAATCCCAAATAGCCGGGTTAATGTATTAATAGTAGTTTACATATGAGGGGATCAAGCCATTCGCACCCCCGCCATCCAATACCAGGGGGTATTGAAGGAGATCCTAGTAAGCTTGACCCAGGTCCTTGCAGGATCTATACACTGAACAAGACAAGAACCTTACCAAACCATTCCCTTAACCCCCGACCAGGTAGCCAACATATCTCTATATAGACCGTAGAGATATGAATGGTGTAAATCTTTTATTTTATATAGACAGTAAAATAACGCCAAGACACCACGGACAAATGATAAGGAAGTTTCACCTTCAACATAAGAAACTAGTTATTAAAGTCATTAATACAAAACCAAATAAAAAGTGCGAAAAGACTAAAAATCAAAAGTATTACATTCAATGCTTGTCTTCACCAAGTGATGTAAGAGACTTAGGCAAACATGGCCTTTGATTGTTAAGAACTCTTACTATCGATCTTGGATCCCGAGACTACTACACACACTCTGAGATGGATGATGGATGATGGTGGTGGAGTGTGGGTGAAGTGGGAGAGAGGTGGTTTGCCAAGGGATGCCTTTGAAGTGAGCCAAGCACCCCTATTTATAGCATGTGCAAAAGCTCGGACACGACCCCGTGTTCATTGGGCACGGCCACGTGTCCATCCTTTTTCTCTTTCTTCATTAATTGCAATTGTCTTTATTAGGCTCCACACACCCCCGTGTTCAATGGGCACGGCCCCGTGTGCAAAAGCGAATCTGTACTATCAAGATTTGCAAGATTTTGTGAATCTTAGCGTTGACCACGGCCCGTGTTGAGATGGGCATGCCCCCATGCTGGGAATAGAAGCTTTTATGGCTTTGTCTTTTCTGCATGTGTCTGGCCACGCCCCCGTGTCCGCTGGGCACGGTGTCGTGGTCAGCCTTCTTTTTACTTGTTTTTGCTTGGGAAGATGCTGTCGAGGGGTCGGGCATGCCACGTTTATTCCTTTTCTTTGTATTTATGTTAGATTTGGCTGCATATTTGTTCCTTTTGTTCAATTAAGCTCATTTGGTCCTGAAAATACAAAAGGAAGACAAAAGCACACTTTTTCCAACATTAGTACTAAAAAATGGTTAGTTTTATGCCTCATTTGATATAATTTATATGTTGCATTTTACACACATCAAATACCCCCACACTTGAATCTTTGCTTGTCCTCAAGCAAAACTCTTTATTATGTGGCTTACACGCCCAAATGGAATTGGTAGAAGAGAAGTTTTAGGCTTGTCTTGAGTTTCGGGAATCCAAGATCATTATTGGGTTTTATTTTTATGTTATTTACAATCCTATTTGTCATGATTTATTTAGAATGTTTCATAAGAGAAATTATTTATTTGGGCATAACATGCCTCTTTAAAATTCCATTTATATACAAGTTCACATACCTCACGGGAGATCACTCAACACTCGGCCGAAGATGTATTTTTGTGAAACACTCGAGACCGGTATGGAACTTACTTCTACCATAAGCTTGCCAAGCAATCCATCCTCCTCCTTTTTAACTATAAACTTTTGTAAATATCAAGAGGACTTGGGGAAGGGTTAGGCTTGGGTTAAAGGTATGTGATTTTGGGTTAGTGGTTAGCAAAAAGGGCTAAAAGCGTAAAAAGTATAGGTCGTCGTAAAACTTTTTGTTTTTGTGACTTTTATTCAAACTAAATACTTTAAAACAAAGTTTCTTTGAGGAACTTGTTTGTTTATTGCTAGACTTCATTTTTTTTATGAGGAACGTTACAAGAAAACCGAGATTTTTACTAAAATAAAGGGTTTAAAAGAAAAAGGGTTTGGTGGGTGAAGGGTGTTTGTTTTGTGGGTTTAGAAATGAAAAGGTTTAGGCTCAAAGGGGTTAATTATGGGGATTTTGGGTAGGTTAAAAGAAAAAGAAAAATAATGGTGTTGAAAGAAAAATGGGTTAGTCCTAATGCCTCCATCATTTACTTACTTGGGTTTAAGTTGGTAAGGACCGGGAGTGTATCGTCATGGCAAGTTCTATAGTCGTAAGAAACCAAGCGGCTATTCACACAAGAAACGAAAAATGAGCATTTAGTTTAAAGATGTATGCTTGTATGCTCAATAAAGGCCCAAAACTCACTTTTTGTGGGAATGGGTTTATTATGTGATTAAGTATATATAATCAAATTTTAACTAGATTTGTCATGCCTTTTCATAATTTTCGTATTTTGGTTCTTTTTATCACGACGCTATCGGTTGTAAATTTGTAAAAATATAACCTTTTTAAAACTTGTTATTCCCAAATTAAACCAAGACAAGTAAAAAAAAATGAAAAGTTTTTGAAAAAATTTGGGGTGATTAGCGGTTCCAATAGAGTTTTGTGTAAGGCTTGTTATTAGGACTTGCAAAATTCAAGGTTTTAGCATCCCCCCCCCCCCCCCACACTTAAATTACACATTGTCCTCAATGTGTCACAAAAATAAGTTTTTAGGTTGATTGAATGTGTAAAAAGGTGTTTAAAACAAGGTTTTGTTGTTACTGGGCATCTGGACACGGCCCCGTGCTGGGTGAGCAAGGACTCTTGGTCAGACTGCCAGTAACGAAAACTTGCAGAAGTTGGACACGGGGGCGTGTCTGGTATACACGACCCCGTTCTGGGCAGATTTTAAACAAACAGCAGGTCTGGGCGATGGACACGGGGGCGTGCTTGCTAGGCACGGCCCCGTGTTGACAATCAGTAATGTTTGAAAGCAGGTTTTTGGTCTCCGGTTCTGGTTTCCAGGCTTATGTAGCACTAATACTAAGTGCATCCAAGCCTCCTAGGTACCTGTTTTTCTTAGAAATACCACACCACACAAAATAACAAACATCCTACCTTACCATAAGTTCATCATCCACAACACAAACTAAAAAAAATGCAGGAAAGTAAAAGAGTTACTGTAACATCTCCATTTTTATCATATAAGAGTTATAGGTTGTTTAAATTTATTAACCACTAGTAACTAGTTTTTTTTTTTTTTTTGACCCATATAGTTTAAAAAAATTATTTTATATAGATTTGGTTGGAATGGTATACTAATTAATTGGCCTGTATATGGGTGACCTTTCTATTAAAATAAAAGTATATCAAACTTATATTATTAGACGAGTAGATTACGGGTGAGTTGAATGTTAGAAATATGAAGTACCTAGACGGGCCTAGTGACCGTCTAATAATTAAATTATAAAAATACATTGTCTTTGGACTTACTCCATTTTTAATGAAACTTAGACCAAAATGTAGACAAAAATATTCTCATTCTAATGACATATTCATTGTTTTATAAAACGTCATATTTTAAAAGTTATAAGCGCCAAATGAGTGAAGCAGTTAAATTAATTATAATATATATATTAAATAAAATAATAATAATAAATCAACGATTTCCAACTCTTGTCTACGTGTGATGATAACTCTTGTCTACGTGTGATGCAGGGGCGGACCTAGCATTCAACCAGCTCGGTCACGAGACAGGGTTCAACTTTGAACCGGTAGTGTAAATTTATTTATTTATTTTTTATTTTTATACAAAGGATACCCATAAACAACTACGAGGACACCCCTAAGACCACCCGTAGTGGGGAAGAAGAAGATGATTTTGGTTTTAGATAAATTACACATTCACCATTTTTGCAGGTTGTTGCAGAAAGGAAGGTTGAGGAATATAAACTTTTTTTCTTAAACCAAAAAAAATAATTATTTATTACTTAGATTTGTTTTTTCTTTCTTGAAAGTTGAAAACCAACCCACGTGGCTCACTATTATTCATTCTTTTAAATATATATATATATATATATAGGATTAGGTTCAAGAGTGAACACTATTGTAGCTTGCGAACTGAGTGAACTAATCCTGGCCATACACGTGTGTAGATCAATGGTCAGGATTTGATATTGAAATACACTAGTGTATTTTACGATTTGATGATGAGATCCTGGCCATACACGTGTGTAGATCAATGGCCAGGATTTGTTCACTTAGTTCGCAAATACGCTAGTGTTCACTCTAGAACCCCACCCTATATATATATATATATATATATATATATATATATATATATTTTAAAGAAAGCTTTCTTGATGTATGGAGACGACTATTCTTTTGGAGATTTTTATTTTATTTATTACTTTCAGTTACAATAATATTTATTAATTTATTTATTATCTACGCCCATTTTAGAAAAACGTCAATTTTAGAAAAAATGATTTCAAGCTATAAAAAAGAAAATGACAAATCTATTAGTTATTTGTTTTACTTTATTTATTTATTGTCATTTTTTTTAATATTGTATGATTGCACGGTGAAAAAAAAATTGGGACACCCCTGAGCTAACGTTCTGGTTCCGCCACTGGTGTGATGATAAGAATGATACTAACTTCAATATGGCATGCACTCTAAGGAACATTTTCAAGTATAAATAGGAAACAACAACAACCTTTCAATCTGCTCTCGATCTCACCCTCGGTTTCTATAATTTTCTTTAGTAATTCATCCCTAAATCCTATAAAGTTATGCCCCGTTTTAAGTGTTTTAACTTCCGATCACCGCTACCCTTTCCGATTGATCCTGAGCCCCATAACGCATGTCAAGGCTCTGCCTGACTAAGTTCGTTGGGGTTCTGTCTCGTGATATAGGGACAAGGTTGAATTATGGTTATTATACTTAACACGAGTGCAAATATATATATATATATATATATATATATATTAAATAGCTCAGAAGTTATACCCAAGATTCTACCAGGAGGCTTTCTAGTTGAACCCTAAAGTTACAAAGTGAGTCATTCTCTTTTTACCAAATTACTTTTAAAAGCATATTATTTTCAAAAGTTATAATTACAGGGATTAAGTCTTTGTAATCTCCAAATTACAGCCGGTATGTGGGGTTTTGTATACATTACTTGATAACCGTCACCATTAGACAACGGGTTAGCTAATGGGTGATATGACCATAATCACAGACACTGTTGGACAACGAGATAGCCAATAAGTGGTCGAGTGATAAATACCGTGGGTATATGGTTGATATGTATTAACATTGTAATCACTCTTAATACTGTAAATTATAACAAAGTTGTAATTGCAGTGATTAAGTGTTTGCCAATCTTGAAGAAGCAAATGTAAAAACTCTTAATGCTGTGAATTACAACAAATATGTTTTTATACAAAACGAATGAACTCACCAGTATTTCCTACTGACCAAATATTTTTAAAACGCGTTTCAGGTGATTACAATAGATTGGGATAAGAGTTGGATACGACACTGAAAGGCTTAAAGAAGTGGCTTATTTTATTAACGAAATTAAATTAAGAAATATTGTTTCATGTAATCGGGTTTATCCCATATTAAAAGCTACCTTTGTAAAACATGGGTTTATCCCCATCTGTTTAATAAATAAAATCTGGTGTTTCTAAACTCTGATACTTTTCCTAACTCACGGTCCTGATGAAATTTCCGCTGAAATGTTTTCAAAATAACCACCGGTACCACTTGGCTGCTCGCGGCTCCCGATTCCGTCCAAGGTGGGGTCGGGGGTCGTGACAGAAGGTGGTATCAGAGCCACTGGTTTAAGCCATCTAGGTTTTCTTTTAATACCTAAACTTAAACATTATGTTAGGAAATTAATGTAATAACGTATGTGTTATTCTGTGTAGATAAATTTTAGTATTCATATTTTATGTTTTGAGTTCACAGTATGAGTAACCAATATGATTAGATATACTTAGGTGGTGTTTGTTTTTAAAGAGGTAAAAGGTCTGCAGTCTGCGGACCACATCTGCAGGAGAAGAGGTGGACCAAATGTCTGCAGTCTGCAAGGAGAAGAGGGTTTGTTTTTTTTACATAAAAACCTCTTCAACACACACACAACACACACTGCAGACCTTCTCCTCTCTCTTGTCTCTCTCTCTGCCTTCATCTACCACCACCACAACCATCCGCCACCACCACGTCGGCTACCACCACCACCACCGCCACCAACACCGCCATCAAAACCCACCACCACCGCCGATCTCTCTCTCTTCTTTCCCTCTCTCTCTCTCCTGTCCCCCCCCCCCCCCTCTCTCTTCGTTCCACCACCGCCATCAAACCCACTACCACCGCCATCAAAACCCACCACCACCGCCGATCCCTCTCTCTTATTTCCCTCTCTCTCTCTCCTGCCGCCCCCTCTCTCTCTACGGTCTCTCTCTAAAAAAACCCTAAATTCATACCCGGAGATGTGCGGGAGACGTCGGAGGTGGCGGCGGTCTGTGGAGGTGGCGGCGGTCTGTGGAGCAGGAGAAGGGTGGAGGAGGAGAAGGGTTCTCTGTGTTTTCAAAATGTGGAGGAGAAGAGGTTGTGCAGACCTTAGAAGACATTGATTCATGTCTGTATGAAGAAGAGGTCTCGCAGACATTTTTTAATGAAAGGTCTGCTAGAAAACAAACAAGCTGCAGACCCTTATGTCTGCGCATGGTCTACGCGGCGCAAACATAAGAGGTTCTGAAGTGCTTCTAGCAAAAAACAAACACCACCTTATAGACTACCTAGAGAGATATACTATATTTGCAATCTAACCTGTTACTTACACAAGTTGTCTACTAGCTAGATATTCGTAAAAGGTAGAAACTTGTTACATACCAACCCATAATAAGAAGTAGATACTTGTTACATCCCATCCAAAAATAATTAATTCATTACGAGTCCTTTTAATGTCAAATACAATGCATTCTTCACATGCCTACGCTGTGCAAGTTTAGGCAGAAAAAAATAATATAATAATAATATTAATAATAATAATAATAGAAATAATTATAATAATAATAAAGGGTCATGTTTTTTTTTTAGTTTATATAGTTTTTCTTTATACAAAACTAGATTAAAATACTGTGTATTTCACGGGTTTAATAAATGTAATTTTATATATACTAAATTGTTATAAAAGTTATATGTTTCGTATTACACGGGTTGAATAGCCATATAAGTGATAAAAATGTTGGTACCAATCCCGACCATTTGACTTATAAATTACGTAATAAAATTGATATAGTATAAATATAGATATAAATAATACATTAAGTAAATTATATAAATAATAAATAATATATATTTCTATTTTCTATTGCATAAGTGAAAAAAAAAGACATTACTATTTTGCATTACGTAACCTATAGATTAGTAATTTGAATCTAAATTCTAACTTTAATTTAATGTTATCTTCTAGTGAAGATAGATAAATAAAAAAATGTAGATCAAGTTAAAGCCACGAACTAGTTGCTAAACCTTAATTGCATTAAAAAATTTCTGGTTTTTTTCAATTAATTTTTCTTATATCCTCATATTTTTAATTGTAGACATATTATTAGACATATGATTTAACACTTACCCACATGAATAATTTTCACGTTTTTAGATAAACCTTTCAACCATATGTATTCTACAAACCGTAAGAAAACAAATTTTTATGATTATTAAAGATAGTTTACACTTATTTAAAGCTGAAAAGAAAACTATATTTCAATTGAAAGCATAAGTCTTGATACTATAGTACCGGTAGAATATATAATATCACTACTTATATATATATATATATATATATATATATATATATTATAACATATAACTTTAAATGGTATTTATTCATAGCATGTGTACCTTTGTAGCTTAGACATTTAAATTTAGATTCATATATTGTGTTCAAAGGGTATATAAATACCTTTAAAAGGGTTTATATGCACCGATACCATATGTAGAAGTCTTGATATATTCAAAGGTACATATAATATATATATTTCTATTAAAAAACAAATTGTCGTGAGTCACGTTGGTTTAGTATGAATGGAAAAGGTAACATCTTTTGAATGATGTAAATGGAATATTAGTTTTATTTTAGTATAAAATTGCTTTCTATTTTATTTATAATATATATACACATTTAAATATTGTTTATATACTTTATAGGTTTATACATGTATATAATGTAAACTAAAAATTTATTTTACGTAGGATACATGTAAAATTTTATACATTTAAACCTATAACATAATTTAGAAAAAAAAGTGTATGTTCAATAGATTATTATATTTATATTAATATAATCATATATAAATAATCATGTTTTTATTCTCTATCATTTAGAATATTATATTTAAAAGAAGTAATAATTTTTATTTTATGATGTATTATAAAAGAAGAGAAAAGAAAAGATGGGTCTAATGGTATATAAAATCGGTACATATAAAAGAAAATAAATAATTAAATTTTAAAAGTAAAAGATATTACAACATGAAAACCCTTTTCTTACTCGACTTAAATTAATAATTTAGTATTCTATTTACTTATTTATTTATTTTACCTGGCACATTAAAGTTTCCCTGAACATTCTAGTTATTGTTTTATTTTCAAGCTAGAATTAAAATGGATGCCTCACATAAAAATAATTGACTGAAATGAATGTTTAATACACTTGTCTGTTATATAGTTTTATTTAAAGATCAATTACAATGTTAATATTATAATGTCTCTAAACAAATTATTATTATTATTGTTTGAAAGATATATATACATATTTTAATACCTGTATATTACTTTTAGAATCAATTTTAGAAAACGTCAAACTTTGTACTACCTACTATAATACTTCTTTGAATAAATAATGTAATATACAATAAGCCAAGAGTTAAGTTTTAAAATCTTAAATCAATATGGTTTAACCCATTAGTTAAAAAAATGAAATTGTTTCCCCTAAATCCAGAAAAATTGTATTTGGATTAATTTATTTCTCTAAATATTTATTTATCCATCCTTTAATTTCAAAGTATTAGATTCAATAAATTTAACAGAAATTTATTTCAATATACTGCTTTTATAAAAAGGTAAATAAAGTTGTGGAAATAAGCTTGACGATTGGTACTATCGGATATATATAGTTATATTTTTATAAATTACAAAATAATTTAGTATTATATATATGTGTGTGTGTGTGTATATACATATATATATTATGTAAGTTTTAATATTAACTAGAGATTTGAAATTTTATGTTTCTAAAATATACACATGTATATACATAATAGAATTTCTTGATGACATAGATACAAGATAATAATAAAATATCCTCTGTAGATAAACATAAAAGAAAATATCACTGGTGATTCATATGAAAACATGAAGTCATTATCAGAATAAATCATGAAATGTATTATGTTTTAAAACACCATCTGTCTCAATAACATATTCCGTGCATCGGAATTTTATAATATATAAGTATGAATAGAGCTAGCTGTAAGTATACTTTTCACATTGAATCTAGCCATAGTGTCAATAAAGACAATGATATTTTTGTCAAAACTCCATCTTCCAAAATAAAAGAAAACTACAACCATAATAATATCTATAATTAGACAAAAGAATTATGATATAAATATTTACTAGTAACACCCAGGATAGTATTTAGACTTGAACCTAAAAACAATGCCTTATTATAAGTTTTGAGATAAAGCTAAATTACTTGTGTAGATAAAGTGTGATGGATGTTAGTATGCCATGAGGATAATGACTAGAACAGTGCAAGTATGATAAATAAGCAATAACACCTGGCCACTGTTATTTCTTGTTTATTAATACTACTCAGTTCTAGAATATGATCCATCATGAGAATACTAATTTCCTTGTTTCTTGATGCAATCCATAATAAATGATGCACTTTTAAAATCATGATTTGAGAAAATCCTATTTAAGGGAATACAATGATAATTACCTCTCCGGCAAGACTGGGTATGGTGTAGTAGACTCTCCAGCTTGTCCGGGTAAGATGGGGGTACCTCTCCGGTGAGACCGGGTGAGATGGGATATATGTTATGTTAATAAAATTCCCTAAATAGTACCATGACCTGATGTCTGACCTGTTTTTGGAAATATGAATCTGTTAAATACATTGACCTTATGAATGGTGTGTATATAACAGTATGTGAAATGTATGATTATATGGACATGTATGTCTATGAGGAGATCCAAATACCATAATGATTGACAATTAGGAATTAATCACGAACAGGGTGTCAATAATAATTTTATATTTATTCATCAGAAATTTCTCGTATACTTCTAAAATTCCGATAGCAAACATTATTTCGTTTGATCATCCGTCTTGTAACCCGTGCGACAAGATGAACGACGGGAACCCTATAAGTTGGACGACATCGAAAGTGTAAGAATTTCCCTTGCTTTACCGTAGATTATTGACGCATTAGGAAACCTGTAACTAAAATTTATGCTAAGACACAAAACATCTAAAAACTTACGCTAATTTTACTTTCATTAAGAATTCCTGAGAAGATAAGAATCTCAAAACATAGAGAATAGTTCGGGTCAAAGTAAAGTGGAATTCAAAGCAAGGACCAGAATATATCTAGGAACTAGGATCAGTAACTAACTAAAAGTATTCATCCATATTTCAGGGAATCTCGAGGACGAGATTTAAAACAAGGTGGGGAGGATGTAACATCTCCATTTTTATCATATAAGAGTTATAGGTTGTTTAAATTTATTAACCACTAGTAACTAGTTTTATTTTTTTTCGACCCATATAGTTTTAAAAAATTATTTTATATAGATTTGGTTGGAATGGTATACTAATTAATTGGCCTGTATATGGATGACCTTTCTATTAAAATAAAAGTATATCAAACTTATATTATTAGACGAGTAGATTACGGGTGAGTTGAATGTTAGAAATATGAAGTACCTAGACGGGCCTAGTGACCGTCTAATAATTAAATTATAAAAATACATTGTAGATGGACTTACTCCGTTTTTAATGAAACTTAGACCCAAATGTAGACAAAAATATTCTCATTCTAATGGCATATTCATTGTTTTATAAAACGTCATATTTTAAAAGTTATAAGCGCCAAATGAGTGAAGCAGTTAAATTAATTATAATATATATTAAATAAAATAATAATAATAAATCAACGATTTCCAACTCTTGTCTACGTGTGATGATAAGAATGATAGTAACTTCAATAATTTCCAACTCTTGTCTACGTGTGATGATAAGAATGATACTAACTTCAATATGGCATGCACTCTAAGGAACATTTTCAAGTATAAATAGGAAACAACAACAACCTTTCAATTTGCTCTCGATCTCACCCTCGGTTTCTATAATTTTCTTTAGTAATTCATCCTTAAATCCTATAAAGTTATGCCCCGTTTTAAGTGTTTTAACTCCCGATCACCGCTACCCTTTGCGATTGATCCTGAGCCCCATAACGCATGTCAAGGCTCTGTCTGACTAAGTTCGTTGGGGTTCTGTCTCGTGATATAGGGACAAGGTTGATTTAGGGTTATTATACTTAACACGAGTGCAAATATATATATATATATATTTTAAAAAATAGCTCAGAAGTTATACCCAAGATTCTACCAAGAGGCTTTCTAGTTGAACCCTAAAGTTACAAAGTGAGTCATTCTCTTTTTACCAAATTACTTTTAAAAGCATATTATTTTCAAAAGTTATAATTACAGGGATTAAGTCTTTGTAATCTCCAAATTACAGCCGGTATGTGGGGTTTTGTATACATTACTTGATAACCGTCACCATTAGACAACGGGTTAGCTAATGGGTGATATGACCATAATCACAGACACTATTGGACAACGAGATAGCCAATAAGTGGTCGAGTGATAAATACCGTGGGTATATGGTTGATATGTATAAACATTGTAATCGCTCTTAATACTGTAAATTATAACAAAGTTGTAATTGCAGTGATTAAGTCTTTGCCAATCTTGAAGAAGCAAATGTAAAAACTCTTAATGCTGTGAATTACAACAAATATGTTTTTATACAAAACGAATGAACTCACCAGTATTTCCTGCTGACCAAATATTTTTAAAACGCGTTTCAGGTGATTACAATAGATTGGGATAAGAGTTGGATACGGCACTGAAATGCTTAAAGAAGTGGCTTATTTTATTAACGAAATTAAATTAAGAAATATTGTTTCATGTAATCGGGTTTATCCCATATTAAAAGATACCTTTGTAAAACATGGGTTTATCCCCATCTGTTTAATAAATAAAATCCGGTGTTTCTAAACTCTGATACTTTTCCTAACTCACGGTCCTGATGAAATTTCCGTTGAAATGTTTTCAAAATAACCACCGATACCACTTGGCTGCTCGTGGCTCCCGATTCCGTCCAGGGTGGGGTCGGGGGTCGTGACAGTTACGGAAAGTAAATAGTTCAAGAATGGCTCGCAGGCCATGAAATTGTTTGTAAGAGCAAAGGGGTTAACCTGTTAAGACCTTCAACCGTGTCACATTGTCTTCAACGTCTCTGTCTCAATCCATATCATCGTCCTCATCATCTCTTCCTTGGCCCGCCATGTACTCCCGGATGTTGCTGATGTCATCCTGCAAGTCAGAGATGTTCCTTTCTATAACTCCGACCCGGGTGTACGTGTTGCTTGCCATATTGTAGGTGTTTCGGGTGCACAAAAGGTTTTCCTGCAAGAGATCATGTAAACTTTGAAAGTTATGAAAACCACCTCCTTTAGAGGAGGATTGGCCCGGATCACCTTGGTGCTGATACTGGTACTGTGGAGGAGGACGGATTTGTGGAACGTGAAGGACGAGAGCTTCCTGAGGGTTCCACACATGCCCCTGAACCGTTAGAAAACGAATAGTTCCATCACCCGCTTCCTTTATAATCCCCATCGAGAGGCATATGACGAGATCCACCTTCCCCGACCACGGGCCCTTCTGGAAGTACCTTGGCATCCTTTGCACGAATTTCTTGAAAAGGCGGTAAACCCACCCTCCAAAGAAGATAGGGGTCGGGGGATTGGCTAGATGGTTCAGGTGCATGTTGTGTAGGAGCAGGTATGGAACATCAAGTGCCACACGGTTGTGAATGCAGTGTAGGACCAACAGATCACGCAAGTTTACAACACCAGTACTGTCGTGCCTTTGGCAGAGGGAGTTGCTGAGGACCCAATGAATGTAGCGGTATAGAGGGTCCCGCAACTGTGTGCTCTTGGTCTGGCTTGGGTTGTAGTATCCTTCCCCAATTTGAGCCCATGCTGCTTGACGTTGGTCTGGTGGGAGTTCACGGAGACCACCCGTGTTCTCTTCGTCTCCAGCATCTTCTTTAGCATACAACCCAATGATTGACCCAAACTGCGCAATCGAAATTGAAAGCGTATTCCCAGCATAACGAAACTCTACCCCTTCATGATCAAACGGCTCAGCTCTTCCCTTGAATGCCAATGTGCTATAGAACTCCATGTTGTATTTGTGGACCGAATAGAGTCTAGTGCAAAGGGCTGCCCTGAGTGGACCGGTGACTAGGGTGTTGAATCGGTCAATCTGCCCTACTGCCTCCAAGGTGTCTAAGCAAACTTGTCTTGGGTTTTCCTCGGGCCTTGTCTTAAGAACCTCAAATCGGGCTTGAGCTGCCTATTCACTCTGGTTGAATCTTGTGAATTTCTTGGTCATCTGAAAGAAAACACAAAATAGTCAACGCGAAACAATAAATTTTCGAAGAAAACTGAAAACAGCAAGCTGAACACGGCCCCGTGTCCACTGGACACGCCCCGTGTTCGCCGGAAATTAGCTGCACACGCCCCCGTGCTCGCTGAGCACGACCCCGTGCTCAGGTGTCTGTTTCCCAAAAACTTAATTTTTCGACCCGGTTCCGAAAACTTGAAAATTTTTGGTTCAGTAGGGGCGGTTTTCCCTGAAAATGAAACCCCGGGTGCCGTTTTTCTCAAAACAAACCGTTTGCCCCTTCAATTTCATCTTTTTCGATTAAAAAACAAGGGTTTGAGGTTTTTTCTTGAAATCGGGCAAATCTACAAACAATTCAAGTTGATTTACTTCCTATAACATGCATCTATACTATTACTAACAAATCTAAGCAAAAATTTGAGGTTTGATTCGGTTCAAGTTGAAGAACCCTATATTTTTTCCCAAATTTTTGATGTTAAACTACATGCAAGTGATTAAACTAACTAACTATGATGGTAGAATCATACCTTAACGTTGTTAGAAGTCGGAGGAACGTGAAAATCTGCAGAAATTTCCGGTGGAACCAGATAGTTCTTGGGGAAACGGGCGTGTTGAAATGAAGAAATGAGGGAGAAAGGGGTTTTATCCCCGTCAGTTGCGCGAACACGGCCCCATGGGTAAATTTTTTTTATAGTGCACGTGTGAGTGCCCTGTTTCCCGAAACTTGGTCTTAGAAATCTTACCGATTTAGAAGCCTTTTCGACATTCGTTACTTACAAGATATGATGTTGATGCTCAAACATTCGTTTATTCTTCGGCCGCTTGTAGCGAGATTTCCTCCTCTTCATCCTCAATAAATCCTTGATAAAGCTTTAGCCGTTGGCCATTGACTTAGAATGGGATTCCATTCTGAGATTTAATTTCAATTACACCGTGTGGAAAAATGTGGGTGATAGAAAAAGGTCCAGTCCACCTAGACTTTACTTACCAGGAAATAATCGAAGTCGTGAATTAAACAATAGAACTTGATCTCCTACCCGAAATTCATTTGGCTTAATGTGTTTATCGTGTAAAATTTTCATTCTTTCCTTATAAATTTCGGAGTTAGAGTATGCGTGATTCCTTAATTCTTCTAATTCATTTAATTGACAAAATCGATTTTTACCGGCAATTTCTATGTCTAAGTTTACGTTTTTAATTGCTCAGTAGGCTTTGTGTGCTATCTCTACCGGCAAATGACAACTTTTTCCATAGACAAGCTTATATGGGGTGGTACCTATTGTTGTTTTATATGCAGTTCGAAAGGCACATAAAGCATGGTCTAATTTATCAGCCCATTCTTTTTTATTTAACCCTACGATTTTTTCAATTATTCTTTTTATACCTCGATTAGTCACTTCAGCTTGTCAGTTTGTTTGAGGGTGATATGCTATTGAGACCCGGTGATAGACCCCATACCTTGTTAAAAAAAATCAAGTTGATGGTTGTAAAAATGGGTACCTCTATCACATATTAATGCTTTTGGAGTTCCAAAATGAGACAATAATCGTTTCAGGAATCTTACCACAACTCTTCCATCATTTGTTGGAAGGGCTTCGGCCTCGGCCCATTTAGACAAGTAATCCACTGCCACAAGTATATATTTGTTTCCTTTTGATGGTGGGAAAGGTCCCATAAATTCGAGTCCCCACACATCAAAAATTTCACAAACAAGAATGTCGTTTTGTGGCATTTCGTTTTTGGAAGAAATATTACTTGATCGTTGGCATGCATCACATGTTTTGACAAGACTTGGGGCGTTTTTGTAAATGGTTGGCCAATAGAATCCTGAATCAAATACCTTCCGTGCGGTACTAGTGGCACCATGATGTCCTCCGTATGGACCTTCATGACAATGGCGGAGAATTCTTCTTGCTTCACTACCATGTACGCATCGGCGGATGAGTTGGTCGGCACACATTTTGAAAAGATAAGGATCTTCCCAAAAATAATGCTTTACATCGGCAAAGAATTTTTTTCTTTGATGATGTGGCCATCCTTTTGCGACTATCCCGCTGGCTAACTAGTTAGCATAGTCGGCGTACCATGGCTCTTCTCGGTATTCCACCATTTCTAGGGACTCTGTTGGGAATTTTTCATTAATTAGCTCATCCCTAGTTGCCTCCAAAGCTGGATCTTCCAAGCGGGAAAGATGATCTGCAACGGTGTTTTCTGCTCCTCTTTTGTATTTTATTTCAATGTCGAATTCTTAGAGGAGTAGAATCCATCTGATCAAACGTGGTTTGGCATCCTGTTTCTTAAAGAGATAACAAATGGCTGCATGGTCTGTATAAACTATCGTTTTAGAAAGAACAAGATAAGAACGAAATTTATCAAAGGCAAATACTACAGCAAGCAATTCTTTTTCTGTTGTTGTATAATTTTCTTGTGCATCGTTAAGTGTTTTACTAGCGTAATATATTGGGTGAAAATGCTTATCTTTTCTTTGTCCCAAGACGGCTCCAACTGCGAAGTCACTTGCATCACACATGATTTCGAAAGGTAATTTCCAATCAGGCGCTATCATGATAGGTGCATTGACTAGCATTTCTTTTAGTGTGAAAAATGCTTGATTGCAATCCTTGTCAAAGATGAAACGAGCATCTTTTTCAAGTAATTTTGTTAGAGGTCTTGAAATTTTTGAAAAGTCTTTGATAAATCGTCTATAAAATCCGGAATGCCCTAGGAAACTTCTGATGGCTCTAACGGAGGATGGGGGTGGTAATCGAGAAATAGTATCTATTTTTGCTCGATCAACCTCCATTCCTTCGCTTGAGATTTTGTGACCGGGTACTATTCCCTCCGTTACCATGAAATGGTATTTTTCCCAATTAAGGGCGATGTTAGTTTCCTCACACCGGGATAGCATTCGTTCAAGGTTATTGATGTGCGGTAAAGTGTTACTTATTTTAGGTGTATATTTTAAGCCCTTTTTAACACTTATTTTAGCCAAGTTTTAAATTTATAAAACACGATATTTCACTAACACTAAACACACATATGGGCAAGTGCACCCATCGTTGAGTGTAGAATAGCGTTGGTAAGATACCGAGGTCGTCCAAGGCCACAAGAGCTTTTAGTACCGGTTTATCCTCAACGTCTAACCAAAATAAAAGTTTAGAAAAATGTTTTAAACTAAGAAAATTAAAAACTAACTAAAATGCTGAAAAAAAAAACAAAAAAAAACAGATAGACAAGATGAATCACTTGGTTCCGACTCGTATCTAGTATAACCTTTGATTATTTCCGCACTTTTGCACATAATTAAAAGATTATCTTAGTTATTGTAGTAGGCCCCTCTTTTGAAGGTGACGTTACCCTCACCCCAGTAGTTTGAGTCAGCAGGGATACAATCCTAAAAGGGTGGATTATTGGAAGATAATGAATTAAGTTATTAATGCAGTATTGTGGTAGGCCCCGCTTTTGGCGGTGACGTTACCCTCGGCTAAGTAGTCTGAGTCAGCAGGGATACAGTCCTAAATAGCCGGGTTATAGTATTAATAGTAGTTAACTTATGAGGGGATCAAAGAGTTTGGACCCCCGCCATCCAATACCGTGAAGTATTGAAGGAGATCCTACTAAATTTGACCCAGGTCCATTGCAGGACCTCTAAACGCTGAACAATGGCAAGACCTTTACCAAACCGTTCCCTTAACCCCCGACCAGGTAGCCAACATATCTCCATATAGACCGTGGAGATATGAATGGTGAAAATCCTTTATTTTATATAGACAGTAAAATAATGCCAAGACACCACAGACAAACGATAAGGAAAGATCACCTTCAACATAAGTAACTAGTTATTAAAGTCATTAATACAAAACCAAATAAAAAGTGCAAAAGATTAGAAATAAAAAGTATTATAATAGACACTTTGTCTTCACCAAGTGATGTAAGAGACTTAGGCAAACATGGCCTTGATTGTCAAGAACTCTTACGATCAATCTTGGATCCCGAGACGACTCACACACTCTACGATGGACAATGGATGATGGTGTTGTGATGGTGGTGGGTGGTGGATGAAGTGTGAGAGAGGTGGTGTGCCAAGGGATGAGATGAAATGAATCCAAGCCCTCCTATTTATAGGCTGAACAGAGAGCTGGACACGGCCCCGTGTCCGCTGGGTACGGCCCCGTGTCTGTCTGACAATCTCTCTCCTCATTAATTGTAATTCGCAATTACAATAAATGCGCCTGCTGTACTTTCGACACGCCCCCGTGTCCGCTGAGTACGGCCCGTGGTGGGCAATAGAAGCTTCTATAGGTTTGTCTTTTCTGCTGCTTCTTGGGCACGGCCCCGTGCTGGCTGAGCACGGGGCGTGTTCAGCCTTCTGATTTCTCTATTTTGCTTTGGAAGGTGCCGTTGAGGGGTCGGGCAGTCCACTAATATTCCTTTTCTTGTATTTATGTTGGATTTAGCTGTCTTTTTGCTTCTTTTGCATTTTTGAGCTCTTTTAATCCTGAAAATACAAAAGGAAGACAAAAACACTCTTTTTCCAATATTAGTACTTAAAAAGGGTTAGCTTTATGCCTCATTTGATGTAATTTATATGTTGCATTTTACATACATCAAATACCCCCACACTTGAACTTTTGCTTGTCCTCAAGCAAAACTCTTTAATATGTGGCTTACACTCCCAAATGGAATAGGTAGAAGAGAAGGTTTTGGGCTCGTCGTAGAGTGTCGGGATATCCAAGATCTTTTTGGGTTGTATTTTTATTTATTTACAATTCTATTCGTAATGATTTATTTAGAACTATTCATAGGAGAAATTACTTATTTGGGCATAACATGTTTTTTTAAAATTTCATTTATATACAAGTTCACATACCTCACGGGAGAAGTCACTCACACTCGGCCGAAGGTGTATTTTTAGTGAATCACTCGAGAGCGGCATGGAACTTATTCCTACCATAGGCTTGCCAAGCAATCAATCCTCATCCTTTTTAACTTTTATACCTTTGTAAATATCAAGAGGACTTTGTGGGTTAAGGGTTAGGCTTGGGTTAAAGGTAGGTGGTTGGGATAGTGGTTAGTGGTTAGTAGAAAAGGGCGAAAAGCGTAACAAGTGTCGGTTTTCGTAAGACTTTCTATTTTTATTTTGATGGAGCATTTATTCAAACAAAGTTATTTTTGATGAACTTGTTTGTTTATTTTCTTTTTGCTTCATCTTCAAAATTTTTTTTTTTTTCATACGAAAAACCGAACTTGTTACTAAAACAAAGGGTAAAAAAAAATGAAAAAGGTTTTTTTTTTTTTTTGTGGGTAAAAGGGTTTTTTTTTTTGGTGATGAAATGAAAAGGTTTAGGCTCAAAGGGGTTAACTAGGGGGGTGGTAAAAGAAAAAGAAAAATAATGGTGTAGAAATGAAAAGGGTTAGTCCTAATGCCTCCATCATTTACTTACTCGGGTTTAAATTGATAAGGACCGGGAATGTATCATCATGGCAAGTTCTAGAGTCGTAAGAACCAAGCGGCTATTCACACAAGAAACGAAAAATGAGCATTTAGTCTAATGATATGTAATTGTGTGCTCAATAAAGGCTCAAAACTCACTTTTGTGGGAATGGGTTTTTATGTGATCAAGTATATATAATCAAATTTTAAATAAGTTTGTCATGCATTTTCATAATTTTCTTATGTTGGTTCTTTTTATCACTACGCTATTGGTTGTAAATTTGTGAAAATATAACCTTTTTGAGAACTTGAATTTCCCGAGTTAAACCTAGACAAGTAAAAAAATTGAAATTTTTGAAAAAAATTTGGGGTGATTAGCGGTTCCAATAGAGTTTTGTGTAAGGCTTGTATTTAGGACTTGCAAAGTTCAGGGTTTTAGCATCCCCCCACACTTAAATTACACATTGTCCTCAATGTGTCCCAAAAATAAATTTGTAGGTTGATTAGATGTGTAAAATAGTGTTTAAAAAGCAAAAATTTGTGTTACTGGGCACTGAACACGGCCCCGTGTTGAGTGGGCACGACCCCGTGTTCAGGTGCCAGTAACGAGAACTTACAGAAGGTGGACACGGCCCCGTGTCCACTGGACACGACCACGTGTCTGACAAAAATCTGCAGGACAGAAGCCAAACAGCAGGTCTGGGAGGTGAGCACGGGGGCGTGTTGGCTGGACACGTCCCCGTGTGGATAGTCTGAAAGCTTGAAAAACAGGTTTCTTCCCCCGGTTTTTTTCCATCCTGGCTCTATAAGTGCTGAGGCTTAGCACCCCAAGCCTTGGTTTGTACCTGTTTCATCACTTAATACCACACCAAGCAACACAAACATCCTAATTTACCATAGTTAATCGTTCAAAGCATAAAGTAAAAGAAAAATAAAACGGAAAATAAAAGTGTTGCAAGGAAAGTAAATTGTTCAACTTCTGGCACGCAAGCCACCAATTGTTCGATAGATAAAGGAACTTAAACCTGTGGGCTCGCCATCAACCCGCTCCTGCTCCTCCAAACCTTCTACTCCATATCTTCATCGCTATCATCACCTCCATCCCCATGCCCCGCCATGTACTCCCGGATGCTGCCGATATCGTCTTGTATATCGTTGATGTTGCGTTCAATAGCTCCGACCCGGTGGTAAGTATTGTTGGCGAGGTTGTAAGCGTTCCTGGTACACATGAGGTTTTCCTGCATAAGATCATGTAAGCTTTGAAAATTAGGAAAACAGCCTCCTTGTGAGGAGGATTGACCCAGATCACCATGGGGTGGATACTGGTGGTGGGGAGGTGGTGCGTGAAGAACTAGGGCCTCCTGTGGGTTCCATGCATAGCCTTGCGTTCTTTGGAAACTCACTGTTCCGTCTTCCGCCTCATAAAGTAAGTTCATGGCTCGGAAAATGTGGTAGTCAACTCGTCCCGACCATGGGCTTCTTTCAAAGGCTCTTGGAATTTGCGTGTAATGCTTAAAAAGACGGTACACCCATCCTCCGAAGAAGATAGGCGTTGGAGCTCGAGCAAGGCGGTTGAGATGCATGTTTCTTAACAGGAGATACGGAACATCGAGAGGCTTTTGGTTGTGGATACAGTGGAGGACAACCAAATCTTTCAACCCTACAACACCGCTATTGTCGTGACGTTGGTTTAGAGAGTAGGTGAGGATCCTGTGAATGTAGCGATAGAGCGGATCCCTTAGCTTCGTACTCTTGGTGCTACGAGGGTCGTAGATTCCTTCACCGATTTGAGCCCATGCGGCTTGTCTTTCATTTCCCTCCAAGTCTCGTAATCCCCCGGTATTTTCTTCGTTTCCCGATTCCTCTTCTTGGTATAGACCTATTATGGCTCCAAACTGTGCCATGGAGATCGAGTACATTGTCCCTCCACACCGAAATACAACCCCTTCATTGTCGAATGGGTCACACCTTGAATTGAAGTTGAAGGTACTGTAGAACTCCATGGTGCATTGATGCACCGACCGAAGCCTAGTGTTTAATGCAACAGCTAGTGGTCCCGTAATGATGTTGTTGAATCGGTTCAGCTGGTTTACCAAGGTTAACAGATCCGTGCAAGCTCTCCTGGGGTACTCTTCGGGTCTTGTTTGAAGAACCTCATACCTTGCCCTTGCATCAAGCTCACTTGCATTGAACCTTGTGAACTTTGCCATCTGAAAGAATACACCAAAAATTAGCACGAAACAGAAATGTTTTCGGACAAAACTGCAAACAGCGGACTGGACACGACCCCGTGTCCAGCGGACACGGCCCCGTGTCCAGAGGTCTGTTACTCAAAAACTTCATTTTTCGACCCGGTTTCGAAAACTTGAAAATTTTTGGTCCAATAGGTGCGGTTTCCCCCGAAAATGAAACCCTAAACACCGTTTTTCCCAAAATATCCCGTTGACCCTATCAATTTTATCTTTTTCGGTTCAAAAACAAAGGTTTGGGGTTTTTTGTAAGAAATCGGGTGAATCTTTAAACAATCTAAGTGTATTTACTTTCCTTAACACTAATCTAACTAAATGCAAACAGATTTAGGTAAAAAATTTAGGTTCGATCCGGATGAACTTCAAGAACCCTAGATTTTTCCCCAAATTTGTGGTGTTTTAACTACATGCAAGTAACTAATCTAACTACTAAGAGTGATAGAATCATACCTTGACGTTGTTAGATCGGTAAGAGACGTCGGAATTTTGCGAAAAATCGGCTGGAACCAGAGCTTTTGTGGGGAAACGGGGCGTGTGGAATGAAGAAACTGTTTTGAAAAAAGGGTTTTATCCCGTCTGCAGCGCGAACACGGCCCCGTGTCCAGCGGACACGGCCTCGTGCCGAGCAGTTTTTTTTTTTTTTTTGTGCGCGTGTGAGTGCCCCTTTTTCCCATAAGCTATGGTTTAGAAAACTTACCGCTTTATTTTGTCGTCTCAATCGTTCGTAACTTACCAGGCATGATGTTTTTATTCTTCCACGGTTTGAAGCGAGATCTCTTCTTCCTCATCCTCAATAAATCCTTGATAGAGTTTCAGCCGTTAGCCATTGACTTTAAATGGTGGCCCATTTCGAGGTTTAATTTCTACTGCACCGTGTGGAAAAATATGGGTGACGGAAAAAGGTCCTGACCACCTAGACTTTAATTTACCAGGAAACAATCGAAGTCGTGAATTAAACAAAAGAACTAAATCTCCTATCCGAAATTCATTAGGTTTAATATGTTTGTCATGCAAATTTTTCATTCTTTCCTTATAAATCTCGGAGTTTGAGTATGCATAATTCCTAAGCTCGTCTAATTCATTTATTTGACAAAATCGATTTTTACCAGCAAATTCTAGATCTAAGTTTACATTTTTGATTGCCCAGTAGGCTTTGTGTGCAATTTCTACTGGCAAATGAGAACTTTTTCCATAGACTAGCTTATAGGGGGTTGTACCTATTGTTGTTTTATAAGCAGTTCGAAAAGCCCATAAAGCATCATCTAATTTATCAGCCCATTCCTTTTTATTTAACCCTACGGTTTTTTCGAGTATTCGTTTTAACCCTCTATTAGTCACTTCGGCTTCTCCGTTTGTTTGAGGGTGATATGCTGTCGAAACCCGGTGATAGACCCCATATCTTGTTAAAAAAATTTCAAGTTGATGGTTGCAAAAATGGGTACCTCTATCACTTATTAAAGCTTTAGGTGTGCCAAAACGAGAGAATAATTTTTTCAGAAATCTTACCACTACTCTTCCATCATTTGTTGGAAGTGCCTCGGCCTCGGCCCATTTAGACAAGTAATCTACTGCCACAAGTATGTATTTGTTTCCTTTTGATGGTGGGAAAGGTCCCATAAAGTCGAGTCCCCATACATCAAAAATTTCACAAACAAGAATGCCATTTTGTGGCATTTCGTTTTTGGAAGAAATATTACCTGTTCTTTGGCAAGCATCACATGTCTTTACAAGATTTTGAGCATCTTTGTAAATGGTTGGCCAATAAAATCCTGAATCGAATACCTTTCGTGCGGTACTGGCAGCACCATGATGTCCTCCGTATGGACCTTCATGACAATGGCGGAGAATTCTTCGTGCTTCACTACCATGTACGCATCGTCTGACGAGTTGGTCGGCACACATTTTGAAAAGATATGGATCTTCCCAAAAGTAGTGTTTCACATTGGCAAAGAATTTTTTCTTTGATGATGTGGCCATCCTTTTGCGACTATACCGCTAGCTAGGTAGTTAGCAAAGTCGGCGTACCATGGTTCTTCCTTATATTCCACCATTTCCAGGGACTCAGTTGGAAATTTTTCGTTGATTTGCTCGTCCCTGGTTGCCTCCAAAGCTGGGTCTTCTAAGCGTGAAAGATGATCTGCTGCGGTATTTTCTGCTCCTCTTTTGTCCTTGATTTCAATGTCAAATTCTTGGAGGAGTAGAATCCACCTAATCAAACGTGGTTTTGCGTCTTGCTTCTTAAAGAGATATCGAATGGCTGCATGGTCTGTATAGACTATAGTTTTAGAAAGAACAAGATAAGAACGAAATTTATCAAAAGCAAATACCACAGCTAGTAACTCTTTTTCAGTTGTTGTGTAATTTTCATGTGCATCGTTAAGTGTTTTACTAGCATAATAGATTGGATGGAAATGCTTTTCTTTTCTTTGTCCCAAGACAGCTCCAACTGCAAAGTCACTAGCATCACACATGATTTCGAAAGGAAATTTCCAATCAGGTGCTATCATGATAGGTGCATTGACTAGCATTTCCTTTAGGGTTAGAAATGCTTGATTGCAATCCTTGTCAAAGATGAAAGGAGCATCTTTTTCAAGTAATTTTGTTAGAGGCCTTGAGATCTTTGAAAAGTCTTTGATAAACCGCCTATAAAATCCGGCATGCCCTAGGAAACTTCTAATAGCTCTTACGGAGGATAGAGGTGGTAATCTAGAAATGGTATCTATTTTGGCTCGATCCACCTCCATTCCTTCGCTTGAGATTTTGTGACCGAGTACTATTCCCTCCGTTACCATGAAATGGCATTTTTCCCAATTAAGGGCGAGGTTAGTTTCCTCACATCGGGATAGCATTCGTTCAAGGTTATCGAGGCATTGGTCGTATGAATCCCCAAAGATAGAAAAGTCGTCCATGAAGACTTCCATGGTCTTTTCTATCATGTCATGGAAAATGGCTACCATGCAACGTTGGAATGTTGCGGGGGCATTACATAGACCAAATGGCATGCGTCGATAAGCAAAAGTTCCATAGGGACATGTGAAAGTTGTCTTTTCTTGGTCTTCGGGTGCTATCGGGATTTGAAAGTAACCTGAAAAACCATCCAAGAAACAGTAAAATTTATGACCGGATAATCTTTCTAACATTTGATCAATGAAGGGTAAAGGAAAATGATCCTTTATTGTTGCTTCATTTAATCGTCTATAATCTATACATACTCTCCATCCTGTGACGGTTCTCGTTGGTATTAGTTCATTCTTTTCGTTAGTAATTACCGTCATACCTCCTTTCTTTGGAACTACTTGGACGGGACTTACCCAAGGACTATTTGAAATAGGATAGATAAGTCCGGCGTCAAGTAACTTGATGACTTCGTTTTTAACCACTTCTTGAACATTTGGATTTACTCGACGTTGTGGTTGTATGACCGATTTGTAGTCATCATTCTTCAAAATTTTGTGTGTGCACATAGAAGGACTAATTCCTTTTATGTCAACAAGTTTCCAAGCTATTGCATTTTTGTGTTTTTTCAAAAGATTAATTAGTTTTTCTTTTTCTAAGTTATCTAATTTAGACGAAATAATTACAGGTAACTTACCATCTTTGTCTAGAAAAGCATATTCCAAACCTTTTGGAAGTTCTTTGAGCTCAAGTGGTGGGTCTTTAGGAGACTCCTTATTTGGTTGCTCGTTTCGATCAAGAACTTTAAAAGTTTGTTCTATGGCGACCTCTTCTTCAACAAAGTGGTCAATTTCTTCACTTGTATCGGGTGGTTCATCTTCATCTTCAATTAGGGGGTCATTATTGCCGAATGGATATTTCATTGATCGCTCGAGATCGACACTTCTTTTAAATGTCCCTAATTGAAGAGGTAAATTGTTGAACTTCCGGTTTTTCAAAGCTTTGTGAGTTTTTACAAATGGTCGTCCCAACACTAGAGGAGCGTCATCGAGGATGACGAAGTCGGTTGGGATTACCATTTGATTTGTTTGAATCAAGACATCTTCAACTATACCGATTGATTTTATTACTTTCCGATTGGATAGAAAAATGGGTATTTAAAGTGGAGAAAAATCACTAATACTTAATTTTTCGAAAATGTAGTTAGGCATTATGTTAACACAAAGATCTTTATCGATTGTGACATTACTAATAAACGAATTTTGAAAGAAACATGGAACCGGTGTAATGTTAATTTCAAATGGGTCTTCTTTTATTAGTGAGGTTTGATTATTAGTTAACTTAACACTTACCGTTTTGTCGATTTTAGTGTTAGTGTTTAACTCTTTTAAAAACTTAGCATGAGTGGGTACTAAACAATGATTTTCGAAAGAAGGTGTCAAGAGATTAATTTTTTCAAAATTAGACTCTTCTTGGATTTTAACGTTATCGGACTCACCTTTTTCGTTGTTTAACTCATGTGTCGGTTTTTCACTTATTTGTTCTTCCATTTTTACATTTTCAGTTATCTCTTCCCTTTTTAATTCTTCTCTTGCGCGGGACTCCTGTTCCCTTGCGCGAGCTTCTTTTATACATCGATCGATAACTCTAATGTGTTCTAATATCCTATCGGTCACTTCGGTTATAGAAAAAGAATCATTATTTTCTAAGCTTGAATCCGGTTGTTCGACCCTTTGTTCCTCATAATACCCATATGAAGTTGATGGTTCACACCATTGTTCTTCATTGTAAGCATATGATGGATAAGGTTCGTAATTTTGTTCTTCATAATACTCATATGAGGTGGGTTGTTCACGCCAAGGTTCCTCATAATAAGCATATGAAGGTGGTTGCTCATACCTTGGTTCCTCAAAGTATGAGTAAGAAGGCTCATACATTGGTTCATCAAAATATGAGTATGAGGGAGTAGGTTCATACCTTTGGTCTTCATAGGATGTGTATGAAGTTGATGGCTCGTACCTGGGCTCCTCATAGTAAGCGTATGAATTGGATGGTTGATACGAGTGATTATTTTGAATCGAACGTGTATTACGACAATTAGTGCAATAATTACCCCTATAATCATCCTCATCATAGGTGTAGTTGTAACCTCCTGAGTATTGATCCATAAGAATCACTCAGCAGACCACAACTGAGTCTCGGGACCAGAAAACGAAAACAAAGACTGAAACAGAAGGCTGGACACGGCCCCGTGTCTGGTGAACACGGCCCCGTGTACAGGATCTGTATCTGGGCGTTTTAATTAAAGTTACTGGTCACGTTGAGCACGGGGGCGTGTTCAGAGAGCACGGCCCCGTGTTCAGACTCTGTATCTGGGTATCTAACTAAAAATATGCAGCACGGGGGCGTGTTCAGTGAGCACGGCCCCGTGTTCAGGCTACTGTAAATGCAAACTAAACTAAAATGCAGAAAAATGTGCGCGCGTTTGAAAAGGTTTTGAAAAACTGGTTAGGCCGTTGATTTTAAGCTTTCTTAAAATCCTTGTGTCCCCGGCAGCGGCGCCAAAAACTTGATGTGCGGTAAAGTGTTACTTATTTTAGGTGTATATTTTAAGCCCTTTTTAACACTTATTTTAGCCAAGTTTTAAATTTATAAAACACGATATTTCACTAACACTAAACACACATATGGGCAAGTGCACCCATCATTGAGTGTAGTATAGCGTTGGTAAGATACCGAGGTCGTCCAAGGACACAAGAGCTTTTAGTACCGGTTTATCCTCAACGTCTAACCAAAATAAAAGTTTAGAAAAATGTTTTAAACTAAGAAAATTAAAAACTAACTAAAATGCTGAAAAAAAAAATAAAAAAAAACAGATAGACAAGATGAATCACTTGGTTCCGACTCGTATCTAGTATAACCTTTGATTATTTCCGCACTTTTGCACATAATTAAGAGATTATCTTAGTTATTGTAGTAGGCCCCTTTTTTGAAGGTGACGTTACCCTCACCCCAGTAGTTTGAGTCAGCAGGGATACAATCCTAAAAGGGTGGATTATTGGAAGATAATGAATTAAGTTATTAATGCAGTATTGTGGTAGGCCCCGCTTTTGGCGGTGACGTTACCCTCGGCTAAGTAGTCTGAGTCAGTAGGGATACAGTCCTAAATAGCCGGGTTATAGTATTAATAGTAGTTAACTTATGAGGGGATCAAAGAGTTTGGACCCCCGCCATCCAATACCGTGAAGTATTGAAGGAGATCCTACTAAATTTGACCCAGGTCCATTGCAGGACCTCTAAACGCTGAACAATGGCAAGACCTTTACCAAACCGTTCCCTTAACCCCCGACCAGGTAGCCAACATATCTCCATATAGACCGTGGAGATATGAATGGTGAAAATCCTTTATTTTATATAGACAGTAAAATAATGCCAAGACACCACGGACAAACGATAAGGAAAGATCACCTTCAACATAAGTAACTAGTTATTAAAGTCATTAATACAAAACCAAATAAAAAGTGCAAAAGATTAGAAATAAAAAGTATTATACTAGACACTTTGTCTTCACCAAGTGATGTAAGAGACTTAGGCAAACATGGCCTTGATTGTCAAGAACTCTTACGATCAATCTTGGATCCCGAGACGACTCACACACTCTACGATGGACAATGGATGATGGTGGTGGATGATGGTGTTGTGATGGTGGTGGGTGGTGGATGAAGTGTGAGAGAGGTGGTGTGCCAAGGGATGAGATGAAATGAATCCAAGCCCTCCTATTTATAGGCTGAACAGAGAGCTGGACACGGCCCCGTGTCCGCTGGGCACGGCCCCATGTCTGTCTGACAATCTCTCTCCTCATTAATTGTAATTCGCAATTACAATAAATGCGCCTGCTGTACTTTCGACACGCCCCCGTGTCCGCTGAGCACGGCCCGTGGTGGGCAATAGAAGCTTCTATAGGTTTGTCTTTTCTGCTGCTTCTTGGGCACGGCCCCGTGCTGGCTGAGCACGGGGCGTGTTCAGTCTTCTGATTTCTCTATTTTGCTTTGGAAGGTGCCGTTGAGGGGTCGGGCAGTCCACTAATATTCCTTTTCTTGTAATTATGTTGGAGTTAGCTGTCTTTTTGCTTCTTTTGCGTTTTTGAGCTCATTTAATCCTGAAAATACAAAAGGAAGACAAAAACACTCTTTTTCCAATATTAGTACTTAAAAAGGGTTAGTTTTATGCCTCATTTGATGTAATTTATATGTTGCATTTTACATACATCAGTTATCTAGGCATTGGTCATATGAATCTCCAAAAATAGAAAAGTCGTCCATGAAGACTCCCATAGTCTTTTCTATCATATCATGGAAGATGGCCACCATGCAACGTTGAAAGGTTGCGGGGGCATTACATAGACCAAAAGGCATGCGTCGATAAGCAAAAGTTCCATAGGGACATGTGAATGTTGTCTTTTCTTGGTCTTCGGGTGCTATCGGAATTTGAAAGTAACCTGAAAACCATCTAAGAAACAATAAAATTTGTGACCGGATAATCTTTCTAACATTTGATTAATAAAGGGTAAAGGGAAGTGATCTTTCCTTGTTGCCTCATTTAATCGACGATAATCTATACAAACTCTCCATCCTGTAACGGTTTTTGTTGGTATTAATTCATTTTTCTCGTTGGTGATCACTGTCATATCTCCTTTCTTAGGAACTACTTGAACGGGACTTACCCAAGGACTATCGGAGATTGGGTAAATGAGTCTGGCGTCAAGTAATTTGATGACTTCATTTTTAACCACTTCTTGGACGTTTGGATTTACTCTACGTTGTGGTTGTATTACTGATTTATAGTCATCATTCATTAAAATTTTGTGCGTGCACATGGAAGGGCTTATTCATTTAATATCTACAAGCTTCCAAGCGATCGCGTTTTTGTGTTTTTTCAAAAGTGAGATTAGTTTATCTTTTTCTACACTAGTTAATTTAGACAAAATAATTACAGGTGACTTACCATCTCTGTCGAGAAAAGCATATTCCAAACCTTTTGGAAGTTCTTTGAGCTCAAGTGGCGGGTCTTTAGAAGACTCCTTATTTGGTGCTTATTTTTATTAAGAACCAAAAATGTTTGTTCTATGGCGACCTCTTCTTCAACAAAGTGGTCGATTTCTTCTCTTGTATCGGGTGGCTCATCTTCATCTTCAATTAGGGGGTCATTATTGCAGAATGGATATTTCATTGAACGTTCAAGATCGACAAGAATGGGTAGATTGTTATGCTTCTGATTTTTCAAAGCATCATGGGTCTTTACAAAAGGTCGTCCCAACACTAGTGGAGCGTCATCAAGGATGACGAAGTCGGTTGGGATTACCATTTGATTTGTTTGGACTAACACATCTTCAACAACTCCCATTGATTTTATTGTTTTCCGATTAGATAGAAAAATGGGTATTTGAAGTGGAGAAAAATCACCAATACTTAATTTTTCGAAAATCTAGCTTGGCATTATATTAACATAAAGATCTCTATCAATTGTAATATTACTAATAAAGGAATTTTGAAAAAAAAAACATGGAACCGATGTAATGTTAGTTTCAAATGGATCATCTTTTATTAGTGCAGTTTGATCATTTGTTAACTTAATGCTTATTGTTTCGTCAATTTTAGTGTTAGTGTTTAACTCTTTTAAAAACTTAGCATGAGTGGGTACTAAACAATGATTTTCGAAAGAAGGTGACAAGAGATTAATTTCTTGAAAATTAAACTCTTCTTGAAGTTTAACGTTGTCGGACTCACCTTTTTTGTTGTTTGACTCATGTGTCGGTTTTTTCACTTACTTGTTCTTCCATTTTTACCTCTTCAACTATCTCTTCTTTATTACAAGTTAATTCTTCACTTGCGCGGGATTCCTCTTCCCTTGCGCGGGCTTTTTTTATATAGCGCTCGATAGTTTTAAGGTGTTCTATTATCCTTTCGGCTATGGGTGAGATAGTTGGTGGTTCGTCAAAGTGAGTTGAATAAGTATCATCAAAGCTTGAATTCGGAAGTTCGATCCTTGGATCCTCATAGTACTCATATGAGGTAGATGGTTCATACCATTGTTCCTCATTGTAAGTATATGATGGATAAGGGTCGTAACTTGGTTCTTCATAATACTCATATGAGGTGGGTTGTTCACGCCATGGTTCCTCATAGTAAGCATATGAAGGTGGAGGCTCATATCTTGGTTCCTCAAAGTATGAGTATGAAGGCTCATACCTTGGTTCATCAAAATATGAGTATGAGGGAGAAGGTTCATACCTCGGCTCTTCATATGATGTGTATGAAGTGGATGGATCGTACCTAGGCTCCTCATAGTGTGTGTACGAAGGTGATGGTTGAAATAGGTCACAATATTGTACCGAATGAGGATTACCACAAATGGTACAATAGTCTTCCCTATAATCATCCTCCTCATAGTGGTAGTTGTAATCTCCTAAGTATTGATCCATAAGAATCACTCAGCGGACCACAAGAGAGTCTCGTGACCAGAAAACAAAAAAATAAAAACGGAAACGGAAACAGAGGCTGGACACGGCCACGTGTTCAGTGAGCACGGCCCCGTGTTCAGGTTCCGTATCTGGGCGTTTTAATAAATGCGTCTGGTTTTGTGCAGCACGGGGGCGTGTTCAGCGAACACAACCCTGTGTTCAGACTCTGTATCTGGGAGTTTTATGAAAATTATGCAGCACGGGGGCATGTTCAGTGAACACGACCCTGTGTTCAGGCTACTGTAATGCAAAAACTAACAAAACATGAAAAAAATGCGCGCGGTTTTAAAAAGGTTTTTTGAAAAACTGATTAGGCCGTCGATTTTAAGCTTTCTTAAAATCCTCGTGTCCCCGGCAACGGCGCCAAAAACTTGATGTGTGTGTGTAGCGTTATATATTTTTATTGATATTTTAAGCCCTTTTTAACACTTTAGTCAAGTTTTAAATTTATAAAACACGATATTCTACTATAACTAAACACACATATGGGAAAGTGCACCCATCGTGAGCGTAGTATAGCATTGGTAAGATACCGAGGTCGTCCAAGGACACAAGAGCTTTTAGTACCGGTTTATCCTCAATGTCTAATCAAATCAAAAGTTTTAGAAAAGGTTTTAAACATGAAAATAAAAACTAAAAAATGCTGAAAAATAACAATAAAACAGATAGACAAGATGAATCACTTGGATCCGACTCGCGTTTAATGTAACCTTTGATGATTTTCGCACTTTTGCACTTTTTAAGAGATTATCTTAGTTATAGTAGTAGGCCCCTCTTTTGAAGGTGACGTTACCCTCAACCCAGTGGTTTGAGTCAGCAAGGATACAATCCCAAAGGGTCGGAATATTGGAAGATAATTAATTAAGTTATTAATGCGTAATGTGGTAGGCCCCTCTTTTGAAGGTGACGTTACCCTCGGCTAAGTGGTTTGAGTCAGCAGGGATACAATCCCATGTAGTCGGGTTAATGTATTAATAGTAGTTTACATATGAGGGGATCAAGCCATTCGCACCCCCGCCATCCAATACCAGTGGGTATTGAAGGAGGTCCTAGTAAGCTTGACCCAGGTCCTTGCAGGATCTATACACTGAACAAGGCACGAACCTTACCAAACCATTCCCTTAACTCCCGACCAGGTAGCCAACATATCTCTATATATACCGTAGAGATATGAATGGTGTAAATCTTTTATTTTATATAGACATTAAAATAACGCCAAGACACCACGGACAAATGATAAGGAAGTTTCACCTTCAACATATGAAACTAGTTATTAAAGTCATTAATACAAAACCAAATAAAAAGTGCGAAAAGACTAAAAATCAAAAGAATTACATTAAATGCTTGTCTTCACCAAGTGATGTAAGAGACTTAGGAAAACATGGCCTTTGATTGTCAAGAACTCTTACTATCGATCTTGGATCCCGAGACTACTACACACACTCTAAGATGGATGATGGATGATGGTGGTGGATGTGGGTGTTGTGATGGTGGTGAGTGTGGGTGAAGTGGGAGAGAGGTGGTTTGCCAAGGGATGCCTTTGAAGTGAGCCAAGCACCCCTATTTATAGCCCGTGCAGAAGCTCTGACACGACACCGTGTTCATTGGACACGGCCCCGTGTCCATCATCTTTCTCTTTCTTCATTAATTGCAATTGTCTTTATTAGGCTCAACACGCCCCCGTGTTCAATGGGCACAGCCCCGTGTGCAGAAGCGAATCTGTACTATCAAGATTTGCAAGATTTTGTGAATCTTAGCGTTGACCACGACCCGTGTTGAGCTGGGCACGCCCCCATGCTGGGAATAGAAGCTTCTATGGCTTTGTCTTTTCTGCAGGTGTCTGGCCACGCCCTCGTGTCCGCTAGGCACGGGGCCGTGGTCAGCCTTCTGTTTACTTATTTTTGCTTGGGAAGATGTTGTCGAGGGGTCGG
Organism: Helianthus tuberosus; assembly: GCA_030545235.1. Classification (NCBI taxonomy): domain Eukaryota; kingdom Viridiplantae; phylum Streptophyta; class Magnoliopsida; order Asterales; family Asteraceae; genus Helianthus; species Helianthus tuberosus. The sequence goes on from CM060359.1 coordinate 74,506,819, forward strand.
GCATGCCACGTTTATTCCTTTTCTTTGTATTTATGTTAGATTTGGCTGCATAATTGTTCCTTTTGTTCAATTAAGCTCATTTGGCCCTGAAAATACAAAAGGAAGACAAAAGTACACTTTTTCCAACATTAGTACTAAAAAAAGGTTAGTTTTATGCCTCATTTGATGTAATTTATATGTTGCATTTTACACACATCATTTATGCACGTCCCTAGAATGATACATTTTTAGTTTCTAAAACGGGTTACGTTATCTAAAGGGCACCTTAGCTCATGGGCTTCACCTAAGACCCTCCAAATCGATGAAACTCACGACTTATTCCAATGTCGATTGAGAGGGGGAGGGGTCCCCGACTCCAGCAGTCGTTGTAAATGTCGTAGCTGAAACTAGTTGGCTAAGAAACCTCATAACAAAACTTTTCATTCCCACTAAACATGCCACATTAATATACTGCGACAACATATCAGCCGTGTATATCTCCGAAAATCCCGTTCAACATCAAAAAACAAAACACATGGAGATTGATATACATTTTGTTAGAGAGAAAGTAAATGTCGGAACAATTTGTGTTCTTCACATTCTAGTCGATTATCAATATGCGAGCATTGGTATCGTGTGCGGGTGTATATAATTTTTAGATATAGTTTAAGCTCTTTTTACTCACGGATCAAGTTTTAAATTTATAAAACACGATATAATACTATCACTGTACACATGTTAGAGCAAGTGCACCCATCGTGGACGTAGTATAGTGATGGCAAGATACCGAGGTCGTCCAAGGACACAAGAGCTTTTAGTACCGGCTTATCGTTAGCGTCTAATCTAACCAAATTGTGATAAAAAGTTTTGAAAGTTATAAAAAGATAAACAAAAAGGTAAAAATAAAATATAAGAAAAAACAAATAGACAAGAAGGAATCACATGGTTCCAACTCCTCTTTTATGTATCCTTTAATGATTTCCGCACTTTAAGCATTTTAAGAGATTATCTTTAAGTTATAGTAGTAGGCCCCCTTCCAGGCAGCGTTACCCTCAACCTATTGGTCTGATTCAGCAAGGATACAGTCCCGCAAGGTTGGATTATTGAAAATAATTAAGTAAGTTATTAATGCGAAAAGTGGTTAGCCCCTTACCAGGCAGCGTTACTCTCAACCTATTGGTCTGAATCAGCAGGGATACAGTCCCGCAAGGTTGGTTTAAAGTTTTAATAGTAGTTTATAGATAAGGGATTCAAGCAGTTCTTACTTCTCCCGAGGTAGATTGTAGCGCCCACTCTAAAGTCTTACTAGGCTTGAAACAGGTTCTCGCAGGATCTATACACTGAACGAGACATATAATTGCCCAAACACCCTTCTAACCCCCTTCAAAACAGTTAACGTGCTTTATATAGACCGTAAAGACACGAATGAGTGAATCAACAAAACATGAAGAATGGTTAAATAATTTTGCCTTCAATATAGAAAACTAGTTATTAAAGTCATTAATACATACTCAAATAAAAAGGAGCCAAAGGTTGGAAATCAAAAAGTAATACATAAAAGATTTGTCTTCACCAAGTGATGTAAGAGTTTAGCCAAGCATGGCCTTTGTTTGACAAGAACTCTTACGATCGATATTAGATCCCAAGACTACTACACACTCTAAATGATGGAAGATGGATCCTAGTGGTGGGTGTTGGTGTTGTAGTGGTGGTGGAGGGGTGGCAAGTGTGAGAGAAGTGGTTTGCCAAGGGATGGATTAGAATGAAACTAATCACCCCTATTTATAGCTGAATTCAGTCAGTTCACACGGCCCCATGCCCACCTGGCATGGCTCTGTGGCCTTCTTTCTCTCTCATCCTCATTAACTGCAGTGTCAGGTCTTGTACTAACCCGGTCTCGTGTGTCAACGGCATGACCCGTGGCCATTGTACTTGTTGTATTATCTCAGATTATGCGAATCTTAGAGTTGACCACGCCCTGTGTTGCCTAAGCAAGGCCCAGTGTTGGTGGTCTGGTTTGTCTTTTGTTGTTGTCTTTTTCTTCTGCAGAGAATCTTGACTGAGCATGGCCTATGCCTGGTGTGCAGGGCCCCGTGTCAGAGCTTCTGATCTTGTTATTTTGTTGGTTTGGAGGTGGATGGGGGCTTGGCGAGTCTTGTCAATCCTCTTTTTTTTGTATTTATGTTGGTTTTTGCTGTTAATTTGCTTATTTTGTTCGTTTAAGCTCTTTTGACCCTGTAAATTAAAAAAGTAACAAAGAAACATGCTTTTTCCAACATTAGTACCGAAAAGGGGTTGATTTTACGTCGTATTTGCTTTAATTTATATGTTGTATTTTACGCACATCAAATACCCCCAGACTTGAATCTTTGCTTGTTCTCAAGCAAAACTCTATATCGTGGCTTACACACCCAAACGGAATAGGTAGAAGAGAAGGTTTTAGGGGTGTATCTTTAGAGTGTCGGGAATCCAAGTTCTAAATTTATTTTGTTTTTATTTTATTTACAATCTTATCCGTCATGATTTATTTAAAACACAAATTAAGAAAAATTATTTGTTTTGGGCATACCATGCCTTTATAAAATTCTATTTAGTTATATACAATTTTACACACCTCACAAGTGGTCACTCAACACTCGGCCGAAGTTGTTTAAATGAAAACACTTGTGCCCGGTTTGCAACTTACTCCTACTATAGGCTTGACAAACAATCAAACCTCCTCCTTTTTGACGTTTAATACTTGTAAATATCAAGAGGGCTTTAAAGAGTAGGTTGTGGTTCGGGTAGGTGTGTTTGGTAGAAATGGAGAAAGGCATAAAAAGTATCGGTTTTCCATTGCATTGTGGCTTAGCAAAAAAACACTTTGGTTGTTTTTTTGGCCAAAGTTGAAACTGAGTCATACTTGTAATTTTATAACCGATCTTTTTTACAAAAAATAAAAGGTGAAAATAAAAAGGTTTACGGATGTGGGTGTTTTTGCAAAAGTATGTATTTTTACGGGTTTAGAAATGAAAAGGTTAAGACTCAAATGGGTTTATCTAAGGGGGTGTTTTTCGTAAAGAAAAGAAAAATAAAGGTTTGAAGTGAAAATGGGTTTAATCTTAATGCCTCCATCATTTACTTACTTGAATTTGTGTCGGTAAGGATTTGGAAAATATTGATTTGGCAAGTTCTAGATTTGTAAGAACCGAACGAGCTATTCACACAAGAAACGAAAATTGAGCAATTAGTATAGATGTGTATTTATATGCTCGGTAAGGCTCAAAACTCACTTTTGTCGGAAAAGGGGTTATAGTATAAAAATGTATATATAATCAAATTTTACAAAGATTTGTTATATCCGTTTTTATAATTTTCTTAATAGGTTCTTTTTATCTTAACGCTATCAGGTGTAAATTAGTAAAAACATAATTTTTAGAACTTATTTTGCCCAACTAAACCAAGATAAGTAAAAAGAAAATAAAAAAAATTGAAAAAATTTGGGGTGATTAGCGGTTTTCCAAGGCGAGTTTTGTGTAAGGCTTGTTTTTAGGAAAAACGATTCAAGGTTTTAACATCCCCCATCCACACTTAAATTACACATTGTCCTCAATGTATCCCAAATAGGATTTATTTTGATTAAATGTGTAAAGAGTGTGTAAAAATAACAATTTTTATGGTTACTAGCACATGCAGCGCGGGGGCATGCTATGGGGACACGGCCCCGTGGCCAAAGTGAAAGTAACGATGTTGAACAGAAAACTTACAGTATGGTGGACACGGGGGCGTGCTGGGTGAGCACGGCCTGTGCTGTAACACCCCGTGTTTTCGAGAAGTCAAGTCAAAGTCAACGACCGATTTCGCACGACTTGACTTGTAGTAGATTTCTTTTGTATGATTATTTTAGTTGTATTATGTGAAGTGTCAATAATTACAACAACAGACATATTCCAATCGCCATCTAATCGACTTACGACTGTGAACAATAGGAAATAACAATGCAATAAAGTTAACAAACGATAATTAAACTATGCTAATCAAATCGACATCGAATCGAATCGTAACTCGAACTATGTATTTTAATTATTGTTATATGTGTGTGTGTGTGCCTTATGTGTTACTTGTGCATGTTTACTTTTGATATATGTGGAAACCAATCGAACTCGAAACGCAATCGAACTCAGTCGAAATCGAACTATGTGCTAGATATAGTAGTTGGGACAGAAAGTAATTTGACTAGGAAACCCTACCGTGTCGAACCGCTCGCAACCGAAGTCAAAATATCAAAAATCGTCACACCGAACACTCGAAACGTGCAACTGATCGATCAAGCTACCGGCCGATCGAACAGCCAGCCGAACGGACTGCTGTCCGATCGGACAGGCTGTCCGATCGAGCTGCCTGGCCGATCGGCCAGCACTTTCCCCTTTTGGTACCCTATAAATACCCCTGTCATTGTCATCCTTTCCACTTTTGGAAACCTCTGTTCGACCAGCACGCTTAACTCAACCTTTTCTCAGATTTCTCTCGATTCCGGTAAGATTTCGTCCTAAATCTTGTACTTTCTTGATCTACACGCACCCCTACACCTTTCTATCTTTCAAATCTTAACTTTTAACCGTGAAATCATCAAGATTCAAGTGTTCTAGGATGATGTCATCATGGGTTCTTGAAGAACTTCATGTTTTGGCCTCATTCCACCAAGAATAACTTGGATCTAGCCGATTTCCACATAAACAAACAAAGATCTTTCAGAGATCTAAACTTATACACAGTGAAAAGGACTGAAAGATGGATTTTCCAACTTTCTTTCAACTCTTTTTCACTCAATGACTTCAAACCGATAGAAACAGAGCCTGAGCCGGCTTACAAATCACTCCGGTGGTTGCATGGCTCAAGATCCGGATTCTGTCCACGAGGTTAACCGATTTCGGTTTGAACGTTAAACTCCGTTCCGAACAGTCCACAGACCGGATTTGGGTGATTCCTGTCCGACCAGGGGAACCAAGTAAGGACGAGGGATCTATGGTTCTACTCGTTGTCAAAATACCTCAATAAAACGACAAACGAGTAGAACAACCAAGTGTTAGACGAAAAGGCTGATCAGGTCAGGATGCTGACCGATCGGACTGCTGTCCGAACGGACAGCCAGCCGATCGGACAGTCAGCCGATCTACCGGCCAGCCGATCGGTTAACACATGGTCCCACACAATCAATTAACTTATTTTGAAGACAAGTATTGAACAAACTGTTGTTCGATCGAACTACTGTCCGATCGGATTACTCTTCGGATCATGAGATACTATACTTCAACACTTAATCGATTTTCAACATGTTCGATGCACTAGGAAGTGCCACCCGATCGAACAGTCGTCGATCAGGTGATACCCTGCTGAGAACTCGTCATGGTTGATCGTGCATGATTTTCCGATCGAACGGCATTCGTGTTCGATCGATCAGCTAGCCGATCCACTGCACCGTACTTTGCATTTCATTTAAAGTTGTTGACTAATGTTGACTTTCCAACCGATCGGTCAGCAACTCATTAAGTTTTGACTTGTTGACGTGTCCGATCGAACACCTGTCCGATCGAACACCTGTCCGATCCAAGGCAAATCACTACAATACCTAACCGATCGGGTTGCCGGCCGTTCGAACAGTCGTCCGATCGACCGCCCTGAAAGGTAAAGGTACTTCAATGTTTTCAAATGCTACAATGAAAACTTCAAAAGACAAGCCAGCATACACAAATACATTCATCTCATAGGAAGAAACAATCCACTCGAATAGTCATCCGACCGAATGACCATCCGAATGGATTGTTATCCGAACGGTCAGCCGTCCGATCGAACTACCGTCCGATCGACCAGCTGTCCGACTCTCCAATACTTTGTATTGTTCTTAACGCGTCACTTATCGTTATACTATCAATCCATTCAGGCTAATTGACTCGCTAAGCGCTCCCTTCAATCCATCAACCGCTGTGAGTATACTCGATCCCTTTTTGCTTTATGCACTTTTGGGTGTTACATACGTTACAACTATTCAAATCACATCAAACACACTACTCAATACTATTTGAACGCTAACCGTTAATGCATGTTATACGTGGCTTATGAATGCTTGTTTGTTATGTTTACACATGGAATGATGTCTACCTGCCTTAGCAACGTTAGTACTATAGTTTGGACTCAGCACCCGTTCACACGGGGGTTGTTAAGGACAATTACTTGCATGGATTACAGTGGTAAACATGTATTGCGAACTGCCCCGGGCAGTCAACTCGTAGTCACTGGTATCGATGGATCTATGTCGATAACTAACGTGCTTCATTTCACTATGTGACCGTGCTGGTTATGCGTAAACGAATTCGAACTCTATATGCTATTATCAAACTTGTATGCTCACCTTTACATGATATGTATTGACTTTATTTTAACGTATGTGACAGGTGCTTAGGTTGTTTCTATGCTTAGCTTGCTGGTGATGAAATTGAGGCTAGGGAAGAAGTCTAGAAACCAATAAACAATTTGACTATTTTAAATCTGAGTTGTCGGAATAGAATTATTTCCCTAGTTTTATTTGTAATAATTTGTTTACTATTTGAGACATGGTATGCGACATGTTATTTAATTAAATGGTAATGATAATTGTTGTGGAAACTTCTGGACAATCTGTTTCGCTCAGTGCCATGCCCGATGTTTCCGCCATCGGTTGGGGTGTGACAGATTGGTATCAGAGCCATAACTATAGGGAATTAGGCAAGACATGACCTAGTCCAGGTCAATGTCTTAGAAACCTAGTCTATAGTTAGGAACCAACAGACCAACTTGTGCATATCCAGTAGGGACTATGTGCGAGCTACTTCCTCTCTATTCTCGCTTATGCTACACTATCACTGCACTTGAATTTTCAACTATGAAAGAGTAACTAAGCCGATAATAGGTGTGAAACCGCAAACTCTCAAATAAAAGTTGCTTATTCAACCCGCATTTTATCTACAAACAAGGAGAATTATGCCAAATCAGGAGTGAAATCCATATTTTGATGAATAATCTCCTCTATTTTATTAAAACAGGGACGAAGTTGTTAAGCCAGGGGTGAAACCCTAACCTTGACGACTTGTTCCGCTCATTTTACAAACTCTCACCAAAGTCTCGTCGGACTCCAACGACCTGAAGTCACAATACGACTAACGGGATGTGTACCAAACGCCCAAGAATCGAGGCAAAGGCATAGTCCTGAAGGTCAGATGTGCACAACGGATCCTTGCGAATAGTCGAATCACTTTGGTTAGTCGAAGTCTACTAGCCGCAGACAATCTATTTCTCGAATTTTATGTGTTTTGATTCTGAGCCCGAAACTGCCGACTCTGATGATTTGTCGATTTTATGTGCTTATATGTGTGTTTACCTGTTTATGCGTTTAAATTTTGGAGATTTACTCAATTTTTGCTTTCATTTAGATCGACACATACGACTCACACTGCATTTCTATCTCGAAACGTTAATAAGTCGTTGAATTATGGACGACCTTATACTACGCTTATGCTACACGACTCGATATATCAAACGCGATCGCTATCTTCGAACACTCGCGAACTGTGAATGATAGGTTTCTGTATTCTGACTGCCTCTTGTGGCTACATGATTAGGTGCCTCTGTGATTACGTGCGTATGTGATTATGTGCTTCTGTGCTCTACGTGCTTATGTGTTTACGTGATTATGTGATTATGTGTTCTACATGGTTATGTGTCTATGTGTTTACATGATATGTGTGTTCCTGAGCTTTAGTAAGTAGTAGACGTGTGAGGTGAGATTCGAATACAATGTGTTGAGTCCTGTGACGATGTCTGCTGCAGACAATGTCATCTGGATCCCGTCATTCCTTACTTTCTCGTCAAGAAAAGAGAGACAAACGTCTTGCTGCTATCATCGCTAAAAGCATAGCAAAGGCCGTGAGTGATGTTTACGAGAATGCCAGCAAGTCATCTGAGGAGTCGAGAACCGAAGCTCCTAAAGCTACCGCCAAAGCCTTCAATTTCAAGCAATTCAAGTCGTGTGGGCCAAAAGAATTCACTGGCGAAGGAGGTCCTACTGCACTATTCCAATGGTTTGATTCCATTGAGGTCACTCTACGATAAAGTGGTTGCCCCGATGACCTCCGAACTCTGAATGCTACCGGCGTTTTCTAGTCCTGTGCTCTAGACTGGTGGACGGCCGAGAGAAACAAGCGAGGGAACGATGCAGCCTACGGTCTGTCGTGGGACGAGCTCAAGGAAGTCATGCTGGAAGAATTCTGCCCTCCTCATGAACGTCAGAAGCTAGACGATGAATTCTGGCACATACAGCAGAAGGAAGGTGACAACGCTGCTCTCACTGCTCGCTTCAAACAGCTCAGCATCATTTGTCCCGATCAAGTCAAGAGTCCAGATATTGCAATCAAGAAGTACATCCGAGCCCTGCCTGACTATGTGACTGATTTCGTGCAAGCGGCTAAGACTACGACGATCGAAGAGACTTATCTACTGGCCGCTGAAATCAACGATAAATGGGTCAAGGCTGGTGTCTGGGATAAAACTTCAAAGCACCTGCATCAAGCTACCACCGCCGCACCTACTACTGAAACCACCACCTCATCGAGCAACAAGAGAAAGAACAAGAGAAAGAACAGCTCCAGCAACAAGAATTGTGTGATCACTGCTGCACCGATTCAAGCTGTACCAGCCTAACAGCGTCAAGTAATGGCGCCTGAAGCTAATGCACCGCCTGCAAAGCGTGCATACACTGGGCCACACCCGCTCTGCCCTACTTGTACCTACCATCACCCGACTGTCATTGCTTGCCTTTTTGTGCTCATTGCAATACGTACGGCCATTTCACTACCAACTGCCGTATTCGACAAGCTCCTGCTCATCAAGCTCTACTCACCGCCCCTCAGGGTCAACAAGCTCCTCCGGCACCCGCGGTCAAAGCCAGAGCCTGCTTCGCATGTGGCGATCCTAATCATTTCGCTAACATGTGCCTGAACAGGGTTGTGAAGCAAGAGCCCCAACAGCAGCAGCCTCAACATCAACAACAGCAGCAGCAGCAACAACAAGCAGCACGCGCACAAACTTTCAACATCAACGTGCGTCAAGCCCAAGCCGACAACAACGTGGTCAATGGTACGTTCCTTGTGAATGGTATTTATGCTTCATGTTTGTTTGATACTGGAGCCGATAATTGCTTTGTGTCGTTCGAATTCGAGAAACTCCTTAGTCGTAAACGCTCCCAACTCTCCTCGACATTCGATGTTGAAGTCGCTACAGGAAGAATCGTTGCAGTCAATTCTGTTCTTCGTGATTGTACTCTTGAGCTCAACAATCACATCTTCCTAATCGACCTTATTCCGATGCAACTCGGAAGTTTTGACTTCATAGTAGGCATTGACTTTCTTCATGAAAATCATGCTGAAGTTGTGTGCTTCAACAAGATGATCCGATTCTCGCTCGTGAATGGTGATTTATTGTGTGTTTACGGTGATACTACTTCGAAGGGTCTCAAGCTCATGTCATGTGTGCAAGCTAGCAAGTATCTCCGCAAGGAATACAGAGCTTTCTTGGCTAACATTATAGTAACGGAGAAGGAAAAGAAAGAGAAGAAGGAAGTGAAGGATGTTCCTGTGGTTCGAGAATTTCCTAATGTTTTTCCAGAGGATCTTCCCGGACTACCGCCAAGTCGTGATATCGATTTTCGTATCGACCTTATTCCTGGAGCCAACCCTATTGCCAAAGCTCCCTACCGACTCGCGCCATCCGAAATGCGCGAACTCTCAAACCAACTCCAGGAATTACTTGAAAAGGGCTTCATTCGCCCGAGCACCTCTCCTTGGGGCGCGCCGGTCCTTTTCGTCAAAAAGAAGGATGGGTCGTTCAGGATGTGCATCGACTATCGGGAATTGAATAAGCTAACTATCAAAAACCGCTATCCCCTACCCCGCATCGACGATTTGTTTGATCAACTACAAGGCGCTACATGTTTCTCGAAGATCGAACTACGTTTAGGCTATCATCAACTACGCATACAGGAGGAGGATATACCTAAAACAGCGTTTCGAACTTGATACGGCCACTACGAATTTGTGGTCATGCCTTTTGGTTTAACCAACGCACCCGCAGTTTTCATGGATCTGATGAATCGCGTGTGTAAACCATATCTCGACCGTTTCGTCATCGTATTCATCGATGACGTCTTGATCTATTCCAAATTGAAAGCCGAACACGCGCAACATCTACGTTTGGTTCTCGAGCTACTCCAGGGGAATCAACTCTATACCAAGTTCTCCAAGTGTGAATTCTGGTTAGAGGAAGTTCAGTTTCTGGGTCACATTGTTAATAGTCAAGGTATTCACGTCGATCCTGCGAAGATTGAAGTTGTTAAGAGCTGGATTACACCTAAGAACCCGTCTGAAGTCCGTTCTTTTCTCGGATTAGCGGGCTATTATCGACGATTTATCGAAGGATTCTCAAAGATCGTTGTGCCGCTTACCACCCTTACGCATAAAGACAAGCCTTTTGTTTGGAAAACTGAATAAGAGTCTACCTTTCGAACCCTCAAGCATAAGCTCTGCAATGCTCATGTTCTCACATTACCCGACGGAAACAACGATTTCATTGTTTATTGTGATGCTTCCAACCTTGGTCTTGGTTGTGTCCTTATGCAGCGGGACAAGGTTATAGCGTACGCAACTCGTCAGCTCAAAATCCACGAGAAGAACTATACAACCCATGATCTCGAGCTAGGCGCATTTATTTTTGCACTAAAGATTTGGCGACATTACCTATATGGTACCAAGTGTACGATCTTCACCGATCATAGGAGCCTACAACATATCTTTAATCAAAAGGAACTTAATATGCGTCAACGCCGATGGGTAGAACTTTTCAACGATTACGACTGTGAGATTCGTTATCACCCAGGCAAAGCAAATGTTGTTGCCGACGCACTCAGCAGACGGAGCTATCTGCTTAGTACTTGTAATGTTCAAGCTCAACACGACCTCGAGACCCTCATCCGCGAAGCTCAGCATGCGTGTTTTAACGAACGCACCCTGAAGAAGGAAAGAATTTACCACGATGGAGCCCAGCTTGTGAGCAAGTCGAATGGGATATTCCACTTTCTGGACCGAATTTGGATTCCTAAACGGACCGATTTGCGAAAGATTCTGATGGACGAAGCCCACAAATCCCGGTACTCTATTCATCCCGGTGCCGACAAAATGTACCAGGATCTTCGTTACAAGTACTGGTGGCTGGGCATGAAAAGGGATATTGCTCTCTACGTTGGAAAATGCCTGACGTGCGCAAGAGTCAAGGCCGAACATCAAAGACCCTCTGGCTTACTCGAACAACCACCGGTCCCCATGTGGAAGTGGGAGAGTATAGCTATGGATTTTATAACAAAGCTACCACACACGTCATCAGGTCACGACAGCATTTGGGTTGTGGTCGACCGTTTGACCAGATCTGCTCACTTTTTGCCAATACGGGAAGACTACAATGTAGAACGATTAGCCCGAATCTACACCGACGAGATCATTTGTAATCATGGTATGCCTCGTGACATTATCTCTGATCGTGATGCTCGGTTTACCTCGCGACTGTGGGAAACATTTCAAATGGCACTCGGTACATCGCTTAATCTAAGTACCGCTTTCCACCCTCAAACCGATGGTCAGACTGAAAGAACGATTCATATTCTTGAAGACATGCTCCGTTCGTGTGTCATAGACTTCAGTGGTAATTGGGACAAATACCTGCCGTTAGTCGAATTCTCGTATAACAACAGCTATCATTCGAGCATTCAAATGGCACCATTCGAGGCTTTGTATGGAAGAAGATGTCGATCGCCTATTGTGTGGCATGAGATCGGTCATTCGCAATTAACCGGTCCTGAGCTACTACAAGAAACGACAGACAAAATTTTCCAAATTCGAGACAACTTGGTAAAAGCTCGGAATCGATAGAAAAGTTACGCCGATAAACGACGTAAGCCCCTTGAATTTGATGTTGGTGACTACGTACTCCTAAAGGTATCACCTTGGAAGGGTGTGGTCCGATTCGGCAAGAAAGGAAAGCTAGCGCCTCTATATGTTGGACCTTTTAGGATTCTGGAAAGGATCGGAAAAGTCGCCTACAGACTCGAACTACCGGAGGAACTTAGTAACGTCCACTCGACTTTCCACGTGTCAAACCTCCGAAAGTGCCTAGCCAACCACGACTTGCATGTTTCACTTGATGATCTGCAAGTGAACGAAACATTACACTTCGTGGAGAAGCCTGTCGAAATCATGGATCGCCAAACCAAGCAGCTCAGACGCTCTCGCATTCCTATCGTGAAAGTCTGATGGGAAGGCAAACAAGGCGTCGAGTTTACTTGGGAACTTGAAAGCGACATGAAGGTGAAGTACCCACAGTTATTTACAGAGAAAGTCTAGAGAGAGAAAGTTCACCACGTGATTCACGGTGTTGTGCAACTTCCAGCCTAATTTCGGGACGAAATTCCCTAAACAAGGGGAGGCTGTAACACCCCGTGTTTTCGAGAAGTCAAGTCAAAGTTAACGACAGATTTCGCACGACTTGACTTGTAGTAGATTTCTTTTGTATGATTATTTTAGTTGTATTATGTGGAGTAAGTGTCAATAATTACAACAATCGACATATTCCAATCGCCATCTAATCGACTTACGACTGTGAACAATAGGAAGTAACAATGCAATAAAGTTAACAAACGATAATCAAACTATGCTAATCAAATCGACATCGTATCGAATCGCAACTCGAACTATGTATTTTAATTATTGTTATACGTGTGTGTGTGACTTATGTGTTACTTGTGCATGTTTACTTTTGTTATATGTGGAAACCAATCGAACTCGAAACGCAATCGAACTCAGTCGAAATCGAACTGTGTGCTAGATATAGTAGTTGGGACTGAAAGTAATTTGACTAGGAAACCCTATCGTGTCGAACCATTTGCAACCGAAGTCGAAATATCAAAAATCGTCGCACCGAACACTCGAAACGTGCAACTGATCGATCAGTGTTGGATCTGAGTTTGGTTTTGATTTTGTTTTTACGTTTGAATTAGAATGAAGATGGATGAGTTGTGCAGCGGAATTAAGATGGAAACAAACTTTACACACAATCAAACGAGAGTATTGCTTTTATCAAAACATTTTTACATAGAACTGAAAGATTGAATTTAATTTCAACAACGATTACAATGCAATGCTTGATACAAACTCCCCCTCAGCCAGAGCTCAGTATTTGTTCATGCAGAGAAGACGGTTTTGCAAAGAGCTAATAGAGCAGTAGAGAGCACTGTTCTATTTATAGGCACTAGCAAACCACTGAGCATCTAAGTTGACGTCACCATTAAGTGACATCTAACCTCCTAACAAACTCTAACCTCTGATCAATACAAGCACTGCTATGCTAACTACTACTATTACATTACATAACATAAAAGGCATCTAAATAACTGCTGCATCCTTCCACTGCTGTGAACCCAGCAGTACTTGTCCGGATCAGCAGTGCTTGACTCAAGACAGTAGATTGAACAGCAGGGCTTTAGTCTTTCATCAGGTCTTTACTTGATCAGCAGTTTGGAGGTCAACGGTTTGCACGATCAGTAGATAGGAGGTCAGCAGATGTTAAAATCACTTTCAAGGGGAGAGACTTGTATGTAACATCTGCTTATTCTGGATCCACTGCTCTGATCCAGTTTTGGCTTTTATTATCTGTTCCTCTGGTAGGGTTCAATCCCAACAATCTCCCCCTGTAACAGATAATGCCAAAACTCTTCATTATTGTGGAAATTTATTGCCTCATCAACAGTTCCCTTATTTTCCCTTTAAGTTGTAGTTCAAAGGTTAAGGCATCTGTGTCATCATCATCCCTGCTAAATGGAAGATCAAGGAGATCCTGCAAATCTTCAAGACTTAGGCCAAGTGCTTGTTCCCTTGATATTTTCTTCACTTCTCCATCAGACCTGAACATAGTCAATACATGGGTCTGTTTGTCAGTTTCCCACTTTAGTAATTTTGAGCCTGATGGGTTTCTTGGGAGATTTTTATTTGATGAGGTATTTGGAGATGCTGGCCTATTCATGACTGACTGAGCAGTACTTGCAGATTGTTCCAATTCAAGATCTTCTTTCATCATTAATCTAATGCCCTCTTTTACAATGACATTTCCAGCATTTAGATCTTGAACTGTTTCAGCAACTAACTGGTTTTGACTCCTTCTTTTGTATATGGCAGCACCAGCTAGAGCAGTAGTTCTTTTGACTTGCAGCTTTGGTGGTCTTTTTGAGACCTCTGCTTTGGAGTAGTCAGGCCTTTTTGGAACCGTTTGTTCTTTCTTTCTAAGTTCCTCTAACTTTTTGTAAGTAGCCCTGACCCTATCTTCTCCCCACTTTGTCACAGAATTCTTTGACCCATAATCAGCTGCTATCAGCTCCTCTTTCATTCTCTTCAACTCTAAGACCTTATCAGCTTCAAACTGTTTAAATTTTTCAGGAGGAGTCTGCTTGACCTTATTTTTGATCATTTCTTGAATCTTGGCTGCCTCTTTTTCAAGCTCAGGAATGGTCCAGTTTTTGTACATGTGTTTCTCCCCCCTGTATTTCTTGTAGGTCATGATGTTCTCAATGTAGTCTTTTCTCAAGGACTCATCTGCCCTTTCTGAGATTTGCTGACATACATTTTTGGCAAATTGCTCCATAGCTCTGACCTGTGTGAGTAGAAACTGATAGTTTTGCTGAAATTCTCTATCAGATTTCCCTTGTTTATTTTTGATTGAGATATCCCCTGCTTGCTTGGCCTTGAGTTTCAAATATTCTTCAATATTATTAGGCCTGGGATATCCTTCAACTGATGGAAAACTCCTTTTAGCTGGGTCATCCTCATAGTAGAAGGATTTGATTTCTTCCCTAACTGCAATGAGTTCCAGGGGAAATGAGACACCAGCAGGAGGTAATGGCTTTAGAATTTGAGCTGAAGAGAAAGGCATGGGATTTGGAATTGTGACAAGTGACAGAGATTTTGAAGATGTTGGTGGTGGAGATGTGTCATCATCTTTTAGGATTAGTCTTCTCCTTTTTGTTTGAAGAGGGACTGATGATGCTTTGGGTGGAACAGTGGTGGTAGTTTGAGTGGCAGTGGTTTGTGATTGACTAACAGCTGTTGAAACAACTGGTGTTTCAACCACTGTTGTCATTACAGCAGATGTTGTAACATCTGTTGTCTTCTGCTTTTTGGCAGGAGAAGGTGGTGGTGAGGTTGTTTTTGGTGGTTATGGTAAAGCAGTGGTTGTGGTGTGTGTTGAAGTGGTGTGTGTTGAAGTGATAACAGATGTTGAAACCTCTGAAGTACCAGCAGTTGTTGATACAGCAGGAGTTACAACAGCTGTTTGGGTGGAGGTTTGATGTTGGTGGCTTTGGATGGTGGTTTTGGAATATGCTTTGGAATTCTGGATGGTGTGGACTTGGGTTTCTTTCCTTTTGTAGTGAGATTTCTTTTTGGCACAGGATTTTTATCATCCTTTAGCCCAGAACAACCCTGCGCATACAGCTCCATGTAAGCTCTCTTCTCCTCATTCCACCTTGAAATATCCTTTGCCGCTCTATCCCTTTTTACACTTGCTACTCCTTCATCAAATGCTTCTTGGGTAACATCAACCTTTTTGCTACCATCTGGCAAAGGAATTTTTCTGGTCATAGCATCCCTTTCTGGTTCAATGTAAAGACCATCATCTATTCCTTTCTTTTTCCACTCCTGAATTTTCTCCCCCTTTTTGGCATTATCTGGGGGAAGTTGATCAATAAAAAGAACTGTTGGAGGAGCAGTGCCAGTGGTTTGTAAGATGTGGGCCTTGAGTGCCTTGATGTCTGCTTGTGTGTTCTTGAACCTAGACTCCATAATGTTTCTCAGTTTTTGTACATGTAAATCATGTTGCTGATCAGCCATTTGTGTTTGTTGCTGGAGAAAAGGTTGAAATTGATTCCAGAGCTCATTTGTAGCAGGTGCTTGTGATGGAGCAGATGCTTGAGGTGGAACAACAGTGGATTGCATCTTTTGTACTTTCAATAACTGTTGTAGCATGTCTTTTATATCTGCAACAGCTGTATCCAGTTTGTCAATTCGTTCCGTCAAATCCATATATTTTAAACCATCACCCAATTTAATGGGATCATCTGATTTCCCACTAGCAGTGGTTTTATCAGTGGTTGAGGTAGGGAGTGTACTCCAAACATTAACCACTGATGCCCCTTTTTCTTGGTACTGGGGTCTTCTTCCTTCAACACTTGACAACCTTTTGATGTTGCCAGTGGTTAAAACAAATCCACTGGTGGTTGGTAGAGGTTCTATGTAAGGAATTGCCTCCAAGGAAGTCTTATTCATGTAACCACTGTCCAAATGTAAACCAGTGGGTTCAACATTTGTAGTGGCTGCTTCACTTGGATTACCACCAAGAGTTACGTGTAACTCAAGGGGTGTAACCTCCTCAGGTTGTGTTGGTGGGTTAGCAAGGATTGATACATCAGACCCAGTCATTTGTTGAGGTATATTCTCATTGATAGGTGATTGAGAAGGATTGGTTAGTGCCTGGTTCAAATCAATTGCATCCAACAGAAGTTTAGTTGGTGGGGGAATTGTGGATGTGATGTTTGGTGTAGAAAGAGAAGTTGCCCCGGGCATTGGGTTGTGGATGATGGAAACAAGTGAATCCAGAGCATCATGATGTGGAGTCCCTATGTGTACAACCTGTTCTTTTTGAGAAGAAGTAGGTGGAGTTTCAGTTATGGGTTGAGATATTTGTACCAACTGCTGTGAGGAAGTAGCAGCAGTGGTTTCTTGTGACTTTTGTGTTGTCACTGGCAGTAGCTCTGGTATCTCATCCTCCAGAGTTGCCTTTTTGATGGGTTTGGGGGGTTTTTGAGATTTTCTTTTTGTTGGCTTTTTGGTGATTGTAGGTGTGGGTTTCAAAGCAGTTGTTTTGCTACCTTGATCACCTTGAGCAGTGGGCTCAGCAGCAGATACCTGAGGAGCAGTGGTAGCTGCTAAAATCTGCTCAGGCACCTCTGCTTGTGTTTTGCAAGGTGTGGACATCCTTGTAAAAGTTTCAGCAGTTAAGCAGTTTATTTGAATAGATGCACCTTGTTTTATTGCAGCAGGATCACTCTTACCAAGTTTCTTTTCAAAATAATAACTCAAAAATCTTGGAAATAGTAAGAATGCCTTTGTTTCAACATTTTTAACCAGATCATTAAAAATTTCCCGAGAATAATTAAAATTTTCTCCTTGAAGAATAGCATATCCCAGATTTTGAATTTTTAATGGTATTTCGTTAAAAGCAGTGGTTTTGTTTGAAACACACATTAGGAGGGTATGGAATAAAAACCTTGTTGCAGGAGGAAAGAAACCTTTTTGTAAGGTATCCTTCTTCATCATTGTATCTGCATACCCTCTTTCAATGAAATCAATTTTTAACTCGTTTTTGGGGAAAGAAATTATACCTGTCTGATCGTCGAGTTGAAAGACCTCAGAGATTGATTGTGGTGTAATTTTGACTGGTTAACCCTTTAGAGTAGAGTTAATGGCTATTACAGCGTCTCCTTGTGTTTCATGGGTTGCACTCTTCCAAAACTCTCTTTGGGTTGTCAAGTAAATTGGTGCATCCGCTGTTAACAAAGTTTTGTACTTTGATGCGGAGATGGTAGCAAGGATGGAATCGAAAATCTCTGTGGTGCCGGGTTTTGTGAGTAAACCCATAAGGTTGTGAGAAGGTTTGTGTGGAATTTCGGTGGGTTTGGCCTTTTGAGAGACCTCTTTTGAAGATGATTTGGAAGTGGGTTTTGCAGATGGTTTCAATTTTGTCATTTTGGAGATGATGATCGAAGGAGATGTTGAAGAAATTTGATGAAGAAACTGCTTTGAGAAGAGAATTTTTGAGAATTCAATTCGACAGTAAAACCCTGTTTTGGTGTGAAGTGGGGTTTTTATAGAGAAAAAGGGAAGGCTGACGTGGCAGCGGTTACAAAAGTACTGACCACTATGTACTGCCCACATGCCAAACTCTGATGAAATGAAGGACTGTACTTTTATGAAAGTTACTGATGAGGGCAGTGGTTACAACGGTAAAATGGAAGCAGTGGATGATTTTCACTATCAGTGGATAGCATATCAGTGGATAAGACACTGCTTTTGAACAACAGAGTTTATCAAGGAAATGAGAGGACAGAGGATGGCTTTCAGCAGTGGACAGACTTTGAAGTAGAGCAGACTTTTGAACAAGCAGTGGTTATGGCAGACTTTTAAGGATTTTTATGAAAATTTCATTTTTAGCTATTTTTAAGGATGGATTTTTTGATTTTCTGAAAACATTTTAATGCTTTTATTCATAGAAAAACAAGATGTTGCTTGTTATTCCATGTTTAGCATGCCAATTCTAGAGACCAAGCTTTCAAAGGTGGCAATATCTAATGCTTTTGTGAGCAGATCTGCCAGCTGGTCTTTAGTTGGAACATGATGCAGAGAAATCAAACCTTTTTCATAGCAATCCCTCACAAAGTGATGTCTGATGTCAATGTGCTTGGTGGTTGAATGGGAAACTGGATTTTTGATGATATTTTCTGCTGCCTGGCTATCCAACATGAGTGGTGTCTTTAAGGCAGTGATACCAAAATCCAGCAACTGATTTTGAAGCCACAGGAGTTGGGTTGTACAGCTTGCAGCAGCAATGTATTCAGCTTCAGCAGTGGATGTTGAAACAGCTGCTTGCTTTTTGCTTTGCCATGAAACTAAGCAATCACCTAGAAACTGGCACCCTCCTGATGTGGACTTCCTTGTGGTGTTACATCCAGCAAAGTCACTGTCTGAAAATCCTGAAAGCTTGATATTCCCATTAGCTGGATACCAGATACCAAGTGTGGGAGCACTTTTTATGTATCTGAATATCCTTTTTACAGCAACAAGGTTGGATTTTCTAGGGGCTGATTGACTTCTTGCACAAACACATGTTGCAAACATGATGTCTGGCCTAGATGCAGTTAGGTACAAAAGAGACCCAATCATGCTTCTATAAAGAGTTTGGTCAATCAGCTCATCCTTTTCATCAGACATGACCAGCTTATTTGTTTCCATGGGTGTGCTGCATGGTTTACAATCATTCATATCAAATTTGTTTAAAAGTTCTTTTGCATATTTGCTTTGATGAATGAAAGTTCCATTTTGCATTTGCTGAACTTGGAGACCAAGAAAGCATTGCAGCTCACCCATTGCACTCATTTCAAACTCAGTTGTCATGAGTTCCCTAAACTCTTCACACATTTTATTACATGTGCTTCCAAAAATAATGTCATCCACATAAATTTGGACAATCATTAAATCCTTTCCTCTCCATTTTAGAAACAGTGTTTTATCAATGGTACCTCTTTTGAAACCATTTGAGAGTAGAATGGTGGAAAGAGTCTCATACCAGGCCCTAGGTGCTTGTTTCAGGCCATACAAGGCTTTGTTTAGCCTGTAGACATGATCTGGATAAAATGGATCCTCAAAACCTGGAGGTTGACAAACATAAACCTCTTCTTGAATTGTACCATAGAGGAAAGCACTTTTGATATCCATTTGGAACACCTTCATGTTGTGGTTGACAGCAAAGGCTAGGAACAGTCTTATAGCTTCCAATCTTGCTACAGGGGCAAATGTTTCATCATAATCAATCCCCTCTTCCTGTCTGTAACCTTGAACCACAAGCCTGGCTTTATTCTTGACAACAATGCCTCTTTCATCAGTTTTGTTTTTGAAGACCCACTTTGTGCCGATGGGACTCACATCTTTTGGCAGTGGTACAAGCTCCCAAACTTGTTGTCTTTTAAACTGTTGGAGCTCTTCTTGCATAGCTTCTACCCAGCTGTTGTCTTTCAGTGCCTCTTGGTACTTGACTGACTGATGGAGTGATAGAAAACTAGTAAAAAGACAAATGTTTTGGGTTTGGCTTCTTGTGAGCACCCCTTCATTATTGTTGCCAATGATTTGATCAGGTGGATGAGATCTCAAGTAGATTAAATCTCCTTTGTATGGAATAATGGCATTTGTTGGTGAAGGCTGCAAATGTGTATCATCTGAGCTAACCACAGCTGGTGACTTTGATGATCCAGCAGTGGCTTCAAAAGGTGGAGGAATAGAAGGTAAAGATGTGGACACGTGCTGACTTTTATCCACTGTTTTGGGACTTTTGTCAGCAGTGTTTGATGATGTGGAAGCAGTGGTTGATGGGCTACTTTGGTCAACAACTGTTGAGGTAGCAGTGGTTGAGCTTTGACAGCTGTTTTGAACAACTGATGCTTTTGTGGCAGACTTTTGAGGGATAATGATTTCATACCCATAGTCTGATGTTGATTCCTCTGATGGACCTGCACTGTTAGTCTTGACAACAGTATTTTCAAAAGTGAATTTATCAAGATCAAACAGATCTGCAGGATTTGCTGGGATTTTCATTGATGAAAGTTCATTGAACTTTACATTCAAGGTCTCCTCCACTGCCTTGGTCCGTGTATTAAACACTTTGTAGGCCTTGGCAGTGGTTGAGTATCCCAGATGGTAACCACAATCAATTTTGGCTGCAAATTTTGAAATGGAATCTTTTAAGTTCAAAATAAAGCATGGGCAGCCAAATACCTTGAAATATGAGATCAGTGGTTTGATTTTATACAGAATTTCATAAGCAGTCTTTTTGTGCCTGGGGTTTATTAAAACTCTATTTTGGACATAGCAAGCAGTGTTTACTGCCTCTGCCCAAAACGTTAATGGCAAACCTGAATCAGCAAGCATGGTTCTGGCAACCTCAATCAAAGTTCTGTTCTTTCTTTCAACTACCCCATTCTGCTCTGGTGTTCTAGGGATGTTGTACTGCCTTACAATCCCTTTCTTCACACAGAAGGCATCCAACTCCCTATTTTTGAATTCTGTGCCATTGTCACTCCTGAAGACTTTTACTGGAAGGTCAAATTGCTTTTCAACCTGTATCACAAAGTCTTGCAAAATGCCTGCAGTCTCATCTTTTGAGTGTAAAAAGAAGGTCCATGTAAACCTAGAGAAGTCATCAACAATAACCAAACAATATCTTTTCTTCTTGAGACTCATGACTTGAACTGGGCTAAACAAATCCATGTGCAGCATTTGCAAGCACTGGGTTGTTTTGGACTCTTCAATGGACTTATAAGAACTTTTATGTTGTTTTCCTTTTAAACAGGAAATGCAATGTTCAGGACATGAAAACAATTTTTGTGGCAAGCCTCTTACAAGGCCATTTTTTGAGATTTCTGTGATTGTCTTGAGATTTGTGTGTCCCAGTCTCCTGTGCCAAAGTTCTGTCTCTTTGTTAGAGGCAGCTGAGAACAGACATGCATCAGCTCTAGGACACTCTTTTGACATATCAACAACATAAACATTGCCACTTCTTTGAGCAACAAGTTTTGTTTGACCAATTTTTATTATTGCTTCAATCTTTTTGACCATTTCTGGTCCAACAATCCTACAACACTCCTTTGTGAAAAATGACCCATACCCCTTGTCACTCATTTGTGATACACTCAGGAGGTTGAATTTCAGACTGTCTATCAGATTGACATTTTCAAATTTTATATTTCCAGACTGCACTGTACCAGACCCCAGAACTTTCCCTTTACTATTATTCCCAAAGGATATATCACCCCCTCCATGAATTTTGAAATCTTTGAGTAGGGCTTTACATCCAGTCATGTGCCTGGAGCCTCCACTATCAACATACCAGAGGCTATCTAAGTAGGTAGAAGCTCCCTGCACATGAAGTAAAAGGATTAGTTCATTAGGGTTTCCAAAGCCAATAAGGCTTTGGATGGGGTCTCAACAGTGTCTGGGATGGATGCAGATTGATGGACAGTGGTTAGTTCAGGGGTCTGGACAGTTTTAGGACTGTTTCTTTCTAACCATTGTTGTGGGTTTTGCCCAATCACCTGTTTGTAACCAAAAGGATGCCTGTTCACTTTAGGTTTAGAGGGCCTTTTATAGGTCTCATAAACATGTGGAATCCTTTGGTAAGACTGTTGTTCCTTGCCTTTTCTGAACTGATTGGCAGGGGGTGCATCAGTAACCTGAACATCTCTTTTGACAGATGTTTGGTTCAGCTGTTTTGTGACAGCTGTTTGAACTGGCACAAACAGTGGTTGTTTCTTGGTGAATTTGACAGATGATGTTGATGAACTCAAGGATGTTTTAGCAGTGTATTCATTCTTTTTTACATCAAAGTTTTTGAGGTACACACATGCTTGAGTTTTGTGGTTTGATTTACCACAGACAATGCAGCTTTCAGCAGGAACAATGATACTTGTTTTGTTTAGATCGTATGCTTTTAAATGAAAACAGTCTTTTGTTAGATGATTTCTTTTCTCACAAAATTCACAAAACAAGTTATTGACCTTTTCTCTCTTCTTTCTCTTCTCAGACTCCTTTGCAACAAAGTTTTTAACCTCTGTTGGGATGTCCTTAAGAGGAATGACTTTTGCTTTTGGAGCTTTAACACCGTCAGTGGTTGTAAAGTCCATGGGCTTGAAATTTTCAAGAATGTCACACTCATCAGACCATGTGGGTTTAAACTGGTATTTTTCAATCTCCTCAAAAGTAGAGGATCCCATTAGTCTGTCAAGTGTGATTTTGTTACCAAGTTTATCAGTGATTTTCACTTCTTGGCCATTCTTGTTTGTAGGGATGAACTCAGTGGTTACATCAGTGGTTTGAACAGATCTTTCAAAAGCAGTGCATTCATCATCATATTTTCTATAACCAACCCCAAATTTCACATTGCTTTTAATCTGTTTTTCAAGCATTACCTCATATCCTTTATAGGATTCCACCCATTTCTCACATGTGATTTGGGTGGACTCTAACTCCTTTTTGCAAACTTGGTATTTTTCTACCATAGTTTGGAGTTGAGTTTTGGTTATGCTTTGCTCTTCTTTAAGACTGCTGATCTCTTTATCCTTTTCAGCCAATTTGTTTTTAAGTTCTTTTAATGACTTTTCAAATTTGACTTCATCAGACAAGACTTTGTCCCTAAGGTTTTCATTTACCTCTTTGATGTTAGCAAAAGCAATAATGCAATTGTCTGAACACAGTTTTTCAAGAACTTGAGGTGATACCTTGGCAGCAGCCATCATGGCACAATCACATTGATGATTTTCTTCATCAGCAGCTCTTACTTCCTTCTCACCTGCTCTCTTCTCTTCCTCTTCTTCTTTGTCCTCTTTGGACCATGGGTCTGTCAGTGGTTCAATCAGGGTTTCTGAATTTTCTCCCATCAGCAGTCCACCAGTAACTGCATTAACAACTGCTTCAGTCACCTCATCCACTGTTTCATCACTTAGCTGTTCACCTTCAGTTTCTTCCCCCTCTGGTATTGACTCTAATGCCATCAAACAAAATTCATCATTAGAAGGTTCATTAATAGCATAGAGTGCAAAATTTTCATCACCAAGCTCATCAGGCATGCTGCTCCAGTCAACAAAGCCTTGAGTGAAGAAGCTTTGCTGATCTGGTTGAACCACTGCTGGAGCAGCTGTTTGAGGTGCAACAGGTTGCACTTGTGCCTGGGGGACAGGGGTTTGAACATACTGAATTTGTGGAACAGTGGTTTGGACATAATGCACAGGCACAGGGGTTGCAGCATAGTGAGCAGTGTTAACATGGGCTGCAGGGGTATATTGGGTATAGTGAACAGTGCTTTGATTTTGTGGTCTAGGGTTTGAGCTGGGATGAGTGATTATAGGACCAGTTGTTTGACTCCTGCATTCCATAGCAAAATGACCTAGCCTATTGCACTTGTAACACTTGACTTTTGATTTATCCAACCCCACCCTTAAATTCCCATGTAACCCTGGGAATTTTCTCCCTGTTCTTTTGTAGAATTTGCTTGTTCTTACACTAAGCAAAGCCAACTGATGCAAAATGTCCATCTCTTCTAAGTCAGTGGGATCAAAATGTTGCAAATCATTGAGTTCAAAGCACAAATTATCTGACATCTGGTTTTCACAGTTTGCAGTAAAAGCATAATTTGCAGAGTGAGGATCAGGGTTGTTAAAATTTCCACCAGCAGTTATATCAATAAAGTGATCATAACCCTGATCCTTACCACTGCTACCAGATTCTTCTTGACCAAAAAGAGCTGTGCTACCGAATGAATAATCATCAGTAACTTTGCCAGACTCTTGCAACTTCTTTTTCTGGTTCAACTCTCTTTCATAGGTTAGGAGTCTACCATGAAGTTGGGTCAGGGTCAAATCTTTGAACTCAGCAGAGTTTCTAGTGACAAAAGCTATGGTATCCCATTTTTCAGGTAGTGATCTAAGGAACCTGCTATTTTGAGTTAAATTTGGAAATGTTACTTTAACAAGCCTTAGTTCACTAATGAGACAACTGAATCTCTCAAATTGCTGAGTCAATGATTCACCCTTAATGTGACAAAATGTTTCATACTGCTGATTCACAATTTCCCTATTGTTTTCAATGACTTCTTCTGTTCCCCCAAACTGTTCCTTCAACGCATCCCATAACTCTTTGGCACTGTTACAATGTAACAGTCCAGCATAAATCTCATTGGGTAATGCAGATGCTATGATGCTAAATGCTTTGGCATCGAGTTCGAACTTTTGAAAAATGGTTTCCGTATAGTTTTCATAAGGTTTTGGTACGAACTTCTTTGGATCCTCAGCACTTGGCACCATAGGAACATGGGGACAAAAAACAACAGACCTCCAACATCCAGTGTTCTGTTGAGCAAGGATGTGACCCATCATTCTCTCCCAGATGTTGTATTCATTACGTTTAAGCATGGGTGGTTTAAAAAGCGAGCCAATATTATTCTTATCATCTTGTGATTGTGACGTCATCCTGGTTGTTTTACAGGCTCTGATTAATCAACTTTAATGGTGATTAAACCTTACTCTGTTTTTCAACAAACCGAACAAACTATTGATATCAAAGATTATGAGCTGAACTATTTATGTCAAAATGATTGTTAAATCAAATTTGACTGTCCTTGCTCTGATACCAATTGTTGGATCTGAGTTTGGTTTTGATTGTGTTTTTACCTTTGAATTAGAATGAAGATGGATGAGTTGTGCAGCGGAATTAAGATGGAAACAAACTTTACACACAATCAAACGAGAGTATTGCTTTGATCAAAACATTTTTACATAGAACCGAAAGATTGAATTTAATTTCAACAACGATTACAATGCAATGCTTGATACAAACTCCCCCTCAGCCAGAGCTCAGTGTTTGTTCATGCAGAGAAGACGGTTTTGCAAAGAGCTAATAGAACAGTACAGAGCACTGTTCTATTTATAGGCACTAGCAAACCACTGAGCATCTAAGCTGACGTCACCATGAAAGTGACATCTAACCTCCTAACAAACTCTAACCTCTGATCAATACAAGCACTGCTATGCTAACTACTGCTATTACATTACATAACATAAAAGGCATCTAAATAACTGTTGCATCCTTCCACTGCTGTGAACCCAGCAGTACTTGTCCGGATCAGCAGTGCTTGACTTAAGACAGTAGATTGAACAGCAGGGCTTTAGTCTTTCATCAGGTCTTTACTTGATCAGCAGTTTGGAGGTCAGCGGTTTGCACGATCAGTAGATAGGAGGTCAGCAGATGTTGAAATCACTTTCAAGGGGAGAGACTTGTATGTAACATCTGCTTATTCCGGATCCACTGCTCTGATCCAGTTTTGGCTTTTATTATCTGTTCCTCTGGTAGGGTTCAATCCCAACAATCAGGCTACCGGCCGATCGAACAGCCAGCCGAACGGACTGCTGTCCGATCGAGCTGCCTGACCGATCGGCCCGCACTTTCCCCTTTTGGTACCCTATAAATACCCCTGTCATTGTCATCCTTTCCACTTTTGGAAACCTCTCTTCGACCAGCACGCTTAACTCAACCTTTTCTCAGATTTCTCTCGATTCCGGTAAGATTTCGTCCTAAATCTTGTACTTTCTTGATCTACACGCACTCCTACACCTTTCTATCTTTCAAATCTTAATTTTAACCGTGAAATCATCAAGATTCAAGTGTTCTAGGATGATGTCATCATGGGTTCTTTAAGAACTTCATGTTTTGGCCTCAATCCACCAAGAATAACTTGGATCTAGCCGATTTCCACATAAACAAACAAAGATCTTTCAGAGATCTAAACTTATACACAGTGAAAAGGACTGAAAGATGGATTTTCCAACTTTCTTTCAACTCTTTTTCACTCAATGACTTCAAACCGATAGAAACGGAGCCTGAGCCGGCTTACAAATCACTCCGGTGGTTGCATGGCTCAAGATCCGGATTCTATCCACGAGGTTAACCGATTTCAGGTTGAATGTTAAACTCCGTTCCGAACAGTCCACCGACCGGATTTGGGTGATTCCTGTCCGACCATGGGAACCAAGTAAGGACGAAGGATCTATGGTTCTACTCGTTGTCAAAATACCTCAATAAAACGACAAACGAACAGAACAACCAAGTGTTAGACGAAAAGGCTGATCAGGTCAGGACGCTGACCGATCGGACTGCTGTCCGAACGGACAGCCAGCCGATCGGACAGTCAGCCGATCGACCGGCCAGCCGATCGGTTAACACATGGTCCCACACAATCAATTAACTTATTTTGAAGACTAGTATTGAACGAACTGTTGTTCGATCGAACTACTGTCCGATCGGATTACTCTTCGGATCATGAGATACTATACTTCAACACTTGATCGATTTTCAACATGTTCGATGCACTAGGAAATGCCACCTGATCGAACAGCCATCCGATCAGGTGACACCCTGCTGAGAACTCGTCATGGTTGATCGTGCATGATTGTCCGATCGAACGGCATTCGTGTTCGATCGATCAGCTAGCCGATCCACTGCACCGTACTTTGCATTTCATTTAAAGTTGTTGACTAATGTTGACTTGCCAACCGATCGGTCAGCAACTCATTAAGTTTTGACTTGTTGACGTGTCCGATCGAACACCTGTCCGATCGAACACCTGTCCGATCCAAGGCAAATCACTACAATACCTAACCGATCGGGTTGCCGTCCGATCGACCGACCTGAAAGGTAAAGGTACTTCAATGTTTTCAAATGCTACAACGAAAACTTCAAAAGACAAGCCAGCATATACAAACACATTCATCTCATAGGAAGAAACAATCCACTCGAATAGTCATCCGACCGAATGACCATCCGAACGGATTGTTATCCGAACGGTCAGCCGTCCGATCGAACTACCGTCCGATCGACCAGCTGTCCGACTCTCCAATACTTTGTATCGTTCTTAACGCGTCACTTATCGTTATGCTATCAATCCATTCAGGCTACTTTACTCGCTAAGCGCTCCCTTTAATCCATCAACCGTTGTGAGTATACTCGATCCCTTTTTGCTTTATGCACTTTTGGGTTTTACATACATTACAACTATTCAAATCACATCAAACACACTACTCAATACTATTTGAACGCTAACCGTTAATGCATGTTATACGTGGCTTATGAATGCTTGTTTGTTATGTTTACACATGGAATGCTGTCTACCTGCCTTAGCAAAGATAGTACTATAGTTTGGACTCAGCACCCGTTCACACGGGGGTTGTTAAGGACAATTACTTGCATGGATTACAGTGGTAAACATGTATTGCGAACTGCCCCGGGCAGTCAACTCGTAGTCACTGGTATCGATGGATCTATGTCGATAACTAACGTGCTTCATTTCACTATGTGTACGTGCTGGTTATGCGTAAACGAATTCGAACTCTATATGCTATTATAAAACTTGTATGCTCACCTTTACATTGATATGTATTGACTTTATTTTAACGTATGTGATAGGTGCTTAGGTTGTTTCTATGCTTAGCTTGCTGGTGATGAAATTGAGGCTAGGGAAGAAGTCTAGAAACCAATAAACAATTTGACTATTTTAAATCTGAGTTGTCGGAACAGAATTATTTGCCTAGTTTTATCTGTAATAATTTGTTTACTATTTGAGACATGGTATGGGACAAGTTATTTAATTAAATGGTAATGATAATTGTTGTGGAAACTTCTGGACAATCTGTTTCGCTCAGTGCCATGCCCCGATGTTTCCGCCATCGGTTGGGGTGTGACATGTGCCACTTTCTCGGCAAGAACTTTTTGACAATAGACAGTTGAGCACGGGGGCGTGCCTGGTGGGCACTGCCCCGTGCTGCAGACACTGATCTGCAGTTTTTGAAGTGGGAGGCTCTGATTTACGTGCATGGGGTCCATTTTTTCATCGTCCGTTTGGCGTTTTCAATTTCATTCACACATTTATTGACACCATCATCCAAAATACCTTTCATTTCATCCGTAAAGACACGAATAACTGAATCAATAAAACATGAAAATGGTTAAATAAATTCGCCTTCAATATAGAAAACTAGTTATTAAAGTCATTAATACATACCTAAATAAAAAGAAGCCAAAGGTTGGAAATCAAAACGTAATACATAAAAGATTTGTCTTCATCAAGTGATGTAAGAGTTTAGCCAAGCATGGCCTTTGTTTGACAAGAATTCTTACGATCGATCTTGGATCCCGGGACTACTACACACTCTAAATGATGGAAGATGGATGGTGGTGCTGGGTGTTGGTGTTGTAGTGGTGGTGGAGTGGTGGCAAGTGTGACAGAAGTGGTTTGCCAGGGGATGGATTGGAATGAAACCAATCACCCCTATTTATAGCTGAAGTCAGTCAGTTCACACGGCCCCGTGCCCACCTGGCACGGCCCCGTGGCCTTTTTTCTCTCTCATCCTCATTAACTGCAGTGTCAGGTCTTGTACTAATACGACCCTGTGTGTCAACGGCACGGCTCATGGCCATTGTACTTGCTGTACTATCTCAGATTCTACGAATATTAGAGTTGACCACGTCCCGTGTTGCCTTAGCACGGCCCCGTATTAGTGGTCTGGTTTGTCTTTTGCTGTTGTTTTTTTCTTCTGCAGAGAATCTTGACTGAGCACGGTCCCGTTCCAGAGCTTCAAATCTTGTTATTTTGTTGGTTTGGATGTGGATGGGGGCTTGGCGAGTCGTGTCAATCCTCCTTCTTTGTATTTATGTTGGTTTTTGATGTTAATTTGCTTCTTTTGTTCGTTTAAACTCTTTTGACCCTATAAATTAAAAAGGAACAAAGAAACATGTTTTTTCCAACATTAGTACCGAAAAAGGGTTAATGTTACGCCGTATTATGTTGTATTTTACGCACATCAAGCATCTTCACTAAAGGACTACCGTGCCAACTATTTAACCGTTTTAAGTCCAGTCTCAGCATCCAACCTTCTACCGCTTCGGCTGCGGAAGAATATTAGTGTCACAATATTTATGTATATTATTTATTTATATATTTCCATCTTCTAGAATTATTTATGCCTTTTATAGTTCCTAGTCAAACTCCAGTACAATAGGATGATAGTTTGTAGACTTTTGTATATATGGAGTAGTTTGTGAATAGAAGATTGATCAAACGATTCATACATTTTCACTTCCCACAAGATGGGGAATAATGTTTGCCCTTGAGAAAGTCCTTCCTTGCTACTCTATGTAGGAATGTCGAGCTCTTAATGGTTCAGAATCACATGAAATGCTATTACTTTGTTGTGTATTGTTTTCAAAGGATCTCGTAAGGGCATAAGGAGTGTGCAATGTCAATAAATGGAGTAAATTGCCATTTTAGTCCCTGAGTTTTGTCTAAATTTGTCATTTTGATCCAAATAGTTTTTTTTTTCGCCTGAGGGTCCCTGACTTTTGCATTTTGTTGTCATTTTGATCATTTTGTCTAACTCCATCCAATTTTGTCTAACTCCATCCAAAAACCCAGTTTGTACATAATCACTAATGTTTTCAGTTGCCATTTTGATCCAATTCCAAAAAATAAAAAAAAATTCCAAAAAATCTAAAAATCAAAAAAATTCAAAAAAATCATAAAAATTCTAAAAAAATTCAAAAAAATCTAAAAATCAAAAAAATTCTAAAAAATCATAAAAATTCTAAAAAATCCAAAAAATCATTAAATGTTTCGGCACGAACCGTTTCGACCCGTACCGTTTCGACCCGAACCGTTTCGACCCGTACCGTATCGAACCGAACCGTTTCGACCCGTACCGTATCGAACCGAACCGTTTCGACGCGAACCGTTTCGAACCGAACCGTTTCGACCCGTACCGTTTCGAACCGTACCGTACCGTATCGAACCGTACCGTTTCGAACCGAACCGTACCGTTTCGACCCGTACCATTTCGAACCGTACCGTATCGAACGGTACGGTACGGTACCGGTACCATTTCGAACCGTACCGTACCGTATCGAACCGTACGGTTCGAAACGGTACGGTTCGATACGGTACGGTACGGTTCGAAATGGTACGGGTCAAAATGGTTCGGTTCGACCCGTACCGTATCGGTTTCGGTACGGGTCGAAAACGGTACGGTACGGGTCGAAACGGTACGGTACGGTACGGGTCGAAACGGTTCGGTACGATACGGTACGGGTCGAAACATTATTATTATTTTACTTTCGTGATACAAAGATCCACGAATTTCATTTCTAGTCAGCCTTGTCTTGGAAGTTTGAAAAGTTTTTATTTTCTTGAAAAGTTTGAAAATGTCTTACGCTAGCTTTTACTAAGTATATCGTTCCATTAGCTCAAAACCATTTCCAGTCATTTATTGGAGTAAATTGCCATTTTAGTCCCTGAGTTTTGTCCAAATTTGCCATTTTGATCCAAATAGTTTTTTTTTCGCCTGGGGGTCCCTGACTTTTGCATTTTGTTGCCATTTTGATCATTTTGTCTAACTCCATCCAACTTTGTCTAACTCCATCCAAAAACCCAGTTTGTACATAATCACTAATGTTTTCAGTTGCCATTTTGATCCAATTCCAAAAAATAAAAAAAAATTCCAAAAAATCTAAAAATCTAAAAATCAAAAAAATTCAAAAAAATCATAAAAATTCTAAAAAAATTCAAAAAAATCTAAAAATCAAAAAAATTCTAAAAAATCATAAAAATTCTAAAAAATCCAAAAAATCATTAAATGTTTCGGCACGAACCGTTTCGACCCGTACCGTTTCGAACCGAACCGTTTCGACCCGTACCGTTTCGACCCGTACCGTATCGTACCGAACCGTTTCGACCCGTACCATACCGTTTCGACCCGTACCGTACCGTTTTCGACCCGTACCGAAACCGATACGGTACGGGTCGAACCGAACCATTTCGACCCGTACCATTTCGAACCGTACCGTACCGTATCGAACCGTACCGTTTCGAACCGAACCGTACCGTTTCGAACCGTACGGTTCGATACGGTACGGTACGGTTCGAAATGGTACGGGTACCGTACCGTACCGTTCGATACGGTACGGTTCGAAATGGTACGGGTCGAAACGGTACGGTTCGATACGGTACGGTACGGTTCGAAATGGTACGGGTCGAAACGGTTCGGTTCGAAACGGTTCGCGTCGAAACGGTTCGGTTCGATACGGTACGGGTCGAAACGGTTCGGGTCGAAACGGTTCGTGCCGAAACATTTAATGATTTTTTGGATTTTTTAGAATTTTTATGATTTTTTAGAATTTTTTTGATTTTTAGATTTTTTTGAATTTTTTTAGAATTTTTATGATTTTTTTGATTTTTAGATTTTTTGGAATTTTTTTTGATTTTTTGGAATTGGATCAAAATGGCAACTGAAAACATTAGTGATTATGTACAAACTGGGTTTTTGGATGGAGTTAGACAAAATTGGATGGAGTTGGATGGAGTTAGACAAAATGATCAAAATGGCAACAAAATGCAAAAGTCAGGGACCCCCAGGCGAAAAAAAAACTATTTGGATCAAAATGGCAAATTTGGACAAAACTCAAGTATTTTAGTTTTAGGTTTTTTATTATTTTTTCGTCTACAATTTTATTCAAAACTTGGTGTGTCCCTGCAATAAAGCACGAAGTCACTTCTAGTATTCAAAAACGATAAAAAATAGGATGTTTCATGTTTTGCCAGCATTTCACCCTCAGACTCTATCGGTTATTAGCATGGTTGTAAAACAAGGTTTTCAAGTCCGAGTATTCTCCGAGTAATCGCTTCAAGGTAGGTCGCCGAGGCGACTTTCTTCAACTCCGCCTAATTACTCGGAATTGACCAAACGCGGTCAACCTCTGCCAAAATCGGATCTAGTAGGTCAATTCAGGTCAAGTTTGACTTAACAAAATAAAACATAATTTTTATATCTATCATATTAAAAAAATATTAAAGAATGAATATCATTTTCACGTATTTTGTTATAATTATTAGTAAATTTATGTTATTTGACATATATTTAACTTTCGAAAACTAATTTCTTTATAATTTAGCATGTCCGAGTACTCTCCGCGTAGTCCGAGTATTCTCAACTCCCCACTCGACCGACTAGGGAGCGCCTAGAAACTTTTGCAACCATGGTTATTAGTTATGCTATTATTGAAATTTTACTAGGTATGGATATTATTTATGTTTAATGTAAGGATGACCTTGGTATCAACTGGTACCGGAAATACTGCAACCGAAAATCTTCAAAAATAGGTACTGGTACCAAAAATAACCGATACCGTTTGGTACCGGTATTTGAAGGTAAAAACCGGTATCATACTGGACTGGTACCAAACCGGTACCGAAAATGTCAAAAGTCAATACTGAAAATATTTCAATTCGGAAAATTCAGTACCGATACCTGGTACTATTTGTTCATCCTTAGTTTAATGTTCTACAAAATTATAAACAATATTTGTTTACCAAGATATCCCTAAATAAACATCAAATTGTCCCAAAGAGATTGATGATTTATGGTTGCAAAAATGTTCTCCACTGATTGATCATACCAGCTAATGACCTGATCCTTGTCCAGGTAAAGTGTTTACACAAACCCCATTACTTGCATGTGTTTAATCGACATTCAATGTTCTTTCTGCATAGAATATTAGTATCTTAGTATTTAATCCATTGCAACATGTCAACTTTGGTGAATAAAATAATCTCATGTACAAGTTTCTACATTTGTTTATTATATTCATTGCTTCTATATGCAATGTAGGTGCTTCTGTATCCCTTATGTTTGTAGTAATCAAAGAACAAACTAATAAAAAGTATGTAGTAAATAAGATCAAACTAATATCTATAATCTATAATACAATATTAAGAGAACTGGGTTTTCTACCATTTTCATAATTTTGCCTAGGTACAAATCTTATAGCACCGTGTACAAATGAACCAAGCCATTTTAAAGGGGGGGAAACTTGGACATTGTCTAAAGTTTTAAGACACTTTGAAGGCAATCTAGACATTTCATCCCTGAAATCTATGCCCACTTATGTCTTCCATTAATTGAATTAAATTAAGGAATTAAATAAAAGTTTTATAATAATTAAAGGAATTAATTGATTAAATTAAGGGTTAAACATGCAACCTTTAGGATTTTCATGATTTAAAAGTATGTATAAATATAAATAATCTATACTTCTATACTAACTTATTAAGAGAACTAGGATTTTTACCCTTTTGGTAATTTTACATTGTGTACACATTTTGAAGCAACATGTACAAGAGAGACAAGCTATTTTAGAGGGGATAAACTTGCGCATTTCCCAAAAATGTAAGACATTTAGGGACATTTTAGTGATTTCGGCACTATTAAGATAAATGTATAAAACTTTTCATCAGTACAACCCATCAATATTTTATGATTATCAGATAAATGTATTAAATTAATAATATTATTACCTTATTAAGAGAATTAGGATTTTTACCCTTTTGGTAATTTTACATTGTGTGCACATTTTTAAACAACATGTATAAGAGAGCCAAACTATTTTAGAGGGGATAAACTTGCGCATTTCCCAAAAATTTAAGACACTTTAAGGGCATTTTAGTGATTTCGGCACCTTTATAACCTATAATTAAGATAAATGTATAAAATTCTTCATCAGTACTACTCATCAATATTTTATGATTATCAGATAAATGTATAAAATTAATAATATTTCAAACATATATTTATATAACAAGTGATCAAAACCAAACTCCTCGTGGAGTTGAAAACTCAAATAAATCAATAAATAAACATATAATTGGAATTAACTCTTTTTTGTTGAATGCAGTGTAACTTAAATAATCCGCTTCATTTTATCAAGTGTTGTAACCGATTTTGCTTAAATGGCTATCATTGAGAATCAAATAAATCGTTTTAACCACTTTGATGAAAGTTTTTTTTATATATATAAAAGAAACACACCGTCATGTGAATCAATTCAGTTTGAAATGGTTATAAATTCATCATCGAACCAAACTTGCAAATGTTGCATCTTCTGGCAAAAGTAACATCCATGACCGGATAGCATCACCATCTTGTTAACTCAACGACGTCTAATCACGACATCTTCGAATTGGAGCACCGTCGCAATTGTGTGAAGTCATCTGCAGGGGCGGTTCTTAGAAGGCCACTGGCAGGGCCACGACCCGGGCAAGTTTTTCAGCCGTAGTGCTAATTTCCGCATTTCGATCGAAATTTTTTATATATACTATGCTTGGCCCGGGCTTGCCCAGGCTTTTTTTAGTGCCCGTGTCTTTCGGCCCTGGCACGTTCAACGGGCAAGATCCGCCACTGGCCATCTGAGCTATCACATCAGATCCAACCACAACCTTCATCTTTGCTCGCCAGTTTAACACAACCGCTAGCACTATCGTTCCCATTTTTGGGATTCAACGGCCACCATCTTCCGTTCAGTAGTTCAATTGCAGTGGTCCAAGACCAATCAGAAGTGCTCTCATCTCAGTTAAGCCGGAAAAGACAACACGGCAACCAAACGCAACCGCCACCTCAAGCCTTTGTCTATCTCGTCTTCTGAATGCCTATCCTTTTTACGATCACATAAAAGATATTACTCAGACCTTTTAGAATCATCAATGGGCTAGAAAGATTTTGTTTTCTGTAGCCGATAACTTAGTTCCATTTCAGAGAAGTCAGGTACATCAACAGCACCCACTACACTTCAAAACAAATAGGTACACAAATAATTTGTATTGCATGCGTTAACATTCATAATACGGAGGTACCACTGTAACAACAACCCCACAAGTCAAGGATGATAACAAAGGGAAAAGTACGACTTCCACTGAACCATCCTTAAGTGATTGTCATCAACAAAAGGATTCACCAACAAATCAAAAGAAAAACAACCCACCTGGTACACCCACAACAACTTTCACTATTCATATAGTTTACGGCGTATGCACAGTCCACGTTATTTGTATTAACAAAAAAATGGTTTCTTAGCAATGTCCACGCACACATACAACATAATCAAAGAAATAGAGAAGACCCATGTATGTATTGGTACGACGTCCGCACCACTAAACACCCCAACTCACCAGCAAACTAACGAACAAGACGATTGGGAGGATGATGAACGGTGGACAACCAGTATGGACGAAACCAAGGAGACATTCAGACCTTATTTAAATTGATCATACTATCTCGTTCGACATGGTTACAATGGTCCCCCGATTTAAAATAATTTGTCAATGACTTTCAGACGACCTTTTCTTCTTACCTTTAAGCATTTTAGTACATTTTTGGGCCATTTGGCCAGAAATCAAATCATCACTTTTTTATACAAACAAAGTGGGAAGTCCATATTAGAAAATTAAATAAATATACAAGCCTACTACTAAAGTAGTAAAAAACAAACAAATAACTAAATGAAAAAAGAAACATGAGGTCCAGTTTGGTAATGATTTCCACTTCCATTATCTCGTTTACCAACTATTGTATTCTTGGTTTTTATGTCAATTATGCAATTCATGAATTGATATATTAATGATACTACCACAATACTTTAAAAGATAAACCAGGTGCAACAAACCACGCAAACTGCTGGCCAACAACGATTACACCTTAACTTTAGGTTTCATTTATGATACTGATTTCCAGTTAATTTTATTCAGTCCTAGGTGATATGCTATATTTGTTCTTTCATCCAACCATTGTTACGCATTTTAAGTTAATTTATCATAACTCACATGTTTCGTTTTGTAAGATAAGAGTGACATGTTGGGTTTTGTAACTAACAAACTTCATGCTTAAAAGTTAACATTTATAATACCTATCATAAATGAATATTGTAGAAAATGGTGTATTTTACTTTTGCAGAAATTAAATATTTATTAACATGGCATATTAAGTTATGCCATTTATAGTGGTTTTAAAATGTACATTTTTAACTAGAAAAATGTATTTCCTTTATTTACTTATTTCTCGGTTTTGTTAGATTTATAGTACAATGCTTCGTTGTATTTTAATCTTCAACTTCAGATTTCCATAATAAGTTTATGCGTACAGTTTCTTTATGATCAGTATAATCGTAATTTTTTTTTTCTAAAAAAAAACATATCATTTTTCAACACCGCGAAATTCGCGGGTATTAGCACTAGTTTATAATACATATCATAAATGAATATGATATCAGTCGGGATACCCGCCGCAACGCGCGGGCTTTCCCACTAGTAATATATTAAGATATAACACCCCGTGTTTCGAAAGTCAAAGTCAAGTTTGACTGTTTTGACTTCCTTGACTTATAGAGAATCTATTTACTTTATCACTTTAGCTGTATTATGTGGAGTACTTATTAATAATCGAGGTTTACTCGCTATTTGTTGCATGTTTATCGCTTATCGCAATCGCACTCGCAACTCGAACTTACGCGCTTTGGTTATTGTTTTATGTGTGTGTGCCTTTATGTGTTATTTGTGCATGTTTATTCATGCTATGCATGATGTGGTGATTAATCGAAATCGCAATCGAATCGCACACGCTAAACGAAAGAAAAGTAGGATGATTGTATGTTAGATATAGTAGTCGGGATTAAAAGTAATTTGAGAAGGAAACTCTATCGCATCGCTCACTCGAATCTCATCGCAATGCGTTGCCCACGAATCAAACGACAAAACTCATCGTGCCGAGCATTCGAGCCAAGTGACCAGCCGACCGAGCTGCCACCCGACCGGGCTGCCACCCGATCGAGGTGCCACTCGACCGAGCTGCCACCCAGACGGAGTGTCACTCGAGCGACCAGCCCTCATCTCCCTTTTCCATTTTGGGAAACCCTATAAATACCCCTTGTTACCACTTTTGGAAAGTGTCAGCTCTATCTTCGTCTCCACTCGTTCCTGCCACTATTTCTTCAGATTTCTCGCGATTCTTGTAAGTTTCCAACCTAAATCTTGTACTTTCTTGATCAACACGCACTCCTACACCTTTCTATCTTTTGAATCTTAACTTTTAACCGTGAAATCACTAGATTTGAGGTGTTCTAGGATGATGTCATCATGTGTTCTTAGGAACTTCATCATTTGGCTTCAATCCACCAAGAACAACTTGAATCTGAATGATTTCCACATGAATGAACTAAGATCTTTCATAGATATGAACATAATCACGATGAAGGGGATTGAAAGATGGTTTTCCAACTTTCTTTCAACTCTTTTACACTCAATGCACTCAAAACCGATAGAATCGGAGCTTGTTTTAACCTTCTACTCTTTCTTGTTGATGTGTTGGTTCAAGATCTGAATTCTATCCGCGAGATAACTGATTTCGGGTTAAACATGAAACACCGTCTCAAACAGTTAACTGGTCGGGCTAGGGTGATTCCTGTCCGATCAGGTTACTAAGTCTTGACGAGGTTCCTGTTGTCTAGCACATTATCAAATCATCTCGAGAAAACGACAAACTATCAAAACAACCAAGGAAGAAGACGACCAGGTCATCTGGGACGGACTGCCGTCCGATCGGATTGCCGTCCGATCGGATAGCCACCTGCCCGGACTGCCACCCGATCGGACTACACCTTGGGACCCACACTCAACTTTTACTTTCAAACTTTTGAGGATTGAACATTGAATGAAATGATGTCTGATCGGATTACCACCCGATCGGATTACCACTCGACCATGTGATGTTCTGGCTTCAACACTTAAACAATTTTCAACATGTTCAATACGCAAGATTGCCACCCTATCGGATTGTCATCCAATCGAGTGACCGTCTTGCGGTGAACTTGTTCTCAACCTGAGAAGCCTCGGCGATCGGATTGCTGTCCGATCGAACTGTCATTTGATCGATCAACCTGAAGGGTAGAGATACTTCTCTGTTTTCAAAATGCTACAACGAAAACTTCAAAAGACAAGCCATCATACACAAACACATCCATCCCAAACAAGGTAACAATCCACTCGCATGGTCATCCGATCGGATGACCATTCGAGCGGATTGTCATCTGAGTGATCGGCCATCCGACCGGATTGATGTTTGACACACTGACGCCTTGTTCTTTTTATGCGCCGCTTACCATTTATGCTATCGTACTGTTCAGGCTAATTTCCACTCTAAGCGCTCCCTTCAATCCATCATCGCTGTGAGTATACTCGAACCATTTTTGCTTTACGCACTTTTGGGTGTTACATACGTTACTTATTCTAAATCATATCGAATACACTACGCAATACTTTGACGCTAACCGTTACCACATGTTATACGTGACTAAATGAATGCTTGTTTGTTATGTTTACACATGGAATGTTGTCTACCTGCCTTAGCAACGGTAGTACTATTAGTTTGGACTCAGCACCTGTTCACTCAGGGGTTGTTAAGGACAATTAGTTACATGGCTCACAGTGGTGAGTGTGTATCGCGAACTGCCTTGGGCAGTCAACCCGCAGTCATTGGTATCGATAGGTTCATGTCGATAACTAACATGCCTCATTTCACTCTGTGTACGTGCTGGTTATGCATAAACGATTTCGAACTTTATTATATCTATTAAACTTGTATGCTCACCTTTACACTATGTGTATTGACTTTTACTTTAACGTATGTGGCAGGTGCTTAAGGTGTTTAAATGCTTTGCCTGCTGTGAAATCGAGGCTAAGAAAGACCTAGGTCAATAATAAGTTGTCTGCATTTAAAATATGAGTTGTCAAAACAGAACAATTTGACTAGATTTTGTCTGTAATAATTATGTTACTTATTATGTCATGGTATGGGACGTGATGTTTTAAATAATTGGTAATCATAGTTGTTATGGAAACTTCTGGACAATCTGTTTCGCTCAGTGCCACGCCCCGATGTCCATTTTTATTTATAGAAACCAACCTCAATATTTGTATTTTTGTAACAAAATCTATGGCAAGGTTTATATTGAAAACCATAGTTAAAACACACTTGTAAATATTTGTTTAGAAAATATTTTTCTAAGTGTTTATATTTTTAGAAAATTTTGCCATAGTTTCCCCTAAAAATGGAGGTGTCCATGCTATCAAATCATATCATTTTCTTTTTAAAATCATCACAACAATCAACAATTTAACTAACACTTACCCAATGCCAAAGTAATGCTACTTACATAACAACATGAACTGGAACTTTCATAGAAGCTTGTAGTAATTTGGTAGTGTGTTTAGTAGGTTTAGTTACCCCTTAAAATGCAGTTACTTCTTTAAAAACTTCATTTTTAAAGAAGTTGGGTGTTTACAACTTCCAAGCACATTTTCTACAAATGCTTCTTTATGTAAGCTTCTTGTTACACAAGTGTTTCTACACTTGTTTATCCATTAAAAATAGTGTTTGTTTATGTAAGAACCAAGATCTACTAAAACTCACATTTCAAGCTTGGTTATTTTGGAAAACCATTCATAAATTTTAGATCTATATGATTATTAACCCATTTTGATTATTATTTTTTCAAGAAAACAATATATTCTTTCAAGTTCATGTCTTTCATGAGGATGCTTTATAAATCTCTAACATTTTTATCCTCTCATCTTGCTTGATTATGTTTTTAATCATGATCTAGCAAGATCATATAATGATTTACATCATTTACACAAACCAACAATCATCAAGCATCATAACATCACTAAACAACATGATTTCTTTAAGATTTCTTATAGTTTTATGTTTATGTTCTTGTTTCATCTTCAAGTTTCTTAGTATTCTTCATGATATTCATCTTGTATCATCTTTTAACCACTTGAAATAGATGTAAAATGAAGAGTAGAAGATCTTACTACTAGCTCAAGGCTAGGGATGATCAAGTGTAGAAATGAAGTGGATAAAAGCAAACGGTGAAGGTCCTTCAACTCTCGAAAGCTCCAAGCTTCCTAACTTAGCTCCTTACACCTTAGAACAAGCTTGGAATCATTGTAGGATGGATGAAAGTGGAGAT
The DNA here is from genome assembly GCA_030545235.1 of Helianthus tuberosus. NCBI lineage: Eukaryota > Viridiplantae > Streptophyta > Magnoliopsida > Asterales > Asteraceae > Helianthus > Helianthus tuberosus. The sequence continues at coordinate 74,547,174 of CM060359.1, forward strand.
GATTGTGTATGAGGGTGTGGTCGTGAGTGGGGAAGGAAGAAGGAGAAGGATGGAGGGTGAAATGTGGTGATGTGAATGAAGGCCTATTCTCCTTATAACCATGCCTTTCTTTTATCCAAGGGTCAATGTGTCTACAAAGTACATGGCATATCCTTAGCAAAATCAAATGAAGATCTAGTGATATCTTATAAGATCAAGTGTAATCGTAGGAGATCAAGTGAAGATTTGGGTGGGCCACTCCCCTTGGTGACCGTAAATGTGAAGGGGGGGGGGGGGTCTTGTGTAAGTTTGAATGATAAGTAGGTGATTAGTTGAAAATCAAGTGTATTAGTTTAGGTGTTATGCATAAGATATGTTATATAGTGTGTTAAGGTGTTCGGGAATCATAACTAGACAAGAAATAATAAAACAATGCTTCTAGCATAATTTTTGTGTTTCGGGTAGTGTCCGGTTGTTCGGTAAGATACCGGTTCGTTTAAGTGTCAAGCTATTCCGTCTAATGATCATTATGTTACCTTTTGTGACACCTTTAATTCCCGACACTTAGGAAAGCATACAGGACCATTTTGCCATATTTTTGCATGTTACTAGTTTGTTAAATTGCTGAAATTTGCTGAAATATGCAGAATTCTGCACTTTATGTGGTTTTTAGGCACTTTCCGGCACTTAAACTATCACCTAGTGACGCAGTTTTGTGGTCCTTACTTCCCTACACACTATACTAGTGTAGAACTTGGTTTCTGACTTATACTGGGTCTCAAAACATTGTCTGTCTATGTACTGAACCCCGTCAGCATTTTCTGTGTTATCCGTTAACCGTGCTAACTGTGCTTTGAGTATCATGTATGTCAACATGGGTTGCATGTAATGATGATGTGACATTATGAAATATGTGATGCACATGTAAGTATGATGTAGTAAACAGAAAGCAATTCAAGTCATAAATTGTAAATTGGCACAGTCATTAAGCACTAATCATCATTTAATAAGTGTACGGATTCATGCAAATTTGACAGTTGTCACATTAATTGGATATAAGAAGCCGTTTGTGAAACTAATCAGAAGAATATTAAACTACAAGGGTTAAACGTGTCAACATGTTGATTCTGTCCTCTGAGTGACCTTTTAATGAATCCGAGGCTCCGAAATATTCAAATGTACTCTCAAGAATAAGTGGTATAAATTTCACGTGGTTTCGAGATCGTTAAGCATGTTTTCAAGACTTTGGGCTATAAGTGTCAACTTGATGAAACTTGCATTTATAGTGATATTTAACGAAACCGAGCCTAACGAAGTTTGTTTATACATCCTTGAGCCTCAATAAACTAACTACAAGGGCCTTACATGTCAAAAAGGAGGTTAAATAGGGTTTACATGGGCCAGGGACTGATTCTGCCATTTCAGAAAATGGTTTAAACTGGTTACCAAGTCTACGCGTCCCGCGTAAGACCCCTCTTGACACTTACGCGGCCCGCCTGAAAGTCACCAGCGCAGAAAATGAAGGACAGGTGCAGGTTTTCCAGTTCTAACCGACTTAACCTCAATTGTAACGAATCTAGGGGCTGTTTGTCGGTCATGATAAACAACTAGGACACCTGGGGTGATCCTAGGGCCTTCCTTAACAGCTGCAAATAATCTAGGAGCTTGGAAATTTGTATATAAGGGCACTAGTTCATAAGCTCCTAGGCACATAAGTTGCAACAACTTCAAAGGGACTTGTTTCTTGAGCTTGCAAGGATTAGGAGAAGATTTGGAAGTGTAGAAAAGATAGCAAGGACCATTAGTAAGAGCCTTAATCCCTGCTTAGTCGTTTTTATTAGCTTAATTACCGAAAAGTCAAACATATCGTAATTTAACTTTGACTTTCGGTTTAATCATAATTGGTCTAGCCACTGATCAAAACGAAAGTGGTTATGGAACCATATTAAGGTAGGTGATTAACCCTTAAAAGGGCACCTCTTAATTATTTCGTTTGACTAATTAATTGTCGGGTCAAACTAGTTTGACAAAAAGTCAAACTGGACAGAAAGTTTAAAAATGAAATAAATTAATAAAACTGGGGTTCTAAATTATATTTTAACATTCTAATGACTTGGTAATTAATATTAGAACATGTTTTATCAGTCCTAACCCGACAATTATCAGTCTAAGGTCAGTTTATAACCGAAAGTCGCAAAAGCTTGACTTTTGCTTTGACTTTCAGTTCTGACCCGTTCAAGCTTAATTCTCCCATGTTTCAAGCTTCCATTAGGACCACATTACTCAGTAGTATAACCCTCTGGAGTTATAGTGCATGGTTCTTAGTGATTTGAATTATATGCTCTTGATCGGTAATATGCTTATAAATGCCATAAGTGCCCTTTTGACATAAAAATGAGATTTTTAGAAATGTGAGAGGACAAAAACCTTTGTTACTGATTTATAAACTTGTCCTAAAAATTTGACATCAGTTTGAGGTGTAGATTAGGAATTATGCTCAATATCGTAATTAAGAAGCTTTTTATTAATTAAACGGCGTAATTAGCATAAATCCTATCTAAACCCAAATTTTGACACCAAAATTTTTACCCACTGATAAAATATAATATTTTGAGATTTTTGAAGATTTTTATTTATTTTTAAACTGATCATATCATAGGGTTATAGCTTTAATTCGGTAATTGTCGGTTATACCCTTTTCTTGAATAAATTGAGTTTTACATCACATATTGATACCAAATCTTTTGCCACTGATTTTATATGATAAATAAAATATTTTAAGCTTTCTGGAATGATAAAAATATCAGCTTTTCTTATAAAACCCGAAAATCGCTTAAAAGCGACTTTTACGCGTTTTTAACGCATAGTATGAGTTAAAACTATTTTAAACATATAAGACTTAATACCCACTGATGTTTTAGTAAATTTCTACACTTTAACAGTAAGCAAAAGTTTTAAACTCAGATTTCCAAAATTGACCCTTAAAGCTTATGTGAAATTACCAAAATGCCCCTTCGGTGCATAAATTGGTTATAAATGATAAATTTCACATATAGGCAATACCCTACTGGTATAACTTATTAAATTAAATATCTTTACTGATTTCAAAAGACCAGAACTTTAGTTTATTATAAAATCTCTTTTATAAGTATTAAAATTACCAAAATGCCCTTTCGGGACTTAAATTGGTTTAAATTACTTTTTGGGCATATATGTTAACATCCTACTGATGTATTAACATATTTTAAGCATAATAAAAATTAAGACCTATATATAATTCATTTGGTTGCCCGTTACGCGTTTACACGTTCGGATCGGTTTATGTGACTAGTTTACGTATAATAGCCGAAACGGGTTAAACCTTATCATTAAATCCTCAAATTCCAGAATGTGATTAGTTTACCCATATTGTACAAGTATCCAAGCTTGTCGGGTCTAAACCACATTCTATTCCAGTCTCCGCTTAATCTAGCGTTTAGAACCGTAAGGTTTCTTTCTAGCTAGTCGGTCTAAGTCCTTGACTTAACTAAAGGCCCATTAGCACCCTAATAGGTTATTAAACCTTCTATACAGATTAAGTAGCATCCAGTAGAAGGTATCATTATACAGCTTTAGGATTTACGTCTGAGTTACTTTCACCTTCGAGCTTAGGTAAATACTTTTAACTTATTTTCCCTATATGAGCTTGGGATATGGTATTATAATAATACCACTTGGTCGGGTATGAAATCATTTAATCGGATTGTGATTAATAAATTTACATAACTCGTTTTAATCTATCTTGTTTGATAACATAAGCATTGGGGGTTAATTCGACCGTGTCCTGGATATCTTCGGCTCATTTCATTTGAAAATGGCCACGACCTAGCACGGGGTGTAGGCATACACCTGACAGATGCAAAATGCTAAAATATAAACCCACATGTTGGGGATAACTCCTTTGTGGGTTCTATAAGTGGGGAGTCAGTTAATCACGACCGGCTTCCAACCGGCCCCAATTGTATGACAAACATGTAAATCTGTATACAAGATTATCTTTAATAATTGTCCCAAGTTATAAATGATTTGTGCCATGTGCACTTAAATCAATTTTTCATAAATGTTTTCAAAAGAGCCAGTTAATTGTATTTACCAGTGTAAACTGACGTATTTTCTTAAAGACTGATTGACAGGTACCTCTCGTAATAGACTGGAGCTATTAGGTGTTGAATAAGAGGATCTTGCAAATCCCTAAGATACCTAAAGTCTGTTATTTTGTTTCTTTGTACTTTTATGATCCGCCTGTGGATCTTATTACATTCCAGTCTGTATATTCTTTTGTCGAACACTCAGACATTATGGTTTGTAATAGTTTATTCACCAAGCCTTCCGCTGTGCGATTATATTGTGTATATTGACTATGATGATATCAACTACATCACAATACTCCCCGCCGGGCCCACCGGTAATAAGTGGAAATATTGGGGTGTGACAGGTTGGTATCAGAGCCAACATTGAGTGAATTAAACACTAACCTTTTGTGTTTAATCTCAATGACACAATAAGCACATTCCTTAGACCTCCGAGTCTAGGCATATGACCTAGGATTTATTCTTAACTTTCCTTTTATTGTTTATATTATATTTACTTATTTTGACAGGTTAACTTCTTGGAAAATGCCACCACGAGTGAGAGGCAAAGGAAAGGGACCAACGCGAGGAGGGCCATCAGGCCACGCAGGACCCTCCCACCGACGTACCCCATCTGATACTCTCTCTAGTTCCGACTCACGGGACCATTGGAGTCATAACTTCGAACCAGTGAGGCATTCTGTCTCACTAGGATACTCACCATCCGATCCTCCATACTTTGGGTTACCCGTTCTTAATGAACCCCAACATTCCCGTCATTCACAGGGATCACATCACTCAAACCAATCTCACCACTCTTTTCATCCCCATTCTCTTCACCACTCGGATTCTACCTACTCTCCAGCTCAGTTTAATCCCAATGACTACGTCAACGACTTTTTGGGTTTCAATCCACTAGGACCCGAGGATCATTTCTCTCAGGAAATGGAAATGCATGACGACCCGGACCCTGAAATGCAAACCGGAACACCGGGCCACCCTATTAGCATCTCGAGCGGTTCTCCATATCAAGGATCACTGTATCGAGGACCTGATTCATATGCTAAAAGGATGGCTCAGTATGATTGGTTCTTTACCCCTTCATATCACAACTCCCCTGCTCAACCTCCTTTTAATGATCCTTACCTTAAAGTTGTTACCCCACCACCTATACCAGTTGAGGAACCACCTCAACCGCCTCCCGAGCCACCAAGGCGAAGGAGAAATGCTCGAATGTCTATACGTGGGAGACCACGGTTCGCATCCCCTCATGGTTTAAGTTCTTACCCTCCTATTCCCGAGGACCCCCAAATGGGTGGACCCCCACACACGGTGCTGGAAGTCAAACCTCCGCCAGTTTCTCACGCACCACCGCAGCCGCCATTGGGTTTCGACAACCCGATCCCGACATACCCAGGTTCATCTGGGTATAATCCGTCTGGATACCCATCGGATTATGGAAACCATGATCCATACCTTACAGCTGCTCAGTACATTGCACTTTATCCTTCTTCTTACCCTCCAGTTTACCCAACTGGATATTCAGTGCAGGGATACCAATACCCATCTTACCAGCAACCTCCTCCTCACCAACAGGAACAAACTCAAGAGATTCTGTAGAGGTTAGACTGGGTTGAACGTGAAGCCAATGAAACTAAGAAGAAGCATAATGGCTTTCTCAAAGGCCTTACGAACCTTATTAAAGGAAAGAAGAAGTAGGAAGTTGTTTATTTTATCTTGTATTGTCTTTTAATCAAGTCCCTGCGAGGACATTTTCCTTATTTTCAGTACCAAGTCCCTGCGTGGACTTATTTTCTATTTCTGTAGCCCCTGCGAGGGCAGTGTGTTTTTAAGTCCCGTTTAGGGCATCGTTGTACTAGTTTCGTGATTTAATGAAGTTATTTTCGATTTTCAAATATGTATTTTATTACATCATCATGCTAAATCATTTCAAATTTAATTAATCTGCCAAAGAAATTCTTAGAGGTATAACCTAGCCAAAAATATTAATGGCTATGATAGTACATGTGACACCTATGCCTCTGCGACCATCAAAAAAATACCAAATTTATGAAATATTGTTCTTCATACTTGGGATTTGTAAAAAATACGTGTATTGTTTGCACATATCAATTCATGTTCGATTTCAAGCTTTAAATCGCTTTCTGGAAGGTTTATACACGCAGTGATGCGTAAATATAACCAGTTTAATGCAACGAACACTCCAGAATAGTGAAATAGGCTTAACATACCTTAAATAACCTTTACATAACTTAGAAATAAGTTTTGGAGGGTTTGGTGTGGCGAAATCAAGTTTATTCGCTTACAGGGACTAATTTCGACAAACTGCGAAAGTATGCCGATTTGTACTGTAACGAACATTCTGGAACTTGATCATAAGTTAAATATGCCCTAAATATCCTTTACATAGCTTAGAAATAGGCTTTGAGGTGTTTGGTGCGCAAAAATAAACTTTCTTGATCAATAGGGACTAAAAGCGTCAAAAAGTGCATAAGTTTGCAATTTCGCGCATATCTTACGTTCTGAATACATCCGGACATCCAAAAATTTATGTAATCATTAAAATATTTTATTTTATTGATTGGCTTGATAAAAATCCATTCGTCGCGTAATTTGGACCGTTTTTCGCGTTCGTTCGTGTTTCGTCGTATTTAACCGAATAACGCAACTGTACGGTCAAACGAACCGACATCCGAGATATTTTTGAGCATGTTTCATGTTCCCTATACTTTAATTTCATTTTATATCCTTGAAATGGGATTAACGGGGCTTAAACGTGTCAAAAATGCATCAAAAACCATGTTTTGCACATTCAGGGACCAAAATTGACAATCTGCCATAGTTATCTTAGGAAGGGACCAAAATGGAAAATCTGATTTTCAGCTTGTTCTAGCTGTTCCCCTCATTTGCACATGGTATATAACTTACTATGGGCTATTTTTAAGGTGCCCATGGTTTTGCAAAACCATGGGTGCATGTGTACGGTTCAGATTTAAGCTCGGTTTTCGAGAAACGGTCCTAACGGTCCTAGAAATCCTATAAATACCCATGCTCCTCATTGTTGCAACTCACACAATATGATCTATTTTCTCTAAGTTGGGGCTTAGCACCTCATACTTGAGCAAGTTGGATCTAGATTTCCATTCTTGGACCCGTTGTAAGTCCTCTTTCGTTTTTTTTCGCGTGAAAGTCAAATTGTGTTTGACTTTCTGCTTTGACAAGTTTATGGTCAACACGAAGTTCGTTTGAACTTCATAACGTGAGCATAATCACGATGGTTTTAGTCTCTTATGACTATACCTACTGATTACCACGTTATCTAGGCATGAGTCGTCTTGCGTATTTTGTAACCAAACTACTTTTAGGTATCAAAACCGTTTGTTTTGATACCAAACCTGTTTTCAAACCTCGTTAAACATGTTTTAACATGTTTAGCTCGTCACTTTAGGTTTAGTGCTTATGTAGGGTCGTAAGGTAAGCGGTCTAAACAACCGCTTATACTTTCGAACCCGACCCGTTTGGTCGATCATTAGGATCCGACCAAACACATTAGGTGACCATAGTTTCATAGGGAATAACCTTCCGAGGTTATACCTTATGGTGACTTCGTTTAAGTAGTTGTATGATAGGTAGTTTATATGCCTTAGGAAAATTACCAAAATGCCCTTTTTACGCCAAAATTCATTTTAAGCATATGTAACATAATTTTTGATATCTAAACTGATTTGGCAACAATATTAGACATGTTAAGGAATATTTTACTTATCATAGGACTAGTTGGGCGGTCCGAACGCGTTTTACGCGAACGACGCGTTAAAGTGACGTAAGCTACCTTAACGAGTCGTAATGGGTCGTAAGCACTTAGGTTAGGTTTCGTTTTAGAATGTAGGCTTTGTTAAACCATGTTACATGAGTCCCTACACTCATTTGGTTTACGAAACCTCATTTTATCCGATCCTCCGATTTAGGTCCGTTTATTAACTTAGTTACCTATATTAGGTGCCGTTTGATTTCCGTGATCCCTCTAGCTTTGCTTGGTTGTTGTTCAAGACTTCTAAGCACCCTCAAGTGAGTACATAGTCCCCTCTTTTTCTGTTTTTCAAACATTTTGGGGTGAAACACATGTGCCTACTTGTTACTTTCGTGATTTCCATGTTTTCATATCATATACTTGCTATGTTCATTAGTACACTATTAGTACATGATTTCATTATGTTTTGCTATGTATGTTCACTTAACATGATAGCACAATTGTTTTATGTTTTGAACCATTTGTAATCGTTGGATGTATGTGAACCATTTGTAATCATTGGATGTATGTGAACCATTTGTAATCATTGGATTTATGTGAACCGTTCGTAACCATTTGATTTATGTGAATCATTTGTAACTGTTTGAACCATTGGGTTAGGGAAGTGATTAGGTAACAGGGCGGGTGTAATGTGTTAAAAGCATGGTGGATACGCCGCTGGTACTTCCTATATATAAGTGCTTTTAACACATTATATATCGTTGCGTTATCTAGATCACTTGGGTAAACGATTTTGAAACAATGTCACACAATTATGTTTTCTGAATAATATAAACCATACGAGTCTTATTAACGAGTTTCTACGAGATGTTTTACGATTTGACTTAATAAAACAAAATGTTTTGGAGTTAAGAATCATGGCTACGAGATTTTATAAATCATATCCAACTTGATTTGAGTTGGTTAATTATGTCGCAATACTATACTTTTCAAAATAAGGTTTTTAAATAAGTATTGCAACATGTAAAACGAGCCATGAATCTGACACTCACATAAAACCTATGTACTCGCCGACATTTTTATGTTGACGTATTTTCACATGTGTTTCAGGTACCATAGTTGATGATATTTGATGATGATATTGATGCATGCTCACATAGGAACGGACGAGGCCTTAGCGACTTAATAACAATAAAACTCTATTTGTTCATGTTTTGTTTCTAATTCCAATGAAATGTAATACTTTTAATTAAATAAAACGAAATTGTTTAATCCATGGTTGTGAAACAATGATTCTGTTACAACACTCCCCGACGTTTCCGCCATGTTTTGTTGTTTTACATGGTCAGGGTGTGACAGTACAACCTTTTTAAGAAAATAAATCTCTGTTAACATCTGGAAATATGTTAACATTCCTGGCTGTGCGGTACGAGAAACCACACAAGCTTCCAAATGTACTTGGATCCTTTCAAGTCACTTATATAAAGCCTATATGATCAATGTGAATCATGGCTAATAAACGTCAATAAGATGTATACACCAAAACATCCATTTGAGGTGTATGCTTATAAGCAAAGGTGTAATAATGACAATGAAAGTTTTATAGACTTCTTGTCAAAAAGGCGATGAACTTTGTTCGACCCTTAAAGAGATCACTGATCCAAGAAATCAATGATTTTAAATCATCCTTGTGACAAGGCTTTTGTGCCGTCTAAATGTCCTTCGAGACGAGCCTTGTGCTATGTGAAAATGTCTTTCATGACATTGGCAGTTGTGATTCATATCCCCTGTCTAATAAATATAAAGGATTATATCCTATCAATTGCTTGTTATGGTTCTGTTATGACCTAGGCAAATCATGATTAAATGATTTTTATTTTTAATGGTCTATATGGCTTAATAATACCATGACCATCTAATCATCAATGCAATGATTCATTATGTAATTTAAATATATCATTATTGTTTAATATAGTACCCGAATTATGGTTGGCTCTGACAAAGCAAACAGTCATCCCGTGGAAGACAACAACAATACCAGGATCAATATCACTGCTGCTGAATTGCAAGCAATGATAACCACAACAGTGGCTCAGGCTGTGGATAATAAGTTTAAGGATTCGAGCAATGTACGATCCAAAACTCATTCAAAGTCCCATTCTCATTCGCATACACGGAAAAAGAGTGAGTCACAACACTCGCCTAATCAGAGAAGTGAACCTTAGAGGCAAGTTGTCCTCGAACCGATTCCCAGGTACACCAAGGGTTGTACCTATAAATACTTTGTCTCCTGTAGACCGAGGGATTTTACAGGAGAAAAGGGAGCGATAGACTGTATGAAGTGGTTAGATGAAATGGAGATTGTGATAGACATCAGTGGATGTGCTAAAGAAGATATAGTGAAGTTTGTGTCTCAATCTTTCAAGGGCAATGCCCTCACATGGTGGAAGGCATTAGTGCAAGCCACTGGAAAGGTTTCTTTGTACAACCTTTCATGGAACAAGTTTGTTGACTTGGTGAAGGACACTTATTGTCCTCAACATGAGGTTGAAAGGATAGAGACTGATTTCCTTACCCTAGTAATGAAGGACCTGGATTGTAGATCCTATGTAACTAGCTTCAACTCGATGTCAAGGCTTGTACCATATTTAGTCACTCCTGAACCCAAACTCATTGCGCGTTTCATCGGTGGTTTAGCCCCTGAAGTAAAAGGAAACGTCAAGGCTTCCAAGCCTACTACTTATAGATCTGCTGTGGATCTATCTCTGTCCCTTACTATTGATATTGTGAGGAGTAGGGCAAAGAGAACTACCGATGACGGGAAGAGGGAGGAAGACAAGTCCTCTCAATCAAACAAAAAGAACAAAGGGAACTTTGGTTTTAAGAAAGGGCAGTTGAATGACAAACCCAGGTGCAAGACCTGCAACAAAAGGCACTTTGGAAAGTGCAACCAGGACCCGCAGGCCAAACCATGTGGGATTTGCAAAAAGAAAGGGCACAAGTCTGTCGAGTGTCGAAATATCAAAGATGCAACCTGCTATGGTTGCCATGAAAAGGGGCACATCAAGACTAATTGCCCCAAGAATGCTAAGAAGCCCGAGGAGGCGAAGAAAGCGCATGCAAGAGTTTTTCAGATGAATGCTAGGGAAGTAGTGAATGACGAGAACGTCATAACAGGTACCTTCCTCATAAATAATAATTATGCTAGAGTCTTATTTGATTCTGGTGCTGATAAGTCTTTTGTAGACCATAAGTTTTGTAAGTTACTGAATCTGCCTATTAAGACTCTAGACATAAAATATGAGGTAGAGCTTGCTGATGGTACCTTAGAAACAGCTTCAACTCTTCTTGATGGATGTTTCATATCCATCAAGAATCATTCTATCTCGTTATCCCTCTTGCCAATGAAATTGGCTGGGTTTGATATAGTTTTGGGCATGGATTGGTTGTCGCATAACCAAGCCCAAATTGCCTGTGATAAAAAAGCTAGTTATTATCAAAACCCCTTCTGGTGAATCCGTCACTATTCAAGGAGATACACAATACGGGTTGCCCAACAATGTGTCTATTCTCAAGGTATCACAATGTTTAAAGAACGGGTGTGTTATCTACATGGCACAAGTGACTGTGAATGATCCGAAGCCTAAGATTGAAGACATCCCAATTATCTCTGAGTATCCTGATGTCTTTCCTGATGAGTTACCTGGATTACCTCCGGAGAGGCAAGTAGAGTTCAGGATAGACATTCTACCAGGAGCTGCACCTAATGCACGAGCTCCTTATCGTCTAGCACCTACTGAAATGAAAGAGCTCAGGACTCAATTAGATGACTTACTGGAAAAGGGTTTTATACAACCTAGCTCATCGCCTTGGGGAGCTCCAATACTATTTGTGAAAAAGAAGGATGGATCAATGCGCTTATGTATTGATTATCGTGAATTGAATAAGGTAACGATCAAGAATCGTTATCCCTTACCCAGGATCGATGATTTATTTGATCAGCTCCAAGGAGCGACCTTCTTCTCTAAGATTGATTTGAGATCCGGATATCATCAACTTAAGGTCCGAACTGAAGATGTGCCTAAGACGGCATTCAGAACGAGATATGGACATTACGAGTTTTTAGTGATGCCTTTTGGGCTCACTAATGCACCAGCAGCATTCATGGACTTCATGAATAGAGTCTGCAAACCATACTTAGATAAGTTTGTCATCGTCTTCATAGATGACATACTTATCTACTCTCGTAATCAAGATGATCATTAAAAGAACCTTCGATGCATCTTAGGATTACTTCAACAAGAGAAACTGTATGCTAAGTTTTCCAAATGTGAATTCTGGCTTCGTGAAGTCCAATTCCTTGGACATGTTGTCAGTGAGCGAGGTATCCAAGTAGATCCCGCTAAGGTAGAGGCCGTAATGAATTGGGAAGCACCAAAGACTCCAACCGAAATTCGTATCTTTCTGGGTTTGGCAGGTTACTATAGAAGATTCATTGAGAACTTCTCAAGGATAGCTGCACCATTAACTTCTTTGACCCGAAAGAATGTTAAGTTTGATTGGGGTCCAAAACAACAAGAATCCTTTGAGATTCTTAAACAGAAATTGAGCAATGCTCCAGTGCTAACACTGCCGGATGGAATTGAAGAGTTTGTCGTATATTGTGATGCGTCCCACACAGGTATGGGTTGCGTACTTAAGCAAAAAGGCAAGGTAATTGCCTATGCATCACAACAATTAAAGGTGCATGAAAAGAATTACACCACCCACGATTTGGAGTTGGGTGCTGTTGTATTCGCACTAAAGTTGTGGAGACATTATTTGTATGGAACTAAATGTGTGATCAATTCGGATCACAAAAGTCTCCAACACTTATTTAATAAAAAAGAGCTCAATATGAGACAACGCCGCTGGATGGAGACCTTAAATGACTATGATTGTGAAATTCGCTACCATCCCGGCAAAGCGAATGTAGTCGCCGATGCCTTAAGCTGAAAAGAGAGACTTAAACCTATCAGGATCAATGCTAAGAGCATTGAACTGAAGAATAGCCTGAGTGAAAGGATATTAGTTGCACAGAAAGATGTTGTTTTGGAAGCTAATCTTCCAGATGAAAAGTTAGGTGTAACTGCTGAACAGTTAACACCTGGCAAGGATGGAATTCTCAGACTTAATGGAAGAATCCGGGTTCCCATTCATGGAGGGCTTCGAGATGTAATCCTCCAGGAAGCTCACAACTCCAAATATTCAGTTCACCCTGGAGGTGACAAGATGTATTAGGATTTGAAAGCTAATTATTGGTGGATAGGGTTGAAGAAATCTATTGCCACCCACGTAGCTAAGTGTTTGACTTGCACTCATATTAAAGCTGGACATCAAAAGCCATCAGGTCTGCTACAACAGCCAGAACTTCCCACATGGAAGTGGGAGATGGTAACTATGGACTTTGTAACCAAGTTACCCAAAACACGGCATGGAAATGATACCATATGGGTCATAGTTGATATATTGACTAAGTCAGCACACTTCTTACCCATTAAAGAGACTCATAGCTCTGACAAGTTAGCTCAGCTTTACGTGGATAAGATTGTATCTCTCTACGGAGTGCCAGTGTCTATTATATCGGATAGAGATACTAGATACACCTCTCACTTTTGGAAAAGTTTCCAACAATCTTTGGGCACTCGTTTGAACTTTAGTACTGCTTACCATCCTCAGACAGATGGACAGAGTGAGCGTACAATTCAAACATTGGAAGACATGCTTCGTGCATGTGTTATTGATTTAGGTGGTAGTTGGGATGACCACCTACCTTTGATCGAGTTCTCCTATAACAATAGCTATCATACAAGCATTCAGGCTAATAAACGTCAATAAGATGTATACACCAAAACATCCATTTGAGATGTATGCTTATAAGCAAAGGTGTAATAATGACAATGAAAGTTTTATAGACTTCTTGTCAAAAAGGCGATGAACTTTGTTCGACCCTTAAAGAGATCACTGATCCAAGAAATCAATGATTTTAAATCATCCTTGTGACAAGGCTTTTGTGCCGTCTAAATGTCCTTCGAGACGAGCCTTGTGCTATGTGAAAATGTCTTTCATGACATTGGCAGTTGTGATTCATATCCCCTGTCTAATAAATATAAAGGATTATATCCTATCAATTGCTTGTTATGGTTCTGTTATGACCTAGGAAAATCATGATTAAATGATTTTTATTTTTAATGGTCTATATGGCTTAATAATACCATGACCATCTAATCATCAATGCGATGATTCATTATGTAATTTAAATATATCATTATTGTTTAATATAGTACCCGAATTATGGCTGGCTCTGACAAAGCAAACAGTCATCCCGTGGAAGACAACAACAATACCAGGATCAATATCACTGCTGCTGAATTGCAAGCAATGATAACCACAACAGTGGCTCAGGCTGTGGATAATAAGTTTAAGGATTCGAGTAATGTTCGATCCAAAACTCATTCAAAGTCCCATTCTCATTCGCATACACAGAAAAAGAGTGAGTCACAACACTCGTCTAATCAGAGAAGTGAACCACAGAGGCAAGTTGTCCTCGAACCGACTCCCAGGTACACCAAGGGTTGTACCTATAAATACTTTGTCTCCTGTAGACCGAGGGATTTTACAGGAGAAAAGGGAGCGATAGACTGTATGAAGTGGTTAGATGAAATGGAGATTGTGATAGATATCAGTGGATGTGCTAAAGAAGATATAGTGAAGTTTGTGTCTCAATTTTTCAAGGGCAATGCCCTCACATGGTGGAAGGCATTAGTGCAAGCCACTAGAAAGGTTTCTTTGTACAACCTTTCATGGAACAAGTTTGTTGACTTGGTGAAGGACACTTATTGTCCTCAATATGAGGTTGAAAGGATAAAGACTGATTTCCTTACCATGGTAATGAAGGACCTGGATTGTAGATCCTATGTAACTAGCTTCAACTCGATGTCAAGGCTTGTTCCATATTTAGTCACTCCTGAACCCAAACGCATTGCGCGTTTCATCGGTGGTTTATCCCCTGAAGTAAAAGGAAACGTCAAGGCTTCCAAGCCTACTACTTATAGATCTGCTGTGGATCTATCTCTGTCCCTTACTATTGATATTGTGAGGAGTAGGGCAAAGAGAACTACCGATGACGGGAAGAGGAAGAGGGAGGAAGACAAGTCCTCTCAATCAAACAAAAAGAACAAAGGGAACTTTGGTTTTAAGAAAGGGCAGTCGAATGACAAACCCAGGTGCAAGACCTGCAACAAAAGGCACTTTGGAAAGTGCAACCAGGACCCGCAGGCCAAACCATGTGGGATTTGCAAAAAGAAAGGGCACAAGTCTGTCGAGTGTCGAAATATCAAAGATGCAACCTGCTATGGTTGCCATGAAAAAGGGGCACATCAAGACTAATTGCCCCAAGAATGCTAAGAAGCCCGAGGAGGCGAAGAAAGCGCATGCAAGAGTTTTTCAGATGAATGCTAGGGAAGTAGTGAATGACGAGAACGTCATAACAGGTACCTTCATCATAAATAATAATTATGCTAGAGTCTTATTTGATTCAGGTGCTGATAAGTCTTTTGTAGACCATAAGTTTTGTAAGTTACTGAATCTGCCTATTAAGACTCTAGACATAAAATATGAGGTAGAGCTTGCTGATGGTACCTTAGAAACAGCTTCAACTCTTCTTGATGGATGTTTCATATCCATCAAGAATCATTATATCTCGCTATCCCTCTTGCCAATGAAATTGGCTGGGTTTGATATAGTTTTGGGCATGGATTGGTTATCGCATAACCAAGCCGAAATTGCCTGTGATAAAAAGCTAGTTATTATCAAAACCCCTTCTGGTGAATCCGTCACTATTCAAGGAGATACACAATACGGGTTGCCCAACAATGTGTCTATTCTCAAGGTATCACAATGTTTAAAGAACGGATGTGTCATCTACATGGCACAAGTGACTGTGAATGATCCGTGCCTAAGATTGAAGACATCCTAATCATCTCTGAGTATCCTGATGTCTTTCCTGACGAGTTACCTGGATTACCTCCTGAGAGGCAAGTAGAGTTCAGGATAGACATTCTACCAGGAGCTGCACCTATTGCACAAGTTCTTTATCGTCTAGCACCTACTGAAATGAAAGAGCTCAGGACTCAATTAGATGACTTACTGGAAAAGGGTTTTATACAACCTAGCCCATCGCCTTGGGGAGCTCCAATACTATTTGTGAAAAAGAAGGATGGATCAATGCGCTTATGTATTGATTATCGTGAATTGAATAAGGTAACGATCAAGAATCGTTATCCCTTACCCAGGATCGACGATTTATTTGATCAGCTCCAAGGAGCGAGCTTCTTCTCTAAGATTGATTTGAGATCCGGATATCATCAACTTAAGGTCCGAACTGGAGATGTGCCTAAGACGGCATTCGGAACGAGATATGGACATTACGAGTTTTTAGTGATGCCTTTTAGGCTCACTAATGCACCAGCAGCATTCATGGACCTCATGAATAGAGTCTGCAAACCATACTTAGATAAGTTTGTCATCGTCTTCATAGATGACATACTTATCTACTCTCGTAATCAAGATGATCATGAAAAGAACCTTCGATACATCTTAGGATTACTTCAACAAGAGAAACTGTATGCTAAGTTTTCCAAATGTGAATTCTGGCTTCGTGAAGTCCAATTCCTTGGACATGTTGTCAGTGAGCGAGGTATCCAAGTAGATCCCGCTAAGGTAGAGGCCGTAATGAATTGGGAAGCACCAAAGACTCCAATCGAAATTCGTAGCTTTCTGGGTTTGGCAGGTTACTATAGAAGATTCATTGAGAACTTCTCAAGGATAGCTGCACCATTAACTTCTTTGACCCGAAAGAATGTTAAGTTTGATTGGGGTCCAAAACAACAAGAATCCTTTAAGATTCTTAAACAGAATTTGAGCAATGCTCCAGTGCTAACACTGCCGGATGGAATTGAAGAGTTTGTCGTATATTGTGATGCGTCCCACACAGGTATGGGTTGTGTGCTTATGCAAAAAGGCAAGGTAATTGCCTATGCATCACGACAATTAAAGGTGCATGAAAAGAATTACACCACCCACGATTTGGAGTTGGGTGCCATTGTATTCGCACTAAAGTTGTGGAGACATTATTTTTATGGAACTAAATGTGTGATCAATTCGGATCACAAAAGTCTCCAACACTCATTTAATAAAAAAGAGCTCAATATGAGACAACGTCGCTGGATGGAGACCTTAAATGACTATGATTGTGAAATTCGCTACCATCCCGGCAAAGCGAATGTAGTCGCCAATGCCTTAAGACGAAAAGAGAGAGGTAAACCTATCAGGATCAATGCTAAGCGCATTGAACTGAAGAATAGCCTGAGTGAAAGGCTATTAGCTGCACAGAAAAATGTTGTTTTGGAAGCTAATCTTCCAGATGAAAAGTTAGGTGTAACTGCTGAACAGTTAACACCTGGCAAGGATGGAATTCTCAGACTGAATGGAAGAATCTGGGTTCCCATTCATGGAGGACTTCGAGATGTAATCCTCCAGGAAGCTCACAACTCCAAATATTCAGTTCACCCTGGAGGTGACAAGATGTATCAGGATTTGAAAGCTAATTATTGGTGGATAGGGTTGAAGAAATCTATTGCCACCCACGTACCCAGTGAGCTTACAATTCAAACATTGGAAGACATGCTTCGTGCATGTGTTATTGATTTAGGTGGTAGTTGGGATGACCACCTACCTTTGATCGAGTTCTCCTATAACAATAGCTATCATACAAGCATTCAGGCTGCGCCTTTTAAGGCATTATATGGTAGGAAATGCAGAACGCCTGTTTTTTGGGCGGAAGTAGGAGAAGCTCAGCTATCAGGACCAGATATAGTCCTTGAAACGAGGGACAAGATTGTCTAGATTTGTGATCGCCTGAAAGCTGCCAGGGATAGGCAGAAAAGTTATGCTGACAAAAGGCGAAAACCTCTAAGGTTTGAGGTTGGTGACAAAGTCTTACTGAAGGTATCACCCTGGAAAGGTGTGATGCATTTTGGTAAGAAGGGCAAGTTAAGCCCGAGGTATATTGGACCATTCGAGATTATCGAATGTGTCGGCAGTGTAGCTTATAAGCTAAACTTGCCAGAGGGGCTGAGTGGAATCCATAATGTGTTCCACATCTGTAATCTCAAGTAGTGTCTAGCTGATGAATCACTAGCCATGTCTCATAAGGACGTACAGATTGATGAAAGCCTAAGATTTGTTGAAATACCTATATCAATCGAGGATCGTCAGGTTAAAAAGCTCTGAAGGAAGCATGTGCCTATAGTAAATGTCAAATGGGATGCCCGTAGAGGTCCCGAATATACGTGGGAAGTTGAGTCCACTATGCGACAGAAGTACCCTTACTTATTCCAGTAAATCTCGTGGTCGAGATTTCTTTTAAGGGGGTGAGGATGTAACACCACGTAAAAATGTGTCCAATTATGTAAAGACACGTGTCCCAAACTCTAAATATGTGAAAGATTGAGTTTGAAGGACTAAAGTTGTCAAACAGTGAAACTATGAAACCACAGGGACTAAAAATGTCAACATGCCAAACTTGTGCCTCTGAATGACCATACGTGATGAATATATTCTTAAATGAGTGATTAATTGGATATAAGAAGCCGTTTGTGAAAATAATCGGAAGATTATTAAACTACAAGGGTTAAACGTGTCAACATGTTGATTCTGACCTATGAGTGACCTTTTAACGAATCCGAGGCTTCGAAATATTCAAATGTACTCTCAAGAATAAGTGGTATAAATTTCATGTGGTTTCGAGATCGTTAAGCATGTTTTCAAGACTTTAGGCTATAAGTGTAAACTTGACGAAACTTGCATTTATAGTGATATTTAACGAAATTGAGCCTAACGAAGTTTGTTTATACATCCTTGAGCCTCAATAAACTAACTACAAGGGCCTTACATGTCAAAAAAGAGGTTAAATAGGGTTTACATGGGCCAGGGACTGATTCTGCCATTTCAGAAAATGGTTTAAACTAGTTACCAGGTCTACGCGGCCCGCGTAAGACCCCTCTTGACGCTTACGCGGCCCGCCTGAAAGTCACCAGCGCAGAAAATGAAGGACAGGTGCAGGTTTTCCAGTTCTAACTGACTTAACCTCAATTGTAACGAATCTAGGGGCTGTTTGTCGGTCTTGATAAACCACTAGGACACCTGGGGTGATCCTAGGGCCTTCCTTAACAGCTTCAAATGATCTAGGAGCTTGGAAATTTGTACATAAGGGCACTAGTTCATAAGCTCCTAGGCACATAAGTTGCAACAACTTCAAAGGGACTTGTTTCTGGAGCTTGCAAGGATTAGGAGAAGATTTGGAAGTGTAGAAAAGATAGCAAGGACCATTAGTAAGAGCCTTAATCCCTGCTTAGTCGTTTTTGTTACCTTAATTACCGAAAAGTCAAACATATCGTAATTTAACTTTGACTTTCGGTTTAATCATAATTGGTCCATCCACTGATTGAAATGAAAGTGGTTTTGGAACCATATTAAGGTAGGTGATTAACCCTTAAAAGGGCACCTCCTAATTATTTCGTTTGACTAGTTAATTGTCGGGTCAAACTAGTTTGACAAAAAGTCAAACTGGACAGAAAGTTTAAAAATGAATTAAATTAATAAAACAGGGGTTCTAAATTATATTTTAACATTCTAATGACTTGGTAATTAATATTAGAACATGTTTTAACAGTCCTAACCCGACAATTATCAGTCTAAGGTCAATTTATAACCGAAAGTCGCAAAAGTTTGACTTTTGCTTTGACTTTCAGTTCTGACCCGTTCAAGCTTAATTCTCCCATGTTTCAAGCTTCCATTAGGACCACATTACTCAGTAGTATAACCCTCTGGAGTTATAGTGCATGGTTCTTAGTGGTTTGAATTATATGCTCTTGATCGATAATATGCTTATAAATGCCCTTTTAACATAAAAAATGAGATTTTTAGAAATGTGAGAGGACAAAAACCTTTGTTACTGATTTATAAACTTGTCCTAAAAATTTGACATCAGTTTGAGGTGTAGATTAGGAGTTATGCTCGAAAGTGACATGAAGGCGAAGTACCCGCAGTTGTTTGTTACGACTTCGGCCTAATTTCGGGACGAAATTCCCTTAAGAAGGGGAGGCTGTAACACCCCGTGTTTCGAAAGTCAAAGTCAAGTTTGACTGTTTTGACTTCCTTGACTTATAGAGAATCTATTTACTTTATCACTTTAGTTGTATTATGTGAAGTACTTATTAATAATCGAGGTTTACTCGCTATTTGTCGCATGTTTATCGCTTATCGCAATCGCACTCGCAACTCGAACTTACGCGCTTTGGTTATTGTTTTATGTGCCCTTTATGTGTTATTTGTGCATGTTTATTCATGTTATGCATGATGTGGTGATTAATCGAAATCGCAATCGCAATCGAATCGCAAACGCTAAACGAAAGAAAAGTAGGATGATTATACGTTAGATATAGTAGTCAGGATTAAAAGTAATTTGAGAAGGAAACTCTATCGCATCGCTCACTCGGATCGCATCGCAACGCGTTGTCCGCGAATCAAACGACAAAACTCATCACACCGAGCACTCGAGCCAAGTGACCACCCGACCGAGCTGCCACCCGACCGGGCTGCCACCCGATCGAGGTGCCACTCGACCGAGCTGCCACCCGGACGGAGTGTCACTCGAGCGACCAACCCTCATCTCCCCTTTCCATTTTGGGAAACCCTATAAATACCCCTTGTTACCACTTTTGGAAAGTGTCAGCTCTCTCTTCCTCTCCACTCGTTCCAGCCACTATTTCTTCAGATTTCTCGCGATTCTTGTAAGTTTCCAACCTAAATCTTGTACTTTCTTGATCTACACGCAGTCCTACACCTTTCTATCTTTTGAATCTTAACTTTTAACCGTAAAATCACTAGATTTGAGGTGTTCTAGGATGATGTCATCATGTATTCTTAGGAACTTCATCATTTGGCTTCAATCCACCAAGAACAACTTGAATCTGAATGATTTCCACATGAATGAACTAAGATCTTTCATATATCTGAACATAATCACGATGAAGGGGATTGAAAGATGGTTTTCCAACTTTCTTTCAACTCTTTTACACTCAATGCACTCAAAACCGATAGAATCGGAGCTTGTTCTAACCTTCTACTCCTTCTTGTTGATGTGTTGGTTCAAGATCTAAATTCTATCCGCGAGATAACTGATTTCGGGTTAAACATGAAACACCGTCTTGAACAGTTAACTGGTCGGGCTAGGGTGATTCATGTCCGATCAGGTTACTAAGTCTTGACGAGGTTCCTGTTGTCTAGCACGTTATCAAATCATCTCGAGAAAATGACAAACTATCAAAACAACCATGGAAGAAGACGACCAGGTCATCTGGGACGGACTGCCGTCCGATCGGATTGTCGTCCGATCGGATAGCCACCAGCCCGGACTGCCACCCGATCGGACTACACCTTGGGACCCACACTCAACTTTTACTTTCAAACTTTTGAGAATTGAACATTGAACAAAATGTTGTCCGATCGGATTACCACCCGATCGGATTACCACTCGACCATGTGATGTGATGACTTCAACACTTAAACAATTTTCAACATGTTCAATACGCAAGATTGCCACCCGATCGGATTGTCATCCGATCGAGTGACCGTCATGCGGTGAACTTGTTCTCAACCTGAGAAGCCTCGCTGATTGGATTGCTGTCCGATCGAACTGTCGTTCGATCGACCGACCTGAAGGGTAGAGATACTTCTCTGTTTTCAAAATGCTACAACGAAAACTTCAAAAGACAAGCCATCATACACAAACACATCCATCCCAAACAAGGTAACAATCTACTCGCATGGTCGTCCGATCGGATGACCATTCGAGCGGATTGTCATCCGAGCGACCGGCCATCCGACCGGATTGCTGTTCGACACACTGACGCCTTGTTCTTTTTACGCGCCGCTTTCCATTTATGCTATCGTACTGTTCAGGCTAATTTCCGCTCTAAGCGCTCCCTTCAATCCATCATCGCTGTGAGTATACTCGAACCCTTTTTGCTTTACGCACTTTTGGGTGTTACATACGTTACTTATTCTAAATCACATCGAACACACTACGCAATACTTTGACGCTAACCGTTACCGCATGTTATACGTGACTAAATGAATGCTTGTTTATTATGTTTACACATGGAATGTTGTCTACCTGCCTTAGCAACGGTAGTACTATTAGTTTGGACTCAGCACCTGTTCACTCAGGGGTTGTTAAGAACAATTAGTTACATGGCTCACAGTGGTGAGTGTGTATCGCGAACTGCCTTGGGCAGTCAACCCGCAGTCATTGGTATCGATAGGTTCATGTCGATAACTAACATGCCTCATTTCACTCTGTGTACGTGCTGGTTATGCGTAAACGATTTCGAACGTTATTATATCTATTAAACTTGTATGCCCACCTTTACACTATGTGTATTGACTTTTACTTTAACGTATGTGGCAGGTGCTTAAGGTGTTTAAATGTTTTGCCTGCTGTGAAATCAAGGCTAGGAAAGACTTAGGTCAACAATAAGTTGTCTGCATTTAAAATCTGAGTTGTCGGAACAGAACAATTTGACTAGATTTTGTCTGTAATAATTATGTTACTTATTATGTCATGGTATGGGACGTGATGTTTTAAATAATTGGTAATCATAGTTGGTATGGAAACTTCTGGACAATCTGTTTCGCTCAGTGCCACGCCCCGATGTTTCCGCCATCGGTTGGGGTGTGACATAAGAGAACTGGGTTTTCTACTCTTTTCGTAATTTTGTCTAGGTACAAATCTTGTTGCACTATGTACAAATGAAGCAAGCTATTTTAGAGGGGGAAACTTGGACATTGTCCAAAGTTTTAAGACACTTTGAGGACAATCTAGACATTTCATTCATGGAATCCATGCCCACTTATGTCTTCCATTAATTGAATTAAATTAAGGAATTAAATAGAAGTTTTATAAATTAAAGGAATTAATTGATTAAATTAAAGGTTAGACATGCAATCTTTGGGATTTTCATGATTTAATAGTATGTATAAATATAAATAATCTATACTTCTATACTACCTTATTAAGAGAACTAGGATTTTTACCTGTTTGGTAATTTTACATTGTGTACACATTTTGAAGCAACATGTACAAGAGAGCCAAACTATTTTAGAGGGGGTAAACTTGCGTATTTCCTAAAAATTTAAGACACTCCAAGGGCATTTTACAATCATTTTAGTGATCCTGATCAAAATTGCCATTGTTGAGGCACACAATTGAAAATATGTGAAACTTACATAAATTCATGTATGGTGGCTCGTAATAGACGTTATAATTGAATATAATATTAGTCCGGACACCCGCCGCAACACGCGGGCATTCCCACTAGTGTAGTAACAATAAAAATTAGCTAAAAAGCATCAAAGGCGTGAAGTATCGATATACGAGTACCGATACCGTTATCGTACCGGTACCAAACTGATACATTCGGTATCCACTTCTCTTCTCTTCGATTTTGATATTGGTATTGGTATTGGTATTATCAACTAGATAAATCTAAAAAAAGGAGGTTTTTTTTTTCTCACATTCCCGACATCTAATCTCCCTCAATTTGTTTTATACTATTATTGACTTTACGGTTCATTTTTTTTTTCTAATAAAAAACATTAATTTGGTTAGCGTTAAAATGTGTTCTCATGGAAATTATTATTCATCTATTAAAATAAAAAAAATACGAAAACGGGTTCACCCACTATATAATCTTCTACTAGTTTTTTTCTAAAAAAAGGTTAAAGTCCTTAAAAAACTAATTAAAAATGTTATAGTTTTAAAAATAAAATTAATTAGAAAAGGTTATAGGTTTTGGATAAAAAACTAATTTAAAATGTTATAATATAAAAAATGACTAATAAAAATATAGTTATTAAAGAAAACAAATTAAAAAAGAGTTTTAAAAGGTTATAGCATAAAAAATGACTAATAAAAAATTATAGTTATTAAAGAAAACAAATTAAAAAAGAATTATAGTTCAAAGTAACTATACAAAAAGTTATAGTTCAAGAAAAAAACTAATTAAAAAGCTTTTTTTATAAACCAATTGAAAAAAAAGTTTTTAAGTTTTGTAGTTATCGCAGGGGATATTAATTAAAAATGGAGGTGGATTGCCTTTTGATCTGGCTTATGATTTACACCTTTACAGTTTCAAAGTTGCTATTTTATTTTATCATCGAATTTAATTTAATTAATTTTGTTGAATGTTGAATGATAAAGAGTGAATTGCAAGAATTATCCTTTATCTTTATGCCTCTTTGCAGGCGGTGTCATTTATGTTTAAAATTGACGAGTTTTGTCCTTTATGTTTAAAAATCAAGCATGGTTTGTCCTTTGAGCCTAACTCAGACAGATTTTTTGGTTAAGTATGATCATGTGTTTTGCACATGAGGGCATACTTCTCATTTCACATTCCAAGGGTTTAATTTGTAAAGACTTCTTATTGAGGGACTATATCGGAAAACTGAAAAAAAGAATCTAAACTATTTCACTGTCACCACAACCCAATCTTTCTCTGATCTCTCTCAACCCACCACCCCACAACCTGCAACCACCCTGCATGACGGAATCATTTACACAACAACAGCTTTAGTCACATCTTCATTTCGACACCAAACCCCAAATTCTAATACAAATTCTGATCTGAACCAGTGCCTCACTAACCAATGATCTGTAATCAATCAATAATATCAACATTCATCACCAAATTCACATCAAATATACACCAAAAACACACACAAATCCGAACACATTAACCAACTACGGTCCTAACAAAGTCAAAATCGGCATAAGTTTAGTCAAAACCACATGAATTCGCAAGAGGTAATGATTGCAGAATGAACCTGCTCGATATCCACCTGCTGCTGACGTCCGTTGTCGGACCCTAACCACAGCGGCCACCGCCGCCACCTAGGGTTATGACGGAACCCTAGGTGCGCCGCCACTGAACACCATTATTGTTGTCATCTCAGGACACCAGAAACCACCACTGAATGCCTCTCCCCTTATCTGTTCTATTCATCGGCTACGCACCACCACAGCACCTCCGTTGCCTGTGGTGGTTCCTTCGCCATCTCCAGCTTACGTCGTCACCCAACCTCACAAAAACACCTTTTCCACCACCTGTTGTTTCGTCAGACGCCACTACTCAGAATGATGGCCGACGGTCATCTAGGGGCACAGATAGAGCAGCGGGATAAGAGATGGGGGCAGTGTGTTTATTTAATCGAGCAACTGAAGGAGGTAGTGGTGTTGTTGAGAGGTGATTTATTGAGGACGACAGGTGATATAGAGAGAGAAGAGAGAGAGAGAGAGGGAGAGAGAAGAGAGAAGAGAGAGGGGGAGAGAGAATTTATATCTTTTTACACATTTAGTCCCTGCTTCGTTAAAATGACAAAATTGCCCTCATGTGCAAGACACATGACAATATTTAACGAAAAAAACTAACTGGGTTAGGCCCAAAGGGTAAAACGTGCTTGATTTTTAAACATAAAGGACAAAATTCGTCAATTTTAAACATAAAGGACACCGCCTGCAAAGATGCATAAAGATAAAGGACAATTCTTGCAATTCACTCAATGATAAAACATAACTTTAACCTTTGCGGTTTCTGTGTTCTTACAATCTTACATATTTGTTTTTCCTTTATTTGTTAGAACAATTTGTTTTTTTCTTAAATTTAATATGATTTATTTATATTGTTGTAACCTATTACTTAAAAAAAGTCATAATAATATTTATATGTAGGTATCTATTCTATTATTCCTTGAAAATATGAGTATTTAATTTAGAGTTTTAGAAATTGTTTGTATAACTTCTTACATGAATATTTTTTACGAAATTTTTTTATTTCATCAAGGGACATATTTTTTAATACATGTATTATATTTTTTTAAGAGTAAAGTTCTTTTTGAGTCCCAGTAGTTTGTGCATTTTAACCATTTGAATCCAAAAACCAAACTTGTCTTGATTTGAGTCCATGTGGTTTCTAATTTTATCCATTTGAATCCAAAACGTAAACAACATTCAAATTAGAAACATTTGATTTTTGGATTCAAATGGTTAAAATTAGAGACCACAAGGACTTAAATGGTTAAAATTAGAGAGCACAGGGAGTCAAATCAAGACAAGTTTGGTTTTTGGATTCAAATGGTTAAAATACACAAACCATAGAGACTCAAAAAAGACTTTACTCTTTTTTTTAAATACATGTATTATAAGAATAATTTTTAAAATACGGTAGCATTTTTTTTGGCACATGATGTAATCTTTATTTTTAATTAATGAACAAAAATAAACAGCTAAATTAGTTGTAAAAAATACTTTTTTTTTCTATTTAATGGACACATAATCTCCCTAGTTGTGGCCTAGTGGTAGGAGACTTGAGTTTTCCAATTGAGACTCAAGTTTAGGGCTGTTCATAAAGCCCGCGACTCGTAGCTCGCTCGAAAGAAGCTCGAGAAAAACTATCTAAAAAAACTCAATTTGAGATGACGTGAACCAAGCTGTCTCATTTTGTAACCAAGCCCAGCTCGAGCTAAGCTCGGCTCGGCCCATGGCTCGGCTCATTGGCTCGTTCTTAGGCTTGTTTAACTCCAACGTAAAGCTCAAGCCAAGTTTAACCGCCTGAATTAATTTCGAGCTTGAGCTCGACCCCACCCCGGCTCTACTCATTTACAGCCCTACTCAAGTTCAATTATCACTTATGTCATATTGGGGTGGATATTGAGCAATGATGGTGACAAACCCACCGAGGAGGGTTCGATCACCGTTAAAAAAAAATTTAATGGACATACAATAAATACCAAGACATTTCCTATTTTAAAGCATTCAAACTTGTACAAAAAATTGAAGCACCTACAAACCATTTTTCTGGTAAAGCGACATCCAATATTTTTACAAAACATATTCACACCACGTTATCTTGACCAATTCAAAATCTAACAAACCAACACGTTTAACAACATTTTCACTAATACATGCATTTTAGACAACTTTCAAAATTTTTATACACCAAAAACCTCTAACCAACATTTTCCTATATGTTTAACAAACTATTTTTAATAATATATTGATTTTTTTACAATATCAACCCATATATTATTAATCATCATCATTATCACCATACTCATTAAATCCCACCAATAACAAAGTAAGGTAGGGTTTGAGAAGGGTAAATCACCATACTCATTAAATCCCACCAATAACAAAGTAAGGTAGGGTTTGAGAAGGGTAAAATGTAAACAGCCTTACCTCTACTCTGTAGGAATAGCAGTGAGACCCCCGACTTGATAGTGGTTTCGCATCAAGCCTTGGACATAAAGCACATAAAACTCAGCAATTAAGACAAAGGCCGATCAGTGCATGTACTTCCTTGTCTACATGATGCATGATTTAACCATCCCCTCTTTTAACATTATTTTCACGAAATTAGTAAAATAACATTAAAATTAGAACACTTTCTCTTTTGCCCTTGAGCGCCCACACATATATAAATTATATGTATATCCCACAAGTAAGGCGTAAACCCATATATTATTAATCGTCCCAAAATCAATAGTTACATTCAAAACTTGGGATCCCATATATCGGGTGAGGAATATAAAGTTTCTTTCATATTATTACAACGTACTAATATTCTCATTCTCATTCTTTCAAGCCCTAAAAAAATCATCTTCAAATCCCCTAACGAAACCACCACGAAACTTCACTACAAGAATCTCTAAATCTTCGTATATGATTCTCAATCGCCACCGCAAGCATCAATTTTCCGCAAAAAGCACTCTGTTTCGACATCTTTCATCTTCATAACAGTTTCATGTGATCACACTGTATGAAAAGTTGCTTTAAATTCAATCAATCTGTCTATTATTGTTGCCAAATTAGGGTTTTGTCGTTTTTTTGTGTAAATGTATGCTAGAAGAGCCTGAAATCGAGGAATTTATTCATGATTGTTGTGGAATTAGGGTTTTATCGTTGTTTTGTACTGGATGTTACGTTATATAGTGTAAATGTACGGTAGAAGAGGCCTAGGGTTTCCGTCACCGGTGGTTGTGGTGGTGGTGGTGGTTGTGGTGGTGATTGTGGTTGTTTTTAGGTGGAAGTGGCGGCAGGCCGTGGTGAGGAGTGAGGAGGTTAGGAGGCTGTTGGTTTCGGCTTCCGAGGAGTCGAGCAGGGTTGAGTTTGAGGCAAAAGAGGAGTGTTATTATGGTGGAAATGTCGCGCCTGTGGCTAGGGTTTCGGTTTCGAGTTACGGTTCTGGTCGGGTTGGATTGCCGGTGAAAGCGGTGTATCAGTGTGCTGTTTGCTTTCGTCCTACTAATACGCGGTGTGCCAAGTGTAAAGCTGTTCGCTACTGGTATGCTCACTACCTTTGAAATTTTTGAGTGTTAATTGTTTGAACATTTTTGTTTAATTTGAGTTATGGTGTCGAATTGAGGATTTATTGCTGAGACGTAGGATACTTGTAGGAAAGAAACTTGCATTTGGGGTAAAATTATTCTCTTAATTTGCTTGAAGGAGGTAATAAGTAGTGAATATTTAATTATGCTGTATTGGTTGACTTTTTGGTGTGACAAGGTTTTTATTGATGCGATGTCCTGATGGTGTTAACCGGTGGCAGAATGTACTCGAGTAGTCGAGTACACATTGGTAATTGCTAGAATTTAGTTTTTCTGTCTGTGTTGGAGTAAAATTGGTCTGAACATGTGTTGTGCACTGTGTGTTAGGGCATTATATCAGTAAAATTATACCTATAATTGGCTAGGTCATATGATTAGTCTGCACCAGCACTGCTGTATTATAGACTGGAGAATTCGTACTGTTAAATTGGTATGCTAGACGTAGTAGTTAGAGTTTAAGGTGCAAAACAAGCACACTCCTGGGACAGAAAAACTGCACTAAGAAGAAAAGTATGAATATATACAATAGGCATAGGAGGTTAAAAAAATTAATACCATTTTTACATAGAAAGATTGAGGCAAATTAATACCAATTTCACAGACGAGTAAGAATGTAAGTATAGGGTGGACCAGTGGAACCGCTCTGAAGAACTAAATGACATTATCATTAATATAAAGTGTTTTATATAAAAACTAAAAGATACTAAAACTTTTAAAGTTAGTAATCTAGTAATAAACAATTTTTAATTTTAGAACTTGAAACATTGGTAATCTAGTAATTAGTAATAAACATATATAAAATTTAGAAACTATGAAAAAGCTAAAAACAACAGTGATAGTGTAGTGCCGTTTTGGCAATGTAAACACACTAGCAGCAGTTATTGCATTCATCAGGTCTCGTTTCTGCCCCATCCATAAATCTTATGCTCATCATCATAGTTGTCAATAGCGGCTTTAGCGCGCACTACGTAGCGATGCGCTCATATGGTGCTATTGGGTGTTTAGCAACAACTATGCGCTCATATAGTTGTCAATAGCGGCTTTAGCGCACTACGTGGCAATGCCCGTTAGTTTTTTTTTTTGTTCCACGATTGAAAATGAAGCGTATTTAGATGATTATTGATAACCTGTTTGGCTATAATGCTATATAACAGATGTAGATGTCTGGACAGAATTATTATGATATATATTAGGACATTGTTGTTTTCTCATGATAGTTGATAACTTTTAGAACATGATAGTTGATAACTTATAAGCAATTTGACAAACTTCTGACATATTTCGTGGGCACATACAACTTTACACTAGCTCTCATGTTTTAATGAAGCAATCAATTGTCGAATTTGATGACTTAGTAGGATCTCTTTTAGAACAGGAGTTAGAGTCAGTAGCATGTATCTGGTCCTTGATAGCCAATCTTGTTCATCAAGGATTGAACTGATTTGGTTAGTGTTTCACGTGTTATCTTGATATTCAGACAATTTAACATTGGAGGCAAATAAAAAACTGCCATTGTTAGGCTTCTGATTCTTTTGTTTATGTTTTGTTTTACCTTTCTATGTTTACTTGCTTTCATATAAGTGACCCCTCAATTATCTCTTTTTTCTAGAAAGTCTCAACGTTAGCAATCCAGTCTTTTGCTATATCTATTATACCATTCATTTATTTTACATTTGAATGTCAGCTCTGGCAAATGTCAAATTGTTCATTGGAGACAAGGTCACAAAGAGGAGTGTCGCCCTTATGTTGCTGTCACTCAAATCAACAACGCACGACACAGCTCTAACAGGCAAGGCGACCATAAAGATCACAGTGACAGCTTTGATACTGAAGCTAAGCAAACTGCTACACCAGCTGAACCGAAGTCACCCTTGTCATATGAGGGACCTTTTGTTTTCTCTACGCCTACCAATTTCTCTACAGGTGTTACCTTTGAGAACCTTGAGACATTGAAATCGGCACATGGGATTCCGCTCAGCCTTGCAAGAAAGTCAACCGGTTTATCAGATGACAATAAGAAAACATCTATCCTTAGCGATGAAGATAATTCATCGTTTTGGACTGATAATGGCTCTAACAATCAGAAGACATCTATTCTTAGTGATGAAGATACTCGGTCTGGGACTTCGAATTCATCCTTTTGGACAGATGAGGGCTCTAACGAGTCTTCTTTACCTTCTGATGTTTCTTCTCATCATGCTTCTACTGCTGCAAGGTATTCAGAGGTTCCTGGGAAGTCAGATGTTTTCTGTAACACGAGCACGGCTCCCGACGTGTCTAAATCTAGTGAGGTAGTTTCATCATCAGCCAAAGCTTCAGATGCTTATTCAACAACTGTCACTAGTGGAAGCATATCTCATAGTACGAAGCCCATGAAGGTCGTTGATGATGACAACCATAATATTGCTACTTGTTCATCCCAGTTGACAGAAGCTTCTAAGTTCAGGGAATCAAAAAATTCTCTATCTGATGTTCCTTCTCATCGCGCTTCTACTGCTGAACGATATTCAAAGGTCTCTGAGAAGTCGAATGATGTTTCATCATCAACCAAAGCTTCAGATGCTTATTCAACAACTGTCACTAGTGGAAGCATATCTCATAGTACGAAGCCCGTGAAGGTCATTGATGATGACAACCATAATATCGCTACTTGTTCATCCCAGTTGACAGAAGCTTCTAAGTTCAGGGAATCAAAAAATTCTTTGTCTGATGTTCCTTCTCATCGCGCTTCTACTGCTGAACGATATTCAAAGGTCTCTGAGAAGTCGAATGACGTTTCATCATCAACCAAAGCTTCAGATGCTTATTCAACAACTGTCACCAGTGGAAACATATCTCATAGTACGAAGCCCGTGAAGGTCGTTGATGATGACAACCATAATATCGCTACTTGTTCATCCCAGTTGACAGAAGCTTCTAAGTTCAGGGAATCAAAAAATTCTTTGTCTGATGTTCCTTCTCATCGCGCTTCTACTGCTGAACGATATTCAAAGGTATCTGAGAAGTCGAATGATGTTTTCTGTAACAAGAGCACGACTCCTGACACGTCTAAACCTAGGGATGTGGTTTCATCATCACCCAGAGCTTCAGATACTTATCTAACAACTGTTACCAGTAGAAATACATCTCATAGGACAAAGCCTATGAAGGTCGTTGACGATGTTGGCCACATCCATAGGACCACTACTTCTGCATCCCAGTTGGCAGAAGCTTCTAGAAGTGGAACAAAGACATCCAAATCAAAAGTTGTTGATTACCTCAAGTCCTCCAAGTTGTCTCGTCAGGAGTCATTAGAGGGACTAAATAACACATCTCACAACTACAGTTTTAAGGTCTGGCTTCGAAACTCAACTTTTTTCAATTTTAATTGTGCTGTTTATGAGATCTTTAACGTGATAGTTTTGATATGCTTTTGACAGGGTCTTTTTCCATATGAAATGTTTATTAAGCTATACAATTGGAAACATGTTGAATTGCAGCCTTGTGGTCTCAAAAATTGTGGAAACAGGTAAAAATTCTCATTGTTCATATTTTTGCTATCTCAACACTTTAATACTTTATATGTTCATGACCTACATGTTCCGCAGCTGTTATGCCAATGCTGTGCTGCAATGCTTGATATACACTCCACCTCTGACTGCCTATCTTCTAGAAGGACTTCATTCCAAAGCATGTATGTTATCACGTGTTACAGATCACTTAGGGGGGGGGGGGGGGGGGGAATCTTGAACCAAACGCATTAGTATGGGTCATTTTGGGTTTTTTTATACTACTATGGGTGGTTTTGGGTGAAGTAATACAAGTTAAAGGGTCAGACTGGGTCAATTTGAAAATAGAGGATATTTATAACGGGTGAAGTTGGGTTAGAAATGTATAAAGAACGGGTCAGAACAGGTCATCTAGGTTTTCTGAGAACGGGTCGATCTCTTGATGACGCTGCTTCTCTTCTTCGCTATTCTCACCGGATCTAGCATGTATGATGAATTGATGATGATAAGATGCATACATAAGGACAATCCTCCAACAAGCAAGGTGATTCTGATATTTCTGTTAGAGCAGATCTCTAAGCCATTGATTCTCCAATCTTAACGCCTCTAATTCCTTCTCTTTCACATCCAACGGTTTGGTTTCTTCATCCCCTGTGGTCCAATTTATCTTGATAATGGTGGAATTTGCAGGAACAAGGTTTTTTAGGGTTAGGGTTCAAGTTATGGTGATGATATTTTGGGGGAAAATTGGATAATGATAATCGTAATACCAATTTTCTTGGCGTATCATCTTTTCAATTGTAAAGTTTTCTCAAATCAATTTGATATTCAATCGGACCCTAGTTGTAAACACCACAATCAGTTTGATGAAAGATGATTCAGTGATCTATTGTGAAGTATTTATGGAATCTAAGACTATGTCATGGGACTCCTTGTCTGAATTTTGTTTTTTAATAATTATGTAGTGAGTTTGTGATGTAGGCTAAAGGCTTACCAGAAGCAAATTGACCTCTTAAACCTTTTTTAATCCGACCCGACCCGAAACCCGTTCTAACCCGGACCCGTTCTGACCCGAACCCATTCTGACACGAACCCGTTTTGACCCATGACCCAATCTGACCCGACCCGACCCATTTGCTAGGCATACAGATTACACATTATTTGACCTCAATACTAAATTATTATTAAGAGAATCTATTGTCATCTTGTCAATTAGGTGAGAAGAGAGGATGGTGTTTCACATGTGAATTTGAAAGCCTTGTTAGGAAAGCAAAGGATGGGATCTCTCCACTATCTCCTATTCGCATGCTTACCCATATTGAAAACGTTGGAAGCAATTTAGGCCATGGGAAAGAAGAAGATGCTCATGAATTTTTAAGGTTAACTCGCATCTACATTATATATTCTTTTGGAAGTGTTTACACCTTTTTTAGCTGAGTTAGTTATTAACTTATTATGGGATTTTTAGGTATGTTATTGACGCTTTGCAATCAGTTTGCATTAAGGAATCGAAAAGAAAGTCTTTGAACTCTTTAGAAGAAGAGACAACTCTCATCGGACTTACCTTTGGGGGTTATCTACGGTCAAAGGTAACAACATGGTTTTGACTTTTAACGAGTTATGGTTGAGCAAATACTACTATACTAGTGTACTTACCACTGATATAATCTTGGTGGTTTTGATTTATAGATAATGTGCATGAAGTGTGGAGGCAAATCTGAGCAACATGAGAGGATGATGGATCTCACTGTGGAGATAGAAGGTGATGTAAGAACATTAGAAGAGGCTTTGTATATGTTCACATCTACTGAGATTTTGGATGGTGAAAACAAGTATAAATGCAACAGGTTGGTTTCGACATGCAAAAATGAAAAACCCTCTTATAAGTTAAAACCAGCACCAGCATTAGCATTGCACTTTTAGTAACCTGTTAATGTTACTACTTTGAATTTAGGTGCAAATCCTATGAGAAAGCGAAAAAGAAGTTTACGTTACTGGAGGCTCCTAATGTGCTTACTATTGCATTGAAACGTTTTCAGGTAATATTTCTCATCGAAAGTTAATTCTGAATATGGTGTATAATGGGACCTTTTTCATACTTCTATAGTTAATAGTTGTATTGTTTTACAGTCTGGTAAATATGGAAAGCTCAACAAATCAGTTCGCTTTCCAGAGATTCTTGACATGGCTCCTTATGTCAGTGGCACAAGTGATAAGTCCCCAATTTACAGTCTATATGGAGTGGTGGTTCATGTAGATACGATGAATGCTGCATTTTCTGGTCATTATGTTAGCTATGTTAAGAATTTTCAGAATCGATGGTTCAAGTTCGATGACAGCATTGTACGTTTTCACTATCATGTCTTCTGTTACTAAAGCTCACATATCAACACTTCGAACATTACACCAGCGCATTTATTTTAAATCATATGCTTCTAACTGACAATATAGGTAAAAGAGGTGGATCTTCACCATGTGCTGACAAAAGGAGCATACATGCTTCTATATGCAAGGTAATATCGATATTTTCATTACAGCAGTTTCGCCTGCTTTGGACTAGATTAGTTTAGAAGTTACAGCTGTGT
Organism: Helianthus tuberosus; assembly: GCA_030545235.1. Lineage (NCBI taxonomy): Eukaryota > Viridiplantae > Streptophyta > Magnoliopsida > Asterales > Asteraceae > Helianthus > Helianthus tuberosus. The sequence continues at coordinate 74,581,651 of CM060359.1, forward strand.
GTGATACGCCTTACATTTATGTTGAACTAATACGAATATATCGCCAGGTGCTCACCGCGGGCCCCCCGGTCAATCCGCAGCTCAATAATTCACCACCACCAACACCATGACCCAAGAAAGCAAAAAATACCACCGTCATTCGTATCAAAACCTCACTCCATCGCACCATGGGAGACACACAGTTATCAGTCGCCGCCTGTCCACCACCGCAGCCTCGAGGAGGAATCTTTCTCAAGTGACAACTCAGGATTCTTCTCTGAGTCTTGCTCTTGCAGCACTGATAGCACCCACAGAGACTTGAGCAACATCGAAGATCACATTTCTGGCGACTGGGAACTTGATTACCATAAAAACATCAACTTTAATTCCTCAGATTCCGACACCTCGTCATCCTCTTCCTTCCCCTCACCCTTGTACTCCAGGCTTTCTCAGTTGTACTCTTCAACTGCAAACGCCAAGGAGGAAGATCGCAAGTTAAGTAAGGTATGTAGAAACTCAGGCTGTAGTTGTAATAGTTGTAGGTTAACTAACTGTGATAGATTAGGAGGGCGGGCTACTTACCTGCCCTCGAGACCAAGTGTAACCTTGAGAAGATAAGCGACACGATGAAGATCAGACTAAAAAAAACCTTTATTTAAAGAGGGTTTTGAGTAAAAAATGGGGGAGGGGTAAGGGTTGGGGGTGAGTGTATTGTATCTATAAGCTGTATGTATTCTAGTTTCATAAAGGTGTTAATGTACTAAACCTTCAACATTTTGTCACTCTCTTCCCCTTTTATAATATATACAAATTGTTGTTTCTTGTCGATTGGTTTAAGTGTTGGTGTCTCGTGACATGACCTTTAGCTTTTCGAGTTTGGATAGAATCAAAATATTATGTTGAGAACTGCGTCATCACGATTTCAACTTGCTTTATAACTTCTTCCAAATGCCATATGTTACACGAAGCCGTATGTGATGTGGGTGGGACCATTCTTGAAGTATTTCATCAGATAAAACAAGCAAACAAGCCACAGTAGCGTTAAAATAAAATCCATCATCACACATAAAATATAAGTTTAAATGCTATCTCGATGTTAAACCTTATAAATATATTATGATATTACAATAGGTAAGGCCTTTGGGTATACTTTAACCTAACTTAACTCCACCTAAGTAACACATCAACTTTTTTTTTCCTCATTTCACTTTGTCTCACTCTAAGGAAATGGTTTAACATGTTAACACATAACTCATTTAATGCACTTTAACATTGGGTTTTTGTCTAAAAAAGAAAATAATAATTAATTCAATTTCTTAACATTGGATTAACATGTTAACACACAACTCATTTAATGCACTTTAACACAAGGAGGGAGTGGTTTGCAATGTTAGTTAACATGTCATGTCATTGTTAACACTATAGATCTTAGAGTACACCCCATGGCCTAAGGGTAAGAGTATATCAAACAACTAGTTTATGGATATAACACCATGTAACTGCTAAATAAAACATCATATACCCTTTGTTATCTGTAAAATAAAACCACATATACACTTTATTAACATCAAAATAAAACGTCATATATCTGCTACAAATATAACATCATACAGTGAACACTTTGTTACTTGCAAATTAAACTGTTGGGAGAGGATCATGAGAAACTACATATAAATGAGAAAACTAGAAAACTAACTAAAAATACCAAAAAAAAGCTAAAAAACATACCAATTTTTTTTACAATTTTTTATAAAAAAATCGCTAGTTTTTATAAATAAAAAAAAATTTCAAAAAAAAAAAAATATTTTGTTGTACTGCACATGTGCATTATATGTGTACTACACATGTGCACTATATCCGTAATAGTGCACATGTGCAATACAACAATTTTTTTTTTGAATTTTTTTCCATGCATAAAAACCTGTGATTTTTTTATAAAAATTAATTTTTTTTATGTTTTTAGTTAGTTTTTTGGTTTTCTCATTTAAACTAATTTTCTCATGATCCATCCCCTTAAACTGTTATGTATCTGCTATAACTAAAACACCATTGTATGAATAACACCAAAACATTAAGGACTAAAAATATCGGTTGAGACGTAATAATATATATATATATATATATATATATAGAGAGAGAGAGAGAGAGAGAGAGAAAGTGTATTGTACAATTGGCCTTAACGTACGAGATGAGAAGTCCAAACGTTATAAACCACAAAAACCATAAATCCGCATATTGGAAAACCATAAATCCGCATATTATAAAACATCAGGTGTTAGTCATAAAATCCGCATGTTATAGCCTAAAATCCGCATGTTATAAAACATCATGTGTAAGTCATAAAATCCGCATGTTATAACTAAAATCCGCATGTTATATTTTCATAGCGTACGCATTGTACGAGATGAAAATATAACATGCGGTTTTTGTTTACACCATGCGGATTTATGGGTTTTATAACATGCGGGTTTGTGGGTTTATAACATGCGGAACTCACATCGCGTGCGTATCGTACGTTAAGGCCAATTGTACAGTACATTTTCTCTATCCATACATACATACATACATACATACATACATACATACATACATACATACATACATACATACATACATACATACATACATACACACACACACACACACACACACACACACACACACACACACACACACACACACACACACACATATATATATATATATATATATATACTAAAATGAAAACCACCTCTAGTTGTAAAAACCATGAGAACCAGTCTCCACCAATCAGGTTTTGCCAACAAAAAGGGTATATCGGTCATTTACCACAAATGTCATATCCTTCCTCTCTCCTCTGTCTTTCTTTTAATGTTTCCTCTCTCCTCTCTCTTTCTTTTATATTAGTTGCAGACTCTCTCTCCATTTTTAAAATTGCATCTCTCATTCATCTCTCTCTCTTGAAATCCAACCCCCACACCCATTTTCCTTGTCTCTCTGCCGGCTACTAAACCTGTTTAACCGAAGACGATGATGACGACGACTGAACCCACCCCTGCCGGCGACCAAACCTGTTAACCCAAGCTCCGATTTGGGGGTAGTGAACTCCGATTTGATGTTGTGGTTGTTGGTGTCCCGATCTACGATGTTGGTGTCTTTCACCCCCTAATCTCTCTCTCTCTCTCTCAAGATCGTTCTAACACCATACAAGTTACGGTGGTGGTTTCGTCGGCGGCGGTGGTTCTAACAGTGGGTTAGTGGTTGGTGGTGGCGGTTCGACGGCTGGGTGGTGGGCCGGCGGCAGCGTCGCCGTGAGCGGCGGAGGTCCCGGTCTCCTCCCGACGAGTTGATGCTCTGGTCGACTTTGGAGGTTATGGGTTTAGTTGGTTCAAGACTGGTGGTGGCGGTTCGACGGCTGGATGGTGGGCCGGCGGCAGCGTCGCCGTGAGCGGCGGAGGTCCCGGTCTCCTCCCGACGAGTTGATGCTCTGGTCGACTTTGGAGGTTATGGTTTTTAGTTAGTTCAAGACTAGTTCATCAGTTCCTTGGCCTGTGTTGTTGATTTCTCTGGTATTTTTTTTGCCTGTGTTCTTGATTTTTCTGGGTTTAGTATGTTGGGGATGTTGATCTTGATATTTGTTTTGATTTGGTATGTGGGGGATTTTCATATTTTGGCCTGTGTTCTTGATGTTTGTTTTGATTTGGTATGTTGGGGATTTTGATCTGTGGGTTTTGATATGGTTGATTGGGGTGGCGATGATGAAAAAAAAACCCCGTAGATTTAGATGACGATGGCGCGGCAAAGACGGCGGAGGTTAGGTTTTTTTAACCTGCAACCCCACTTTTGCAGCCTTTTTATTATCGGATAATCTGAGCCAAACCCCGTTTTATTTTCGAGATACACTTTGTTTTGATGTTTTTTTATTCCCCCCCCTAGTCGATGATGATAACGATATATCTGAGACACCTCCCGAGTATGCGATTTCTGGGTGCGTTCGTTTTTGCGTAAAAAAGTTTTTGTAAAAAAAAAAAAGTTAAACCGTAAACTTTTTAACGTAAAACGTAAACTTTTTAACGTAAAACGTAAAACGTAAAAACGTATACGTGAAACGTAAAACGTATTTTTTTTAAGTAAAACGTAAAAAGTAAAAACGACGATTGAAAAAGCCCCGCGTGCAAAAACCGGCGCGTAAAACGTAAAAACGTAAAAAGTTTAACGCAACACGTAAAATGTGAAAAGTATAAGAAATCTTTTAAAAAAATCTGAATTTTAAAATGCTTTCAATAAAAAAATCATCTTTCAAAAATAAAAACTAAATATAATAATACAAAAAACTAATAAAAAACAATAAAGACAAAAGGACAAAATAGAGTCTTTTTACTAAATTAACATTTTGGATTAAAATATTAAAAAACATAATAAGACAAAATATTTAATATTATTTTTTGTTACTTTTAATCTCATCCATTGATCTTGAAGATCTAATGGCTAGGAACTGGTTCTCGCGGTTCTTACAACTGGAGGTGGTTTCATTTTAGCGGTCCCATATATATATATAGGGGACCGCTAAAATGAGAACCACCTCCAGTTGTAAGAATCGTGAGAACCTTTTTGATCCGGGGTGAGTTGGACCAATTTTTTTTTTCATAAACGTAGATGCTTGTATTATAAACACATTTGTAAAAAAAAAAAAATTAAAAAAAAATGTCGTGTGTGTAGTTTTGAACACCACAAGTTTGTGTTTACGGGTACCGTAAATTTTAAATAAAATTTACGGGTCCCGTAAACGCAAACTTTGGGTGCTCAAAACTACACACCCGACATTTTTTTTGAATTTTTTATACAAATGTGTTTATAATACATGCATCTACGTTTATGAAAAAAAATTTGGTCCACCTCGCCCCGTACGGTGTAGTTCTCACGGTTCTTACAACTGGAGGTGGTTCTCATTTTAGCGGTCCCCTATATATATATATATAGAAAGAGAGAGAGAGAGAGCGGTTAACATACATTATGAATAATCGTACTTAATGTACGGGACTATCCTGACCGTCAGATCAGGTGATTAAAAGCGTGATTAATTTGATGATGAGAAGCGGGGTCAAAAGCGTAATTACGGTAAGTAAAGGTTAAAATCGTCAATTTACTATACCTATATACCCGGCTAAATCTCGGTCTCAAATAAAAAACCATATTTGAACCCCAAAATTCACGGTGAGTTTCACGGCGATTACGACCAAGGGTGGACGACGACAACAACGGTGAACAACAAACGAGCATAGATTTGAAGTGAGGATGACGAATACGACATTAAGAGGTATCAATTAAATCATCTTCTCATCCATTTATTTTCTTCTTCAATCACAAGGTTTTACTTGAAGAAATTGTCATACTGATCGGTGGTTTCATTGTATGGTGAACAAAAATTGAAGCTAAACGAGAGAGAAGGAGCAAAAAACGAAACGATCCGGTGCACACTAGCGGCATAAATCCAGGTTTTTCTAAAAAATTCCGGTTTGATTAACTAGCGTTATTTGATATGAACTAGCGTAATTTGATGTTGATTCATTGATATGAACTAGCGGTATTAGCATGATTGATATTAGACGATTGTTGGATATGAACTAGTGGTATTAGATTGTTCATCCCTATCCACTGTATTATTAGGTTAAATTGTGAAATTGGGAATTTTTAGCTAACTTTCCTTTGTGTTTAAACAATTATCGAATGTTTTATTAGGTTAAATTTTGATATTGGGGCTTCTGATCTAACTTGCCCTTTGTTTTCATCCGTTTTTTTAAGCAAAATTTTTTATTGAGCATGATGAAAATAATAACGCATCAAAAGAACATAACTAGGCCTGGTGTATAAGATTAGTTGAGCACAAACAAGGGAAAATATGCTAGTATGCATTCAGTAATACAGGTATTAACATGTCAAAAAGGGTCTTAAGGTTAGAATTAGTTAGTTTTGGTGGGGAAATCATTGAAACTGATGCAAAGATGGACATCCTGTGGCTTGTTTTTGTACACTAAACAACTTCTGTTATGAAAAAGAATTGTTGGCAAAAAAATAACGCCTATTGTATGATATTTGTTTAGCAAAACCAATGAAAATAATAACGCAAGTTGAATAGATTTGTTGAGCACAACCATCAAAATAATAGCGCCTGTTATTATATGAAAAAGCTAATCTGCTTGTTTTAATTTGTTTTGAAATATGAATGTAGGGGTTGCTGATGATGATGATGATTTTGAGCCCCCCATTCAGCCGATAATAACAAACCAACCTCGCAAGTTAAACGTACATAAAAAGCAAAAGAAATTAAATCTTCAAGATGATGATGATGATTTTGAAGTACCGATTAAAGACTTGATAGGCAAAAGGGCCGAAAACACAAAAAAGAGGCCAAACACTTCAACTGACCAAGATGATGATGACTTTGAGCCAGTAAAAAAAGAAACCATCGAAAGAAGACAAACAGATGGATCCTAGAAAGGGGAAACAGATGATTCCTGAAGCGGAACCAATTAGGACGAAACCAAGACCGTACTATGAATATCATCATGATGTAATAAGCCTATGGTGTAGTCCTTCAGGTTTCTTGGATACAGTAAAACAATTTACAGAAGCACAGGTAGCGGATGTGAAAAGCATTGGATTTGGGGATGTTCTTGATATAAAGCTTAATCATATAAGCACACGTCTAGGTTATTGGCTCGTACAAAACTATGACGAGCAATACAACACACTAAACATAGGAAATCATAAGATAGAAATCACACGAGATTCAGTACATGATGTGTTTGGTATGGGAAAAGGGCATGTTATAGTACGGGAAAAAAATAAGCCTCGGAAAGGAGCGATAGTTGAAAAAAATACTCCTACTCAAGGGGCGGAAACAACTATTGATGAGTTCAAAAACCAGTGGTCGGACACCAACAAAATTACTCATACTTTAGTTGCAAAAGCTATGAAAAAACAAACAAATGGCGGCAAATTATTCAAGTTAAATTTTCTAGCCTACTGGAACACTTTGTTTGTAGAGATAACAAAGTTAACAACGGTTAAACAAAGTTTTCTACTTGCCATTGACAAAGAGGAAGACATTTCAAAGCTGGATTGGTGCTCCTTTGTTTTAGAATCGCTCAAACGAACTAGACAAGGTTGGGAAAAACTGGACTCACAATACAATGGACCAGTTGCATTTCTAACGGTATGTTTTGTAGACATCTTTAAAATTTAAGCTAATACAAAATTGGTAGTAGTAATTTGGTTTTTTTTTTCAAACAATTATATGCAGCTTCTATACAACCATAATTTCAACAAAAGGCACAGAATTTTCGATGAAGTTGTCAAACTGCCTGTCATAAAGTATATAACATCTGCTATGATCGACGACGTGGAAGAGTATTTATACAACAATGGGCCGTTGACATATGTTGAAGATTGTGATGAAGTTGACAAAGACGAAGAAACGCATAACAATCGCCAGGATCAACAACATGTGACTACCTCATACATCAATGACGATGATCATCAAAATGAAGAGGCTCCGCCATCGCCACTCGAAATCGTAAATCAACAAACTTCGACGTTATTCACAGACCTGTTCGCTGACAACATCGCATTACACGAGGCATCTGCGGTACAAGAAAACCTCACCACATTCGATACTTCAGATCAGCCTAGGGCAGATACGAATGACTTCACAATACCACCAGTGGATACCACAAAGGTCTACAAAAGAAGAAACATGGCTGGTGAAGATTCGATTGACGAATGTTACATACCATCAACTACCGATTGGTTTGAGGGCTGGAATCCGAGTGAACTTTAGAGTTGAACCTAGAAGAAATGGGCATAGGGACACAAACGCAAAAAGAGCTTGACTACTGCTCCACTCCGCTTCAACTAACCGGGGTGATCTATGATGATGCTGCGCGGGAAGCCTCAACCAAAAATAAGAAGGTAAACTGGATTTTTGTTTATGATATTATGAATAACACATGCTTTAAGAACCTCGTATTACAGTATAATGCTTGTTTATGATGTTAGAAAAATAACGCCTGTACATCTAGAAAAATCACGCTAGTTAAAAAAAATTAATAACGCATGTTAGTTTATGAAATTAATACCACATGATTTGAGTCACTCTTTTGTATTAATACCGCATGATTTGAGTCACTCTTGTGCCGCTTAGAAGCCATCTTGAGACTGGGTGTTTACTGGTGGATAAAATTGGGTATAACGGGCCAGGTTTGGGGTGACTAAATTTGTTCAGATGGGTTTCAAATTGGACGTATGCTGCTGGTTACAAGACCTGGGCTTGGACAGCTACTGTAACTGGGTCAAGTTAGATTAAGAAATTAATAAGCATGTACTAAGCCCAAATATATATCACTAGCACAAGAGGCCCATTAGCATAAGTCTTGATGTCATAAATAGTGCAATGGGCTTCTAATGATACAGACTACCCAATAGATTAAGCTGTTGGGCCAATTTATTAGGAGAAACATTGGCCTGTTTGGGCCAATTTATTAGGAGTAACAATGGCCTGTTTGGAAAAAAATGAACTAAATTTGCTTTGAAATCAAGCCCATGATTAACAACAAAAATGGACAAGAACATAAATAAAAATTACGCTAGTTACCTAGATAATGACGCATGATATTGCTAAAAATGAAAATTACGTTTCTTAGATAGATAATCACGCATGATATTTATAAAAATCCAATTCTGCAGCTGTTGTTGAAAACAATGGAGAAGAATATAAATAAATACATTTCTCTGGTTACGGAAATGAATAATATGGTTACGGACGTAAAGGAAAAGTGTTTCTGGGATCCCGATATAATGAGAATGTGTAAAAGATGGGATGATGCGGTTAAGCCACTGAAATAATCACGCATGTATTAAAAAATGACGCATGTATCAAATTATCACGCATAGATATAAGCCACCGAAATAATCACGCATGTATTAAATAATCACGCATGTGTATAATCACTGTGCATTATGTAAGCTACTGAGATTTGTTAAAAATATTAAACAATATTCAGGATACAAGTTGATATAAAATATAATTATTCCTAATAATAATGAAACCTACAAATAGACTCCTAAATCGATATGACTAGTAATTATGTAAGATATTTAATTTTACTTACCAAATCTTTCTCAACTACCATATTAATTCACAATCTATATACATATATGATGAGATGATTCCCTCCTATTAGATTTATGCAAAAAAAAAAAAAAAAAAATAACAGCTCTCTTCAAGAAAACAACAATGTCTACTGATCCGGCTAGCGAAGCAATCAAGGAGCTCCTGTCCACCCGCAGGTTGACAAAACTTGCTTCTAATGTTAACTCTTCTAACAGTAATCTGGATGTGCAGGGGAGGCTCTTAGAACAGCAAAAGATGAACCAGGAAGTCTAGGGGAAACTACTAGAAGAACCAAAATCTTCGTTGAGGGATAACAACATAAAGATGATGAAGGATCATGCATCTGCTGATAACTTGGTTTACTCATATCTCAAAGATGCAGTAGAGACGGTTAAAGAGAAGATGGAGATGACTGAGAAGGAGCTTGGGAAGATATTGACATCGAACTAGGTGGTATGGCTGATTAATCCACTTTTTTTGTTGATTTTTGGGATGTTCTAATGTTGGTATTTTGAAAACTTACAACTATGGTGGTTTTTGGTGTATTAAACTCATATGTGGATATATTTAGGAAAATCATCCAGGGCTTAATTTTAACTTGCTTTCAGACCTTTTTGAGGCATCTATGAATGTTGTTTTAGCATTATTAATATGAAAAATGCATGTTACATATTATCACATATGTGCCTTTTTTTATGACGCTAGTTATGATGAAAATCTGTGTTTGGGTATGTTTTGGGTGGAAATAGCTGTGAACAAGGGTTATGACAGGTTATGCAAAATTGTTAGAGAGGGGTTTAATGGTCATTTGAGATCTCCATTTCAGATAGTCGTGTATAGTTATGATTATCGAAAAGGGGTAAAAAAGAATCAATTGAGATATTTAATCACGCATATCATGGTAAAATGTTGTGAATGTCACAAATTACATAAAGTTGTATCTTAAAAAAACATGAAATATGGAATGTTTAAATGAATGCAATTGTGGTTCAAAAATTACTCGTCTTCCCATTCAGAATCACTATCATCTGCTTCGTCAACCTCCTCATACTCCTCCTCTCCCTCACCAGTTTCTCCCTCCTCGTCCTCTTCATCAACTAAACCAGGATCATTCTCTAACTGAATTGCTCTTCTTTTCCTCCCCTTCTTATCGGCAGCACTAGCTTGACCCTTTAAAATCTCGCAAGTTCGAATATCATGACCTTTGGTATTGCAAACACTGCATGTCCGACTTCTCTTGCCTTTTAGACTAATAATTTTCTCTTTTTTTGATTTAATCCGCTTATGTGAACCGCGTCCTTTCTTTCTAATACCGGTTGGCACATGGACTGTAGGTGGAGCATCAGTGTTCGGTTTCTCGTAACCAATTAACCTTGAATATCTATCAAAATTAGGGTCGATTGGCTTGGTTATACGAAGTTCATCAACCATTTCTTTCATCTCCCTCATCCGATCCCTGAATATATAAGTAGATGATCAAAATCTTTCATCAAGTTACCAATAAGATACTCTCCGGTCTGCATTATCTCATACGCAACCTCTTTGGCCTTTTTATGCGCATCATTATCATCAACACTTAAATCAAATGTATTATTTAAATCATTCGGTACCACGTCTTTGGTCCATCTTCTCATAACGTACTTGTTGGGAATTTCTTTCACTTTGAACATCTTGAACACAAAATATATATGTTTGCACAACAATCCATATTGTTCAAACCTGCGACAACTGCATGATGCAATTACATCCTCCCCCTTCTTGAAACAAACCTAAACAAAAACAATTGAACATTAAAAATCAAATAAAAAAGGCACATTGTTATGTAATAACGCATGTTAGCTGGTCTAGATAGTGTTACCTATAATAAACCGTCGCCGTGGGCTTTCCAATCTTTCATACTTATCTTCAAAAACGGTTCCTCGATTTTAGTCTCCATAGGAAGGCACTCGGACAATGTTCCTTGTAACTCTGACTGTTGATCAGCAAAAATTGACCTGGAGTAAATTTTCATAGCATCATCCTCTAAAGTAGAATCAGAAAAGTTATATGGGGTTGTATTTCTAGATATATGGCCATTCTTCCGATGGTTGAATCTTTGCACGTCCATTGCACCATCAAAATGGTTAAAGAACTCAACAAGGGTAAGTTGAGAATTCGCCACTTGACAAAAAAATGGTTTTCGCTCTCTGATATGGAGGTGGTCCGCATGAGCCCAGACATAGGCTCATAACGATAGAAAGCTGGAATCCACGAAGATCTCATGCCAAACATATCATCAATCCATTTATTCTCGGTTAGACCGAATTCAATCATTATCCGCTTCCATTGTCTCTCAAACGTTTCTGGCGCAATCGAATCAGTCCATACAATGTCACACATACGTCTCTTGAACTCTTCGTTGTTACACAACTCATGTCCCACCTATTAAAACAAAGAATTGGAACTTATTGAACAAGGGCAAGAAAAAAAATGAGTGTAGGAAATAATAACGCATGATGAACTTTTTGTATGTAACAACCCTCAATGAACCGACACTCTCGAATATTTCCCACACCCTAAAATGTCCCAATATGTCTTTAAATACGCCCTGTATGTGAAAACCGAGCCTGAAATATAGTATAGCATTAAAAATAAAATAAAAATATGATTTTTTAGTTCAGGCAGGCCGCGTAAAGGATCCTTAACCCTTACGCGGGCCGCGTCAACTTATTGAGTAGGTGGGCTCCGGTGTTGACACATGTCGTGCAACGTGTTGAACCTAGTCATGACCCGGATCAGCTACGCCTAGACCCCTAAGCCACGCGGGCCGTGTAAGCCCTGCCTTTGTTTTACGCGGGCCGCGAGGGAACCAGATTTCAGCACTATAAATAGAACGCATTGGATTTCATTTCAAATCGTTCACTTTGTTTTCTCAGTCTCGAATTCTCTCAATAGTAGGCATAATTTTCAAGTATAATACCCCCTAATTAGCAAGGTTCTGCTCCGTTGTAAGTATTATAACCCCGGTTTCATACTAGATACGCTGCCCGATTGATTTAGGGTTCCGTAACAACTGTTATGGTTCTGCCCGACGTAGTTGTTCGAATACCGTCTCGGGGAGGGTATCATTAATATTTTCAAAGGGTTATGATACTAACCTATGTACATTTGTGTAAATTATAGATTATTCCCAGGAAACCCTTACGCGAAATCTAAGATAGCAATGTGAGTTTATCCTCTTTTTGTTAACCTTTTTGTAATGTTTTACAAAACCTTAAATGTTTTACAATGTGATTAAGCGGTGATTCAGTCTTTGTAGTTCTTTAATTACTGCCGGTATGTTGGGGTTTTGTATACAAAATTTACTACTGCGAGTAGTAAGTCGGGGATGACAATACGTTACCATTGGACGACGAGTTAGCCAATGTGTAATATGACCCACAAGTCAGGATTGACAGTACTGAATGAGTAATTGTGTAGAAATAAACAATGTGATCGCTCTCAATACTGTTTTAATTGATAAAATGTTTCTTGATTAAACTGGGATTCACTCACCAGTATTTCCCACTGACAAATGTTTTTAAAACACGTTTCAGGTAACACAATATGACAGCCAATTAGTAAAAAGCCAGCTGTAGAGCACTGAAGGCTTGGGAAAAATGTGGCTATAAAAGTTACCTAAAAGACGATGTTTTAAATTCAATAAAATAGGGTTTATCCCTATAAACGTATTGTAATAAGAAACTTGGGTTTTGCCCATGTGATTATTAATATTAAATATGGTGGTTTTACTCTGATAAACATTTCCTAACTACGGCCCTGATGAAATTTCCGCTGCCAAATTAACCAATCTGATACCACCCAAAATCTGAGTTCGCGTCCGCCCGTTCCCGGGACAGATAAGGGATCGGGGGTTGTGACAGAAGGTGGTATCAGAGCCTAGCCACTGGTCTAAGCCAAAGAAGTGTTCTGCTGACACTTAAATTCTAAACTTTGTGTTAGGAAATAAATTACGGAAATATGTGCATAACTGTATTTATTTATTATGTGTTATTCGACTATTTGTTAGTTTACAGTATGAGTGATCGAGGACCTTCAGACATGTGTCGTCAGTTGTCTGATTCACCTAGGAGTGAAGGTACCTCTTCACAGCCTGCCCTTTCTGGGTATTCTGCTGATCAGGAAGAAGGGATGTTTTCCTTTAAAGCCCAGTCAGAAGAGCCATTCCCTCATAAGAAAAGAGGATGGTTCAGTAAGGAAGCGTTTGCACGTAGGAAAAGAATGCAAAAATTACAATAGCAAAGAGCCCTAGCAGCTGCTAAGCGAAAGACAGATGCCCATACACAGGATATGCTTAATAGAAGCCTAGCTAATTTCCATATCCTAGCCACAACTGCTGCTGACCCAAGTCTAGAGCAAACAATAGCACCCCAACCACAATTGCCAATTCCTGACCAACCCATGGAGATAGAAAACCCTGAAAACCAAGTGGAGATGCATGACTTCAACCCAGAAGAAATCCCTAGGGTACCAGCACCAAATCCCTTAGACCCAAATTACGATCCCTGGTGGGATGACGTTAGGGACTATGTGCAACGTTACCCGATTCATGAAGACACACCTATACAGAACATAGGAGCCTATCCAGATGGCCGGCGAAGGAAATCTGAATAATGATAACCAGAGTAACATTAACGTGGTTAATGAAAATCCAAGCATCAATAACAATGGAAACCAAATGGATAATAGTGCTGTTCAACACATAGTGGCACAAGGAATTATAGATGCAATGCCATTTATTATTCAAACGATTCAAGAAGCGAATAATAAAAGTAAGCATAGCAGTAAGCGACCCATCGAACCCGAAAACAATGTAAACAATGGACCTGTACTTCAATTGCCCATTCCCAAAATGAGAAGAACCGTGTCTTACGGTTGTTCTTACAATGAATTCTGGTCTTGTAAACCAATGGAATTCTCGGGCAACGAAGGAACCATTGCAACCTTACGCTGGATAGAGAAGACTGAGGCAGTCTTAAGAATAAGCAAGTGTGCTGAAGAAGACAAGATACTGTTTGCTTCTAATCTGTTTAAGAATTCAGCACTAGAATGGTGGAACACTATCCTCCAATCAAGAGGAAGTGAGAGAACTTACAATATGGATTGGGAAGAATTTAAGAACAAGGTAGAAAGGAAATTCTGCCCCCCCCAATGAGAAGGAACATATAGCTAACAAATTCCTAAACCTTAGGATGACTGGTGTGGATAGTAAGGGATACACTAAATTATTCTTCGAATATGCTAGAATAGTGCCAACTCTTGCTTCACCAGAACCAGTATTGACCTCCTGTTATATTTGGGGATTAATCGGTGAGATAAGACACGTAGTCAAGGCAGCTAGACCTCAAACCATATAAGAAGCTGTAGAACTAGCAAATACATTGACAGACGAATTAGTTCGTACCCGAGAAGAGGACCAAAGGAGGAACCTAACCCAGAAGCTCACACAAGAATTTCATTCTGGAAATTTTAATCGTGGGAAAAATGTAGGTTCTACCTCTGCACCTTACTGTAAGAATTTCAAAAGAAAGCATTCAGGAAGATGCTCCATATACTGTAACTTTTGCAAAATTTCAGGACACAAGGAAGAAGATTGCAGGAAGAAAGCTAATAACAGGATATGTTACAACTGCGAATAACAAGGTCATATCAAGTCGAATTGTCCGAAATTAGATCCAGCTACAAACAACAATAATACTAAAAATGCTAGAGCATTTGTTCTGACTGCAGATGAAGCCAAGATGATTCCAGATGTCATAGCTGGTATGTTTTTAGTTAATGATATTTTTGCTAAAGTATTATTTGACTCTGGTGCAAACCAAAGTTTTATTAATACATCATTTTTCAAATTTCTAAATCAATCATTAACTAAACTACCACAAGAATGTTTAGTAGAGACAGCTAATGGAGAAACCGTTAGGATTTCTGAAATCTTGCAGGGAGCAAGAATAGAAATTTTAAATCAGAAATTTATTGCAAATCTTTATCCCATGAATCTGGCAGGATTTGATGTTGTTTTAGGAATGGATTGGTTAATAGCCAATAAAGCCAGTATTTTATGTGATCAAAAGTCAATTCAAGTAAATTCACCAAAAGGTAAAACGATCACAATAAAAGGAGATAAACCATCTAGATTCACAAAATTCATCACTGTGATGAAAACTGCAAGTTATATCAGAAAAGGTTCTATAGTGTATTTGATTTCTATAATCACTAACACTAAAGGGAAGGATTTAAAAGATATTCCCGTAGTATCTCAGTTTTCAAATATATTTCCAGAAGAATTGCCTGGGAAACCTCCAGATAGAGAAGTTGAATTCAGAATCCATTTATTACCAGGAACAACACCGATTGCCAAAGCACCTTACCGTTTGGCACCTGCAGAAATGCAAGAATTAAAGAAACAATTAGACGAATTGTTGGAGAAAGGATTTATACAACCTAGTTCGTCGCCATGGGGAGCGCCGATACTGTTTGTTAAAAAGAAAGACGGATCAATGCGTATGTGCATTGACTACCGTGAATTAAACAAAGTCACGATTAAGAATCGGTACCAATTACCTAGAATCGATGATCTGTTCGATCAATTACAAGGAGCTTGATTTTTCTCTAAAATCGATTTAAGGTCAGGATATCATCAATTAAAGGTACAGGAAGTGGACATTCCTAAAACCGCATTTAGAACAAGGTATGGCCATTATGAATTTACTGTCATGCCATTCAGTTTAACCAATGCCCCAGCTGCATTTATGGACATGATAAACATAATATGTAAGTCATATTTGGATAAATTCATAATTGTTTTTATAGATGATATTCTCATTTACTCTAAGAATAAGGAGGATCATGCAAAGCATTTGCACACACTTTTAAGTTTATTAAGAAAGGAAAAGCTTTACGCTAAATTTTCAAAGTGCGAGTTTTGGTTAGAACAGGTACAGTTTCTTGGACACCTAGTCAATCATGAAGGAATTCATGTAGATCCAACAAAGATCGAGGCGATTACTAAATGGAAAACCCCTGACTCACCAACCGAGGTTAGAAGTTTCTTAGGATTGGCCGGTTATTATAGAAGATGTATTCAAGATTTTTCTAGAATAGCCATTCCTTTAACTAAGCTAACCTGTAAATCTGTTAAGTTTGAATGGGGATTAAAACAAGAAGAAGCCTTTAGAATCCTTAAGCAAAAATTAACTAATACACCCATATTAGCGTTACCAGAAGGAACTGAAGATTTTGTAATCTATTGTGACGCTTCCAAATTAGGTTATGGATGTGTATTGATGCAACGACAAAAGGTTATAGCTTACGCATCTAGACAACTTAAGAATCATGAAGAGAATTATTCAACCCATGATTTAGAATTAGGAGCTATAATTTGTGCTCTTAAGATTTGGAGACATTACCTTTATGGTAGTAAGTTTACCATATTCACTGATCAGAAAAGTTTAAGGTATGTTTTCAAGCAAAAGGAGTTGAATATGAGACAAAGACACTGGATGGAGGTGCTTAGTGATTATGATTGTGATATCCAGTATCATGAAGGAAAAGCAAATGTAGTAGCAGATGCTTTAAGTTGAAAGTATCATGAAAAGCCAAAAAGGGTACGTTCTCTTAAATTAAATCTACAAGTAGATTTAAATAATCAGATAAGAGAAGCACAAGAATCAGTAATCAATGATGATACTGAAAAATTAAAAGGTATGCTAAAAGAATTAGAACAAGGAACAGATGGAATTTGGAGATTCCATGAAAAGAGAATGTGGATACCTAAATTAGGAAACCTACGTCATCGTATATTAGAAGAAGCCCATAAGTCTAAGTATACGATGCATCCAGGAAATGATAAGATGTACCAGGATTTAAGGAAAAATTTCTGGTGGATAGGAATGAAGAAGGACATAGCAGCCTATGTTTCTAAATGTTTAACTTGTTCACAAGTTAAGGCTGAACACCAGAAACCCTCAGGCTTGTTACAACAATTAGAAATGCCAGTGTGGAAATGGGAATTGATAACAATGGATTTTCTTACTAAATTACCCAAAACAAAGAAAGGCAATGATACAATCTGGGTGATTGTAGATAGGCTAACCAAGTCAGCTCATTTCTTACCAATGAAGGAAACCTTTAGTATGGAACAACTAGCTAAACTATATGTAAATGAAATTGTTTCTTTACATGGAATACCTTTATCAATTGTTTCTGATAGAGACAACCGATTTACCTCTCATTTTTGGTCAAGTTTCCAAAAAGCTATGGGAACCAAGTTAAATCTAAGCACAGCTTATCATCCTCAAACAGACGGACAAAGCGAAAGAACAATTCAGACGATGGAGGACTTGCTTAGAGCTTGTGTAATTGATTTCGGAGGTAATTAGGACGATCACTTACCTTTAATAGAATTTTCTTATAATAATAGTTATCACACAAGTATCAATGCTGCACCATTCGAAGCACTTTATGGAGGAAAGTGCCGAACCCCAGTCTGTTGGGCAGAAATTGGGGAAAAGCAACTGTCTGGACCTAAGATAGTACAAGAAACAACTGATAAGATTATTCAAGCCAAGGAACGACTGAAAGCAGCATGTGATCAACAGAAAAGTTATGCTAATAACCGACGCAAGCCATTGGAATTTCAAGTAGGAGATAAAGTATTGTTAAAAGTCTCTCCTTAGAAAGGAGTAGTAAGATTCATAAAAAGGGGAAAGCTAAGTCCCAGGTATATTGGACCTTTTGAGATTATTAAAAGAATAGGACCTGTAGCCTATCAGCTACAACTGCCAGAGGAAATGGCAGGAATACATGATGTGTTTCATGTATCTAATCTCAAGAAATGCTTAGCCGGTGAATCACTAATAGTACCTCTTAAGGATATAGAAGTAAATGAACAACTCAAGTTTGTAGAAAGGCCTCTACAAATTGAAGACATGAAAGTCAAAAATCTCAAACATAAGAGATTAGTTCTGGTCAAAGTGAAATGGGACTCCAAAAGAGGACCTGAGTACACATGGGAGCTTGAATCTGAAATGCAAAGGAAATATCCGCACTTATTCCAGTAGATCACGAGGACGAGCTCTAAAACAAGGTGGGGAGGATGTAATAACCCACAATAAACCGACACTCTCGAATATTTCTGACACCCTAAAATGTCCCAATATGTCTTTAAATACGCCCCGTATGTGAAAACCGAGCCTGAAATATAGTATAGCATTAAAAATAAAATAAAAATCTGATTTTTTAGTTCAGGCGGGCCTCGTAAAGGATCCTTAACCCTTACACGGGCCGCGTCAACTTATTGAGTAGGCGGGCTCCGGTGTTGACACGTGTCGTCCAATGTGTTGAACCTAGTCATGACCCAGATCAGCAATGCCTAGACCCCTAAGCCACGCGGGCCGCGTAAGCCCTGCCTTTGTTTTACGCGGGCCGCGAGGGAACCAGATTTCAGCACTATAAATAGAACGCATCGGATTTCATTTCAAATCGTTCACTTTCTTTTCTCAGTCTCGAATTCTCTCAATAGTAGGAATAATTTTCAAGTATAATACCCCCTAATTAGCAAGGTTCTGCTCCGTTGTAAGTATTATAACCCCGGTTTCATACTAGATACGCTGTCCGATTGATTTAGGGTTCCGTAACAACTGTCATGGTTCTGCCCGACGTAGTTGTTCGAATACCGTCTCGGGGAGGGTATCATTAATATTTTCAAAGGGTTATGATACTAACCTATGTACATTTGTGTAAATTATAGATTATTCCCAGGAAACCCTTACGCGAAATCTAAGATAGCAATGTGAGTTTATCCTCTTTTTGTTAACCTTTTTGTAATGTTTTACAAAACCTTAAATGTTTTACAATGTGATTAAGCGGTGATTGAGTCTTTGTAGTTCTTCAATTACTGCCGGTATGTTGGGGTTTTGTATACAAAATTTACTACTGTGAGTAGTAAGTCGGGGATGACAATACGTTACCATTGGACGACGAGTTAGCCAATGTGTAATATGACCCACAAGCCAGGATTGACAGTACTGAATGAGTAATTGTGTAGAAATAAACAATGTGATCGCTCTCAATACTGTTTTAATTGATAAAATGTTTCTTGATTAAACTGGTATTCACTCACTAGTATTTCCCGCTGACAAATGTTTTTAAAACACGTTTCAGGTAACACAATGTGACAGCTAATTAGTAAAAAGCCAGCTGGAGAGCACCGAAGGCTTGGGAAAAATGTGGCTATAAAAGTTACCTAAAAGACGATGTTTTAAATTCAATAAAATAGGGTTTATCCCTATAAACGTATTGTAATAAGAAACTTGGGTTTTGCCCATGTGATTATTAATATTAAATATGGTGGTTTTACTCTGATAAACATTTCCTAACTACGGTCCTGATGAAATTTCCGCTGCCAAATTAACCAATCTGATACCACCCAAACTCTGAGTTCGCGTCCGCCCGTTCCCGGGACAGATAAGGGATCGGGGGTTGCGACATTGTACGACGGGCAAATAAAAATCAGAAATCAATATAGTTATTACGCAGGTTGTAATAATAATAACGCAGGTTGTAGTTGAGCCAAACCTTATCGGCAAGTTTCTTCATTATGTGCCACATACATAATCTGTGCCTACTCTTATCGAACACTGCTTCGATTGCTTGTTTCATCGCGGGACCCTGATCAGTGACGACCACCTTCGGCTGCTTACCAAATGAGTCCAAAAAATGATTGTAAAAGCCACTTGTATGATTCAATGCTTTCGGATGCTAGCAACCCGGCTCCAAGCGTCACATTCCGACAGTGGTTATCAATACCAGTAAAAGGTACAAAAACAATTTTATACCTTCAAAATGTTGATTAAAAAATGAATAAAAAACAAGAAGATTATACAAAAAATAAAATAACAGAAATAAGATTGGAGTGAGGACTAACTTGTTGGTTTTAAATGTAGCATCAAACGATATGACATCTCAAAACTCAGCATAGTTACGTTTGCACAAACCATCGGCCCAGAATAGGCTAGTTAATCGTTTGTTTTCATTGACTGAATGAACAAATGAATAATCAACCATAAACAGCTTTTTATCGGTCAACCTATTGATAACCATATATGCATCATACTCTCTGATATAACTATGTATCCTAGCTCTAAAATTCTTGCAATCGTCTTTAGTTGCGCCAACATTTTCAAAACCTCCGTATCTTTGTCTCATTATATTGAAGGCTTTGACTGGCCCAAGATTCAATGTACCAAGTTCTCATATCATCTCTTCTTGTGTTTCAGAAAGATGTCTATAAGTTGGTAATAAATGCATATCTTTGGGGCACATGAATGAATGATTATGCGACTGAACAAACTAATCAACCTTATACAACACCCCATCCGTCGAACGAAGCTTAATTTGTGCTTTACAGCCGGGTCGAATAGTCGGTCTGTTCCTATGTTTATATGGCTTAGACAACTTCGAATAAGGATCATCAAATTCCTGTGGTTTATGCCCCGCCTTTGAACACACAAAGTATTTAGTCTTGATAATACCACCAACATGATGTTCACCTCCTTTTCGAGCAGAGAACCCTGCCTTCTTGGCATATGTATGATAAAAAAACATATGCTTGCTCTATGGAAGAGAATTCCATTCCGATAACAGGAACACATGATGAAGCTACCTCAGGAATATACAATCTTTCATCTACACATTTTGAAAATGACAAAAACATAATAATAATAATAAAAACATGACCTCTAACCAAAGACACACACAGGGAAAGAACAAATCACGCAAGTTTCATCAAAATAATACCGCAGGAAGTAAAAAGCATCCAGTAATGTATACTTCATAATAATAACGCATGGTTCGTGAACTTACACATGCATGATTTATTACATTTAAAAAAAACTAATAATCAAAAAATGATGCACTAGAAAAAACAACACATCATACAACATTAATTTGGTTGAATTCTGGAAAATTGAAACCATGAATTGACAACTTACTAGTCTGCTCCTCTAATAGAACGGGGTTGTCTGATGTCGGATTCCTATATTGCTCTGCAGCATCATGACCGGCATTGACCTCAGCATCTTCAAATTCAATACCATCTATGTTTCGAGCATTACTACTCTGTGGATCCATTACAAACAATAAGTGATGGTAACCCTAATCGCCCACCAATAACCGCTAATTTGATAATTTGAAAAACGAAAATTATTTGAAACTGATACAGATCGTAATTACCGGGATGCAGGAGATATCGAACTCACATAATTTCCTTGAGGTTAGTAAATGTCTGAATTACCCTGTCTCAAGAATGAAAAATGTCTAATTTTCCCTTAATGAGAAATCTTAATCGCTGCGACGCGTTAATTGTTTAAAATTAATCGCGCTTTAATCACAAAGATCTGACGGTCAGGATAGTCGCGTACATGAAGTATGATTAAGGCTTTTGTACATTATACTTTCTCTCTCTCTCTCTCTCTATATATATATATATATATGTGTGTGTGTGTGTGTGTGTGTGGTACTCATTAAAAATATAAAAAAAACATTCGTTTATGGTATAATTTTTGTTTTTTTTAAATACGTATATAAAGTTATTGGCGTTTAAAAAAGACGAAGAAACTTACATATGCATTCCATATTAATTTCTGAATTTAAGACACACCGAAATTATATTTCTACCCCTATACTATCAAATAAATAATTAAATATAAAACATAATTTAGAAAAAAATTTCACTAACTACACTTGTTTCATCCATAAAAAAATACAATATAATAGTTCATACTTCTTAAAAAAACACCTTTTATAGTCTAACTTTACGTTGTCACAATAGTAAAGTACGTCATTCTTTTATATATTTATCCTTTCATAAATAATCAACTCAAAAAGGTTTTATAACACATTCAGGTGTCGAAGATTCATGTTCATCTTTGTTTTGTGTATGAGACTGAACAATATTTAATGAGCACAACCTGTTATCATTGACTATTTCCACTAGGGTGCGGTACCTATTCCCATTCACATCAACAAAAGGGGGACCAAAACTCATCCGTCTTTTCCTTTTACTTTTTGACTTTTTGTTTAGTTTAATATTATAGGGGACTTTATATAATTTTTTTTGAAGAGTGACTTTCTATGTACATGATTTAGCTGTCACCGGGAGTTTGTCATAGACGAACTCCCATCAGCCCCGCACTTGAGGACGCGATGTTCTATCGGGCCCTGGCCCCCGCGCAAGCTGATCTCCCTCCGGAAACCATACTGCCCCCACACGAGAGACTCGCTGGAATAACGGCTGGGTAAAACCGGGTGTGCCCTCAGGACCGCACCATGCCTCGGTAGGATACGATCCATCATTGGAACCCCCACAAATGCCGGAGCCGGGAGTCGAACCGACAACCACCCAAGGAGGAAACCGGCCCAACCAACCACATAGGGACCAACTGGGCTAGGGGAGGGGATTTTTTTTATAATTAATAACCTCTCACGATTAATCTGCGTGTGCACATATTATCAGATTTTAGACTATATTCTACTTATCAGGCTTGACGGTGTGGGGCTTGTCCGTCGTCGAATGCAAAACCATCCCCTCCGGCCGTCATCCAAATCGTCGCCCCTATGGCGTTGGAGACGTGCATATAAGACAAAAAAGGAATGTTGGGACATGCATGACCGTTGGAAAAAAATATAAATTCCCTTTTCAAACTCAACAGATAGAATTAAAAAAACCCAAAAAAGCCATTAATTTTTTTTAAATACAACCCAAACATCTCATATTTACCCACTTCAACCTCATCTCTCTCTCAACTTTTTATAAAACTCTTCTACTTTTTTATAAACATTCTTCTACTTTTTACCATGGATCCAATACAACCCGAACAACCCAAACCCAAACCCTAACGTTTTTGCGGTGCCCGCTACTATCCTTCAATGAAACCGAGTTGGTCATCCTCTCAATTTTCTGTCAACGCTTTTGCGGGTTTTCAACAATCTCCGAACGCTTTCTCGCAAATGCAACAAATGCAATCGTTACAACACATGATGATGCGAAACTCGTTCAACATGCAACTTCAATCTCAACAACCACAACCCGTTGAATCTTCTCAACAACCTCAACCCGTTGAAGACGATATTGAATTGTTCCGGAGACACAACCGTAATCATCGAAACATAAAAAAAGGAAAGCAAGTGGCGGTTGACAAAGATCAACCTTCGAAAGCGAAGGCAAAAACGTGGACGAGGAGGAGGCCTTAGCGAAGGCGTGGATTAGCACATTCAAACACCCCGTTGTCGGTATTTAAAATTAAATATATCTTACACTAAAAATATAGAAATTTTGATTTTTTATAATATATACTTTTGTTACATTCTAAAAATATAGGTAACAACCACACCGGCGATGGGTTTTGAAAAGCGACATTATCAAAGTTCCTTGTGATCACGGAACAAGACCATTATCGCGATGTCGACTCGATCTCTTCAAAGTGGCGAAAGATAAATCCGATCGTGAACCGGTTTGCGTCGATATATAATAATATATATACAAGTAATCACCGTAGTAGGATGAGTGACGAAGATGTTTTCAAAGTGGCGATGGATAAATCCGAAACTACACATAAATCCATTTTCCCACACGTACAGGCTTGGGAAGTTTTACGAACTAGTAACAAGTGGGCGCCGGTTCCAAATAAGGTTGAGATGGCTAAACGACAAAAAACCTCGGAGACCGGTAGTTTTAGTGTCGGAGGCTCGGATGCACGATGTCGAATTAATATAAAAGATGAGCCCGAATTTGACGAAGAAGAGTACGCGGTACGAGAGGAGGAACGTCCCCCGGGCAGGGATAAATCAAAAAAGGAGGCGGCTGCAAAAAAACAAGCCGCAACGGGGGGCGGTTCCAAAATGGACGCGGTTATGGCCCAGTTCAAAGCGTACGCGGAGGTCATGATTCAAAAGGCAAATTCGAAGGAACGCGTGGTGGAAGAACGGGTTCGGTTGAACAAAGAAAAAAACCGAACTAAAAGAATGGGAGATAATGACAACCGATATAGACAATTATCCCGAAGAAAAACGAGTGGTTTTAAAAAAAATGCAAGAAAAAATCATGAAAAAGTGGGGTAGTTCTTAGGATTTTTATTTTTTTAGGTTATGTATTTTTTAACTTCTGTAATGTTTGGTTTTTAAAATTATGTAATGTTTGATTTTTTAATATTAATGATTTTATTTTGATATCTTATTTAATAAATGTTAAAAAAAATAGATGAAATTAAAAAAAATTAAATAAAGTTGGTGTGGTAGGCTCATTCTCCATTTCTGTGGTTTCATCCTTGGAGGGGCATCCTCGAAGAGCTATGATGTGACGCTTACGTGACGGATCATTCTCTAAAGATGAGCCTCTACGATACCATCTAGCGTCATACTCAAACCAAAGTGTATGTCAACTAAGCAATGAAGATGATGTATTTCTGGATATTCAAATTAAATATTCTTCCTTCCGATAAACCCCTTTCATTATTATGTTCCTTTAAAAAAATAAATTCTTTTTCTTAGACCGCCCGTAATGAGCATTTAAAAAAAAAAGCCCAAACACGTCCGATCACGCCCCAGTGCCGCCCCTGTAACAACCCTCAGTAAAACCGACACTCTCGAATATTTCCGACACCCTTATATATTTTAAAATATCCTAATATGTCCCAAAATACACCCCATATGCGAAAACGGGCCTCAAATATATTAAATAATATTAAAAATAAATAAAAATTGAATTTTTGGGCTGAGGCGGGCCGCGTAGGCCCCACCCCAACCGTGACGCGGGCCGCGTCAACTTAATGCCTGGCACGGCCCTGGGCCGCCACGTGGCCCAACACCCGGCATAGCTAGTTGTCGAATCAGCCCAGCTACGCGTTGACCCAACTTTGACGCTGGCCGCGTAAGCCTTGGGCTTGTGTTACGCGGGCCGCGTGAGGATCAGATTCAGCACCTATATAAGCAGGCATCGAGTTTCAGTATTGCTCGTTCAATTATTTTCTTTCTTAAGAGAATTTCTGAGTAGTAGAAGTAATACGCGGGTATTATATCCCCCTAATTAGCGAGGTTCTGCTCCGTTGTAAGTATTGTAACCCCAGTTTCGTACTAGATACGCTGCCCGATTGATTTAGGGTTCCGTAACAACTGTCGTGGTTCTGCCCGACGTAGTTGTTGGAATACCGTCTCGAGGAGGGTATCATTAATATTTTCAAATGGTTATGATACTAACCTAGGT
Organism: Helianthus tuberosus; assembly: GCA_030545235.1. Lineage (NCBI taxonomy): Eukaryota > Viridiplantae > Streptophyta > Magnoliopsida > Asterales > Asteraceae > Helianthus > Helianthus tuberosus. The sequence continues at coordinate 74,607,078 of CM060359.1, forward strand.
ACATTTGTGTAAATTATAGATTATTCCCAGGAAACCCTTACGCGAAGTCTAAGATAGCAATGTGAGTTTATCCTCTTTTTGATAATCTTTTTGTAATATTTTACAAAACCTTAAATGTTTTACAATGTGATTAAGCGGCGATTGAGTCTTTGTAGTTCTTCAATTACTGCCGGTATGTTGGGGTTTTGTATATAAAATTTACTACTGCGAGTAGTAAGTCGGGGATGACAATACGTTACCATTGGACGACGAGTTAGCCAATGTGTAATATGACCCACAAGTCAGGATTGACAGTACTGAATGAGTAATTGTGTAGAAATAAACAATGTGATCGCTCTCAATACTGTTTTAATTGATAAAATGTTTCTTGATTAAACTGGGATTCACTCACCAGTATTTCCTGCTGACAAATGTTTTTAAAACACGTTTCAGGTAACATAATGTGACAGCCAATTAGTAAAAAGCCAACTGGAGAGCACTGAAGGCTTGGGAAAAATGTAGCTATAAAATTTACCTAAAAGACGATGTTTTAAATTCAATAAAATAGGGTTTATCCCTACAAACGTATTGTAATAAGAAACTTGGGTTTTGCCCATGTGATTATTAATAATAAATATGGTGGTTTTACTCTGATAAACATTTCCTAACTACTGTCCTGATGAAATTTCCGCTGCCAAATTAACCAATCTGATACCACCGAAACTCTGAGTTCGCGTCCGCCCGTTCCCGGGACTGATAAAGGATCGGGGGTTGCGACAGCCCCCTAGGCGTTTTCCGGCATTATTAGCGAAAAAAGGACGTTGGCATTTTTTGAAACACGCCGAATTGAAGCTTTGGGGCACGAGTTTACTCTTGAACGATAACATTCTTTAATTATTATTTTTTTAAATCTCATTTAATACTATAAAAACCCCACTTTACACCTACTTTTTTTTATAAAAGACTCACCCTCCATCAAAGTTTCTCTCTACTATTTTTACAATTTTTATAAAAGTATGAACCGATTCCTACCCCCATTTGGTGTCCCCTCAAGACCCGGGAACCCGAACACAATCCAACCGCAACAAACCTTTAACCTTCAAGACGTGGACCCGAACATGTTATCGTACGCGACTTTCTTGAGTGGCTCTACCCTTTCATGCCACCCACTTTCGGCTTTGGCCAAGCTGACGGCTCGTAACCATCACAACAACAACCCGAACCCGATGTGGAAATCGTGCCGGAGAGGCAACCCAAACCGGAGCGAGAGACATCGAAACGCGGCAAAAGGTCGCATAAAAAGAAGGAACCGAACCAACCTCGTCGTAAGCATACTTATGTTATTTGGGCGAAGGACGAGGAATTCACGTTGGTTCGGGCGTGGGTCGATGTTTCAGAGGACCCCGATGTTGGTAGGTTTTATTTTATTTTTTACTTTTTTTTACTACACGTCGATTTTATTTTATTTTTAACGTATAACTTTTTTTCTATTTGTAGCAAACTTTCAAACGGGTCCCGAATTTTGGAATAGGATTTGTGCACTCTTTTATAGCACGTGGGGTAAGGGTGAACATCGTGACAAGGATTCCATTTCTAGCAAATGGACCGACATCAACAACAAGTGTCACTCCTTCCAAGAAGTTTATCAACGTAACTGCGATAATCGGCCGAGCAGAGAAGGTGACGTCGGGGTTTTAACGAGAGCTATGGAAGAGTACGAGAAGACGAAAGGCGTTTTCTCGTACTATAAGTGTTGGGACCTACTACGAAAAAGTCCAAAGTGGGCGGGCGTAGTGACAATGACGTCGAGTAGTAGACGTAGAGCTAAACGGTCAAAAACGTCATCCTCCGTTGACCCTGAAACACCAACTTCGGATGCCCGCAATGTCGCCCTAAATGTTGTTGTGGACCTTGACGAGCAAGTTGAAGAAGAGTTGGCCCGACCGCCCGGTAGAAGAAAAGATAAGCGAACCGGGAAAAACCAGTGGAGTCGTCTTCCGATCTCGAGTCGAAGGAAGATTTTGAGGAGATGAACTGTCGTCTCCAAGACATTCGAGACCTCGGCCACCAAGGTTTGGAGACTATGAAAGAACGCGTCGCCGAAAACAAAAAGTTTAACGAGATGCAAGCGGCGAGGCAAACGGAAAAGGACATTGAGTTTTTGTCCAAACCGATCGACCACCTCCAAGGCGACGCGTTGATCGTTGCACAAATGCATCACCAAAAACTTCGGGAAAAATACGGACTCTAGATCATCATCTTTTTTTAACTTTATATTTTTTTATTTCCGTTTTTTTATTCTGCTTTTATTTATTTCTAGTACTGTAATTTTTTTTTAAATTAATGAAGTATTTTAAGTTTTAAATTTAAAAAAATAAATAATTGTGTAATGATTGGATGGGCGTTATTGGACATTATTCCCACTACAACACTTTTGCAATAACACCCAATACAGCCCCCATGCTGACTGGACTGGCACATGACAAAAAACGCCCCAGGGTGGGGGCATTATTAGACTAACGACTACGCATAGTCTTATATACTTTTAATTATAAGGGTTGAGGATTTTGAAAGTGGGGTGGGGCCATTGTAGCTCCAATTTGGGAGATGTATCTTGCTTCGGTATAGTTTTAACCATGGAATGGAATATATTACCACACATGCAATGTTAATGAGTATTGACTTAAACCTTACTTACTTTGAAGCTACTCAAAGCACATTTTTATTGCAACTTAATTATGTAACATTCAATATGCATAATTATATTCTCCTCTTACTTAAGAGCTATCTTTGTTGTAATTTAGCTAAAATAAGAATACAAATCCTAACCTGAAGGAATATCACACAAACCCTAAAGTATCTAGTCTAAGATATAGGGATGAGCAAATATTATCAGGTACTGGTTCGGAACCGGTATTGGTACCGAATTTTCCGAATCGAAACATTTTCGGTATCGACATTTGACATTTTCAATACCGGTATTTAACTTCAAATACCGGTCCGTACCGATACCGAACTGTACCGTACCAGGTAGGGGCAGAGGCAATGTGTAAGGAGGGGTAGCCCAGGCAATCCCTCAACTTCGCCTACGTAGTGTAAATTTTTATCTTTTTATACAAAGAATACCCCTAATCCAAATTGTTTTTAGATACCTCTGAATTTTTGAGCTAGCTCCGCCACTGGTACCAGGAATTTTCGATACCAGTCTTGGTACCCATTTTTAGGATTTTTAATACCGAGCTCATCCCTACTAAGATCTATGGTAATACTAACAAGATAAATTAATAAATATATAAACCTTAAATTTGTAAGCCAACAATAGGTTGATATCATGAAAAACATATTATTTAAAACAACCACTAATTCGAGTAGCCATCCTTATAGCAAATAATTGTCTACCAAAAGCAAATGCTAAACAACCTCCAAAACTGAAGAAACACTAGATATCACTAACTATTTAGTCGGATTGTCTCATATATATTGGTTCAATCTCCTTCCTTCACTCGACAAACGACTAGTTCTTGCTTCCGGTCCTGCAAAACGAACAACACCGGTGACTCGCTACAAGGAGGAGAAGATGGGGGTTCTCCTTGTAACCACCCTCCGACGTGAGAATAAGTAATTGTTTTGAGGATAAGTGTGTGTATAGAGTGAGAGAGTGAGAAATCAAATCCTTAAACCTGGAGGTTGAGCCTTCTATTTATAGCCGGAGAATTGTAAGGGAGAAGGGCTGCCAGCTGGTTGTTGTTTGTTAGCTGTCTGACCTGGAGGAATATCCATTATGTCTCCTCTGACGCAACCAGGCCTGGTCGTGTACTGGAGGTGACGTGGCGTATATTCCGGGCACAACGGTTGATCCCTTCTGTTGACATGTTTAATGTCTTTTACTATGTCTCTTGCACTGGTGGTTTCTATTCTTTCAATTCGGGTACCGCCAATGTCTTACGTTGCAGCAAAGATCCCCCAAGAGCTTACATGATTGGAAACACAAATTTTTTTACATCCGCCGTGGTGTAATACCTATTAATTTGCATTACCGTCGTCCTGAGGAGGGTATTCCCAAATTGCCCATGGTGTCATACGCAGATGAGCAATGGTATAAGAATTTGACAAAGCAACCTACCGCTATGCTTTAGCTAGATGAGAAGGCTTTGGTGGCAGCCGGTATGAGCATGTTATGGGTGCCCATAAACCCAAGGGGAGCGTATGGATTGATTAACGCCTTGGACCCGAAGGTAAAATTTTGGTGTCTTCTTTCTTTTGTGCCAGTATGTCTGTGTGTTGGGTTATTTATCAATTCACTTTGCAGCGTATGGATTGATCAACACCTTGGACTCGAAGGTTGGTGGTGAGATGGTTACGCGGTTATTTCCTGAGATAGTGCTCCCGTGGTTGGAGAAAATAAAAGATTACGTCCATCACCCAACCAGGGAGAGTTTGAGTGCCCATGTTGCTAATCCCACATGTGCGCACCCCCTTATTTATGTGAAGCTTGAGGCCATGAAATCTCCTGCTCGAGGGGGGACTATTCTTCTCTCGAGCGAGGATTCTACTGCTTCCTCTGATGGTCTCATTGATCGGTCTAGAGCCACTTGTATAGGTCCGAATGTGAAGCCTCCAGAAGGTTCTGAAGCTGCTGTCCATATGGAACCTGCGACTGTGGATCCTGAGGTTACTGCCGATGAGCCGGTGCAGGAAAGACCTGAAGTGCAAACTCAACCGGGAGTGCAGACTGGTAAACACTCTTCTCGTCTTCAGTACTTGGATTATGTTGTTGTATCTGACACATTGTCTGGATTGGACGTAGGCGTTAGATCAATTGCTGAGGAGGTTGAGGAGGATCAATCCAAAATCACACAAATCATGGAAAAAAAGAGAAAATTCTTAGTTGACGCTAAGCGCAAGCTAGAAACTAAGGCGGCTCTGAATGTGTCTGAGAAAAAGAGAAAATTGATGGGTTAACCCGAGGGGCCGGAGCCTTCTGAGAGTGAGGTTGATTTGAGTGTTTTCAAGAAAAAATATGGGAACATTCTTGAAGACCTGTTTGTAGAGTCTGCTGGGCAGAATGGTATTGATTTTCTTTCCATATGTCACTGCATTTCTTGCTCTTCAAATAGTTTAAGATGTCATCGAAGTTCCAAGATAGCCCGATCTTAGATCGATTTTTGAGTAGAAACCTGACCCTTGTAGCTAGTGAAACAGATTGTCAATATGAGGAATAGGATAACGGTTCTTGACCGTCACCCCGTTGAGTTAGCGGTTATCGATACTCATGCGAAAAGACCCGTCTTTCTTCTTCACAAATAGGACTGGAGCTCCCTATGGCGACGTAGGGGTAATCCTGGGAGTTCCTCGGGAAATACGTCGGCAAAGTCACGAACGACTGAAATGTCTCCTCGAGTTGGGTATCGGTAACAAGGGATGGAATGGTAGGATAACCCTCCCGTATGCACTTCTGGGTTTTCATAGTCGAAATGATGCCAACCGTAGCACCACTCTGATGACTTTGAACAGACGATACGAACGATTTTCTCTATCCAGAGAATTTCATCTCGGTGTTTGGACAACCAGTCCATACCGACGACTATATCTAGCTATCACGAGTAACAGGAAGGAGGTTAATGTCAAAACTTGACCTAGAAGATCGAGTTTGCACACAACATGAACATGGGAATGCTTCAGTTGGCTTTCCGTCAGCCAATTCTATGATATGCTTGGTTTTGAGAGGTGTTGGGATCGATCCTAATGGTCTACTGAATTACAAGGACACGTAACTCCAATCGGCACCAGAATTGAATAAAACAGAAGCATAAAGATTGTTCACGGAAAATGTACCGGTCACCACGTTGTTACTGTTCCTAGCGTCTCCCGCGCCAATAGTGAATTCTCTCCCACGAGCACCATTACCACCATTGTTGTTGTTTCCATTGTTGTTGGCATTCTGGTTTAACTATGGGCATAACTGTGGGGAATTTTTTCTTGAAGTGACCCTCACTTCCACGCTGAAAATAGCCCTTTCGATTACCCTGATACTGTTGTGGCTGTTACCTCTGTTGCTGTTGTTGCTGCTGCTGCTTCGGGAACGGAGCTCTGCAATCTTTCATCATATGGCCAACTCTGTCACACCTCTGGCCTGATCGAGTGCACTGCCCACAATGATGCTAGTTACATGTGTCACACTTTAGTTGTTTTGCTAGCGTACGCACCCCGATTCTAACTAGAGCCTTGCTCCTAGTTGAGAGTAAAGACTGGTTGAAGTTGCGATTATTGTTGTTGCTGTCGGCCCTCTTCTATCGCTGGCTGGAGGTAAAGGCTTTATCTGAATCATTCCACTTGCATTCGTCGTCGGTAATAGGAGCAATTCATGGCACCACACTCTGGTAGTGTACCACGTTCAACTTCTTGAACCGTAGTCTTGTGGGCCAAACGAATAATCCGTGATGAGTTGTCGAGATTAACAGAGTTAACTTATACTCTTAATCTGAGATGCTAACCCTTTGAGTACAAGTAGACAAGAAAAGTAGAAGGAGTATTGACCAATCACTCGATGCTTCGATAACTAACTTATAAACATCTTACGCTAACACAAAACATTCCCGGTCGATCTCCAGACGTTCAGATGAGTATCCAAGCAAAGCTCAATACTATCTAGATTCACTAGGATTCAGAAAAGAGAGAAAAGTTCGAGTTCGAGGAGGAGTCTGTAACACTCCGAAAACGGGTTTGGTAATCAAACCCCATTAATATTAAAAGACGGGTAAAATACCGTTAGTGGTAAAATTAACCCGGTAATATTAGGATTTAAATAATTAAACCTAATATTAAATAAAAAGAGAATAAAAGTTTTGAGAAAAACAAAGCTTATGACAGGCCGACTTAGCGGGACTTAAATAAGACGGGTTATAACTCCCGGAATCCAATAAGTTAACTAGGAATAATAATAACCTAGTTAGATAAAAGTATTGTAGTAACTCATAAGTGGGATAAAACACTAAAAATAAGAACTAAACAATAGTTGAGGGACTAAAAGTGTTTAGTTCGAAACTAACAATGATAAAACATAAATTAAAACTCAAAACACACACTTGTGTGTGTTTGAGTTCAAGCACAGGGCGACCAGGAGAAACCCCCACAACCCTAGTTCTTGTCTAATATCTCAAATTGAAGGTCCAAATCAATTTTAAATCAAAATCTGAGCACGAATTAGTGATCTCCACTGAAAAAGGAGTCACAAGGTATGTAAATTTCATGAGAAAACTCTAGGTGAATTTCTGAGTAAACTTAGAGAATTCGAAACTATGGTTGCATGTTTGTTATATAGGTGATATAGGAACAATATAGTATCCAGGGGTAAACCGTAGACAAGTATATGATGAAATCCTGCCTAATTGTAGCAAAATTCATAATCACCATTGAAGGTGATAAGTGGGTTTTGTAGAAACATGTTAAACACTAGGATTTTGATAGTTATTCTAGTGTAATTTGAGTTCCATGAAGTAAATTCAGATTTGTTGATGCTAAATTCGTGTATGTGATGTTTTTAGGGTTTTGATTGCTAAAAAAATAGTGTTATAATGTCATAAACATGTTTTAATTGAAAGCTGAATTCAAACAGCTTCTGATTAGAATTTACAGCCGATTTGTATTGGCTGTAACGTGGACAAAACATGACAAAAACATGTGTTTCTTGACTCTAAAATGTAATTCCAGGAAATATCTTTAAAACCCCACTGGAATTGCATTTTTTCGACGAAAATTGAATGTTTTATGAATTTTTCGGTATCGAAGGTTCAGGCTGCGTTTTCTGGCAGAATTTGCAGCCCATTATGAATGTCATAACTCGATTTAAGAATTCATTTATGATCTCAAGTTTTTACTGTAGGTAAGTTCAGGTAATTCCAAAAACCTCCAATTGGAATTTCGTCAATCGGATAAACGAGGAATTTTAAATGAATTTTTTCGTAAGCTGCAGTCAGAAGTGACGAATCTGATTGTAGCTTAGTAAATGAATTTTTAAGAATTTTTGGTAAATAGTTAGATCTTAAAATTTTAACACAAGGTCTAACCCTCCGAGAGGTACGTCACATAAAAAAATCATAATTTTTGAAGAGTTGTAAATAGGTTAAACAGGTCACCAAAAACAGCCTATTTTTTGGTGATATGAACTTGCCTAATTGATGTTAATCTTGGCTAAATGACAAGTTACAAACTAGTTGTTGAATACATGACATACTTTGATTGATAAGTGTATAAAAAAAGGGGTCCATAGGGTGATGGCCATTGTATAAAATGACCAATCTAACCATCTTATGGATGTTATGATATAGTTTGACTCTAGACAAGCTAGGTAGGGGCTTGGAGAGGAACTGGTCAAACGGATCATGGATGCGAAGAATGATTGCGCAGACGCGAGGTAAGTAAAAGCTTACACCCTTTTTATAAGACATGCATTTATTCATAGATTGTAAATATGACAAAAGCTATATCCGAAATACGTTTCCGATAAGAAATAATACGGATCGGAACATATAAAATGATGAAAATCCTTGGTTAATGGAAAAAGGGATCTAATGATAAAATCCGAAATGGGTCGGATGGGCGAATTGGTAGTTAAAAACCATGTTTTGTTATGTATGTAAATGCTTGGTCATATAGGCCAAACGAGTCAATGGTGATGATAACACCATTTGGCAATATAGACTAACATTGGGTTGTCAAGTTATATGTTCATAGGATTGAAAAGAATTTGAATAATTGCGTCGCCTTGGAGTAGTGACTAATAAAAGTAAGGTATAAAAATGAAACGGGTCTATATGTTGACCTGACCAGGTACGCATAAATAAGATATTAGTTATAAGCGCGATTTTGGGTCAAATGGATAGTGAAAATCCTTCGCCGTAAAGTGGGGATTAAAATTGACCAAAAGGCCATTAATGGGTAAGTCGGGCAAACGACCCATAGTGGTTGTTTAGAAACTTGTATCATGACTATGCAACCCTTAGATAAGTATAAGAGTTGTAGGCATGAATTTCGTGGGTTGAATGTCTAAGAATTGGTCATTCACGTAAAATGGCTAACCGAAGGGTAATATTCGGGTTAATTAGTATCTTATGCAAAATCCACCACAAGTATAGTTGTGGTGGAAGGTAAGTAGTTGATTAATAAGGGAATGCGAAGAGCGAAAAGGGAAAAACAGGTTTGATGCTTAAGTGCTTAAAAGACCTTTAAACGGGCCAAAATAAATTAAGTAGTTAAATGCGGATTAAGTGACTCGAAAGATACATATAAATCGGAGAATGTAAATATGTAAGAGAACCCATAATAGGTGTGAAAACGCTTTTGCTTGATAAGCCCAGGATGGGTAGGAAATGCTAGAAATGACTCTTAATAGCATTCTTGTAATGTAACTTAAATGAGTCGAATAATAGGAAAAAGGGATTTATAGACTAGTTGCCTATAAACCGGCTTTTAATACGAACTATGATGGTAAACAGGTCCGTATTTTGATTACGGACACGTAGGAAAAAGAATCATGCAAAACGGAGGTCTAGATTAAAAGTTATGCTAGTTTGAAGTTGATAATTTGGTTAAAAACATAGCTGGGAATCTGCAGCATTAAACAGCAAACCTGCTGGAAAAAATAAGGCCGTCGCGCTACGCGACGGCGGAACAACAAAATGGTCGCGCGACGCGACGCTGGTCGCGGGCCGCGAAGAATGAGTCGAAACCGGTTGCGGGGCGTGACCGACTTATATGTCATAAATTTCGTTTTCTTTCCATTATTGAGCCTTAGAACTTGATTATACGTGCTTAAACGTTGTCAAAACTAACAGTTTATGTGGTTTTGGCACTAGGTTAATGCTCTCAAGATTTCCGGATGAAGATCAAGCGACTTTCAAGAACCGAACACACCGAACAAGCTTCCACATTGATTTATTTTGTTTTAAATAAATATGTAAACATTAAAAATTGCATTTGATTGTTTAGACTAGTTAGAATGTTAACTTAAACACTTTGATAATGTGTGGTTGTTATCCAAACAAAGTTTTTGTAAGCTCACATTTTTAATATAAAATGTATGCAATATTATTATAAATGCGTTAAAACATGACGGGCGTTACAAGTTGGTATCAGAGCTCATGGTTTAAGAATAAAGTTTGTTCGGTTCGAGGCTTGATCCCAAATCCGGTAAGTACATGTATATCAATGGTTTAGTATGATTAAAGTGTTGAGAACAACACATATGGTTATCGTGTAATACACGTTACACCAATAAAATCGATATAGAGTAGATATAGTCAACGAAATTACACACGTTGATGCGTATAGTAGAAAAGCCTTGTATTATAATACGGGCGATTATTGAAGTTGATGTTACTAATTCTTGTAAATGTTTTAATTGAAGGACACTCGCATCTGAAGATAGCGAGAGTTTAAAAAATTACGGATATGACGGTGGAACGGTCCGAGGTATGACAAGCAGAGCATACTCATCAAGGACCTAAATCGCGTGACGATCGCGAACAAGGTTAACGACATAGAAAGCCCTTAGGGCAAGCATTTACAGCTGCGCATTTTAAATTATTACGTGAATAGTAATATGCAACAAATACGTAGAGATTGAAAGTTGCATATGTATATAAAAAAACTTGGAAAAACCCGAATAGAAAACCTATCCGGGATATTGTTTCCAAGAGAAACAAATAGAGGCATTACTTACATGGGGTGTAATGTGAAAATTATAAAAAGGCCATGTATACCAGGTATTGATCGCTTACTCCGGCCAAGTAAGTTGTGAGCACGTGGTACCATGAACTTTTTATGATGGACATACTTACATCCGATGTAGTAAGGACAGGGTAAATGGGATAAATTAAAAATACCCAAATGAATCAAATAAGCAAAATACTTGAGAATAATGAAAACGTAAGCCGGGTGACGGAAGCGTATTACATTAGAATAATGAGCCTGAGAGAAGGGATGAAAGAGCCATGGTTGATAAAATGGGCAAGTAAAACCAAAGTATAGATGATCCGCTGGATCATAAAAGCGAAGGTATTGCCCACACGAAAAAGATAATCAAAGTTATTAACTTTGTTCGTAGTAAAGTAAGGATGATGATGATAATCGTCATTCATAATCTATAAGGCCGTCAAGGATGGTCACATAAAGAATAAAAGACATGGTCAAATGAAAGCGATGGATTTCGCTAAGACGACCAAATAAATCGAAGCGAAGTCTTAATGCATACCGGAAGGGTTGCAATAATAACGACTTCGGTAAAACACCCGGTTGATGGGTAAGGATTTAAAAACATGCGTAGACTGAGAAGCGGGAACTCGGAAGGAAAGTCAAAAGAATCGGGTTTTGAGTCATGACTAAAAGATGATAAGATGCTGTAGATAGAAATTTTGAAAAATTACGTTCAACTATTTTAAAGTTGAAAGGGTCGAACAAAGAATGAGGCTTGACACTTATAAGTGACGAAGTTCACATGAATAAGTCAAACGAGTTAAATAAAGGATGACGCTTGCTAATGCAAGTAAGTGCAAACTGAATAAATAAGAGCGCGGAATATTAATAAACCTATGTAAAGGGTCATTGGCGTTAAAAACATTAAGATAAAAGAACCCGAGTAATGGGCTGTAAAGAAGTATAAGTATGAACCGGGAAACGGTAAATGTAGAGTAAACCGACGTGTATATGACGTGAGGAGTCATAAAGTCGGAAGATTAGTCCGAAATGGGTTATGAATGAAACCTTAGACTACGGTCAAGGTCAACTAAAGTCCAAAAGTAAAAACAAATGATTCCAAACAAACAAGGGATGTCTTAGGTACATTTGCATAAAGACACAAATAAAAGATGATCTACGAGATCATCATAAACTACGGGATTATAAGTAGTGTTAAAGTCTACGGACCAAAATGACTCACGAGTCATAAATAGAAGGAAACAAATTGTTGGGTCTCACCTTAAAAAGGGGAAAAATCTAAAGAATTAGCCTATGAGACTAAGTGAAAGAACCTACGGGTCAATAGCGTAAAACGAGGGAACTGATTGTGATTCCCCGTCTAAAACGAGAACAGAAAAAGAATAAATTGTGGTTCGTCAATTTCCTTGACATGAGTAACTGACATAGTCAAAGAGAAAAGCGTTAAACTAAAATTTAGTATTAGTAAGAAACAACGGTTTAACAAATATGAATATTATGAGATGAATTCGGAAAATGATTAGTATCAAAGAATAAAGATCTTGACACTGACAAGTGCAAGGCGATACATTTTAGAGAAAGATTTACGGTAATGAAAAGTCGACATAAACGTATACATGACGTGATGTGGTCACGGTCACAAAAAAGAGTGATACATAATATAACCACATCATAACGTGAGTTACGAGATATGAAATCAGAAAACACGTAAAGGGGCGGGTTGGCAATAGAATACCCGGGTGACGGGGTATGAAGTGACGGCGACTAACAAGTCTAACCGCCAAAATAGATAATTAATAAGGATAACGGACACGAGCTGAAAGTAACGGCCCACGAGGCCTTACACATGAAAGACGTACGCGTCAATATAAATGAAAACTTTGACCAAAAGAAACGGGTGCCTTGAAAACGAAACTAGGTTCGTTTGATTAAACCAACGAACTACATAAATAAGGTTTCGGGGACGAAACCTCTTTAAGGGGGGTAGACTTGTAACACCCCGAAAACGGGTTTGGTAATCAAACCCCATTAATATTAAAAGACGGGTAAAATACCGTTAGTGGTAAAATTAACCCAGTAAATAATAGGATTTAAATAATTAAACCTAATATTAAATAAAAAGAGAATAAAAGTTTTGAGAAAAACAAAAGCTTATGACAGGCCTCCTTAGCGGGACTTAAATAAGACGGGTTATAACTCCCTGAATCCAATAAGTTAACTAGGAATAAAAATAACCTAGTTAGATAAAAGTCTTGTAGTAACTCATAAGTGTGATAAAATACTAAAAATAAGAACTAAACAATAGTTGAGGGACTAAAAGTGTTTAGTTTGAAACTAACAATAATAAAACATAAATTAAAACTCAAAACACACACTTGTGTGTGTTTGAGTTCAAGCACAGGCCGACCAGGAGAAACCCCCACAACCCTAGTTCTTGTCTAATATCTCAAATTGAAGGTCCAAATCAATTCTAAATCAAAATCTGAGCACGAATTAGTGATCTCCACTGAAAAAGGAGTCACAAGGTATGTAAATTTCATGAGAAATCTCTAGTTGAATTTCTGAGTAAACTTAGAGAATTTGAAACTATGGTTGCATGTTTGTTATATAGGTGATATAGGAACAATATAGTGTCCAGGGGTAAACCCTAGACAAGTATATGATGAAATCATGCCTAATTGTAGCAAAATTCATAATCACCATTGAAGGTGATAAGTGGGTTTTGTAGAAACATGTTAAACACTAGGATTTTGATAGTTATTCTAGTGTAATTTGAGTTCCATGAAGTAAATTCAGATTTTTTGATGCTAAATTCGTGTATGTGATGTTTTTAGGGTTTTGATTGCTAAAGAATAGTGTTATAATGTCATAAGCATGTTTTAATTGAAAGCTGAATTCAAACAGCTTCTGATCAGAATTTACAGCCGACTTGTATTGGCTGTAATTTGGACAAAACGTGACAAAAACATGTTTTTCTTGAATCTAAAATGTAATTCCAGGAAATATCTTTAAAACCCCACTGGAATTGCATTTTTTCGACGAAAATTGAATGTTTTATGAATTTTTCGGTATCGAAGGTTCAGGCTGCGTTTTCTGGCAGAATTTGCAGCCCATTACGAATGTCATAACTCAATTTAAGAATTGATTTATGATCTCAAATTTTTACTGTAGCTAACTTCAGGTAATTCCAAAAACTTCCAATTCGAATTTTGTCAATCGGATAAACAAGAAATTTTAAATGAATTTTTTCGTAAGCTGCAGTCAGAAGTGACGAATCTGATTGCAGCTTAGTAAATGAATTTTTACGAATTTTTGGTAAAGCGTTAGATCTTGAAATTTTAACATAAGGCCTAACCCTCCGAGTGGTACGTCACATAAAAAAATCATAATTTTTGAAGACTTGTAAACAGGTTAAACAGGTCACCAAAAACAGCCTATTTTTCGGTGATATGAACTTGCCTAATTGATGTTAATCTTGGCTAAATGACAAGTTACAAACTAGTTGTTGAATATATGGCATGCTTTGATTGATAAGTGTGTAAAAAAAAGGGGTGTCCATAGGGTGATGGCCATTGTATAAAATGACCAATCTAACCATCTTATGGATGTTATGATATAGTTTGACTCTAAACAAGCTAGGTGGGGGCTTGGAGAGGAACTGGTCAAACGGATTATGGATGCGAAGAATGTTTGCGCGGACGCGAGGTAAGTAAAAGCTTACACCCTTTTTATAAGACATTAATTTATTCATAGATTGTAAATATGACAAAAGCTATATCCGAAATATGTTTCCGATACGAAATAATACGGATCGGAACATATAAAATGATGAAAATCCTTGGTTAATGAAAAAGGGATCTAATGATAAAATCCGAAATGGGTCGGATGGGCGAATTGGTAGTTAAAAACCATGTTTTGTTATGTATGTAAACGTTTGGTCATATAGGCCAAACGAGTCAATGGTGATGATAACACCATTTGGCAATATCGATTAACATTGGGTTGTCAAGTTATATGTTCACAGGATTGAACAGAATTTGAATAATTGCGTCGCCTTGGAGTAGTGACTAATAAAAGCATGGTATAAAAATGAAACGGGTCTATATATTGACTAGGCCAGATACGCATAAATAAGATATTAGTTATAAGCGCGATTTTGGGTCAAATGGATAGTGAAAATCCTTCGCCGTAAAGTGGGGGATTAAAATCGACCAAAAGGCCTTTAATGGGTAAGTCGGGCAAACAACCCATAGAGGTTGTTTAGAAACTCGTATCATGACTATGCAACCCTTAGATAAGTATAAGAGTTGTAGGCATAAATTTCGTGGGTTGAATGTCTAAGAATTGGTCATTCGCGTAAAATGGCTAACAGAAGGGTAATATTTGGGAAAATTAGTATCTTATGCTAAATCCACCACAAGTATCGTTGTGGTGGAAGGTAAGTAGTTGATTAATAAGGGAATGCGAAGTGCGAAAAGGGAAAAACGGGTTTGATGCTTAAGTGCTTAAAAGACCTTTAAACGGGCCAAAATAAATTAAGTAGTTAAATGCGGATTAAGTGACTTGAAAGATACATATAAATCGGAGAATGTAAATGTGTAAGCGAACCCGTAATAGGTGTGAAAATGCTTTTGCTTGATAAGCTCGGGATGGGTAGGAAATGCTAAAAATGACACTTAATAGCATTCTTGTAATGTAACTTAAATGAGTCAAATAATAGGAAAAAGGGATTTATAGACTAGTTGCCTATAAACCGGCTTTTAATATGAACTATGATGGTAAACAGGTCCGTATTTTGATTACGGACACGTAGGAAAAAGAATCATGCAAAACGAAGGTCTAGATTAAAAGTTATGCTAGTTTGAAGTTGATAATTTGGTTAAAAACATAGCTGGGAATCTGCAGCATTAAACAGCAAACCTGCTGGAAAAATAAGGCGCGGCGGCGGAACAACAAAATGGTCGCGCGACGCAACGCTGGTCACGGGCCACGAAGAATGAGTCGAAACCGGTCGCGGGGCTCGGCCGACTTATATGTCAGAAATTTCGTTTTGTTTCCATTATTGAGCCTTAGAACTTGATTGTACGTGCTTAAACGTTGTTAAAACTAACAGTTTATGTGGTTTTGGCACTAGGTTAATGCTCTCAAGATTTCCGGATGAAGATGAAGCGACTTTCAAGAACCGAACACACCGAACAAGCTTCCGCATTGATTTATTTTGTTTTAAATAAATATGTAAACATTAAAAAATGTATTTGATTGTTTAGACTAGTTAGAATGTTAACTTAAACACTTTGATAATGTGTGGTTGTTATCCAAACAAAGTTTTTGTAAGCTCACATTTTTAATATAAAATGTGTGCAATATTATTATAAATGCGTTAAAACATGACGGGCGTTACAGAGTCAACAATCGCCATGGCTCCTATGGATTGTTTAAACCCCAATTATGCCAGATAATGGGTCAGGATCCTATCCACATGCTAAGTCCCCCTGGGACTCACATGCACCCCAAATTATTATTACGTGTGCACCCATAATAATAATGTGATTTGCATGTTCATCTCAGTTCCTCCTAACTTGCGTCAAAAGATCCTCAAATTCGAGTGTTAATGACTGGGGTGTCGTTAAAACGATAAGGGTCACGAAGGTCTAGAGATGCTATAATACCGTGTATGCAACAATATGCAATGCAATGCGTATGTGTATGCTTGATGTATAATATATACGATAATAAAAGACGAACCTTGCAATCTGGAGCGTAGTGTCATGGTCTCTTTCAAAACGGTTTCGATTATAGTCTGGTTTTATAAAAACTTTTTAAAACCTAGTTCACTATAACCAGTGGCTCTGATACGAAACTGTCACACCCCAAAGATATCACCTGCAGAATTCATCGCGAGGCGTGTGACGTACCAGGATCTAGCCACTAATCATGTCGAACTAACAGTAAACAATATTAACATAAACATTATGTCAACATGAATAGTGCATTTCATAAATAATGTTTTAACAAAGTTTAGGTTCTGCGGAAGCAATTGTAATTGTTTAAACATAATTAAAACCAAATCATTTTAATTTGCAAAATGTTGAGTGTTTCCTCAAGTGGCACGCCCCATTACACTTCCCGCTCTCTAGACAGCAAGTTCCAAAGCATGATGTATCTAACGACCTGCAAGCATGCAGAAAAGTGTGTCAACATAAAGTTGGCGAGTTCACGGTTTTGTTCTACGAAAATCATGTAAGTGTTTAGTTTAAAGACATGTTACGAATAATAAACTTGATACCGATTGACTGTTCTGTTTTGGGTGCCCTCATCAATGTCTATCATCATTGATCAAAGTGTTTAAGGTCATTAGTTCACACTCGGCTCCCAACATGGTGTGAGGTTTGTCAGGCCTAATAGCGCGCAATCAACTAATACCCCGTTGCTCCCAGGAAACTATCTAGGTATGTAAGTAGGGACTTTCATGATAGAGTTTGAGTTTATTAACCAACATCGAATTTAAACTACAACATATAGAAAAAGTATTCCTCCCAGGAATAGTAGTTTGAAAAGTATTCCTCCCAGGAGTAGTAGTTTGTTTGTCCCCACGGGACACATGCTTGTGAAAGAGTAGTGAACTCACCTTGGTTTGCTCGGTATTGTGTTAACGTGCTTCTATACATTAATTAAATGTTAGGTCCGTTACACGTGACCTAAGGTACAATACCTATCATGTAAGTGAGTAAGTCTACGAGTAAGGTTTCACAATACCCTAGTGTCCAAACAACCATATGTTTAGTGTAATCAAGTTAATAAGTTAACATATAACATCACACAGTGGATTTCTCTAGTTGATAACATGCGGTGTGTTTTTGAGTAAGTCTGACATATACATGTTGTTAAATCCGAACATCCATGATGTATCGATGAACTCGGACTTATACACATTAATAACTCAAACACACATAGTGTATCAATAGACCTGAAATAGTTATCAAAAGCTCAGACAATTATCAGCACAAATCATCCCACATAACATCACATGTAAACTCGTAACAGATATAAGTAACATCACATGTCACACCCTGACTCTTGCGGAAGCGTGATTATGGTGTGACTTTCTTAATACCATTGCATTCAATCATAACATCAACTATATGATAAAACCATAGATTTGTCATCCATTAAATAAGTTTAAACATAACAACATTGTTTTAAAACGCAGACTTCAAACACAAGTTTTACAGACCATACGAATTGTTTTAGAGTTCACTAAGGACTCATCAAAAGATATTAAATAAAACCAAGGTTTGGAAGATGTGTCTCGTCCAGGATTAAGACACCCAACCCAACCCAAACCTCACAACCATGGATGACATCCTTATTCACAACGCAGCATGAAACTTCCAACGCCCGCCAGATCCACTTACTAATTCCCTGAAATACATGTATTTTGAAAACATCAACAAAAGTTGAGTGAGTTCGTGTGTTTGTTTGTGTGTATGTATAACCTTTGAAATCACTGTATGTATGTAAGTTTATAAACCCCGGTATGAAAGCAACAAGGAAAAACAGATCACCAATGGGTTGCAAGGCCATTGATATGTGTGACGTGATGCAGGTAGCTCAAACCTAGCAAATTTTGCACCGGGTTTCCGGCTGTAAGACATAGTCTACCCATAGGCCAAACCCTGGTCCAACATGGGCGGAGCTCACTACACCCAAATAGATCTATCACTCATGTCCCTCGGTCCTATAACTAGGATTGATGGCCTTAAGCGTTGTGCCCACCACTCACATGATCTAAGTGTACCCCACCTTAGCTAACCATACCAAATAACAATGTATGTAAACAGTTGTAACATGTATTTCACCCCCGAAGTTATAAAACTGAAAACAGTTAAAGTAAAAGGGGGAACACGGAACTCACAGTCTTGCGTCTTCAACAATCGTAACTCGAACTTCTCCGGTGAACAAGACTACCTACAACGTACTAATGTCTATTAGACGAACGGGCCGTGCCTTGACTTAGTGTTAACGTTTCTGAGTTACGTTTCTTTTACGCTTTTGATATTATTCCAAGTTATATAATTATTGTCAAAATAATTAATATTTTAACTTAAAACTATATTTATAAGTTTTGGAATAATTGTTAAACAATATATATTAACTTAATACTTCTCAAGTATTAATACTTGTATTTCCTTCCCAAGGATGGGGGTATCTTATACATGTGTATTTTGCCATATTTTGGGGGTCGTATTCCGGTGTGTACTTATACGTACTAGAATACGTATTCTTAATGTATTTATTAAGTATCCTCATACTTAATTAGTTATTAAACTTTCCGGATTATTATTTCTAATAAAAATCCACCAACATGTATATTTCTAAAATACATATTTAAAGAATATTTCTTAGAAAAATTATTCATAATTTTTCTTTTGGCAAAATATTTGTAGTTCCAAAATAATATATTTTCAAGTCTAACTTAGAAAATATATATATAAACTTATTTTCATCAAAAAATAATGTATTTTAAGTTTACTCAAGAAAATATATATATTTTTTCCAAAAATAATATATCCTCTAATAATTCGAAGGAATATATATATATATATATATTTTATTCACCAAAAATCATATATTTCCTTCTTGTCAAATATGATATACCCTTGAAGTAATTGTGAAAATCATATTTTCATTCCTTTGTATCCAAAATATTATTTACCAAAATATATTTGTGAACATATTTTCCGGAATATTTTGTAAGTTACATTTCTTGTTTGGTTTCACCAATATTTTGTGTGTAACTTGTATACTTATTCCTTGAGATTTTGGTAATATTTTGGATGGTAATTCTTGGTGTTTTGATGTGTTATATTATTTTAAGTCCTAAAATAATATTACTACTTCACAAAGTATACACATAATCACACATGTGTGTCTTCATTGTATATATATATTCTAAATATATATATTTATCTATTTTTATTTATAAAAATCAACCTCCAATATTTGTATTTTTGTAACAAAAATTATGGAAAGGTTTATATAGAAAACTCATGGTTATATTTTTAGAAAACTCATGGTTATATATAAAATACACTTATGAATATTTGTTTAAAAATATTTTTCTAAGTGTTTATATTTTTAGAAAATTTTGCCATAGTTTCCCTTAAAAATGGAGGTTTCCATGCTTTCAAGCATATCATTTTCTTTTGTAAAAATCACCACAATCAATTTACAATCATCAACAAACAACATTCACTTACCAATCTTGCCAAAATCATGCTTAATATACTACTTCATGAACTTGAAAGTTTATGAAAATTCGTAGTAAATTGGTAGTGTGTTTAGTGAGTTTAGTTACCCTTAAAAATGTGTTTACTTCTTTAAAAACTTCATTTTAAAGAAGTTGGATGTTTACAACTTCAAAAAACATTTTCTAAAAATGCTTCTTTATGTAATCTTCTTGTTACACAAGTGTTTCTACACTTGTTTAACCATTAAAAATAGTGTTTGTTTATGTAAGAACCAAGATCCACTAAAACTCATATTTTAAGCTTGGTTCTTTTGAAAAACCATTCATAAATTTTAGATCTATATGATTATTAACTCACTTTGATTATTATTTTTCAAGAAACCAAAGCATCCTTTTCAAGTTCATGATTCAAGTGTGGATGATCTTTCATCCTACAACCTTCTTACTTTCTCATCTTGCTAAACTATGTTTCTAATCATGATCTAGCAAGATGTTATGATGATCAACATCATCTTTACGAACAATCAATGATCAACAAGCATTCATACCCTAAACAACTTAGTTTCACCAAGATTACTTCATAAATCAAGCTTATGTTCAAGTTACATGCTTATGTTCTTTAGTGTTCTTGAAGTTTTGATTATGATACTTCTTTAACCACTGAAAATGGATGTAAAATACAGTGTTTAAGGATCTTACCACTAGCTCAAGGCTAGGGATGATTCAAGTGAAGAAAGTGAGTGGATAAAAGCAATGAGAGAAGGTCCTTGAAGTTCCAAAGCCACCAAGCTTCCTTATCTTGCTTCTAACACCTTTGTATGGTCTTGTAATGGTTGAAGGTTGAACAAAAATGATGGAGGTGTGTGGGTGTGGTCTCGGACGAGAGCCAAAGAGAGGGAGAGGAGAAAGGTGAAAGTGTGTTGTGTTGAGTTATGAAATGTTATGTTCTAATAGGTCTTACTTATATCCAAACTCAACATAATTTCCAATGGTTTTAGTGTTTAGTGAAGTACCAACATAATCCAATAAACAAATGAAATAAAATCTATCAAATAGGCCATGTGTGGGCCGTGAGGTAGGTGGAGGGGGGGGGGGTGTGACAACCCTCAAAATTACATGTATCCGTACGATTGATTAATGATAATTAAAGTGCTTGATGACTGTGCTGAATTACCTAACTGCTTTCTGATTACTGTGTCATACTTACATATGCTTTTAACATACTAGTCGTGTGTAGAAAATTGACTAAATAGTACTGTATGCTTTCCTAAGTGTTAGGAATTAAAAGTGATACAAAAAGATATATATGGGACACTAAATGAACTAACTTAGCACTTTAACGAACCGGTACCTAACCGAACAACCGGACACTACCCGGAACACTAAAATATTGCAAGAAACATTGTTTTTATTTTTCTGAGCTAGTCTTGGTTCCCGAACACTTAATCATACTACATAAAGCATGTAACACACTAAACATTAGATATTACCTTAAACCTTCCACTAAATCACCTACTTACCAACAATTTACACTTAACCCCCCCATATATAGCTTACAGCCCACAATGGGGACCCCTCCTAAGATTTATCTAATCTTTACTAAATCTTCCATAATCTTATATTGCGATTTGGTTTGATTATGTTTGTACTAAATGAGACAAGGGAACCTATGGACAATAAGTCTAGGGATTATATAAAGGATCATAAACACTTATCTTCTTCATCTTCAACACTTCACTCTCTTCTCTCCTCCCTTGAGAGCCCACGACCACACCCCATCACCATACCATCTCCATTTTCATCCACCCTACAATGATACCAAGCTTGTTCTAAGGTGTAAGGAGCTAAGTTAGGAAGCTTGGTGTTCTCGGAAGTTGAAGGACCTCTTGCTAGTGCTATTAACCACTCATTTTTCATCTTGTTTCTTCCCTAGCTTCAAAGCTAGTAGTAAGCTCCTTTGATCTTCATTTGCTTCATATTTATGATGGTTAATAGTTAGACTATGATGAAAACTTAAGAACACTAAAAGATCATATGCAAAAGTCTTGAACATAAAGCTAACTTAATGATGAAATATTGATAAAATGAAGAAGTAATGATATGAATGATGTTGTCTTGTATTGTTGATGATTTCTTGTTGCTTGTTTGTTGATTACTAGAGATATGATGTTAAACATCATGGTTGAAACTTGTTAAAGTAAGATTAAAAGCTTAAGTTAACAAGTTAGGAGGTGATTAGTGATTTTCATAACAGAATCACCTCCATGTTTAAGCATGAACTTGGTAACAATGTGTTTTCTTGAAAAATTAGTAAACAAAGTAAGTTGGTGATCATATGGATCCGAGGTTTACAAATGGTTTTTCCTAAATAAACCAAGAGTAGAAGATGATTTTTGAAAGGTTATGACTTTTGTTAAACCTACACTATTTTAGTAACAAAATAAGCGTAGAAATATTTTTAGAGCAAGATGATCCAATAAATACACACTTTTGCAAAATGAGTTTACAAGTTGTAACATCTAAAAATCCCGAGAATGAGATTTTAACAAAAGTAAACACACTTTGGAGGGTAACTAAACCCACTAAACACCCCACTAAGTTACTACGCATTTTTACGAAAAGCCAAGTTCATGTTATTGTGTAAAGTGCATTGTTTTTGCACTTGGTTAGTGTAATGTTGTTTAATAAATTGTTGTTGATTGATTGAATGAATGTTTAATAAATTGTTGTTGATTGATTGAATGAATTTTTGAAAAGAAAATGATATGCTAATAAGCATGGACGCCTCCGTTTACAAAGGAAACTCTGGCGAAATTTTCTAAAAATTCCAACACTTAGGAAATAATTTTCTAGACAAGCGTTACAAGTATGTTTTATAACATGTGTTTCGAATATAAACTTCGCCATAAATTTTTGTAACAAAATACAAAGTGTCGGAGGTTGGTTTTTGTAAATAAAAATGGGTAAATATATATTTAGAATATATACATCTTATACTAGAACACTTGTGTGGATACTTGCTAGTTTTGTAAGATAGTTATATTATTTTAGGGTAAAATAATGTAACTTAACAATATAACTTGACATTTGAATTGTGTGGTATGTGATAGAAGTAATGAGTAGATAAACCGTACGTAGGATATATGTTATGCATGCACGAGAAACTGATTGTTATATGTACCTTATTAGGACGTGCTTGATTTCCTGATTATTTGAGTAGTTAATCTAACCGAGCAAACCAAGGTGAGTTCACACCCTCTACAAGGCATGGGATTCCCGGTGGTTTGGGAATGGGTTAAAGAATTAAAACGGAACCTACATATCCTCCTTGGGTAGGATATGTACGGCCATCCTCCATGGGTAGGATGCCAATATTAATCTTGCCTATTCTCCTTGGGTAGAATACGTACGTTCGTCCTCCTTGGGAAGGACAACAACCTTAAAACTTACTAGAAAAAAACTCTATCATTAAGTCCCTCATTTTATATCGACTTAATCGCCGAGGCCAATGGCGAGCGGGTCATTAGTTAATAGCGCTATTAGGTTTAACAAACCTCACACCGTGCCAGTCGGACGGGCGTGTACTAATGGACTATGGCAAACTGTCAGTGATGATAGACACTGATGTAGGGCACAACTTATTTTCGTTAGTAGTCGATATGGTACGGTCTAGTGGTTCACATGGGGAAGCCCCCACTGATTTTGGATATTGTTTGGGTAATAAAGAAGGAACTGGTTAATCATGCTTTCAACTACGGGGTAACCCCCATGGCAAATAAGCCAACGAAAGACAAACCATGTTTTCGGAAACAACTTAAAACTAAACAACCAAACGTGAACTCACTCAACTTTGTTGTTGACTCGTTGTTACATGCCTTAAAGGCCGTTAGAAGCTTATGGAGCTTGCACGTGGATGAGGTCATTGTGGGATGTGGACTGTCATGTCCCGCGCTTAATAAATAAACTTTATGGAACTTATGTTTTGGTCTTTAAACTTATGAACTATGAACTTATGTTTTGAACTTACGTTTTATGCTTTCGCTGATTAACTTAAAATTGGTTACTCTCTTTTGGTCACCAATTGTATTGTGGTTGGTTTTATTTACTTAATTATGTTGTTCAATATGATTGGTGGCTCGATCCTGGTCATGTCACGCCTCCAAGCGGTGATACTCCGCATGGTGGATTTTGGGGGTATGACAGATTGGTATCAGAGCCAGGTTTATAGTGAACTTGGTTTTAAAAAGGGAAAAGCTTTTTGACAAAACCAGACTATAACCTGTACAGTGCTCAACGATCCACAACGACGCTTCGCTCCACGTGCAAGACTCGACATAATAAGTGGTATGATTTATGTTTATATTGCCTGTTAGATAGTTCACACTCTGCATTAGTTAATGTGATAACTGTTGTTTGAACCTTGTGTGCTTACTCTCTACTGTCGTCCCACACTTACGCACTTTCACGACACTTTTCTCACTTACGTTGCTTCATTGTGAAGATCATGAACGGACGCGGAGGACGTATCAACCTAACTCAAGCCCAGTTGACGGCTTTGATCAATGAACGGGTTGCTGATGCACTCGCAGCTGTCCCTGCAAGAGGTATAACCCGCCATATCAACCCATCTTAGGACGTTTAGATCCTACCTTCGCAAACCAACCCTCGTGCTTAACCTTGTCTTTTATTCTCACGCAACAGGTCAACATGTTCAGCCTCCCGTATGTACGTTCAAAACGTTCATGGATTGCCGACCTAGTACTTTCAGCGGCACATAAGGAGCTGTAGGTCTTCTTTATTGGTTCGAGAAGCTTGAGTCTGTTTTTGAGATGTGTGAATGCCCTGAAGATCGTAGGGTGAAATATGCTACTGGAACACTCGAAGGTGCTGCGTTAACCTGGTAGAAAGCACAGGTTCAACTGCTAGGGCTGGCGGTTGCTAATGCCACCCCATGGAACGGTTTCAAGGAACTGATCAAAGAAGTGTACTGTAGTCGTGAGGACATCCATAAGCTAGAGGTAGAATTCTTCAATCTGAAGATGACGGGGTCTGAAATCGAGGCATACACAAAGAGGTCGAACGAATTAGCTATCCTGTGTCCCACTATGGTGGATCCTTCTATCAAGCGTATCGAGCTGTACCTTAAGGGTTCGGTGCCAGAAATTCAAAGCCACGTGACCTCAGCTAATATTGGCACCATTCAGCAAATCATCAAGTTGGCCCATCGTCTCACTGATCAGGCAGTTGAGCAGAATAAGCTGCCCAAGCGTATTAGCGCAACTACTACTGATGCTCCCAGTTGTGACACCCCAAGAAAACCAGGAAACAAACGCAACATAACTAGCTTCCTCAGTAACCAGGTGCTAAATTTTGGGACGAAATTCTCTTAACAGGGGGAGAATGTGACAACCCTCATAACTTCATGTATTCGTACAATTTATTAATGATAATTAAAGTGCTTGATGACTGTGTTGAATCACTTAACTGCTTTCTGATTTCTATGTTATACTTACATGTGCTTGTTAACATACTAGTAGTGTGTAGAAAAGTTACTAAATAGTCCTGTGTGCTTTCCTAAGTGTTAAGAATTAAAAGTGTTACAAAAATATATATATAGGACACGTTACGGATTAATTAAGCACTTTAACGGAACAACACCGAACCGAACAACCGGACTTTACCCGAAACAAAAAAATATTGTCAAACATATTGTTCTTATTTTTCTGAGTTAGTTAGGGTCCCCGAACACCCTAGCACACTATATATTTAATAACACTCATAACACCCTAACTATATCACTTGGTTTCTAACTAGAACTTGTAACTAACCATTGAAAACCAACCCTCTACCCCCCCCCCCCCCCCAACTGGTTATGAACATGTGGGGATACCCCATGATTTTATCTAGTTGTTTAAGGGATCTTGTTATGTACTTTAGAAACACTTAGACCAAGGGTTATTAGATTTCTATAAAACCCACTAGTTAACCACCTTCTCTCATCACCACCAACATTTCACCTTTACACTCTCCCTCTCTTCTCTTTGGTTTCGGCAGCCAACCACCATCACCATACCACCACCTTCAACTCATTTCTCATACATTCCACAAGCATCCATAGGTGTTAGAAGGCATACAACGAAGCTCGGTGCGTTCGGAAGTTGAAGGACCACTCTCGTCTCCTTTTATCCACCACATTTCCTCACTTGAACTCTCCTAGCTTTAAGCTAGTGGTAAGTCTCTTAGATCTACTCATTTCACATTCTATGGAGGTGGTTAAAGTATGAAACATGATGGTATATGTGAAGAACTTCAAGAACACTAAAGAACATAAAGTTAAAACTTAAACATATGCTTTAAACATGAAGAAGTAATGTTAATATGAAGTTGTTTTGATTCTTGTTGATTATCTGATGATTTGCTTGTTAATATTGATGTTTGTTGTTGTTGTGATCACTAAACATGTTAACGGAATCAATCGAACACGAGTTAGAAAGCGAAAAGCTGAAAACAGGAGTCTGATTGGTGATTACAGCCAACTTCAGTTGGCTGTAACAGGGCCTTAATAAAACGAAAAATGTATTTTCTAAAGTCTAGATTTATGTATTATGAAATACGGTTCTAATGGCACTGGAATCGTAATTTTTGGACTTCGTTTACTATTTTTAAAGTGTTGTTTTGTAACAGCAGCTAGAGCTGCATTTTTACTGCTGAAAATATGCGTTTTGTTATCCGTCATAACTTGAATTCTGTGTAGATTTAGATCATGAAATTTGTACTATAGATGACCACCGATGTATTTGTAATTCTCTCACTGGAATATCATAAATCGGACTCTCGATGAATTTAAATAAATTATTCCGTGCACAGCAGTCAGAAAAAGATAAATCTGATTTCTGTCTGGAAAATGATTTTTTATAAAATATTGGTAATGAACTGGACCCCTATATTTTTACACAATAATATTTGGATCATTTAGTAATTTTTGGATATTTAAGTTGAAATGACATAAGTAGTAATTTGCGTGTCTAAATGTCGGGTATGTTATCTGTGAATGATCTAACATGTTATATGTCAATAAAAGTGTTATGTGCAATATCGTATTCTTGTTCTTGAATAGCTATAGGTGGAATGCTTATATGAGCGTGAACTATTAAAGTGAATGCATGTTATGTAGTAGATACGTGTAGGAACTTTGTGCTCTATTTGAAACCACTAAATGACTAACTGGTAATCATATTAGGACGTGATTGACCAACCTTGACTGTTAGCTATATTTGAGAATCTAACCGAGCAAACCAAGGTGAGTTCACACACTTTCTAAGGCATGGGATTCCCGGTGGTTTGGGAATGGGTTAAAGAATTAAAATGGATCCTACATATTCTCCTTGGGTAGGATATGTACGGCCATCCTCCATGGGTAGGATGCCAATATTAATCTTGCGTATTCTCCTTGGGTAGAATACGTACGTTCGTCCTCCTTGGGAAGGACAACAACCTTAAAACTTACTAGACAAAACTCTATCATTAAGTCCCTCATTTTATATCGACTTAATCGCCAAGGTCAATGGCGAGCGGGTCATTAGTTAATAGCACTATTAGGTTTAACAAACCTCACACCGTGCCAGTCGGACGGGCGTGTACTAATGGACTATGGCAAACTGTCAGTGATGATAGACACTGATGTAGGGCACAACTTATTTGCGTTAGTAGTCGATATGTTACGGTCTAGTAGTTTACATGGGGAAACCCCCACTGATTATGGATATGGTTTGGGTAATATAAGGAACTGGTTAAACATACTTTCAACTATGGGGTAACCCCCACGACACATAAGCCAACGAAAGTCAAACCACGTTTTTCGGAAACAACTTAAAACTAAACAACCAAACGTGAACTCACTCAACTTTGTTATTGACTCGTTGTTACATGCCTTACAGGTCGCTAGATGCTTATGGAGCTGGCGTGAGGAGAAGGTCGTTGTGGGATAGGGATTGTTATGTCCCGTGCTTAATATTTAACCGTTATGAACCTATTAAACTTACATTTTGAACTTTAAACATATGAACTATGGAACTTATGTTTTGGACTTACGTTTTATGCTTCCGCTATTAACTTAAAACTGGTTACTGTCTTATGGTCACCAATTGTATTGTGGTTGGTTTTACTTACTTAATGTCGTTGTTCAATATGATTGGTGGCTCGATCCTGGTCATGTCACGCCTCCAAGCGGTGATACTCCGCAGGGTGGATTTTGGGGGTGTGACAGATTGGTACCAGAGCCATTGGTTATAGTGACCTTTGTTTTAAAAAAAGGGAAAAGCTTTTTGATAAAAACCAGACTATAACCTGTACAGTGCTCAACGATCCACAACGACGCTTCACTCCACGTGCAAGACTCGACACAATAGGTGGTATGATTTATGTTTATATTGTCGGTTAGATAGTTCACACTGTGCACTAGTTAACGTGATAACTGCTATTTGAACCTTGTGTGCTTACTCTCTACTGTCGTCCCACACTTACGCACTTTCGCGACACTTTTCTCACTTACGTTGCTTCGTTGTGAAGATCATGAACGGACGCGGAGGACGTATCAACCTACTCAAGCCCAGTTGACGACTTTGATCAATTAACGAGTTGCTGAGGCACTCGCAGCTAACCCTGCAGGAGGTATAACCTGCCATATCAACCCACCTTAGGACGTTTAGATCCTACCTTCGCAAACCAACCCTCGTGCTTAACCTTGTCTTTTATTCTCGCGCAACAAGTCAACATGCTCAGCCTCCTATGTGCACGTTCAAAACGTTCATGGATTGCCGACCTAGTACTTTCAGCGGCACAGAAGGAGCTGTAGGTCTTCTTCACTGGTTCGAGAAGCTTGAGTCTGTTTTCGAGATGTGTGAATGCCCCGAAGATCGTAGGGTGAAATATGCCATGGGAACACTCGAAGGTGCTGCATTAACCTTGTGGAAAGCACAAGTTCAACTACTAGGGCTGGCGGTTGCTAATGCCACCCCATGGAATGGTTTCAAAGAACTGATCAAAGAAGAATACTGTAGTCGTGACGACATCCACAAGCTAGAGGTGGAATTTTTCAATCTGAAGATGACGGGGTCTGAGATTGAGGTGTATACAAAAAGGTCAAACGAGCTGGCCATCTTGTGCCCTACTATGGTAGACCCTCCCATCAAACGTATTGAGCTGTACCTCAAGGGTCTTGTACCAGAGATTCAGAGTCACGTGACTTCAGCAAACCTGGGTACCATTCAGCAAATCATTAAGTTTGCCCATCGTCTCACCGATCAAGCAGTTGAACAAAACAAACTGCCCAAGTGTATTGGTACTGTTACTACTGACACTCCCAATGATAACAAGTGAAAATGGGATGGGAATTCCAGTAAGGGTTTTGCTTCAGCTCAGTCCCAGCAGCGAAAGACAGACGAGTACAGGAGCCCCAGTCAGCAGTCTTCTGGGAATCAAGGTCAGGGTAGGTACAATGGAAATCACCCTAAGTGCAACCGATGTAATTTGCACCACAGCGGGCAGTGCAACAAAGGTCGTTGTCAGAGATGTCACAAGCTGGGTCATGAAGCCAAGGATTGCAGGAGCCCGCATCTTGCGAATCAGAATCGCCAACAACAAGAACAAGCTCCACAGAACCACCAGCAGCAGCAACAGCAGGGCAATAAAGGTTGCTTTCAGTGTGGCGCTGAAGGCCACTTTAAGAGGAACTATCCTCAGCTGAACCAGAATCAGAACCACAACAACCAAGGAAACGGGAACCACAATGGGAACAACAATGGAGGCAACAATGGAGGCAACAACGGGGGTATCAATAACGACAATGGTGCCAGGGGACGTGTCTTCGTGCTGGGTCAGGGTGATGCAAGGAACGATCCCAACGTTGTGATGGGTAAGTTTCTTCTGGATGACTTCTTTGTTACTGTTTTATTTGATTCGGGTGCCGATACTAGCTACGTGTCCTTAAAAGTTAGTCAGATGCTTAAGCGTACTCCAACACTTCTAGACACCAAACACACGGTAGAACTAGCAAACGGTAAAAGTCTTGAAGCCACACACATAGTTAAAGGTTGTAACCTCGTCTTAGCTGGTCAGACTTTCTCTATCGATCTTATTCCTATCACACTTGGTAGTTTCGACGTCGTTATTGGGATGGATTGGTTATCTCATCATCAAGCAGAGATTGTTTGCAAGGAGAAAATCGTCCGCATTCCTCGTTCTGGTGAAGAACCTCTCATGATTTATGGCGACAAGAGTGGTGCTGTCGTAGGCATTATCTCTTTCCTTAAGGCCCAGAAGTGTTTGCGAAAGGGCCACACTGCCATTCTAGCACTCGTTACAGACACATCAACGAAAGAGAAGAGAATTGAAGACATTCCCATTGTGCGCGATTTTCCTGAGGTATTTCCTGAGGAATTACCTGGTCTTCCGCCTCATCGACAAGTCGAGTTTCAAATCAAGCTCGCTCCTGGAGCAGCGCCCATAGCTCGAGCATCTTATCATCTAGCTCCAACGGAACTTGAAGAACTATCCACGCAACTACAAGAACTCTTGGAAAAGGGTTTCATACGTCCTAGCTCTTCGCCATGGGGAGCTCCAGTGTTATTTGTGAAGAAGAAAGACGGTACCTTTAGAATGTGTATTGACTACCGCGAACTCAACAAGGTGACCGTGAAGAATCGTTATCCTCTTCCACGTATTGATGACTTGTTCGACCAGCTGCAAGGATCGAGCTTTTACTCTAAGATTGATTTGAGATCGGGATACCATCAGCTGAGAGTCCGAGAGGAGGACGTCTCCAAAACAGCGTTCAGAACTCGTTACGGCCATTACGAGTTTCTGGTTATGCCTTTCGGATTAACGAATGTACCTGTAGTCTTCATGGATCTCATGAACCGAGTATGCAAGCCTTACCTGGATAAGTTCGTTATTGTTTTCATCGACGACATCCTGATCTATTCTAAGAGTCAGGAGGAACACGAGCAACACCTACGACTTATGCTGGAACTTCTTCGAGCAGAGCAACTGTATGCCAAATTTTCGAAATGTGACTTCTGGCTTCGTGAAGTCCACTTTCTGGGCCATGTGGTAAACAAGGATGGGATTCATGTGGATCTATCTAAGGTTGACTTGATCAAGAACTGGCCTGCACCCCGTACACCAACAGAAATCCGCCAATTCTTGGGCTTGGCAGGCTACTACAGAAGATTCATCAAGGATTTCTCAAAGATTGCGCAACCTCTCACTTTACTGACTCAGAAGGGTGTCACCTATCGTTGGGGTGATGCACAGGAGTCCGCATTTCAGCACTTAAAAGACAGACTTTGTAGCGCGCCTATCCTCTCATTGCCTGAGGGCACAGATGATTTTGTGGTTTATTGTGACGCTTCCATCTAAGGACTCGGTTGCGTGTTGATGCAACGTGACAAGGTCATTGCCTACGCATCACGCCAACTTAAGGTTCACGAAAGGAACTACACTAAGCACGACTTGGAATTGGGAGCAGTTGTTTTTGCGCTCAAGATATGGAGACATTACCTGTACGGTACCAAGTGCACCATTTACACCGATCACAGGAGTCTCGAGCATATCTTCAAGCAAAAGGAGCTGAACATGCGACAACGCCGATGGGTCGAGCTCTTGAATGATTATGAGTGCGCTATCAAATACCATCCGGGCAAGGCCAATGTTGTGGCAGACGCCTTCAGTCAAAAGGATACTATACCTAAGCGTGTACGTGCGTTACAACTTACCATCCAATCTAACCTTCCCGCTCAGATTCGCGATGCTCAGATTGAAGCATTGAAAGAAGAAAACATCAGGGCTGAGTCCCTACGAGGATCGAGGCAACGACTAGAACAAAAGGAAAACGACACCTACTATGTTAACAGGCGCATCTGGGTTCCACTGTATGGAGACCTACGCGAGCTTGTGATGGACGAGGAACATAAGTCTCGTTATTCAGTACATCCTGGTTCGGATAAGATGTACCATGATCTCAAGACTACATACTGGTGGCCTAGCATGAAAGCCCACATAGCAACCTATGTTAGCAAATGTTTGACTTGTGCGAGAGTCAAGACCGAATATCAGAAACCATCAGGCCTACTTCAACAACCAGAGATACCTAAATGGAAATGGGAGCAAATTTCCATGGATTTTGTTACTGGCCTGCCTAGATCACAACGCGGTAATGATACCATTTGGGTGATCGTGGATCGACTGACCAAGTCTGCACATTTCTTGGCTATCAAGGAAACCGACAAGTTTTCTACTCTAGGAGACGTCTACCTAAAGGAAGTAGTATCAAGGCACGAAGTGCCAACCTCCATCATTTCTGATCGTGACGCGCGTTTTACTTCTGAACTGTGGCAAGCAATGCACAAGTCTTTTGGCTCACGTTTAGATATGAGCACCGATTATCACCCACAGACGGATGGGCAATCTGAACGCACCATCCAAACCCTTGAAGACATGCTTAGGGAATGTGTAATCGATTTTGGTAATGGCTGGGAAAAGTACCTCCCACTAGTGGAGTTCTCGTATAACAACAGTTACCACACCAGCATCCAGGCCGCTCCGTTCGAGGCATTGTACGGACGTAAATGCCGATCACCTCTTTGTTGGGCAGAAGTTGGTGACAGTCAAATCACTGGCCCAGAACTTGTAGTAGATACAACCGAGAGCATTGCTCAGATACGACATTGAATGGCGGCAGCTCGTGACCGTCAAAAAAGCTATGCAGATAAGCGACGAAAACCACTCGAGTTCCAGGTTGGGGATCGAGTGCTACTCAAAGTCTCACCATGGAAAGGTGTAGTCCGTTTTGGCAAACGAGGCAAGCTCAATCCGCGTTATGTCGGACCGTTCGAAATCATTGAGAAGATTGGCAAAGTCGCTTACAGGTTGAATCTACCTGAAGAACTCAGCGGAGTTCACGACGTATTCCATGTGTCGAATCTGAAGAAATGTCTGTCAAATGAAACCCTCATAGTTCCTCTCAAGGAGCTCACTATCGACGACCAGCTGCGATTCGTTGAGGAACCAGTAGAGATTACTGATTGAGATGTTAAGATTCTCAAGCGTACCAGAATACCTCTTGTCCGAGTTCGTTGGGATTCCCGTCGTGGCCCGGAGTATACCTGGGAACGAGAAGACCAAATGAAACTCAAGTACCCCCAGCTGTTTAAGAAAAAACGCAACCACTACTGAGGCCGAAGCTACTGCAGAATTTCGGGACGAAATTCCAAATCAACGAGGGGATGATGTGACACCCCAAGAAAACCAGGAAACAAACGCAACATAACTAGCTTCCTCAGTAACCAGGTGCAAAATTTCGGGACGAAATTCTCTTAACAGGGGGAGAATGTGACAACCCTCATAACTCCATGTATCCGTACAATTTATTAATGATAATTAAAGTGCTTGATGACTGTGTTGAATCACTTAACTGCTTTCTGATTTCTGTGTTATACTTACATGTGCTTGTTAACATACTAGTAGTGTGTAGAAAAGTTACTAAATAGTCCTGTGTGCTTTCCTAAGTGTTAAGAATTAAAAGTGTTACAAAAATATATATATAGGACACGTTACGGATTAATTAAGCACTTTAACGGAACAACACCGAACCGAACAACCGGACTTTACCCGGAACACAAAAATATTGTCAAACATATTGTTCTTATTTTTCTGAGCTAGTTAGGGTCCCCGAACACCCTAACACACTATATATTTAATAACACTCATAACACCCTAACTATATCACTTGGTTTCTAACTAGAACTTGTAACTAACCATTGAAACC
This sequence comes from Helianthus tuberosus, assembly GCA_030545235.1. NCBI lineage: Eukaryota > Viridiplantae > Streptophyta > Magnoliopsida > Asterales > Asteraceae > Helianthus > Helianthus tuberosus. Next base: position 74,640,845 of record CM060359.1, read on the forward strand.
CAACCCTCTACCCCCCAACCGGTTATGAACATGTGGGGACACCCCATGATTTTATCTAGTTGTTTAAGGGATCTTGTTATGTACTTTAGAAACACTTAGACCAAGGGTTATTAGATTTCTATAAAACCCACTAGTTAACCACCTTCTCTCATCACCACCAACATTTCACCTTCACACTCTCCCTCTCTTCTCTTTGGTTTCGGTAGCCAACCACCATCACCATACCACCACCTTCAACTCATTTCTCATACATTCCACAAGCATCCATAGGTGTTAGAAGGCATACAACGAAGCTCGGTGCGTTTGGAAGTTGAAGGACCACTCTCGTCTCATTTTATCCACCACATTTCCTCACTTGAACTCTCTTAGCTTTAAGCTAGTGGTAAGTCTCTTAGATCTACTCATTTCACATTCTATGGAGGTGGTTAAAGTATGAAACATGATGGTATATGTGAAGAACTTCAAGAACACTAAAGAACATAAAGTTAAAACTTAAACATAAGCTTTAAACACGAAGAAATAATGTTAATATGAAGTTGTTTTGATTCTTGTTGATTATTTGATGATTTGCTTGTTAATATTGATGTTTGATGTTGTTGTGATCACTAAACATGTTAACGGAATCAATCGAACACGAGTTAGAAAGCGAAAAGCTGAAAACAGGAGTCTGATTGGTGATTACAGCCAACTTCAGTTGGCTGTAACAGGACCTTAATAAAACGAAAAATGTATTTTCTGAAGTCTAGATTTATGTATTATGAAATACGGTTCTAATGGCACTGGAATTGTAATTTTTGGACTTCGTTTACTATTTTTAAAGTGTCATTTTGTAACAGTAGCTAGAGCTGCATTTTTACTACTGAAAATATGCGTTCTGTTTTCCATCATAACTTGAATTCTGTGTAGAGTTAGATCATGAAATTTGTACTGTAGATGACCACCAATGTATTTGTAATTCTCTCACTGAAATTTCGTAAATCGGACTCTCGATGAATTTTAAATAAATTATTCCATGGACTGCAGTCAGAAAAAGATAAATCTGATTTCAGTCCGGAAAATGATTTTTTATAAAATATTGGTAATGAACTGGATACCAATATTTTTACACAGTAATATATGGATCGTTTAAGATATTCTGTAAAAATTTGGGAATTTTTGGAATAAGTTAATTATTTTATTAAAATGCCCGAAAACAGCCCAGTTTTGGATATTTAAGTTGAAATGACATAAGTAGTAATTTGCGTGTCTAAATGTCGGGTATGTTATCTGTGAATGATCTAACATGTTATATGTCAATAAAAGTGTTATGTGCAATATCGTATGCTTGTTCTTGAATAGCTTAGGTGGAATGCTTATATGAGCGTGAACTATTAAAGTGAATGCATGTTATGTAGTAGATACGTGTAGGAACTTTGTGCTCTATTTGAAACCACTAAATGACTAACTGGTAATCATATTAGGACGTGATTGACCAACCTTGACTGTTAGCTATATTTGAGAATCTAATCGAGCAAACCAAGGTGAGTTCACACACTTTCTAAGGCATGTGTTGGATCGTTTTCAGACCCGAACGAGTCGATCAGAAGAGTTTATCTCAACACGAAAGGCGGAAACAGACGTGTAGAGTTCAATTCAGCTAGATTTTCTCTTTAAACTGTCCGTATATTGATTTCAGATCAAATACAAGCTTGTGGACACTTCGGCAGCACTTCGTTACACTAACCGGAACTGTTACAAATGAAATGACACATGAGGTATTTATAGAGTGGGTAATTTCGTTTGAAATTGACTCAAAAGAAGTCACTGATCAAACAAAATTGCTAATTTTGTTTGAATGTGTCCTGACACACCTCAAACGAAATTACAACCTTTAATTTCGTTTGAACTTGTTACACACCCCATATTTGACATATCCCTCGTATTACGTGCCCTAATCTGTCTAAGTACAAACAAGACTCGATACAAGACGAAGTCGACAGACGCATGCACCAACAGACTCCCCCTCGAATGTTGACGAGTCTTTGGTTGTCAAACCTTCAGTCTTTATCAGTCTGCTCGCTCTCTCCAAAAATTCTCCACTGTAAGCATCCACAATCAATCTCTTTCTCTTTCTTGTAATCTTCAGGATCTGAATCTGACTCTACTATCTTCAGACTCCCTCTCGATATCCTCATACTCCCCCCTTTCGTTAAACTGGGATCGCAATCTGGAATTCTATATCCTAAGGTTCTTAGATCGAAACCTGACATTCATCTAACTCAGGTATCAGAACCTAGTTAACCTGCATACATCTCTACCCAAAAATAAGTTTCACAAATTTAAAATTTTGCAAATTTAGAAACCACTTGCAGGTATTATTCAAAAATGATTTAATCTTTGATAACCACTGAAAATACAACTTTTTCATACACTCTTTCCCATACCTTTTCATCAAGTTTAGCACTTGGAATTTTGAAAATCAGCTCTCCAACACCAGTTGTCGAAAATCTTTTTGTATTTTTCAAAATTTATGCTAAAACACTCTAAAATCTTTTTGGATTTTTGAATGTAACAGAAATGCAGTAAAGAAATATTTACAAACAATATTTTTGTGAGCTTGTGTAAGAGGATCATATCAGATTATGAGACAAATCACCAACACCGTTAAGCTTAAAACATTTTAAGTTCTAAACAATTCACATTGATTGACGATATTGTTGTCCATATAAACTCAATCTAAAAACTTTCAAAATGCTTACTGATACTTTAAGGTATATTAAAGTTGCACTAAGTTCTTATGGACCCCACGATCTCAGCATATCCCCTCATCATGCAATACACTAACTCAAATAATGCCTTTAAACTTTTATCAACTGTGATTTGTGCGAAAACAAAGCAGAATGTTTAAACATTAACAATCAGGTCGATACTTCCATATACGCAGAGAAAGTCCAATGTTTAAACAAAATAAGAAAATAAAAATAAGTTGAAGTTGTTTAGGCTTTAACCACCAGGTCGATACTTCCGTATACGCAGAGGAGGTCCAAAGCTTAAACGAAACACCAAAGAAAATAAAGCAGAACGTTTAGGCAATAACATCCAGGTCGATACTCACGTATACGCAGAGGATGTCCAATGCTTAAACAAAATAAAGAAATAAAACAAGTTTAAATCTTTGCATAATAAAATGCACAATCACAGTGACTTTTTAGCAAAGTTGTGAAAGTTCACAAACTTAACCAGTTTTATGTCTTTCGAAAAACAGCGATTACTGAGTAGGCACACAATCAAGAAGGACAAAACTAAGTACTATGCTTTTGACCATGTTTTCCACTAGAACTAGGCTTTTTCATTTATGTTTGTATCGTTATCGCAAATCTACTACCGTCACATCCTTAGTGAGACCGTTTATCACATTTTATCATTCCATTTCTTTAGCATGTCGTGATCGTCCACTGATGTACTATCATTTCCTCTTTTTCACAACAAAACTCATTTTTTCATTTTTCAATGTTTTTGGCTTTTTCAAATTTTCAAATGTTTTTGGATTTTCTGAAATTTCTTACTCCCCCTAAAATTCAAACACATTTAAAAGAAATTTGAAAACAAAGTGTACAAGTAAGTTGACAACTGATATCGAATCGCTTCAAATCGCCATCCACTTGGCATAAACAATCAGAACTCCCCCTTACAACAAACTATTTTCCCATTGATTTCAAAACACTTAAGTTTGTTTTAATCAAATGGTTTTTCCAGAAAATTAGTTTTGTTGATTGATTTTACCATTTTTAGGTTAGGGGTTTGATTCATCACATTGTCTTTCAAATCCGATCAAGTTCAACCTAATGACCTTGATTAACCACTTGTAGGAAAAACAAGTACAACTTAATGTCCTTGAATTACCATTTGTAGGTAAAAACCTTTTTCAACCAATTTTTCAACCACATTGCTTACCAACCAATACCATTTGTAAGTTACCATATGTAGGTTGAATTTTCAAGATGCCGATTCCTACTCCTCACTTACCAACCTGGGAGTTCCGGTAAGTCACATTTATCAAAATTTTCAATTTTCAAAAACAATATAAGAATGATGCCGATTCATGCTCTGCGATTACCAACTTGGGAGCTCCGGTAAGTCTGGTTTTTATTCTTTAAAAAATATTGACACCCAGGCCTGACCATCCTTGGGTGTAACCACTTCTTTTTCATTCTCACTTTCAACAGACTTGTGAACATTCCTTTTGGAAGCATAGAATTCTTTCACACCTTTGGCCTTACCATCGACCATTTTTCCAAAAATGTGTTTCACATTTCCATTGAAAGTTTTTTCAACATCAAATTTATTCTTCTTAGAATAAAATTGATTTGAAATTTCAACTTTACCGATTTTAGATTTCAAATTCTCAGTCCGCAATGGTGGAAAATTCTCATCATCCAATGGCGGAACCGTTTTCTCCTTTTTCATAACAACCTGTGGATCCTCTGATTTTGTGGAATCAGATTCATCACTAGAATTATCACATGAATTCTTAACAACCCATTTTTGGTTATTAAGTTTCTCTTTTCTTTTGAAAACATTTTTCGAACATTCACCAACCTCATAAATTGAATTCTCAAAAACTTTGAATCTGTTTGTTGGTGGTTCGATTTTCTCAATAACCTTTTCTTTCAGTTTACCAGAGACTCCCTGTTTTGTTTGCATTGCCTTTGGACAATTCCTGGCAATGTGGCCAACCGTTTTACATTGAAAACATGTTCTAGTCTCTATCTTCTTCTGAATAACACTTTTCTTCATCTCTTCTTGCTTCTTTGCAAGAAATTCTTTGTTCGTTTGCTTCCAGAATGAACTCTTCTGTTCTTTCTCAGCACTTGTTCCTGAAACAAAAACAGTTTTAGGTTTATAAGTTTTCTTATTTTTATAATTTTTCGGTGGTATAAAACCAAGACCTTTCTGTTTGAAATTACCGTTATGGTTTGGTTTCTTTTGAAAACCTGAACCAGAACTGTAACCCTTTTTCTTGTTTAAACGTTGTTGAACTCTTGCGGTGTAAGGATTAGATTTTTCAGAAAGATTTACATCCTTTATTTCAGAAATATTAATTTCTGTTAGTTTGAAAACCTTTTTAATCATTTCAAGTTTAACACCTCTTATTGGAAAAACCTCATCAGAATATAATTTGTCAGAATCTTTCAAAGTATATGCTACTCTGATCGGTTCGTCATCCAAATTAGATTTTGATAACAAGAAATCTTTATTATACACCCTTTTTCCCTGTTTGGCTTTTTGACTTGACATGTCGGACTTTGACTCTGATTTTGACTCCGACATTAACTCCTCTATTTCATCCTTATCTAACACCTGATCGACCACCTTTTTTATTAATTCGGACTCATGATCAGTATCGGACGACGTAAAAGTGACATCTATACTTTCTGGCAAATTATGTGACGACTTAGACTCCCACTGTAAGTTCATTGCCTTTTCGACTCTTTCAGAATTTGGATTTCGAGGAAAATATCCATTTTCGACCAGGGGTGGACATTTGTTATAGACAACACTTGGTTTCTTACCAGAAATCTTCACTTCATCATCTTCTTTTGTTTCGGACTTCTTCTCTTTCGAAGTCTTCTCTTCTTCAAATGTCTTCAATTTTTCCAATATGGGGTAAATCCTGTCAACAACAAAAGTAGAACATGAGTAACTTTTTACTTAATTGTTAACTCTTTCAGTTTCAATTCTTTGCGTTGCCAATTTCAATTCAAGCTCAGCACACTTCTCTGTGTAGTAGTTGACATCGTCAATGTCACACCCCCAAAATCCACACGCGGAGTATCACCGCTTGGAGGCGTGACTGACCAGGATCAAGCCATCAATCATATCAAACATAGTATTTAAGTGTAAGAGTAAGAAAATATAATTCATCTTGACATGACTGATGTTCATAACCAAACATTGTTTAAGTAGCGGAAGCATAATAATGAAAACCCAAAGTAAGTTATAAGTTCAAATATTGTCTACGATCCGTATCCCACAACGACCTGCTCCTTCCTGTGCAAGCTCCATATGTACCTAAGGTCCTGCAAGGCATGCAAGAGAGAGTCAACAACTAGTTGAGCGAGTTCACAGTTAACAGTTCAGTAATAGTATAGCGTGAGTAGTAGTATGTTCGTTCGTTACAATGTATCGTATTAGTTTCCATCGCGGCCAATGTCCTTGGCAGGTGTGCGAAGATGTTGGGGAAGGTCTTTCCCCAAGTTTTTCTAGACTAGGTTTGTTTGTATCGCGGCCAATGTCCTTGGCAGGTGTGCGAAGATGTTGTACGTTTAGTTCGCGGCCAATGTCCTTGGCAGGTGTGCGAAGACAGTCATAATATCGCGGCCAATGTCCTTGGCAGGTGTGCGAAGATCGTTCAATAAGTGTTACTAGTCTAGCAGTAGGTTCTGTCATCTATGTATGTACGGTAATCATCAAAACCCCATTCCCCCTGGGAATCCCATGCCTTGGCTTGTGTGAACTCACCTTGGTTTGCTCGGTATGCTAAGTGTATGCTCGCAAGTAATCAATCACGTCCTAAAGTATGCACGTATGTGAAATCAGTTTGTGTTCAAGTTGTGCACGTATGAACATGTAACACGTAATCACAATCATATACAAGATGATTACATTTAACAGCAGTTAAATATTCCAGTTAACACTTAACAGAGTTAACCCAAGTTACTGTGCAGATTACATATACGGCGAAACACAAAATTGGCGAAACATACATGCCGGCGAAACACATACATCGACGAAACACATTCTGTTTCGTCGAGTCTTGTTTGGCGAAACAAAAATTCAATTTCGTCGATTGCCCTTGGCGAAACACTTTCTGTTTCGCCGAGAGTTCTGTTTCGTCAAACAGTTCAGTTACGTCATATCAGTTACATGCAGGAACCCTAATCATCACTAACAGCCGACATCAATATTATCAATCATGCAGTAATCATTTAACACAAAATCATCGTAACATCATCATAGCATAATCATCGGATTTCTTTAACGTCTAGCATGAACCCTAGTTTACGAATACAACATATCGATTAACATATCACATCATCAAACCCTATCAAGATACTAACTTGCATTCAGAATCAGATCATAATAACAACATCCAGAACCGAGTATTCAATCATATTAAGTTTCACATTAAAACCATTTATCCGAGTACCATATTCATATCGAAATCCGTATCATCATCATCATAACAAGAACCCTAATATTTAATATGTATCGATTTCAAATATACCACATCAAAGCAGAATCACATGACACATAAGCACGTACACGGATGAATGATCAATCAAGACACATAATCTACTAACCGAGATGAGGGTTTGATCGCACAAGGATTTCCGGTGGGTTCTAGTTCGCCGTCACAGTGAGAGAGCTCTAGGGTTTCGGTCGTGTTGATAGAAAATGTAAAAGTGATGCTGTTTTACGTACACATACACAAAATAACGTTCTGGGCCCAAGCTGGGCTTCGTGAATTATTGGGCCGGCGAAACAGACTTCTGTTTCGTCGGAATGTTCATGGCGAAACAGCCTGTTTCGTCGGAATGGGTTATGGCGAAACACTCTTGTGTTTCGTCGGGTTCCTAACAGTTTAAGTTTTACTAACAGTACACATGTTATACAATCACACATAACCATGCAAACACACCAGGTTTTATCATAACACGACTATATAGTCAAAGTCATCGTGCATTAAATGCGAACAAAGAATGTCGGAAATTCGAGTTGTCACAGTCAAGCTGTCTCATGTAAGCTCCTTTGAGTGTATTCATTGCTACAGCTTGTTCACTACTTGACTCGTTGTACTTATTCATCTCTCTGTTCAAAGTATCATATGATTCTTTCAGCCTTTTTATGTTGTGCAGCAATTCATTGTTCTGCATTATCAGAGAATCACAATTCATACACTTCTTAGTAACTTTGACTACCTCATCATTTGTTTTGATTTCAAATGCTGGAACTTCTTTAACTACTTTCACTTGAACTTCTTCTGCAACTACTGTCTTTTTCTCAACTTCACCATTTAAACGTTTTCTGACTTTTTCTGCCCAATAATCATCAGTATAATCATTGATAACCTGAGCAACAAATCCTTTAGCCAGGAATTCTTTGTCTGGGCAATAATCGTCCCAACTGAAACCTTCTGTCACTTTTTCATCTTCTTGTTCTGCCACACATACTTTACTATCTGTTGGAATGTATTTATCCCAACTGAAACCATTTCCTTTATCTTGATTAACAAGACATGCTCTCATTGAATCTTCAATTTCTTTCCTACCATGAGCTGTTTGTGGCTGTTGTTGTTGATGTGGTTGTTGAGCAACTTGATGATATAACGCTTTTCGATAGTAATCATTATTTCCAAAGGGATTTTGAGCTCCACTTGCTTCACGATTTGTGCACTCCCTCTTGAAATGCCCTTTTTCCCTGCATCGAAAACAAGTAACTTTAGACTTATCAAATCCTAAAGCTGAAACATGTGCATCGCGAAAATCATCTCTGCCTGTAATTTCTTTAAACTTTTCAGCTCGTCTCAGTACACTAGCCATGCACAATTTTATATCCATCAATTCCATCTCTTCAGAATCAATTTGATAGTAATCCTCTTTCGTTAGCATTGGATTTCCGATCCTTCCAGCAACTAAACCTCCATAGGATTCAAGCACAGTTACCAACAAAGACATGTGGCTTTTAGCAACTTCTTCAGTATAATTCTGATCATTTTCAAGGTTTAAAGCAATGTTGCATTGAAGTACTTTGCCACTCTTTGTTGTAGAAAAGTGTGGATCAAATGATGGAAATGAAGAAAATCCCATCTTGTTACTTGACCCTTGAGATGGCTTTTCAGAAGATCCCATTGTATTGAAAGCAGTTTCAACTTTTGGCGAAAACTTGGTTTTGTCATTAACACCACTTTTGTAGTACAAACCAATGTCTTGCTCTCCATCATAATTCTTCATTCTCGCTATCTTTTGTTGCTCCATTTCTTGAGCTTCAAGCTGTTTAATAAAATCACTCAATGTTAGATCATTAAAACCCGGTTTATTTTTCAACATCATAAGATACGTGCCCCACTCATCATGTGACAATGCATCAGCTAACTTTTCAATCAACTCATCTTTATCCTTTCTGATACTCAATCTGTTCATGTTTTTCAATAAATTGCAGTATCTTTCAATGATCTGCTTGGTGCTTTCATTTCTTAAACCTCGAAACAAATCGAATTCCTTCTTCATCAATGACTTTTTGTTCTTAAGCATGTCATCACTACCAAGAAACTTTGCTTCTAATTCTGTCCATATCGAATAAGCAGTTCCATTATGTTGAAGTAAAATCAAGATGTCTTCTTTAATCGTCTGCTGCAACAAACTAACCATCAACTTCTCATCTTTTTATTTCTTTTTCTCCTCAGCACTCAAATCTCTAACTGGTATTTTTCTCGATCGCTACCAACTGGTCGAAAATATTGAACTTCAGTATGTTCCCATGCATCTAAATGATAAGCTTCAACCCAGTTACTAAATCGTTCTGCCCATCCACTAAAGTCATCAATATCCAAAAGCTTAGGCGGTTTTTGAGTTGTTCCAGTTTTATTTTCAAGCATCATGTTCTGTGTAATTGATATTGGACTAGCAAACGCATTGTAAAACTCGTTATCCATGGTTTCGTTATCAAAAGTTCACAAACAGACTGTTTCAAACGGAATTCCAAATTCAAACGAGATCCCTTTTCAAACGAAATCGCTTGGAGCTTCAAACGGAATAAAAGTCTTGAAACGAAATTGTATCTTTCAAACGAAATCCCTCAAACGGAATCACAATTTAAAACTAGATACCGTATTCAAACGAAATAAGCAGGCTTTTTCAAACGAAATCAAATAACTTGTGCACTCTTCAAACGAAATCAACATGCAACTACAAACGAAATCAGTCCCAGTTGTTCATTCTCAAAGGAAATCCCCTAGTTCCTTCAAACGAAATCACCATGATGTCATACTTTCGATCTGTTTTTGGTCCAATTAGTCAAGCAAATGGTTGATTTTAGTTCTGAAACTTTGTAGGGTTTGTTAAAACAACATTACGCACATGATATGTGAAAATCGGACGTTTTTAACCGTGGAAACTTGTTTAATTTTGAAAGAAGGTGTAGAAAATCAGAATTAGCAATTGAATTGGTATGAACTCTTCCACCTGAGCTCTGATACCACTTGTTGGATCGTTTTCAGACCCGAACGAGTCGATCAGAAGAGTTTATCTCAACACGAAAGGCGGAACCAGACATGTAGAGTTCAATTCAGCTAGATTTACTCTTTAAACTGTCCGTATATTGATTTCAGATCAAATACAAGCCTGTGGACACTTCGGCAGCACTTCGTTACACTGACCGGAACTGTTACAAATGAAATGAAACATGAGGTATTTATAGAGTGGGTAATTTCGTTTGAAACCGACTCAAACGAAATCAATGATCAAACAAAATTGCTAATTTCGTTTGAATGTGTCCTGACACACCTCAAGCGAAATTACAACCTTTAATTTCGTTTGAACCTGTTACACACCCCATATTTGACATATCCCTCGTATTACGTGCCCTAATCTGTCTAAGTACAAACAAGACTCGATACAAGACGAAGTCGACAGACTCATGCACCAACAGCATGGGATTCCCGGTGGTTGGGAATGGGTTAAAGAATTTAAAACGGAAATCTACATATCCTCCTTGGGTAGGATATGTACGGCCATCCTCCCTAGGTAGGATGCCAATATTAATCCTGCGTATTCTCCTTGGGTAGAACTACGTACGTTCGTCCTCCTTGGGTAGGACAACAACCTTAAAAACTTACTAGACAAAACTCTATCATGAAGTCCCTCAATTTATATCGACTTAATCGCCGAGGCCAATGGCGAGCAGGTCATTAGTTAATAGTGATATTAGGTTTAACAAACCTCACACCGTGCCAGTCGGACGGGCGTGTACTAATGGACTATGGCAAACTGTCAGTGATGACAGACACTGATGTAGGGCACAACTTATTTGTGTTAGTAGTCGATATGGTACGGTCTAGTAGTTCACATGGGGAAACCCCCACTGATTATGGATATGGTTTGGGTAATATAAGGAACTGGTTAAACATACTTTCAACTATGGGGTAACCCCCACGGCACATAAGCCAACGAAAGTCAAACCACGTTTTTCGAAAACAACTTAAAACTAAACAACCAAACGTGAACTCACTCAACTTTGTTGTTGACTCGTTGTTACATGCCTTACAGGTCGCTAGATGCTTATGGAGCTTGCACGAGGAGAAGGTCGTTGTGGGATAGGGATTGTTATGTCCCGTGCTTAATATTTAACCCTTATGAACCTATTAAACTTACGTTTTGAACTTTAAACTTATGAACTATGGAACTTATGTTTTGGACTTACGTTTTATGCTTCCGTTGTTAACTTACTGTCTTATGGTCACCAATTGTATTGTGGTTGGTTTTACTTACTTAATGTCGTTGTTCAATATGATTGGTGGCTCGATCCTGCTCATGTCACGCCTCCAAGCGGTGATACTCCGCAAGGTGGATTTTAGGGGTGTGACACCAGTGATAACAAGTGCAAGTGGGATGGAAATTCGGGCAAGGGTTCTACTTCAGTTTAGTCTCAGCAGCGAATGATTGATGACTACCAGAGTCCTGGTCAGCAATCTTCTGGTAGTCAAGGACAGGGTGGATACCGAGGGAACCACCCCAAGTGCAACCGGTGCAACAAGCATCATAGCGGGCAGTGCCACAAGGGTCGTTTCCTGAGGTGTAACAAGTTTGGTCATGAAGCAAAGGATTGCAGGAGCACGCGACCAGCACATCAGAATCGCCAACAACAACAACAAGCTCCACAGAACCACCAGCAGCAGCAACAGTAGGGCAATAAAGGATGCTTTCAGTGTGGCGCTGAAGGCCACTTTAAGAGGAACTGTCCTCAGCTGAACCAGAATCAGAATAACAATAACCAAGGAAACGGGAAAAACAATGGAGGCAACAATGGAGGCAACAACGAGGGTAACAATAATGGCAATGGTGCCAGGGGACGTGTGTTCGTGCTGGGTCAGGGTGATGCGAGGAATGATCCCAACGTTGTGATGGGTAAGTTTCCTCTGGACGACTTCTTTGTTAAGGTTTTATTTGATTCGGGTGCCGATACTAGTTATGTGTCCTTAAAAGTTAGCCAAATGCTTAAGCGCACTCCAACACTCCTGAACACCAAACACACGGTAGAACTAGCAAACGGTAAAAGTCTTGAAGCCACACACATAGTTAAGGGTTGTAACCTCGTCTTAGCTGGTCAGACCTTCTCTATCGATCTTATTCCTATCGTTCTGGGTAGTTTCGATGTTGTTATTGGGATGGATTGGTTATCTCATCAGCAAGCGGAAATTCTTTGCAACGAGAAGATTGTCCGCATCCCTCGTTCTGGTAAAGAACCTCTCATGATTCATGGCGACAAGAGTGGTGCTGTTGTGGGCATCATCTCTTTCCTTAAGGCCCATAAGTGGTTGCGAAAGGGCCACACTGCTATTCTAGCCCTCGTTTCTGATACATCCTCGGAGGAAAGGAAGATAGAAGACATACCTATTGTACGTGACTTTCCTGAGGTATTTCCTGAGGAATTACCTGGCCTTCCGCCTCATCGTCAGGTTGAGTTTCAAATCGAGCTAGCTCCTGGAGCAGCGCCCATAGCCCGAGCGCCTTATCGTCTAGCTCCATCAGAACTTGAAGAACTGTCCACGCAACTGCAAGAACTCTTGGCAAAGGGTTTCATACGTCCTAGCTCTTCGCCTTGGGGAGCTCCAGTGTTATTCGTGAAGAAGAAAGACGGTACCTTCAGAATGTGTATTGACTACCGCGAACTCAACAAGGTGACCGTGAAGAATCGTTATCCCCTCCCACGTATTGATGACTTATTCGACCAGTTGCAAGGGTCGAGTTTCTATTCCAAGATTGACCTGAGATCGGGATACCATCAGCTGAGAGTCCGAGATGAGGACGTCTCCAAAACAGCATTCAGAACTCGTTATGGGCATTACGAGTTTCTGGTTATGCCCTTTAGATTGACGAATGCACCTGCGGTCTTCATGGATCTCATGAACCGAGTGTGCAAACGTTACCTGGATAAGTTTGTCATTGTATTCATCGACGACATCCTGATCTATTCTTAGAGTCAGGAGGAACACGAACAGCATCTACGACTTATTCTGGAACTTCTTCGAACATAGCAGTTGTATGCCAAGTTTTCGAAGTGCGATTTCTAGCTTCGCGAAGTCCACTTTCTAGGCCACGTGGTAAACAAGGATGGGATTCATGTTGATCCATCCAAGGTTGACTAGATCAAGAACTGGCCTGCACCCCGGACAGCAACAGAAATCCGCCAATTCTTGGGTTTGGCAGGATATTACAGAAGGTTTATCAAGGATTTCTCAAAGATTGCGCAACCTCTCACTTCACTGACTCAGAAGGGTGTCACCTATCGTTGGGGTGATGCACATGAGTCCTCATTTCAGCACTTAAAAGATAGACTTTGTAGCGCGCCTATCCTCTCATTGCCTGAAGGCACAGACGATTTTGTGGTTTATTGCGACACTTCCATCCAAGGACTTGGTTGCGTGTTGATGCAACGGGACAAGGTCATTGCCTACGCATAACGCCAACTTAAGGTTCACGAAAGGAACTACACTACGCACGACTTGAAATTGGGAGCAGTTGTTTTCGCACTTAAGACATGGAGGCATTACCTGTACGGTACCAAGTGCACCATTTACACCGATCACAGGAGTCTCGAGCATATCTTCAAGCAAAAGGAGTTAAACATGAGACAACGCCGATGGGTCGAGCTCTTGAATGATTACGAATGTGCGATCAAGTATCATCCAGGCAAAGTCAATGTTGTGGCCGACGCCCTCAGTCGAAAGGATACTATACCTAAGCGTGTACGTGCGTTACAACTTACCATTCACTCTAACCTTCCCGCTCAAATTCGTGATGCTCGGGCTGAAGCATTGAAAGCAGAAAACATCAGGGCTGAGTCCCTGCGAGGGTTGAGGCAGCGGTTAGAACAAAAAGGAAGACGGTGCCTACTATGTTAACGAACGCATCTGGGTTCCACTTTATGGAGGCTTACGCGAGCTTGTGATGGATGAAGCACATAAGTATCGTTATTCGGTACATCCTGGTTCGGATAAGATGTACCACGATCTCAAGACTACATACAGGTGGCCTGGTATGAAAGCCCACATAGCAACCTACGTCAGTAAATGTTTGACTTGTGCGAGAGTCAAGACTGAATATCAGAAACCATCAGGCCTCCTTCAACAACCAGAGATACCTAAATGGAAATGGGAGCAAATTTCCATGGATTTCGTTACTGGTCTGCCTAGATCTCAATGCGGAAATGATACCATTTGGGTGATCGTGGATCGACTGACCAAGTCTGCACATTTTCTGGCAATCAAGGAAACGGATAAGTTTTCTACTCTAGTAGACGTCTATCTAAAGGAAGTAGTATCAAGGCACGGAGTGCCAACCTCCATCATTTCTGATCGTGACTCATGTTTTACGTCCGAATTGTGGCAAGCTATGCACAAGTCCTTTGGTTCTCGATTAGACATGAGCACGGCATATCATCCACAGACGGATGGGCAATCTGAACACACCATCCAAACCCTCGAAGACATGCTTCGGGCATGTGTAATCGACTTTGGCAACGGCTGGGAAAAACACCTCCCGTTAGTGGAGTTTTCATTTAATAACTGTTACCACACCAGTATCCAGGCCGCTCCGTTCGAGGCATTGTACGGACAAAAGTGCTGATCACCTTGTTGGACCGTGTCGTGACCCTAAACGATCAGTCAAGGCAGTTCATCATCATGTATAAAGGCGGAATCAGAATACGTAACGTAACAACAACTGTTTCATTCAATTTCTTCTCTTTATTAGCTTTCTGAATTCAAATTGACAGAGTTTCGATACCAAGCTAATGATCTAATATCGCTCCAATGTCCTCAACTAATGACACATGTCTGATATTTATAGTATTGCTGATTTCGCTTCAATGGCATGCCATATAAGCGAAATCACCATGAAACTGATTTCGCTTATATGTCAAGTACATTAAAGCGAAATCACCATGTCCCTTTAAGCGAAATCCCATCTAGACAACCATGTACATTAAAGCGAAATTAACATTAAAAACCCTAAACTTGACTTGCTTGACTTTCTTGATTTAAGACTTGATGAAGATGCAGTCAATAGACATTCTGTGCATCAACAGACTCCCCCTTGGATGTTGACGTAGTCTTCAGCTCCTGAGTCTTCAGTCTTCGTCTTTTCTCTAACTCTCTGTCTTTACAAACTTCAGAAACACAACCTGTCTCTAACTTTCATCTTCCCTTTGACTGTTGATCCAGACTCCCCCTTTCACAGACTCCCCCTCTCAATAAACTAGAATCTGAGATGTCTGGTTCAAGCTTTAACAATTAGCTTCCATTGGGAATAATGAAGTTTACAACCTGTTAACCTGCACATCCTCTACCTCAACATAAGTTTCACAAATTTATAACAATTGAATTTAGTAAACTTACTGATAGA
The DNA here is from genome assembly GCA_030545235.1 of Helianthus tuberosus. Classification (NCBI taxonomy): domain Eukaryota; kingdom Viridiplantae; phylum Streptophyta; class Magnoliopsida; order Asterales; family Asteraceae; genus Helianthus; species Helianthus tuberosus. Next base: position 74,656,507 of record CM060359.1, read on the forward strand.
AATCATTTATTCAACAAACATACTAGTTACATCAAGTTCAAATGAATGACCTTGATTAACTAAGCACACAATCTTTCAAAACATTTGTATATGACATTCAAAGTTTTCAATATATTCTCCCAACCCAATTCATCATGTTTAGCACTTGGAATTTTGAATATCAGCTCTTCAACATCAGTTGTCGAAAATCTTTTTGAATTTTGATTTTAAAGAAATGCAGTAAACAAATATGTACAAATAATATTTTTGTGAGTTTGTGTAAGAGGATCATATCAGTTTATGAAACAAATCACTAGCACCGTTAAGCTTTAAACATTTTAAGTTCTAAACGATTCACTTAGATTGTCAGTATACTGGTCCACTTAAATTTTCACACAAAGTTCAACTGCTTCGAGATATGAGTTTAATGTCTTAGATACTTAAACTTAATCGCGTGTCCCACCTCAGAATATACTCCTGTATCCAGATCCCAATATTCAGTCTTACAGGTAATTATAACACAAATGATATCTGTAAGGGTTAATAAATTATGAAGAATCATGAGAGCTCAGGTCAGAACTACCGTTCAGCAAAGAGATCATGACTCAACTTTTGGGTGTGTCCCCTTTAGAGGATCTTTTTTACAACAACATTGCTAAGCAATTTTATTGTCTTATCATTTATGCTGAGGGTGATGCTATGTTTCAAGCATTTGCAGAAAGTATTATTCGAGGACTAGGTCAGAACCACCGTTCAGCAGAAGTCCCGGAATAATACCCCAGATATCACTGAGTATAAAAACCTAGTATATCAGAATATGAAACCTTTCAAACAAGATTTCGGGGGTTACCCATATATCCGAGAGATGTTACCCACGATATAAGCAAGTTTGAAATTTAGGTTTATATCTCGTCACAATTTACTAAATGTGCAAAAACCTACTGACACATCATCAGTGAGACCATTTATCACATTTGACATTTCATATCTTTAGCATGCTGTGATCGTCTACTGATGTACTATCATTTCCTCTTTTATACACCAAAACTCATTTTTGCTTTTTCAATGTTTTTAACATTTTCAAATTTTCTAATTTTTTCTCCCCCTAAAATCAAAATATGTTTCAATTTTGATTTTCAAGGAAAATTTGAAAACAAACTATACAAGAAACGTGACAAACTGATATCAAATCACTTCAATTCACCATTCACTCGGCATAAACAATCAGAACTCCCCCTGACAACAAACTATTTTCCCATTTAGATTTCAAAACACTTAAGTTTGTTTTAATCAAAATGGTTTTTCCGGAAAATTAGTTTTGTTTGTCTTTTCACAAACTTGGGGTTTCATCACCTTGTTCTTTTTCAACTATTTTAGAGAATTAACAATTAAGACCCTTGTCAACAACAAACACTAGTAAAAAATCAAGTACAACTTAATGTCCCTGATTTACCACTTGTAAATCGAAATATCACAGTTACCAACCTGTGAATTTCTCAAGAATGATGCCGATACCTGCTTCACACTTACCAACCTGGAAGCTCCGGCAAGTCAGGAATTCAACCAACAGATTTTGACACCCAAGCCTGACCAGCCTTAGGTGTGTTTTGAGCTTTTCTCTTTTCTTCATAAAATTCTTTCACTCCTTTTTCCTTACCATCAACCATCTTACTAAAAATATGTTTAACATTGCTATTAAACATGTTTCCAGCATCAACACCTTTTGATTTTAGGTTTGCGGCTCGTAATGGTGGAAAATTCTCATCATTCATTAGCAGAACTGTCTCTTCCTTTTTTACCTCAACTTGTGGCTCCTCTGATTTTGTGGAATCAGATTCATTGCCCGAACTTGACTTGTCTGACTTGAATGAGCCAGATTCATCGCCAATGACATTCTTTTTCTTCTTGTTCTCTTTTGTCCTCAGATTTGCATCTGAAGAATTCAATTTACTTGGCTTTGCAGTCGAGTGAGTTGATTCATCAGAACTTTTATTCAATCTGTCCGGTGAACCCGAAGACAAAATTTTCTCGAGATACTCTCTCGCCTTCTTCCTTTTCTTTCGCAGTCTGTCTTTCTGCCCCTGTGAAAGCTTTACTTTCTTATCTTCCACTTTCTATTCTTTGGGCTTGACAGTGACTGGTTTCTTTACCATTCTCTGAGATTCAACCCTCGATCTTCCCATCGATCTCCTTGGGCAATCTCTGGCAATATGTCCTCTGATATGACAATTATAGCATCTTCTTGTTTCATAATTCCAATTCTGACAGTTAACAGCAATATGTCCTCTCACACCACATGTGTAACACACTCTGTTATCGTGCCATCCACTTCTATCTATCCAAACCTTAAGATTCCTTTTTAAATTTTCAAGTAATTGATAATACCGTGTTACCAACTCATCCAACGGTTCATGTTTCTTGCACAAAAAATTTTCAAATCTATTAACCCAAACATGCTTATCCCCTTTATCTCTTATGTTAAACCAAAACCTATCATACCAATCATTCAATCAAACAATTTCTTTGTTAAATGACATGATTCGTTAAATGACATCATACCAATCATTCAATCAAACAATTTCAAGATTATCGTTTTCCTTTTCATCAAACATTTTAACCACAATTTCTTTGTTAAATGACATGATTCAAAAATTGTTTTTATCTCAAAGTCCACAAAATATCAACTTCTTGGTATTTGCGCCTTGTAAATCACCTCGAATCACCTGCAATCAAACAAACAATCAATCAGTTAGAAAAATTTTCGAAATTTTGACCAACCGTGACAAATAAGTGAAATCAGCTTTAATGACCACAAAAGCGAAATCAGTCAAAATCCACAAAAGCGAAATCACAACAATGTCACAAAAGCGAAATCACTTTTGTACTTAAAAGCGAAATCAAATGATGCCCGAATGAGCGAAAACACTTATGTTCGTATAAGAGAAATCACTACTCGTCCGGATGAGCGAAATCAGTAGTGTCCGGATGAGCGAAATCAGCTAAGTCCGTATAAGCGAAATCAGCTAAGTCCGTATGAGCGAAATCAGCTAATTAACTCTCGATGTACACAAAAGCGGAATCACGATTTTACTCATTTTTATGCTGAATTTCAATCTGAAACTTTCAAGGATTGTAATACACTTAATTCCGATCACAATGATATGTTTAAAGTTCAAATTTGACCGCAAATTCGTTCCAGATCTGAAAATGAAGTTTCTGTTCGTGAACCGATTGAGATTTTCTTAAAATTGATTGAGTTTTACTTTGTTTTAAAGTCTGATATTAATATGGATTGATTAACAGATAATTTCGCTCAATATACTTGAGATTCAACTCATTTTGTCCGTAGGAATTTGCTTAATTCGAAAAAATAAAAGAGAAATTGAGTAGAAATGAGATAATAGTGTTGAATCAGCTGATGTAGTATGAACTCCTCGTCCTGAAGCTCTGATACCACTTGTTGGACCGTGTCGTGACCCTAAACGATCAGTCAAGGCAGTTCATCATCACGTATAAAGGCGGAATCAGAATACGTAATGTAACAACAGCTGTTTCATTCAATTTATTCTCTTTATTAGCTTTCTGAATTCAAATTGACAGAGTTTCGATACCAAGCTAATGATCTAATATCGCTCCAATGTCCTCAACTAATGACACATGTCTGATATTTATAGTATTGCTGATTTTCACTTCAATGGCATGCCATATAAGCGAAATCACCATGAAACTGATTTCGCTTATATGGCATGTTCATTAAAGCGAAATCACCATGTGTAAGTATAAGCGAAATCACCTAGACCTTGAAGCGAAATCACCTATAACTAATGTTCATTAAAGCGAAATTAACATTAAAAACCCTAAACTTGACTTTCTTGATTTAAGACTTGATGAAGATGCAGTCAACAGACATTCTGTGCATCAACACACCTCTTTGTTGGGCAGAGGTTGGTGACAGTTAAATCACTGGCCCAGAACTTTTAGTGGATACAACCGATAGGATTTCTTAGATACGACAACGAATGGCGGCAGCTCGTGACCGTCTGAAAAGCTATGCTGATAAGTGAAGGAAACCACTCGAGTTCCAGGTTGGGGACCGAGTGCTACTTAAAGTCTCACCTTGGAAAGGTGTAGTTCGTTTTGGAAAAAGAGGCAAACTCAATCCGCGCTATGTCGGACCGTTCGAAATCATTGAGAAAATTGGCAAAGTCGCCTACAAGCTGAATCTACCGGCAGAACTCAGCGGAGTTCACAATGTTTTCCATGTGTCGAATCTGAAGAAGTGTCTGTCAGATGAGACCCTCATAGTTCCTCTCAAGGAACTCACTATCGAAGACCAGCTGCGATTCGTCGAGGAACCAGTAGAGATTACTGATCGAGATGTTAAGGTTCTCAAGCGTACCAGGATACCTCTTGTCCGAGTTCGTTGGGATTCCTGTCGTGGCCCAGAGTATACCTGGGAACGAGAAGACCAGATGAAACTCAAGTATCCCCAGCTGTTTAAGAAAAGTTCAACCACTACTGAGGCTGAAGCTACTGCAGAATTTTGGGACGAAATTCCAAACCAACGGGGGGATGATGTGACACCCCAGGAAAACCAGGAAACCAATGCAACTTAACTAGCTTCCTCAGTAAACACGTGCTAAATTTCGGGAGGAAATTCTCTTAACAGGGGGAGAATGTGACAACCCTCAAAATTACATGTATCCGTACGATTGATTAATGATAATTAAAGTGCTTGATGACTGTGCTGAATTACTTAACTGCTTTCTGATTACTGTGTCATACTTACATGTGCTTTTAACATACTAGTCGTGTGCATAAAATTGACTAAATAGTCCTGTATGCTTTCCTAAGTGTTAGGAATTAAAAGTGATACAAAAAGATATATATGGGACACTATATGGAATAACTTAGCACTTTAACGAACCGGTACCTAACCGAACAACCGGACACTACCCGAAACACTAAAATATTGCAAGAAACATTGTTTTTATTTTTCTGAGCTAGTCTTGGTTCCCGAACACTTAATCATACTACATAAAGCATGTAAAACACTAAACATTAGATATTACCTTAAACCTTCCACTAAATCACCTACTTACCAACAATTTACACTTAACCCCCCCATATATAGCTTACGGCCCACAATGGGGACCCCACCTAAGATTTATCTAATCTTTACTAAATCTTCCATAATCTTATATTGGGATTTGGTTTGATTATGTTTGTACTAAATGAGACAAGGGAACCTATGGACAATAAGTCTAGGGATTATATAAAGGATCATAAACACTTATCTTCTTCATCTTCAACACTTCACTCTCTTCTCTCCTCCCTTGAGAGCCCACGGCCACACCCCATCACCATACCATCTCCATTTTCATCCACCCTACAATGATTCCAAGCTTGTTCTAAGGTGTAAGGAGCTAAGTTAGGAAGCTTGGTGTTCTCGGAAGTTGAAGGACCTCTTGCTAGTGCTATTAACCACTCATTTTTCATCTTGTTTCTTCCCTAGCTTAAAGCTAGTAGTAAGCTCCTTTGATCTTCATTTGCTTCATATTTATGATGGTTAATAGTTAGACTATGATGAAAACTTAAGAACACTAAAAGATCATATGCAAAAGTCTTGAACATAAAGCTAACTTAATGATGAAATATTGATAAAATGAAGAAGTAATGATATGAATGATGTTGTCTTGTATTGTTGATGATTTCTTGTTGCTTGTTTGTTGATTACTAGAGATATGATGTTAAACATCATGGTTGAAACTTGTTAAAGTAAGATTAAAAGCTTAAGTTAACAAGTTAGGAGGTGATTAGTGATTTTCATAACAGAATCACCTCCATGTTTAAGCATGAACTTGGTAACAATGTGTTTTCTTGAAAAATTAGTAAACAAAGTAAGTTGGTGATCGTATGGATCCGAGGTTTACAAATGGTTTTTCCTAAATAAACCAAGAGTAGAAGATGATTTTTGAAAGGTTATGACTTTTGTTAAACCTACACTATTTTAGTAACAAAATAAGCGTAGAAATATTTTTAGAGCAAGAAGATCCAATAAATACACACTTTTGCAAAATGAGTTTACAAGTTGTAAACATCTAAAAATCCCGAGAATGAGATTTTAACAAAAGTAAACACACTTTGGAGGGTAACTTAACCCACTAAACACCCCACTAAGTTACTACGCGTTTTTACGAAAAGCCAAGTTCATGTTATTGTGTAAAGTGCATTGTTTTTGCACTTGGTTAGTGTAATGTTGTTTAATAAATTGTTGTTGATTGATTGAATGAATGGATTTTTGAAAAGAAAATGATATGCTGATAAGCATGGATGCCTCCGTTTACAAAGGAAACTCTGGCGAAATTTTCTAAAAATTCCAACACTTAGGAAATATTTTTCTAGACAAGTGTTACAAGTATGTTTTATAACATGTGTTTCGAATATAAACTTCGCCATAAATTTTTGTAACAAAATACAAAGTGTCGGAGGTTGGTTTTTGTAAATAAAAATGGGTAAATATATATTTAGAATATATACATCTTATACTAGAACACTTGTGTGGATACTTGCTTGTTTTGTAAGATAGTTATATTGTTTTAGGGTAAAATAATATAACTTAACAATATAACTTGACATTTGAATTGTGTGGTATGTGATAGAAGTAATGAGTAGATAAACCTTACGTAGGATACGTGTTATGTATGCACAAGAAACTGATTGTTATATGTACCTTATTAGGACGTGCTTGATTTCCTGATTATTTGAGTAGTTAATCTAACCGAGCAAACCAAGGTGAGTTCACACCCTCTACAAGGCATGGGATTCCCGGTGGTTTGGGAATGGGTTAAAGAATTAAAACAGAACCTACATATCCTCCTTGGGTAGGATATGTATGGCCATCCTCCATGGGTAGGATGCCAATATTAATCTTGCGTATTCTCCTTGGGTAGAATACGTACGTTCGTCCACCTTGGGAAGGACAACAACCTTAAAACTTACTAGACAAAACTCTATCATTAAGTCCCTCATTTTATATCGACTTAATCACCGAGGCCAATGGCGAGCAGGTCATTAGTTAATAGCGCTATTAGGTTTAACAAACCTCACACCGTGCCAGTCGGACGGGCGTGTACTAATGGACTATGGCAAACTGTCAGTGATGATAGACACTGATGTAGGGCACAACTTATTTTCGTTAGTAGTCGATATGGTACGGTCTAGTGGTTCACATGAGGAAGCCCCCACTGATTTTGGATATGGTTTGGGTAATAAAGAAGGGACTGGTTAATCACGCTTTTAACTACGGGGTAACCCCCACGGAAAATAAGCCAACGAAAGACAAACCATGTTTTCGGAAACAACTTAAAACTAAACAACCAAACGTTAACTCACTCAACTTTGTTGTTGACTCGTTGTTACATGCCTTACAGGTCGTTAGAAGCTTATGGAGCTTGGACGTGGAGGAGGTCATTGTGGGATGCGGACTGTCATGTCCCGCGCTTAATAAAAAAACTTTATGGAACTTATGTTTTGGTCTTTAAACTTATGAACTATGAACTTATGTTTTGAACTTACGTTTTATGCTTCCGCTGATTAACTTAAAATTGGTTACTCTCTTTTGGTCACCAATTGTATTGTGGTTGGTTTTATTTACTTAATTATGTTGTTCAATATGATTGGTGGCTCGATCCTGGTCATGTCACGCCTCCAAGCGGTGATACTCCGCATGGTGGATTTTGGGGGTGTGACAGGGGGGGTCTAGCATAGGTTTAAACCAATTTGTTGAGGTCCTTTTGTACAGGATCTGATTGTTACACACGTTGGATGAATCGACCTCGATCAATGTGCGGAATCCATTGGATCAAGTCACAGAAGTACGACAAAGTATTCAACGTTTAACACCGTCTGACCTTTCTATTCAGATGATATGAAAGTACACAAGTGCCAGAAGAAAGTCAGACTAGACAGAGACTTCTAAAGTTGCAAAAGTTCTAAATGACATACCCTGGTCGGGTATTTATAGGCAACTCAGGGATCTAGGTAAGTGCTGTCCGATCGGATGACAGTACTGTCCGATCGGGTGACTGTCCGATCGGATGGCCATCCGATCGGGTGACACAAGTCAACCTTTGGTCAACACTTTTACATACAAGTGCCATTCCCTGAGCTGTCTTTCTACGCATATACATACAAAAACATAATTGTTCACAAAAGACATAAACAGACAAAATACGACTCAATGCTGACGGAAGCTACAGACGCATGAACTAACAGACTCCCCCTCGGATGTAGCTGCAGTTCCTTCCAGCATAGTCTTCATTCCTTCCTATTACGCCTTCGTTCCTTTGCTCTCTGTCTTCTCTTTTCGGCCTTTTCTTCTAACATTATTCATCTCAGAAGCCTTCCCTCTTCATATCTTGCTGAGTTCTAGAACCGTCTCACATGAGATTCATACACTATGGTCTTGTTAGTTAAAGCCTTACCAATCCTGCTTTCTCTAAAAAACTTGGCTATTTCCTTGACCACAGTTTTCTCTGTACTAAGCGCATCTAACAGACAATATACATTATGACCTTTCTCCCAGTCTGAACCTTTTCCCTGCAAAGATATTCATTGTTAAATCATTTGCATAAAGTTCAAGACTTAAAGAAGAATAATGAAAATTTTTAAATCTTCAAAATTTTTCTAACTCTGAAACACTCTCTATGTGCTAGTACTGCGGATCGGATGGCTGTCCGATCGGATTGCCGTCCGATCGGATTGCCATCATCTGCAATGAAGAAAGTCAACATAGTCAACATGCATTTGAATCGAATGCCCACTCGATCGGATTATCGCTAGATTGAGTTGTCACTCGATTCTTGTGACAAGCAAGAAGAGTCTTTGACTAGTCAACTCTGAGAGTGAATGTAATGAATCGGATGACCACCTGATCGGATTGTCACCCGATCAGGTTGCCCCTTGATATTTGGTAATAATGAACGGTTGAAAGATTGTGTCGTTTAGTGGCTGTCCGATCGGATTGCCAGTGCTGTCTGATCGGATTGCCACTTGACATGAGTGCTCAATTTTCAAGACATAGTGATGTGGATAGAATGGCTGTCCGATCGGATTGCCACCATATTCATGGCATGAATAGTGACAAAGTGTATTGGAACGAAGTGCTGCCTAATCGAAGTGCTGCTCGATCGGGTTGCCTAACCTTCCAAGATACTCAGTGAACAGTAATGGCACATAAAACAATGCAATGACTAAGGTGCCATGAATCAAAGTGTCACCCGATCGGAGTGCTGCCCAATCGGGTTGCTATACTATCCAAAACATTTTGACAGTTTAAGGCATACTATTCAAAGCATCAAATATTCTAACAATTAAGGCACAAATTCCTAGGCATAAACACTTAGAAAATCATTCAACAATAGCATGCATTGAATTGGGTGGTCGCCCGATCGGATTGCCGCCCGGTCGGGTTGCACCTCGTTCTATGAACAGTTAAGAACAAACATGAACATCAAAATTTTCTAAGACTAATCATCAAATTGAACATAGATCCTTGTAGAAAATATAGAGGCGATCAAAACCCTATGTTCATCATGTTCTAAATCGGCCTAAATAGGGATTAATTTGACCAAAACCTAGCCGATAACCGACTCGTTCTAAATCTTAGATCTACCGATTTTAACATGCTTTGGAACAAATTGGAACGGTAAACTTGTAGATCTACTCATTGCGAACAAAACCTCATGCTCAGATTTCATCAAAATATCATAAAATGACCTAGATCTATCATTAAAGCTCCGAACAGTTTGCCGACATGAAGAACATCAATAAAACATCAAATTTTAACAATTTAGATCTTGAAACACTTACCTTCGTCGGCAGGAATAACGACCGTTTCCTGTGTTGGACTCTTCTTCAAATTAGATACATGGAATGTATCATGAACACCATTAAGTTCCGTAGGTAGGTCCAACTTGTATGCTACAGAACCAATCCTCTCCAGGATTCTGAACGGTCCAATAAATCTAGCGTGCCACACCTTTCCAAGGTGAAACTTTCAATAAAACCATATCTCCCACTTCGAATTCCAACGGTTTCCTTCTTTGGTCCGCATAGCTCTTTTGTCGATCACGAGCCGTCTTAATGTGCTCTCGGATCTTCATGATCGTATCTTTCGTTTCTTGGACCAACTCGGGACCAACTAGCTGTCTATCGCCCGCATGTGCCCATCATAAACGACGATCGACACTTGCGTCCGTAAAGAGCTTCGAACGGTGCAGCTTGAATGCTTGTATGGTAGCTGTTATTATAGGAGAACTCGACCAAAGGTAGGTGAGTGTCCCAACTGCCACCCAAGTCCAATACACAAGCTCGCAGCATGTCTTCAAGCGTCTGAATTGTTCTCTCGCTCTGACCATCCGTCTGTGGGTGAAATGCAGTACTCAAATTCAGTTGAGAACCAAACGCTTCTTGGAAAGATTGCCAAATCCTTGACACAAATCTTCCGTCTTTATCAGATATAATCGAGATAGGCACTCCATGACGTGCAACTATCTCCCTTAGGTACAGCTCAGCTAGCTTACCAGTGTTATCATTTTCCCTGATCGGCAGAAAGTGCGCAGATTTTGTCAGACGGTCTACGATTACCCAAATCGTATCATGACCTCTGGGTGTCTTTGGCAACTTGGTTATAAAATCCATTGATATCTGCTCCCATTTCCACATGGGTATTTCAGGTTGCTGCAGAAGACCTGAAGGCTTCTGATACTCGGCCTTTACATTGGCACAAGTCAAGCACTTCCCAACGTAAGTTACAACATCACCTTTCAGTCTTGGCCACCAGTAGAAATCCTTCAAATCTTGGTACATCTTATCCGATCCTGGATGGATCGAGTACCTTGACTTATGAGCTTCATAAAAAATCACGTTCCTAAGGCCACCAAAGAGGGGAACCCAAATTCGTCCCATAAAACACAATGTTCCTTCCTCATTGGGTACCAACTGTTTCTCCATCCCACAGAGATATTCATCCACAAGATTTTCCTTCTTAAGAGCTTCTCTCTGCGCAGCATAAATGCGCAACGAGAGGTCTGTCCGTATAATCATCTCCAAAGCCCTAACCCTTATGGGCTTAATCCTCTCTTTTCGACTTAAGGCGTCTGCCGCCACATTCGCCTTTCCTGGATGATACTTGATTTCGCAATCATAATCGTTTAACAACTCAACCCATAGTCTCTGTCTCATATTAAGCTCTATCTGATCAAATATATGTTGTAGGCTCTTGTGATCACTAAAGATCGTGCATCGGGTGCCATACAAATAATGTCGCCAAATCTTTAATGCAAACACCACTGCGCCTAATTCCAAATCATGTGTGGTGTAGTTCTTCTCATGAACCTTTAACTGGCGTGAAGCATAAGCGATAACCTTCTGTCGCTCCATTAGCACGCAACCTAATCCCTGACGTGAGGAGTCACAGTACACCACGAAGTCATCGGTGCCTTCGGGTAGGGATAAAATAGGTGCATCGCAAAACTTGTTCTTCAGCAACTGAAAACTTCTTCTTGTTTATCTCCCCATTCATACTTCTTATCCTTTTGAGTAAGGGAGGTTAGCGGTTGAGCGATTTTTGAAAAATCCTCAATGAATCTACGATAGTACCCGGCTAAACCTAGAAACTGACGGATCTTGGTTGGCGTCTTCGGAGTTTCCCAATTCTTGATCGCCTCGATCTTGGTGGGATCCACATGAATTCCATCTTCGTTTACCACGTGACCAAGGAACTGAACCTCGAGCAACCAGAACTCGCACTTTGAGAACTTTGCGTATAATTTCTCTTTCTTGAGCAACTCTAAGATGGCTCTAAGGTGTTGCTCATGCTCTTCCTTCGTTCTTGAATAGATCAAAATATCATCGATAAACACAATCACAAATTTATCGAGATATGGCTTGCAAACTCTATTCATCAAATCCATAAATACTGCTGGCGCGTTTGTCAACCCAAACGACATTACCAGAAACTCGTAGTATCCATAACGAGTTATGAAGGCAGTCTTCGGTATACTCTCTTCTTGAATTCGCAGCTGGTGCTAACCTGATCGAAGATCGATCTTGGAGTAATAACTTGAACTTTGAAGTTGATCGAAAAGATCATCAATCCTCGGTAAAGGGTACCGATTCTTGATAGTTAACTTGTTTAGCTCGTGGTAGTCAATGCACATGCGAAAACTACCATCCTTCTTCTTAACAAATAGCACTGGAGTTCCCCAAGGCGAGAAGCTTGGTCTAATAAATCCCTTGTCCAAAAGCTCTTGAAGTTGCGTCGACAATTCTTGCATCTCGAAAGGCGCAAGTCGATAAGGTGCTTTGGCTACAGGCGCGGCGCCTGGAACTAAGTCAATGCGGAATTCAACTTGTCATTGGGGCGGCAATCCTGGCAAGTCTTTGGGGAAGACTTTAGGATATTCCCTTACAACTGGGATATCTTCCAACTTTGGCTCAACGGCTTCCTTGTCCACAACGTGTGCCAAGAAGGCAACACATCCTTTCTGTAAACATCTTCGGGCCTTCAAACAGCTGATTATCCTTAGAGGCATATCATGTTTCTCTCCATGCACTACAATCGTCTCTCCATTCGCCATCAGAATGCGAATGATCTTCTCGTGGCATACGATCTCCGCTCGGTTGCTCGACAACCAATCCATTCCAACTACCACGTCAAAGCTTCCCAACTCGACTGGCAGAAGGTCAAGCGTAAACTCATGCTCCCCAAGCTCTATTACACAACCTCTATTAACCTCATTTGCTTCTACTAGCTTTCTATTAGCTAGTTCTATCGAGTATGGAATATCTAGCTTACTGGCAACTAACCCAAGTATTTTCTTAAACTCTAGGGATACAAAGCTATAATCGGCACCAGTATCAAACAGTACAGATGCAAAGTGTTGGTTGATAGGGAACGTACCCATAACTACGTTCGGATCTTGGCGAGCTTCCCTAGCTCCAATGTTAAAGACTCTCCCCTGAGCTTGGTTGTTCTTTGGGCAATATCTCTTGAAATGCCCCATATCTCCATAGCTAAAGCATCCTTGCTTGTTTCAAGTACCACCTTGGTTGTTGTTTTGGTTGCGGTTTCCATTTCCAGCTTGGTTTCCAGAACCACCACGATTACCATTGCCGTCATTTCCTCCTTGTTTGCGGTTTCCATACCCATTACCGTTTCCACCACGGTTTCCACTGCCACTACCACTACCTCTCTGGCCATTATTCCCACGACCATTACCAACCCAGCACGTCTCCTTTGAATGACCATTCCTTCCACAGTTTTCACACTTCATATACCTACATGGGCCGGCATGATGTAACAGGCATACATCACACTTAGGAAAAGTGCCCATGTATCCTTTCCCCTTGTTTTCTGAACTTGCAACACCAGTTTTGACCTCGGTTGGTGGGTTTGCATCTCTCTTCTTGTTGCTACTGTTGCTTCCTTGAGTACCTTTCTTGAAGTTAGAGAACTTCCGCTTGTTCTCGCCTGACGACTCAACATGAGTCTCCTTTTTCTTTCCATCAGAGGCTGAAAACTTGTTCAATCTAATCGCTTCTTCAGTCAATGCCACACTTAGATCAATGGCCTCAGTGATCGTTGTAGGCTTTGATGTCATCACCATGCTCATGATTTGGGGTGCTAATTCCCAGATAAAACGCTCGATTCGCTTGAACTTTGGATCAACCATGTAAGGTACAACGCGAGATAGGTCATGGAATCTCTGTACGTACTCAGCAATCTTTGGACCATCCATCTTGAGGTTCCAAAACTCTGTTTCCAATTTCTGAATCTCAGCCCTTGAACAGTACTTCTTACGCATAAGTTCCTTCATCTCATCCCAAGTGATGGCATATGCAGCCTCTTCTCCCAGAGTCTGAACTTGGAGGTTCCACCATGATAGAGCTTCGTCTAGAAAAAGTCCAGAAATGTAGGTGACCTGGTGCTCCGGCGCACACTTGCTCATTCTTAGCACAGAATCGATTTTCTCCGCCCATCTAACGAAAGCTAAAGCACCCCCAGTGTCGTCGAAATTCAGAGGCTTGCAGTCAAGGAACTGCTTGTAGGTACAGCCTGTACAAGCAACATCATTCACAGAAAGCATTAGCGAACGCACATGGAATGTCCAAATGTAATGTAATGTGTCTTTAGTGACTTAAACATTACCATGAGGTGGGTTATTTCCTGAGGTACCTCCGCTGTGTTCAGAGCGCAAGGCCTCGTGCTGTGCTATCGCTTGTGAAATCCGTTCTTGTAGTTCAGCCTCTGTTGTGGGCAACTGGTTGTTTCTCCGAGGAGGCATCTTCTAAAAGGAGACTGTATAGGTAAGGTCTTATGTATATAAGCATGTAGTACGTGTACGTAATAGCATTTATCAACGCAAGTAAGCATATAACATCACATTCATTTTATCAATGTATAATTCAACAATGTATATAATGAGAATATTGCGATTGAGCTTTCATAAATCATCGACCACAAATACAATTACATGTTCTACAAATGTATCGTATCGCATCAAAAGGGACTACAGGGTCACACTACCCTTGTCCAAAATGTCTATCAATCTACAATAGTCATATACTTAAAAAGTGGTCTCCAAAAGGCTTTGCAAGCTAGGCTCAATAACAATACTCTCATCAAAAGCAGGCTACCTGCATAAAACCAAAAATCGGCTATGCTGATGGTGGTGGAGGAGGAGGTGGAGGAACGAAAAGCAAGCTGCGCACATGCGCTAGCTCCTCCTCAAGAGCATAAACGTGCCGCAACAGATAACTGATCTGCTACTCCATGGTGAGAAATCGAACGTCAAAATCTGGATAAGGCAAAAGAGGAGCAGGTGGAGTCGCAAAATGTGACGGACATGAACAAGGTGGAGGATGTGGAATCCTTTCAAGCTCCATAACTCTACGACACAGGATCTCCTACTGAAGCTGCAAAGACAAAAGTAGCTCATCCCTTGTGTAACCAATAAAGTGGGAGGGATGGTATGGATCAGACACTGGCATTGTATTCGGCGGAAACCATATGAGTGGCTCGCCTGGCGGTGCAGAACTAAAATGAGCAGTAGGTGTATACTTAGGCATGTGAGAAAAAGCTGCTGACACGTGTGGAACATGGCTAGGCTGCTGGCTAGACGGACCTTCCCCTAGAAGGGGTGCGGGAATGTCCTGTAAGAAAGTGATAGGCAGGTCAGTGCGGTGTACATCGGACACAATCGGGTGAAAAGGGGCAACATCAACAGGTGCATGTGTATAAGGGGGAGTAACAGGCTCAACAAAAGGGGGCATATCATCATCATCCTCTATCCACCCATTGCTGGTGAAGGCGTATCGGGGATCTATCCTATCGGCAAAAGTAGCAGGGTCAGCGGGTGCAGGAATCGGGTCTGATATAAGGGGTGCAACAACAGGTATGCCAAATGGTACAAGATCATGGTCAGGCAAAGCTCAGGAGCTAGCATCGGCTCAGGAGCTGGCATCTGCTCAGGATCAGCGGGTGCATCAACAGGATGATCGTCGGGAATAAAGTCAATCTCATGTCCAGGCTCAACGTCATGTGAGGGAACCGGTGCAGCCGACATGGCTGTGTCATCATCAGTATCAGGGGCATATCGCAGTCCAACTGCATACAAGGCAGTGGATGACACAGACTCGAAAGAATCTGGAACAGAATGATCAGATGAAACCTCAATAATAGGAATATCAATGAATGGAACAACATTGACATCCTCAGCTGGAACTCCATCACCCTAGGCAGCATCGGGGGGACCATCAATGAACAGATCGACATCATCATCAGACAAGTCATCAAAAGGCAAATCCTCGAGAGGAAAAGCCGCAAGAGGCAAAGGGGCGAGGATCGAAACCACGACATGCTCACCATGGGGATGTCTGAGGATGAGATGGTCCTAGTCAGGAATAGGAATAAGAAAGGAATCCTCGTCGGGTAAACCATCAGCTTACGGTACATCGTCGCCAAAGTCGGGTAGTGCAAAAGGCTGGAAATCGTCATCGTTATCTGACATCATCTCCGGGTCACTCTCAGTGTCGGAGGTAAAAATCTCTGGCTCTGGGACGATCTCGTCGTCCGAAACAATGGCCATGGGGTCGACAGTATCAGACAGTCCACTCTCAGATGAAGACATAGTGTCTGTAACAAAACAATCACAACATATGCACATATATCAACAATCATAATTAAGCATGTAATCAATAACAATGTATGCACGTATCCATCCTAGTCTTCCCAGACTATCCCACCCAGCCTCTCAGACTGAACTACCTAGTCTCTCAGACTAAACCTCCCAGTTTCTCAAACTGAACCACCCAGTCTCTTAGACTGAACCACCCAATCCCTCAGACTGAACCATGAACATAAATTTTGAAATGTATTTCGTGTCTTTTGTTTGTAAAAATGTTTGTCTTCCTGGATCTAGGCGTTGTATGCAATGAAAGTATGTTGTGAAAACATTTTCGTGAGAGCCCTAATGATTGTAGTCTAGACTCGAGAAGGAATCCTAGTTCGCTACAATCGAAGCTCTGATACCAAGCTGTCACACCCTGACTTTTGCGGAAGCGTGATTATGGTGTGACTTTCTTAATACCATTGCATTCAATCATAACATCAACTATATGATAAAACCATAGATTTGTCATCCAATAAATAAGTTTAAACATAACAACATTGTTTTAAAACGCAGACTTCAAACACAAGTTTTACAGACCATACGAATTGTTTTAGAGTTCACTAAGGACTCATCAAAAGATATTAAATGAAACCAAGGTTTGGAAGACGTGTCTCGTCCAGGATTAAGACACCCAACCCAAACCTCACAACCATGGATGACATCCTTATTCACAACACAACATGAAACTTCCAACGCCCGCCAGATCCACTTACTAATTCCCTGAAATACATGTATTTTGAAAACATCAACAAAAGTTGAGCGAGTTCGTGTGTTTGTTTGTGTGTATGTATAACCTTTGAAATCACTGTAAGTATGTATGTAAGTTTATAAACCCCGGTATGAAAGCAACAAGGAAAAACAGATCACCAATGGGTTGCAAGGCCATTGATATGTGTGACGTGATGCATGTAGCTCAAACCTAGCAAATTTTGCACCGGGCTTCCGGCTGTAAGACATGGTCTACCCATGGGCCAAACCCTGGTCCAACATGGGCGGGGCTCGCTACACCCAAATAGATCTATGACTCATGTCCCTCGGTCCTATAACTAGGATTGATGGCTTTAAGCGTTGTGCCCACCACTCACATGATCTAAGTGTACCCCTCCTTAGCTAACCATACCAAATAACAATGTATGTAAACAGTTGTAACATGTATTTCACCCCCGAAGTTATAAAACTGAAAAAAGTTAAAGTAAAAGGGGGAACACGGAACTCACAGTCTTGCGTCTTCAATAATCGTAACTCGAACTTCTCCGGTGAACACGACTACCTACAACGTACAAATGTCTATTAGACGAACGGGTCGTGCCTTGACTTAGTGTTAACGTTTCATTTACGCTTCTGATATTATTCCAAGTTATATAATTATTGTCAAAATAATTAATATTTTAACTTAAACTATATTTATAAGTTTTGGAATAATTGTTAAACAATATATATTAACTTAATATTTCTCAAGTATTAATACTTGTATTTCCTTCCCAAGGATGGGGGTATCTTATACATGTGTATTTTGCCATATTTTGGGGGTCGTATGCCGGTGTGTACTTATACGTACGAGAATACGTATTCTTAATGTATTTATTAAGTATCCTCATACTTAATTAGTTATTAAACTTTCCGGATTATTATTTCTAATAAAAATCCACCAACATATATATTTCTAAAATACATATTTAAAGAATATTTCTTAGAAAAAATTATTCATAATTTTTCTTTTGGCAAAATATTTGTAGTTCCAAAATAGTATATTTTCAAGTCTAACTTAGATATATATAAACTTATTTTCATCCAAAAATAATGTATTTTAAGTTTACTCAAGAAAATATATATATTTTTCCCAAAAATAATATATCCTCCAATAACTCCAAGGAATATATATATATATATATTTTTTTTTATTCACCAAAAATCATATATTTCCTTCCTGTCAAATATGATATATCCTTGAAGTAGTTGTGAAAATCATATTTTCATTCCTTTGTATCCAAAATATTATTTACCAAAATATATTTGTGAACATATTTTCTATAATATTTTGTAAGTTACATTTCTTGTTTGGTTTCACCAATATTTTGTGTGTAACTTGTATACTTATTCCTTGAGATTTTGGTAATATTTTGGATGGTAATTCTTGGTGTTTTGATGTGTTATATTATTTTAAGTCCTAAAATAATATTACTACTTCACAAAGTATACACATAATCACACATGTGTGTCTTCATTGTATATATATATTCTAAATATATATATTTATCCATTTTTATTTATAAAAACCAACCTCCAATATTTATATTTTTGTAACAAAAATTATGGCAAGGTTTATATAGAAAACTCATGGTTAAAATACACTTATAAATATTTGTTTAAAAATATTTTTCTAAGTGTTTATATTTTTAGAAAATTTTGCCACAGTTTCCCTTAAAAATGGAGGTTTCCATGCTTTCAAGCATATCATTATCTTTTGTAAAAATCACCACAATCAATTTACAATCATCAACAAACAACATTCACTTACCAATCTTTCCAAAATCATGCTTAATCTACTACTTCATGAACTTGAAAGTTTATGAAAATTCGTAGTAACTTGGTAGTGTGTTTAGTAAGTTTTGTTACCCTTAAAAATGTGTTTACCTCTTTAAAAACTTCATTTTTAAAGAAGTTGGATGTTTACAACTTCAAAACACATTTTCTAAAAATGCTTCTTTATGTAATCTTCTTGTTACACAAGTGTTTCTACACTTGTTTAACCATTAAAAATAGTGTTTGTTTATGTAAGAACCAAGATCCACTAAAACTCATATTTTAAGCTTGGTTCTTTTGAAAAACCATTCATAAATTTTAGATCTATATGATTATTAACTCACTTTGATTATTATTTTTCAAGAAACCAAAGCATCCTTTTCAAGTTCATGATTCAAGTGTGGATGATCCTTCATCCTACAACCTTCTTACTTTCTCATCTTGCTAACAATCAATGATCAACAAGCATTCATACCCTAAACAACTTAGTTTGACCAAGATTACTTCATAAATCAAGCTTATGTTCAAGTTACATGCTTATGTTCTTTAGTGTTCTTGAAGTTTTGATTATGATACTTCTTTAACCACTAAAAACGGATGTAAAATAGAGTGTTTAAGGATCTTACCACTAGCTCAAGGCTAGGGATGATTCAAGTGAAGAAAGTGAGTGGATAAAAGCAATGAGAGAAGGTCCTTGAAGTTCCAAAGCCACCAAGCTTTCTTATCTTCCTTCTAACACCTTTGTATGGTCTTGTAATGGTTGAACAAAAATGATGGAGGTGTGTGGGTGTGGTCTCGGCCGAGAGCCAAAGAGAGGGAGAGGAGAAAGGTGAAAGTGTGTTGTGTTGAGTTATGAAATGTTATGTTCTATTAGGTCTTACTTATATCCAAACTCAACATAATTTCCAATGGTTTTAGTGTTTAGTGAAGTACCAACATAATCCAATAAACAAATGAAATAAAATCTATCAAATAGGCCATGTGTGGGCCGTGAGATAGGTGGGGGGGGGGGGGGTTTAGCATAGGTTTAAACCAATTTGTTGAGGTCCTTTTGTACAGGATCTGATTGTCACATACGTTGGATGAATCGACCACGATCAATGTGCGGAATCCATTGGATCAAGTCACAGAAGTACGACAAAGTATTCAACGTTTAACACCGTCTGATCTTTCTATTCAGATGATATGAAAGTACACAAGTGCCAGAAGAAAGTCAGACTAGACAGAGACTTCTAAAGTTGCAAAAGTTCTAAATGACATACCCTGGTCGGGTATTTATAGGCAACTCAGGGATCTAGGTAAGTGTTGTCCGATCGGATGACAGTGTTGTCCGATCAGGTGACTGTCCGATCGGATGGCCATCAGATCAGGTGACACAAGTCAACCTTTGGTCAACACTTTTACATACAAGTGACATTCCATGAGCTGTCTTTCTACGCATATACATACAAAAACATAATTGTTCACAAAAGACATAAACAGACAAAATACGACTCAATGCTGACGGAAGCTACAAACGCATGAATTAACAGACTCCCCCTCGGAAGTAGTTGCAGTTCCTTCCAACATAGTCTTCATTCCTTCCTATTACGCCTTCGTTCCTTTGCTCTCTGTCTTCTCTTTTCGGCCTCTTCTTCTAACATTCTTCGTCTCAGAAGCCTTCCCTCTTCATATCTTGCTGAGTTCCAGAACCGTCTTGTTACACCCTAAATCGTACATGACAAAAGTCGCAGCGGAAAACACGAACCATAAAATTTCTTCCTTTATAAATATCTCAACTTATTTAAATTTTAACTTTAACATAGCACTTATTCATAAATCCGTCATCCTCTTATTTACTAATTAAAAACATAGCTTGTGATTGCTACATTTTACATTCAACGTCCCCCGTACAATCTATCTTGTGACTCGGTCTTCGATCTCTAATCCTTGTGATGATCACCCGTAATCTGTATAACCTGCACCCACCACATCCATTCATAACATTAGCACACATTTTATGAATAAGATTCATTCATGTTCACTTCATATTCCGTCATTTCTCAAACTTTAAGCATTTCATCCGCGTATCCATTTCCTGGTGAGCTTCAATAATATACCTGCATTACTTTTCATTCTCACGGCACACCATTAATAATATTAACACTCAATGTGTCAAAATCATACATACATACGTACTTACATGCAAACATACATTCATACCTTTCCTACAGCTTTACATACGTGCATACACTCATACATGTCCTTAAACATACATACCTACACAATTACACACGTACATACCTTTCCTACATCTTTACATTCATGAATATGCTCGTACATATCTTTATACGTACATACATACATACACTTCCACATACGTACATACCTTTCCTACATCATCACATACATGCATACACTCGTATATACCCTTATACATACATACATTCATATCCACGTACAAACATACCTCTACTACATCTTTACACTCATACATACATATCACATGTCTTCACACAATCCTACATACATACTCTTAGGGTTATAAAACATTCATACGTATAGGACCCACATACTATAAACGTATCTACGGTCACGCATACCTTACTTACATAACTTCTACATACGTGTACAGATGCATACAAACGTGCATACTTGCTTATCTACGAAGGTACATACCTATATGCTCAGGAGAAGCTTTACAAATCATCGAGTGATACACCGAGATGCGTTACGGATCACTCGTGAATGCAATACAAAGCAAAATCAGAGAATAGGGCTAGACAACCCGTCGGCGACGGGGTGGGGACCCGTCGGCGACGGCCTCTCCTAATACCCGTCGCCCAAATTGTCCCGTCGACAGTCACTTAGGCCGTCGGTCACTTTCGCACTTTTGGGAGCCCGTCGGCGACGGGGTGGGAACCCGTCGGCGACGGCCTCTAGAAAAGTTGCTTTTCTGCAGATCCGTTTCGTCGTCCGAACGCACTAAAACGCGCGTAACTTTTGAACCGTTTACCCGTTTAACCTCCCGTTTCTTCCTACACACTTGTAAATTCACATTCTATCATATGAACTTAAAATCCCACATCCGGATTAAGGAAATTCTTAACTTGCATGCATTCGGCTTATTAAGATCTTCTAATTATTTGACCCGTTAGTGCATTATTCAACATAAACTGTTTAATTGACCTTAATCTCATAAGAATTTAATAATTTCATTGACGCCTATCATAAAGATTAATTTCCCGAATGTCTAGCATTCTCTTATCCCATTTTTCGCTCAAAAGCTCGTTTTGCCCCGTAAAGGGTATTTACGCATTGTAAGGTCTATGGCTTACAAAGACCATACTTCTCACTTCCATACTTGTCTAAAACATTACATTGATCAAACAACTTGGTTCTAAACCACTTATACTATCGTTTGCCCAAAATACCCATCAAGGGCATTTTGGTCAACTTTCATTCAATCATCTACAACGAAAGACTTCATCACATATATGACCTCAAACATGATGTTCAATTAATTTAAACAGTATATTACTTACTCGTACTAAGAAGTGATTACAAGAATCACTTACCTCATGCATCCGTGCTCGTATCCGATTTCTCGCCTTTTCTTGACCCGTTAGCCTTTCATGCTTGAGTCCGTCTTGACATGATTCCTATACCCTCTTATGATCAAGATCACGCTCTTATTAGCATATGCATTCGTACATGATAACAATCGTATCAATCACATATTTCACACTTAACTTTCAATAATCATATCTAACAACATAACTCATATAATCATGTCCGCATACGTTTAACTCATGTAATTCATCATGTCATTACATTTAACACGGATTGCTATTACATGCACCATACGACTTCTCATCAACCTATATTTACGACAACAAGTCAACTCATGTTTCTTATACTTAGTTGACTTTCAAAAGTCAACTATTAACCATGCATATCTATCGACTTATCAACATATTCCCGTAACATCATAATCAACTATACGGACGACACTATATACATTTTATCATTCACTTGATGTACGTACTACCTTTTAAGCATAACGTACAACTTATTCATACACAATCTTCTAAATTCATACATAGTGCATCAAATCCTTCTACTAATCAACATGTGGTCTTTAAAATCAAACATCAATAATATGAACATATTATCACTTTCATCATATCATCAAAACCCACTTCATGACTATATTTCTAATCACTTACAAGTGATCTAATCTTGAGTTCTTCATAGTTTCTTCATGCTTTTGATAGATGTACTACCTTGTAAGCATAGTGTACAACTAGTTCATGCATATCATTCTAATCTCATACACAATTCATCAATTTCTTCCTCCTTATCAACATGATTCATACATGCATAAACATCAAACATACTAGTATCACATTTCTTTCAATTCTTCTAACAAGAATACATCATACAACTCAAAATACATCAATATTAAGCAAGAACTTAGACATAGGTGATTTACCCATGTCATCATCTTCACCTTAACAAACGGGTTTCACCCTTAAACATCAAATTAACCTAATTCATGCATAACCCATGTTCCAAATGATGAATCTAACACATATTCATACTCAATTTCATACAATTTTGTGATTTACATCATAACCCGCTTCGTGCATAATCACCAAACTAACTTTTAAGACATACCTTGCGATCCCCTTGTGAAGGTGATCATTAATCTATGCTCGGTTATGAATTTGAGCTTCGTTTGACTCCTCAATTTGATGATCATGTTAGAACTAGGGTTTGGCTCATGGGGGTGTTCCCCTGATCGATTTAGAACACACACGATGTGTGTGTTGTGTGTGTGTTTGTTTTGTTTTTAAAACATAACTTTCCCTTTTTCAACTTTGGCCCCTCATGTTTATTACTCACACACACTTAACTAGGTTAAATAGCCTAGTCATTTATTTCATGACGTGTCATATCATATCATAACATTTAACGAATATAAACATTCGAGTTTTGGGGTGTTACAAGTCTACCCCCCTTAAATAAGGTTTCGTCCCCGAAACCTTTCTCATTTCCTGTTACACACACACACATCTATGTTTTACCTTATGATCACATCATAGTTATAAGCAATCGTCTCATCTCGTTTCATATTTATTCATACAATTGACCTCTTCTCCTTAACTAGTCTATACTTTCCATGGCATACTTTCACATAACATTCTCATTTCCTTTGACCCGTTAATAACAGGTCAATATACATGCTTATTTAAACTTATAATAATGCTTACCTTCATATGATCATTTTATAACAGATTAAATACCTTCATCTCATCCTTTAAGATTTCATTCTATAGACGCATTGCATAACATTTAACCCTTGTTTTGTTATCACAACAAAACTACCATTTCATAGTCACACCTACGTGCTTAACTCCGTAGCTAACATCATTCTACGTTTCTATAATCTTTTGTACCATACATATCCTCACGTTACTTGCACATTCGGATATTTTCATCCTATCATTCTTTTGTTCTTTTGCTTTACATTACTTTTATGACTTGCTTGACGCATACATGGTCAAGCTACTGACTTCTTCTTATGTAGACTATGTTACGTCTTCTATATTTTAAATCCGTTTCGCGGATTCGAACACATTATTCATACCTTTCGTACTTTCTATGTTTTGAATCCGTCTCGCGGATTCAAACATTGCATTTACGCCTTTCATTCTTTGAATCCGTCTTGCGGATTCAAACATTGCATATACGCTTTTCATCCCTTGAATCCGTCTCGCGGATTCAAGCATTGCATTCATATCTTTCATTCTTTGAATCCGTCTCGCGGATTCTAGCATAGCATTTCATGTTTCGAATCCGTCTCGCGGATTCTAGCATAGCATATCATACTTCGAATCCGTCTCGCGGATTCTAGCATAGCATATCATGTTTCGAATCCGTCTCGCGGATTCTAGCATAGCAGATCATACTTCGAATCCGTCTCGCGGATTCTAGCATAGCATATCATGTTTCGAATCCGTCTCGCGGATTCTAGCATAGCATATCATATTCTCATTCTTGAGAGTCTTACATTTCTCTTCACCCTCACGTCCACCTACTACTTACTTCTAGCGGACATACCTGTATCAATTATCACGGTCCCACGAACGTCATATGCTTCACGTGTACTGGCCAGGTACACAATCCACATACTAGTTTCGTGTCTTCGTGTAATTGTCACCTTATGTCCGAAGAATTTGGTTTCGGCACGTGTATCATTTTTCAAAACTTGTTTACTATACCATCATGGTCCTTCATTTAGCATTTCTCTTCCCTTAATGCATTTTACCATTTCATATACCGACATATTAAATTTACGTACCTGGGTTCAACTTTATCTTATTTCATGCCTTGGTGTCGGTACTTGACCGCACTCGCGGATCATCCTCTTCAAACGCTTATACTTACCTTGCATATACAAAACCGTCAGTTTCTTTATGCGTATACATAAGTACATACTTACATTCTCTTTTACCTTTGGATCTTGACCGAGTCTTGGATTGTACGGGTTTCTTATCACAAGAGCACACAGGTTTGAGTTCAAGCACTTACCTTCTTACACTTGATTCTCTCAAACCGGGCTCTGATACCAACTTGTTACACCCTAAATCGTACATGACAAAAGTCGCAGCGGAAAACACGAACCATAAAATTTCTTCCTTTATAAATATCTCAACTTATTTAAATTTTAACTTTAACATAGCACTTATTCATAAATCCGTCATCCTCTTATTTACTAATTAAAAACATAGCTTGTGATTGCTACATTTTACATTCAACGTCCCCCGTACAATCTATCTTGTGACTCGGTCTTCGATCTCTAATCCTTGTGATGATCACCCGTAATCTGTATAACCTGCACCCACCACATCCATTCATAACATTAGCACACATTTTATTAATAAGATTCATTCATGTTCACTTCATATTCCGTCATTTCTCAAACTTTAAGCATTTCATCCGCGTATCCATTTCCTGGTGAGCTTCAATAATATACCTACATTACTTTTCATTCTCACGGCACACCATTAATAATATTAACACTCAATGTGTCAAAATCATACATACATACGTACTTACATGCAAACATACATTCATACCTTTCCTACAGCTTTACATACGTGCATACACTCATACATGTCCTTAAACATACATACCTACACAATTACACACGTACATACCTTTCCTACATCTTTACATTCATGCATATGCTCGTACATATCTTTATACGTACATACATACATACACTTCCACATACGTACATACCTTTCCTACATCATCACATACATGCATACACTCGTATATACCCTTATACATACATACATTCATATCCACGTACAAACATACCTCTACTACATCTTTACACTCATACATACATATCACATGTCTTCACACAATCCTACATACATACTCTTAGGGTTATAAAACATTCATACGTATAGGACCCACATACTATAAACGTATCTACGGTCACGCATACCTTACTTACATAACTTCTACATACGTGTACAGATGCATACAAACGTGCATACTTGCTTATCTACGAAGGTACATACCTATATGCTCAGGAGAAGCTTTACAAATCATCGAGTGATACACCGAGATGCGTTACGGATCACTCGTGAATGCAATACAAAGCAAAATCAGAGAATAGGGCTAGACAACCCGTCGGCGACGGGGTGGGGACCCGTCGGCGACGGCCTCTCCTAATACCCGTCGCCCAAATTGTCCCGTCGACAGTCACTTAGGCCGTCGGTCACTTTCGCACTTTTGGGAGCCCGTCGGCGACGGGGTGGGAACCCGTCGGCGACGGCCTCTAGAAAAGTTGCTTTTCTGCAGATCCGTTTCGTCGTCCGAACGCACTAAAACGCGCGTAACTTTTGAACCGTTTACCCGTTTAACCTCCCGTTTCTTCCTACACGCTTGTAAATTCACATTCTATCATATGAACTTAAAATCCCACATCCGGATTAAGGAAATTCTTAACTTGCATGCATTCGGCTTATTAAGATCTTCTAATTATTTGACCCGTTAGTGCATTATTCAACATAAACTGTTTAATTGACCTTAATCTCATAAGAATTTAATAATTTCATTGACGCCTATCATAAAGATTAATTTCCCGAATGTCTAGCATTCTCTTATCCCATTTTTCGCTCAAAAGCTCGTTTTGCCCCGTAAAGGGTATTTACGCATTGTAAGGTCTATGGCTTACAAAGACCATACTTCTCACTTCCATACTTGTCTAAAACATTACATTGATCAAACAACTTGGTTCTAAACCACTTATACTATCGTTTGCCCAAAATACCCATCAAGGGCATTTTGGTCAACTTTCATTCAATCATCTACAACGAAAGACTTCATCACATATATGACCTCAAACATGATGTTCAATTAATTTAAACAGTATATTACTTACTCGTACTAAGAAGTGATTACAAGAATCACTTACCTCATGCATCCGTGCTCGTATCCGATTTCTCGCCTTTTCTTGACCCGTTAGCCTTTCATGCTTGAGTCCGTCTTGACATGATTCCTATACCCTCTTATGATCAAGATCACGCTCTTATTAGCATATGCATTCGTACATGATAACAATCGTATCAATCACATATTTCACACTTAACTTTCAATAATCATATCTAACAACATAACTCATATAATCATGTCCGCATACGTTTAACTCATGTAATTCATCATGTCATTACATTTAACACGGATTGCTATTACATGCACCATACGACTTCTCATCAACCTATATTTACGACAACAAGTCAACTCATGTTTCTTATACTTAGTTGACTTTCAAAAGTCAACTATTAACCATGCATATCTATCGACTTATCAACATATTCCCGTAACATCATAATCAACTATACGGACGACACTATATACATTTTATCATTCACTTGATGTACGTACTACCTTTTAAGCATAACGTACAACTTATTCATACACAATCTTCTAAATTCATACATAGTGCATCAAATCCTTCTACTAATCAACATGTGGTCTTTAAAATCAAACATCAATAATATGAACATATTATCACTTTCATCATATCATCAAAACCCACTTCATGACTATATTTCTAATCACTTACAAGTGATCTAATCTTGAGTTCTTCATAGTTTCTTCATGCTTTTGATAGATGTACTACCTTGTAAGCATAGTGTACAACTAGTTCATGCATATCATTCTAATCTCATACACAATTCATCAATTTCTTCCTCCTTATCAACATGATTCATACATGCATAAACATCAAACATACTAGTATCACATTTCTTTCAATTCTTCTAACAAGAATACATCATACAACTCAAAATACATCAATATTAAGCAAGAACTTAGACATAGGTGATTTACCCATGTCATCATCTTCACCTTAACAAACGGGTTTCACCCTTAAACATCAAATTAACCTAATTCATGCATAACCCATGTTCCAAATGATGAATCTAACACATATTCATACTCAATTTCATACAATTTTGTGATTTACATCATAATCCGCTTTGTGCATAATCACCAAACTAACTTTTAAGACATACCTTGCGATCCCCTTGTGAAGGTGATCATTAATCTATGCTCGGTTATGAATTTGAGCTTCGTTTGACTCCTCAATTTGATGATCATGTTAGAACTAGGGTTTGGCTCATGGGGGTGTTCCCCTGATCGATTTAGAACACACACGATGTGTGTGTTGTGTGTGTGTTTGTTTTGTTTTTAAAACATAACTTTCCCTTTTTCAACTTTGGCCCCTCATGTTTATTACTTACTCATAATATTGGCAAAACTCTTGTCTTTTCATACTTTTAAACACACACTTAACTAGGTTAAATAGCCTAGTCATTTATTTCATGACGTGTCATATCATATCATAACATTTAACGAATATAAACATTCGAGTTTTGGGGTGTTACACGTCTCACATGAGATTCATACACTATGGTCTTGTCAGTTAAAGCCTTACCAATCCTGCTTTCTCTAAAAAACTTGGCTATTTCCTCGACCACAGTTTTCTCTGTACTAAGCGCATCTAACAGACAATATACATTATGACCTTTGTCCCAGTCTAAACCTTTTCCCTGCAAAGATATTCATTGTTAAATCATTTGCACAAAGTTCAAGACTTAAAGAAGAATAATGAAAATTTTTAAATCTTCAAAATTTTTCTAACTCTGAAACACTCTCTATGTGCTAGTACTGTGGATCGGATGGTTGTCCGATCGGATTGCTGTCTGATAGGATTGCCATCATGTGCAATGAAGAAAGTTAACATAGTCAACATGCATTTGAATCGAATGCCCACTCGATCGGATTATCGCCCGATTGAGTTGTCACTCGATTCTTGTGACAAGCAAGAAGAGTCTTTGACTAGTCATGTAACACCTCGTAAAATCTCATCCAATGATGTATTGGCACGTGTAATAAACCCTAATAAAGTCAAACGTTGAGTTTGAGGGACTAATTTTGCGAAAAATCAAAAACTTTGATTATAGAAGGACTGGAAATGTTAACATGCTTATTCACAGATGGGCCACTTGATGATCATGAGTAGCCGTTCGTGTAATTAATTGAAAGTTTGCGCGATGAAGGGTTAGAAGCGTCAACATATTAATTCTTACCTCTGAGTGACCTTTTAACAAACCGAGAGCTTCATGATAATTGATTATACTCTCGGGAATGCCTAATATTGGCCATTAAGGGCTTTTATGCCTATAAGTGGAGTTACGTGCAACTTTGCAAGTTAGAGGGACTAAAAGTGTCAATATGTTTAATTATACCTCTGAATGACCTTTTTAAGAACCCGAAGCATCGTGATGTTTAATAATACTCTCAAGAATGCCTAACATGGATTAGATAAGGCTTCGATGCTATTAAACGATGATATGCGCAAGTTTACGCATTAGAGGCACCAAAAGCGTCAACTTTTGAATCTACGCCTTTCGATGACCATTTAAGCGAACGGGAGCGTAGTATTAATTAAACACATCCTTGGGAATACCCATTATGGACCATGGAAGGCTTGGATATCATTAAATGACATTTCGCGCTACTTTGTGCGATTAAAGGACTAATTGCGTCAAACTGCAAAAGTATACCAATTCGTATGGTATCGAACCTTCTGGATTATGATCATAAGTTAAACATGCCCTAAATATAGAGGTGTTTGGTGCACAAAAATAAACTTATTTGATCAACAGGGACAAAAAGCGTCAAAAAGTGCATAAGTTTGCATTTTCGCGCATATCTTACGTTCTGAATATATCCGGACATCCAAAAATTTATGTAAGCATTAAAATATTTTATTTTAGTGATCGGCATGATAAAATTCCATTCGTCGCGTAATTTGGGTCGTTTTTCGCATCCGTTCGTGTTTCATCGTAATTAGCCGAACAACGCGACCGTACGGCCAAACGAACCGGCATCTGGCATATTTTTGAGCATGTTTCATGTCCCCTATGTTTAGGCATCATAATAGAGCCTTGAAATGAGGTTAACAGGCCTTACATGTGTCAGAAATGACATTTATCAAGTACAGGGACTGTTTCTGTACTTCTGCCAAACTCTGAATCAGAACCAGGGGCCAGGCGGGCCGCGTAAACCCCCTGGGTTTCCTACGTGGGCCGTGTAAGATCAGATCAGCTGCAGAAAGCTGTTTTGCTGCTGGTTTTTATCAAAACTTGGTTCTATACTCACATATTTTGACTCTAGGGGTGCCCACTGATTTAAAGGATGGTATAACAACTGTCATGATCTGATTATAATCTCCCGACACTTGTCACGATCCTACGAAGTCCCGAAAACTATATAAAGGAGGTGGGTTTCACTTGTTCTTTCACACCATTCC
The DNA here is from genome assembly GCA_030545235.1 of Helianthus tuberosus. NCBI lineage: Eukaryota > Viridiplantae > Streptophyta > Magnoliopsida > Asterales > Asteraceae > Helianthus > Helianthus tuberosus. Next base: position 74,687,131 of record CM060359.1, read on the forward strand.
TCCAAATTCTGCTTTGTCTCTGATTCAAGGAGGATCCTGAGCTTTTAGGAACCTTTTTTCAGTCCATTGGACCCTTGTAAGTGTCCTTTCGTGACTAGTTAATATTGTTTGGAGATTAAAGCCGAAAAGTCAAGCGTTTCTGATAAATGATTTGAATTTTAAGCGATCGAGCCATTGTTCGCAACGAACATGGCTACGTAATCGTAATTAGGTAGGTATTAAAACCTCAAAATGGCACCTCCTAATTACCATGTTTGCTTAGTTAATTGTCGGGTCAAAGTAATTAAAATAAAAGTCAAACGAGTCGTTTTTAAATAAAATTCATAACTAATGATGTAAAGGCAATAAAATCAGTTTTGTCACTTTAATAACTTGGTAAATATTAATTGAACATGTCTAGGCATGTTCAACCCGACAATTTTGAGTTTAGGCTCGGTTCGGAACCGAAAGTCGCAAAAGTAGACTTTTGCTTTGACTTTCAGTTCTGACCCGATTTAGATTGTTTTAGAAATGCCTTAAGCTTCCATTAGGTCCATGTTCCATATTAGTATAACCCTCTGAGATTATACAACTTGGATCGTAATTTATCCGATTCATTTGCAAGTTTCCGTTATATGCCTAAATGTCGACCATTATGCCCTTTTGACCTTAAAACGTGATTTTTGAAAATGTGAGAGGACAAAAACCTTTATTACTGATTTATAAACTTGTCCTAAAAATTTGACATCAGTTTGAGGTCTAGATTAAGAGTTATGCTCAATAGCGTAATTAGAAAGCTTTTTATTAATTAAACGACGTAATTAGCATAAAGCCTATCTAAACCCAAATTTTGACACCAAACTTTTTACCCACTGATGTAATATAATATTTTGGGATTTTTGAAGATTTTTATTTATTTTTAAACTGATCATATCATAGGGTTCTAGCTTTGATCGGGTAGTTGTCGGTTATACCCTTTTCTTGAATAAAATGAGTTTTACATAATATTTTGATACCATACTTTTTACTACCGATTCTATATGATAAATAAAATATTTTGAACTTTATAAACTGATCAAAAACTCAGATTTCCTATTTTAATCTGAAAATCGCTTAAAACCGACTTTTACGCGTTTTAAGCGCATAGTATGGGTCAAAACTATTTTTAACATATAAAACTTGATACCTACTGATTTTTTGAGTAAATTTCTATACTTTTACAGTAAGCAAAAATTTTGAACTCAGATTTCCAAATTTGACCTTTTAAGCTTATGTGAAATTACCAAAATGCCCCTATGGTGCATAGTTTGATTATAAATGATAAATTTCACATATAGGCAATACCCTACTGATATGACCTGCAAAAATAACTATTTTTACTGATTATATCAGACCTGAACCTCAGATTAATATTTAATCTCTTTTATAACTCTTAAAATGACCAAAATACCCCTACGGGGCATAATTTGAGTTTAAATTCGTTTTGGGCATAATGGAATGTATCCTACTGATATCACAATATATTTAAGGCATATTAACTTAGGAAACCTCTTCATGACTCATTTGGTTACCCGTTATGTGTTTTTCGCGTTCGGTACGGTTTATGTGACTAGTTTGCATAAATTGACCGAAACGGGTCAAACCATATCATTTTATCTCAAAATCCAGAATGTGTTTAGTTTACCCATATTATACAAGTCTTCAAACTTGTCAGGTCAAAATCACATTCTATTCTAGTCTTCGCTTAATCTTGCGTTTGAACCGTATACCTTCCTTTAAAACTAACCGGTCTAAGTTTAGACTTAAATTAAGACCCGTTAGGAATCTAATAGGTTATTAAAACCTTTGTTCCAGATTTGGAGCACAGTAAAAGCTATCTGTACTTGCTGATTTGATATACGGCTGGGATTGAATTTATATTTAGCTCAGGTAAATACTTTTAACTTATTTTCCCTTATACGGGCTTGGGGTACGATATATAAAATACCGCTTGGTCGGGCATTGAATTTTTAATCATATAAAGGTTAATTTATTGAGATGACCCATTTAAACTATTTTGTTTGCTTAAAGCCTTTGGGGGGTTAATGACCATGTCCTGGATATCCTTGGCATCATTCATTGAAATGGCCACGACCTAAGCACGGGGTGTAGGCATACACCTGCCAGTGCATGTATATAAAAAGGTATAACCGACGGTTCGAGAATAACTCGCCGACGGTTCGAGAATAACTCGCCCGGGCCACTGAACGTATAACGAACATGTAATTCTTTTACAAGTTTACATATAAATAATTATCCCAAGTTATAAAATATATTTTGTGCCTTGTGCATTCAAATCAATTTTCATAAACATTTTCAAAATGAGTCGGTTAATTGTATTTACCAGTGTAAACTGACGTATTTTCCAAAAGGCGAAGTGCAGGTCCTAAACGGAATAGGCTGGCTACTCCTAGCATCAATAAAGAGTCTTGCAAGCTTAGATGTTATAAATCTGTTGAACAATGATCTTTTTAACTTTTGATCTGCCTGTGGATCCCTTACAACCGTTATTGTAATACACTTGATACTACTTTTAATTCCTTTTGTAATGATTTTATCTTTCAACTTCCGCTGTGTATTAAACTGAGATAAATTGTCAATGATGATATCAACTACGTTACGATACTCCCCACCGGTGTGACAACTGGCACCAAACCGGTAATTTCCGTACACTATAATTATTATTTAATGACTGCAATTATCTGCTTAAATGTCAACATTGTTTGATTTCATACTATACAAGTGAATTCATGCACGTTTTATACTACAAGAATTACTTTATGCATTAATGAATAGCGTTGCGTCAGAAATACTAGTAAACTCACCGGTAAGACACTGTGTCAACAATTCTGCAGAAAACAGTCAGACAATAGAATTGGAGCCTAGGTGTAGGTCCAACGTCAAGAATACATTAAAACCCAAGAGTACATACAAGGGTTAAAATATAGACTTTCCGGAAGCTAGAATATGCACTAAAACGCACCCGAAACGCACTTTAAATGCAGAATTTTGCACAATTCAGCTATAATAAGCTTTTTAACATATAAATATTATGTAGAATTCATGTTTTATTATCCAGAATACCCTCCTAAGTGTTGGGAATTAAAAGGGTTACAAAAGGATACATAAAGGACACTAAACGGTGCAATTTAGCACTTTAACGAACCGGTATTTAACTAAACAACTGGACATTACCCGGAACATAAAAATATTACTAGAAGCATTGTTTTAATGTTTCTGAACTAGTTATGGTCCCCGAATACCATAACACCCCTTATAACATGATAACACATCAAGTCCCTAAAAATTTCACATGAAAGCTAACTTGTTTATAAAATTAGAGATTGGAAAGTTGCACTTTACCCCCCCCCCCCATATAGTGGACGGTCATGAGGGCCCTACTTTTGATTTTATGAAATCTTGCTAAAATCCTTCAAATCTTGCCAATATAGTTAGATCTTTCTTGGATTCTATGTGATATAGAAGATCTTGAATATCCTATATATATAATCATTCTCACATTTTCATCTTCAACACACCAACACATCTCCTTCCTCCCCACTCCATTCTCGGCCGACCCCCCTCACCATAACACCATCATCATCAACTTTTGTTCATCCATTCCAAGCTTCACATAAGGTGCAAGAAGGTGTTTAAGAAGGTTTGGTGCTTGAAGAACTTGAAGGACCTCTCTTGTGTGCTTTTATCCACTCCATATTCTTCATTGTTCTTCCCTAGCTTTAAGCTAGTTGTAAGATTCTTGAACACCCTTGTTTACTTCATATTTTTATGGTTGAAAGATGATGAACATTGATAAACTTGAAGAACACAAAAGAACATGATCATGATACTTTAACATAAGCTTAAATACATAAGAATACATGTTGAAAATGTTGATTTGCTTCTTGTTGATTGATTATTATTGTTAGTGATACTACTAGATTGTGATTAAACACATGATCTAGTAAGTTAAAGTGGTGATCTTGTGAAAGACCAAGATCATCATACTTTATGTCTTCATGAACTTGAATGATGAAAGTGATCTTCATATGTAAAGATGGTTTAAGCAAGATACAAATCTTGTAAATAGATGATTACAAAAATAATTTTCTCAAGAAACCAAGTTTATTTATGAGATTTACAAGCCGTGGTTTCTAAGTAAACTAATAATATTTTTAGTGTTTAAACAAGACTAGAAGCATGTTTGTAACAAGAAAAATACAAAAGAAATATTTTTAGAAAAAATCATCTTACAAGTTGTAAATGACTAAATCTTTTAGTAAAGTGAATTACAAACAAATAACCATGTTTTTAAGGATAACTAAACCTACTAAATAACATGATAACTTACTACAAGTTTTTACAAAAACTTCAAGTTCATGATATAGTGTAATATACTTGATTTTGACACTCGGTAAGTGTTAAATGAGTTGATGATTGTTGTGATGATTTAAAAGAAAATAAACACATGTTTTGAAAACATGGGAAACCTCCATTTTTAGGGGAAACTCTGTCAAAATTTTTATAAATTTTGACACTTAGAAAATATAAGTTTTTGAGAAACTTATTCCCTAAAAATGTATCTAAAGATATTTACCAAGGTTTCCCTAATTTTTATGTAAACTTCAAGTTAAGAAATGATGATTTCTTCAAGATAAAAATTGATATTAAGTATGTATATTTTTGAAGAAAATATATATATTTATTGATCACCAAATTTTGTGCTAAGTGTATGTAGTATGTATTATATGTAAATAGTGTATTAGGACTTGAAAATACACTAAATACTTCTAAGGAGTGAAGATACAAAAATACACATACAACATGCTTAGACAAATACGAGAAAATATATTTTATGAAAATATATTACTTGATAGAATAAATAACTCGGACAAGTTATGAACATGAAATGAAGTTTTGGACAAAATACATAATTCGGGTGAAAAATACAAGATACTTATATTTATTGTTGAGAAAATAATATAAGTAAGACACATAGTTAAAAATATAAATTATTTTTAACACAAGAACAAATACATAAAAGATGGTGACTTGTACTTGTGCATACAAGTCTAGTGACTAACGTTAATAAAATACGTTTAGGTCACGGCGCTAGATAAGCAAATCCGGTGAAGTTTACGGCGCAAGGAACGCAAAGTTGTGAGTTCATGCTCCCCCTTTTCTTTTAACTGTTTTCAGTTTTATAACTTCGGGGGTGAAATACATGTTACAAATGTTACAATGTTTATAAATGGTATGATACAAAAACAAGAAGCACTCTTGGTGATAACTAGTACCAAGTATGATGCGTTTTAAGGAATGATACGAGAAATAATATGAGAAATGATACGAGAAATCGTGTCACGAATAGGGTACCATAAGCACCATTAATCGTGTACATACTAAGACTTCAGAACAAAAGGTTAGATCTAATGGGTTTTCGGGCAGCCACACTCTTGGTGAAAACTAGTACCGAGTAGTGCTTTTGTGTCTCCGTCGTGAATCGACAACTAGAAAAATGCCTATGGTTTGGATGCTTCCTATGTCGTGTCACATGTTAATGGCCTTGCAACCCATTAACAACCTAGATACATACATAAATACTTGATTTATACAAGAATACTTGATTTATACAAGAATACTTGATTTATACAAGATACATACCATGTTTTCATACAAAGTATACAAACGTTCAATACAAGAATTGCATGAATTCACACCAACATTATGTTGACGATTTTCCAAAAACTCACATGTATTTCAGGTAACTAAAGTGGATGTGCGCGCGGTCTTACTCATGCTCTCGGATGTTGTTTATGCTTGTCTTTGAATAAAATTGTAATCTTTCCAGACAATATGTTGTCTTGTGATGTAAACACTTAAATTATGTTTTCAGTTATGAAATGTTTGGTATTTGAAGTTATTTTTACGAGCATGTAATATGTTTACCTTTCGTATGCAATGAGAACCTTTCATGATCACACCTCGTGCTTCCGCCTAAGAAAGGGGTGTGACAACCGGGCCCACCAGTAATACGTGGAAATATCGGGGTGTGACAAGTCAACTCTGAGAGTGAATGTAATGAATCGGATGACCACCCGATCGGATTGCCACCCGATCGGGTTACCTCTTGATATTTGGTAATAATGAACGGTTGAAAGATTTTGTCATTTATTGGCTATCCGATCGGATTGCCAGTGCTGTCTGATCGGATTGCCACTTGACATGAGTGCTCAATTTTCAAGCCATAGTGATGTTGATAGAATGGTTGTCCGATCAGATTGCCACCCTATTCATGGCATGCATAGTGACAAAGTGTATTGGAACGAAGTGCTGCCTGATCGAAGTGCTGCTCGATCGGGTTGCCTAACCTTCCAAGATACTCAGTGAACAGTAATGGCACATAAAACAATGCAATGACTAAGGTGCCACGAATCGAAGTGTCACCCGATCGGAGTGCTGCCCAATCGGGTTGCTATACTATCCAAAACATTTTGACAGTTTAAGGCATACTATTCAAAGCATCAAACATTCTAACAATTAAGGCACAAATTCCTAGGCATAAACACTTAGAAAATCATTCAACAATAGCATTCATTGAATTGGGTGGTCGCCTGATCGGATTGCCGCACGATCGGGTTGCACCTCGTTCTATGAACAGTTAAGAACAAACATGAACATCAAAATTTTCTAAGACTAATCATCAAATTGAACATAGATCCTTGTAGAAAATATAGAGGCAATCAAAACCCTATGTTCATCATGTTCTAAATGGGCCTAAATATGGATTAATTTGACAAAAACCTAGCCGACAGCCGACTCGTTCTAAATCTTAGATCTACCGATTTTAACATGTTTTGGAACAAATTGGAACGGTAAACTTGTAGATCTAATCATTACGAACAAAACCTCATGCTCAGATTTCATCAAAATATCATAAAATGACCTAGACCTATCATTAAAGCTCCGAACAGTTTCGCCGACATGAAGAACATCAATAAAACATCAAATTTTAACAATTTAGATCTTGAAACACTTACCTTTACGATTGTGAGAGTTGTGCAAACCAACAATCCAACGTTCTTGTGCAAAGAAAGAGTGTGAAAATCAAAGATCAGATGAGAAAGTGTAAGAGAGAATAGGTCAGTCGGTCGAACGAGTGAAAGGTTTGACTGAACTATTGACCGTCTATTTATAGTGTTGTCTTGAATCGGAGTGCTGTCCGATCGAGTTGCTGCTCGATCGGGTTGCCGCCCAAGCCAGGAACACCTCTCAATGACTTTTAAGCTCTTTGACCTTTGACATTTTGACTTTTTGTCGTTTTTATCAGTTTTAAGAATCCACTTAAGTATCTAGGTCCAAGTTAATGACCCTAGGCGCTTAATTTGCCTACCAAGTTCAACTTAATGACCTTGGTTGACCCGAAACAAAGCACACTGACGTTTTGTTCATTCTTTTTCAAACATTTTTCTGAAAATTACAAGTTTCAACTTAATGAACTTGCTTTGACTTTGCATTTTATCAGGTTTAACATGATGAGCTCCCAACCCATGTGTCCAGCTCAGAAACTTCCTGCAGAAATGTAAAATCTTTTTGATTTTTAAGAAAGTTTCTAGACTAGAAAGCTATGAAATCTTTTTGGGTTTTGAATGTTAAACTGAAATGAAATGAAATGCAATAAAAGTAAACTATTTACAAACATAATTTTGGTGAGCATGTTAGGGGATCATATCAGCTGCCGACAAGCTACTAGTACCGTTAAGCTTGATTTCATACTAAGCATTAAACAATTCACAATGATTGTCGATATATTGATCCAATTTAAATTTTCACACAAATTTCAATCTGTTCAGGATACGAATTAGTGTTTTAAAGCCTTAACTTATACTCGTGTCCCACCTCAGAATATACTCCCGTATCCAGACAATCTATATTCAGTCTTACAGGTGAACGTACAATAATGATATCTGTAAACGGGTAATGCGAGACCATGAGAGCTCAGGTTAGAACTTTCGTTCAGATAGAGTGATAATGGATCGACTTTCGGGGTGTCCCGTTTGGGGATCTTTTCTTCAACAACACATGATTAGCATTTTTCAATGTTTCATCATTTTTTATGCTAAGGGTGAGCTTTAAGATTAAAGCAGTGTAGAGTATTATACGAGGACTAGGCTATTGCTTCCGCAAAATCAGAAGTCCATGGATAATACCCCAGATATCATTACACACATAGACCTAGTATGTTAGAAATAGAGTCTTTCAAACAGGATTTCAGGGGTTACCTATATATCCGAGAGATGTTCCCCACGTAATAAGCAAGAAATGATTTAGGTTTATATCCCGAACAAACTTACTAAATGTATAAAAACCTATCGACATGTCATCAGCGAGACTGCTTAACACTTTTTAAACTTTACATTTCTTTAGTGTACTGCAACTGTCTAGCTGATGTACTATCATTTCCCCTTTTTACACAAACTCTTTTTCGGTTTTCTATTGTTTTTGGATTTTTGAAATATCTCATGTTTTTGGGTTTTTGAATTTTTTATTGTTTTTGTATTTTCTGGAAAATATAACCTATCTCCCCCTAAATACCAAAACAGCTAAAAAATCAACAAACCATTGCAGATTGTTTTTCAACATCATCTACAGTGGTACCTTCATCTACGCCAATAATCCCCTCCGCAACCGATAGTAACTTCATACCATTTAGTTTCAAAAGATATTGAAAACAAGTTTTGTCAAACGCTTTGGAATGTAAGTCAGCTTTTTGTTCATCGGTGTGGATTTTTTCTATTCATATCAACTTCTTTTCGAAACAGTCTCGAATGAAGTGATGACGAATTTCAATGTGTTTGGTTTTAGCGTGATGAACAGGATTTTTTGTTATGTTTATAGCTGCCTCATTATCAAAAAAGATAGGGGTGGTAAGAAATTGCAAACCATAGTCTCGCATCCGTTGCTGGATCCACAAGATCTGGGAGCAGCAGCTGCTAGCAGATACATACTCGGCTTCACATGTAGACAAAGCAATAGAGGTCTGCTTCTTACATTGCCAGGTGACCAAACGGGGTCCGAAAAATTGGCATCCCGCAGTTGTTGACTTAGCGTTCACTTTGTAGCATCCGAAATCGGAATTAGAGTACCCTCAAGCGTGAAATCACCATCCTTTGGATACCACAACCCCAAGCTAGGGGTTCCTTTCAGGTAGCGTAATATCCTTTTGACGATTATCATATGCGAAGCTCTGGGAGTTGATTGAAATCGGGCCGCGAGGCAGGTTGGATACATAATATCCGGTCTCGATGCCGTCAAATACATCAACGGTCCGATCATGGAGCGATACAACGTTTCATCCACCTTCTCTCCGGTGAGATCAGGATTTATCCTATAGTTCGTCGCTAACGAGGTGGAAGTTGGAGCAGTCCCAGACATCCCAAATTTCTCTAAAACATCGTGAACATAGTTCGTCTGATGTATGAACGTTCCCTCGGGCAGTTGATCAACCTGAAGCCCTAAGAAGAGCTTCATCTCACCGATTGATGACATTTCAAACTTCTGCTTTATTACCTTTTCAAAATCTTTGCAGAGTTCTTCATTTGTCGACCCGAAAATTATGTCATCCACATAAATCTGGACTATCAGAAGATGGCCGTCGACTTCTTTTGTGAAGAGGGTGGCGTCTATCTTTCCTCAGATGAAGTTGTTGGCTAGCAGATGTTGAGACAGGGTCTCGTACCAGGCTCTCGGGGCCTGAGGTAAGTCGTACAACGCCTTGTCCAAGAGATAAACCTTATCTTTGTGGATTGGGTCGATGAAGCCCGGTGGCTGTCCGACATATACCTCCTCCTTCACTTTACCATAGAGAAATGCCGACTTCACATCTAGCTGATGCACTTTAAATCCTTTCCAAGATGCAAATGCTAGGAAGATTCTGATCGCTTCAAGTCGAGCAACCGGAGCATACACTTCAGTGAAATCTATACCTTCCTGCTGACTGAAACCCTGGACCACGAGTCGAGCTTTGTTGCGAACAATAACCCCTCGATCATCCCTTTTGCACTTAAACACCCACTTAGTGTTTATCTTCCTATGACCATCAGGCAAGTCCACCAGTTTCCATACTCCCAATTTCTCAAACTGATTCAGCTCCTCCTGCATTGCGTTGACCCATGAATCTTCAGTTAGTGCTTCCTTGTATGTTCGCGGCTCAATCTGTGAAATGAAACAACTAAGTGAAAACTCTGTTTGTAAAGGAGCAACTTTTGTATAAAAGTAGGTAAGGCCTAGTCAATCTGTCGTCTGGTGCGGTCGCCTGTTTGTAGCTCTCCGATAATCAATTCTTCTGGATGATATGAAAGAGTTCGTGGCATCACCTCGCCTGGAACATCTACCTCACTTTCCAAATTCGTAATGTTCTGGTCTGCGACTTGTTCACTGACAGGAATTGTCTGATTTTGAGACTGGATTTGCCCCCCCTCAGAATCTGAATCACCACGATCGAATGTTGGCCTTTCATCAGATTCTGAATTATCATTGTCTGCCGTCTGATTGTTAGGAGCTTGTTCACGTTCGGAAGATGTCGGAGTTTGCTGAACATCATCATTCTCTCCAGCATTACTTGGACCAGCCTCATCAACGTTCGAAGTTTGTCGTTGACGTCTCAGAGATTTTGCTGGGAATCTTTCTTGTGATGCTTCATATCCTCTTAGAATATCCAACTCATCGAAAAACTCTGGTTCTTCCTCTATCTCAAATGAGTCCCACAGAGTATCATAATTGAAGCGCCATGAGTCAGCGGGTTTCTGAGGTGGCATTGTATAACCTTGACACTCAACATGATGTTCTTCGATGATCCGCTTATAGCTTGGGATAAAGACTCTTTTCATTAGACTTGCATATCCCACGAAGATACCTTCAATGCTCTTTGGACCAAACTTACCACAAGGTTCTAGAACTGTATAGGGAGACCCGAACGGTTCCAAATACTTCAGGTTAGGTTTGCGGTTGTTAATCAGCTCGAAACACGTCTTGTTGAACTTTTTCACCGTAAGAACCTGGTTGAGTGTATAGAAAGCGGCTGACACTACTTCTGCCCAGAAATTGACAGGTAATTTTGAATCAGCAAGCATCGTCCTAGTCGTTTCAATCAGTGTCCTATTCTTTCTTTCTGCTACTCCATTTTGTTGTGGAGTGTATGGTGCGCTGAATTCTTGCAGTATACCTCTTTAATCACAATATTCTTCCATTTTGTTGTTCTTAAACTCTGTACCGTTGTCACTTCTTATTCTTCTAATTCGAGTTCGGTACAAGTTCTCAATCTTTCTGAAAAGTGTCATCAAACTCTCAAATGTCTCATCTTTTGTCTTTAGGAACGTTACCCACGAAAATCTTGAAAAGTCGTCTGTGACTACTAAGCAGTAGAGATCACCAGTTATACTTTTGACATTCACCGGACCAAAAAGATCCATGTGAAGTCTCTCCAACGGCCTCGAGACTGAGTTTATCTTCTTTCCAGGGTGTGATTTCTTTCGCTGTTTACCTTTGACACAACTAATACACTCCCCTTCAAGATGGAAACCTTTCAGATGAACACCATTTACCAAGTCATTGTGTACCAGGTAGTTCATTTTTAGCAGATGAATGTGGCCCATCTTTCGATGCCACAGTTGCGACTCCTTTTCAGTGGCTCTTCACATGAAGCAATGAGTCTGACCCGTGGTAGTAGTGGCTACGCTCATGTCCAACACGTACAGATCGTCGACTCTTGGTGCTCTCATGATGACCCACTCCTCGGGGATAACAAACCCCGGCTTCAAGATCAAACATTCCTTATCCGTAAAGTGTGTCGAATACATTCGATCACAAATCTGAGAAATGCTCAGAAGATTGTTTTCCAGCTCGGCGATGTAGTTTACTCTTTCAAATGTGACAATACCATTCGATAAAGTTCCCTCACCAACTATACGACCACCTTGATTGCCGACAAATCCCACATATCCTCTATTAAACCCTCGAACATCATACAGAAGGGTTTTCTTCCCTGTCATGTGCCGAGAAGCTCCATTATCCAACGTGAGACGGATCTAGGAAGCTCCTGCACATGTCACAAACACTTAGTTAGTTTTTGATGCCACCCAAGCCTCTTTCGACTCAGGTAGCTTGACGTTGAGGTGTGTGGTTTTGGTGTATAAAGGTGGGAAATTCTTGTCATTCATCTTTAAACTTTCTTCAGACCCAATCTCAACCTCTTTATACAAAAAGCAATCATTTTTCGGAGGTTGACCAGATGATTGGTCTTTCTTTGCAACATACTTCTTCCCTGGAGAGGTAGAAGTTTGTTTCTGTTCCTCAAGTTTCTCATAGTAATCCAAAGGAACATTCATCCTTACCGATGTGGTAGAAGATGATTGTTTTGTCGACTCGGAAACCTTTGGCTTTGGAGAACTTGTTTTCTTTTCAACAGATTTTGGCTTCCAAATTTGTTGAGATGAAGCGACCTGTTTGTAAAATTTATCAATTTTAGTTACCAACTTCTTTACGGATTCAGTTTTGAGTTTGGTGTTGTCATTTTTCAAAACTTTCTTCTCAATAACCATTGGAGCTTTTCCTTTTATGTCTTCTCTCCTCTTCGGACTCTCGACAACCGCAGACTTAGGCTTCGAGTTGGTGCACTTTCGTGCAATATGTCCAACTTTGTTGCACTTAAAGCATGTACGGGTATCAACTTCCCGACTTGTGCCTTCGGTCTGAAGCTGTGAGGCCTTTTTATCAAAGAATTCTTCATTTGATTTTGAAAAAAATCCAGATTCTTGCTCGGAATGAGAACTCGAGCTTTTCACAAACACCTTTTTCTCAACAAATTCCTTGTTTTGAAAGTTCCTTCTTTGATTATTCTTACCACCCTGATAACCACCCGACCATCTGTTTTGGTTGTTGTTAGAAAAACGTGGCGGTATAACAGGTTTTTTGTAGTAAGATTTGTCTTTCTTATAGTTTAATTGCATTTTGGAATGTTTCAAACCTTCGATTTCACAAACATCAATCTCAATCAGTTTAAACACATTTTTCAATTTGTCGACATTCACATTCTCCAGTGGAAATTCAAGATCCGAATACAACTTATCTGATCCCGACATCTTGTACATCACAAGAGTAGGTTCTTCACTTAAGTTGTTTTTGGATGTTGATTTTGGAATGTATTTATCCAAAAAGCATTCTTCGTCCTCAGTTGAATCACTGTCAGATTTCAAAACATTTTCAACGACATTTTTAACAACTTCGGACTGAACACTGTCTTCATCGGAAGATGAAGTGAATGTGATATCGATCATTTCTGGAAGTTTAACCTCATGTGTTTCATCATCGTTAACCGACCCAGACTTTTTCTTTGAAAAATTATTCAACACTGGCCGTGGAACTTGATGATACCCTACCCCAGTTCTGTCCGAATATACATCTTCACTAGCTTTGTTCTTCCCAATGGGTTTAGGAACTATGTGTTGAAGAACAAAACTCGCGGAGTTGTAACTGGTTAGTTTCAGATTGATTGGTTCGTTTTCAATCTTAGCTTCCTGAAACTATAGCTTCAGATTAGCATTCTCATCCAACTGTTGATTGATTTGCTTTTCTTTCGACTGAAGTACTCCTGACAGTTGAAGGTTTTCTTTGGTGGTTTTACTGTTTCTCTCATCAGAATCTTTTATCGTTCTTTTTAGCTTTTCATGATTTTCAAAAAGTTGTCGATTTTCATGAATTAACTTTTCATTTTCTTTCCTAACTTGTTCTACATCAATTTTATCCTTTTCAATCTTCTCAGTTAAATCCTTTATTCGATCATTTGAAGCTTTTACCAATTTGTCACGACTTAAGATTTGATTTTCAACTTCTCTGACTCTTTCAGTCAGTTCTTCAGTCTTTTTAGCACTGAGATATGCATGTGTGCTACAAACCTTGCAATCTTTCATGAATGTTTTGCAGTCACTTTCAATTTTGGCTTTATCAGTCTTACCTGACCCATTTGTTGAATCATTAGAACTGACCTTGCTTTTTGACTCAGATCTGGACTTAGAATCTACCTCTAATTCTTTTGCAGCGAGCACTTTATCTTCCATTTTCTTTAGGTTCTCTGCAGTGATCTCTTTTGTCGTGTCGATTATCCCATCATCGACCTTCTTCGACTTTAACTTTTCCTCTTCTTCTTTCCTTGCCCATTCTCTCTGTCTTTCTTCTTCTTGTTGTGATATTTTTTCAATGAGAGTTTCAACACTGATTGATGATGGTTCAACAACTATGTTTCCTTTTAGATCCAAGTAGCATTCCCGATCAGCATCCCATCTGTTTGCACTTTTTGCCACTTTCCAGGTTCGATAAATTTTATCTTTCATGTTTTGAGCTATCATTTTTCTATAACGGTATTTCTCCTCTTCAGTTCGTGTGCCTTTGAATGGAACAATCTTTGCCATGAAGGCATATCCCACAACATCTTCTTCAGGTAACAGATCACTCCAGTCAAAGCCCTCATCATCGTGAATAACTGCTAAGGCTCTTGACTTTTCTTTGGGAGTTTCTTCTATCTGTTTCATTCTCAGAGGTTCTGCTTTGTTTAGATGATAAATGGCCTTTTTATAATAATCATCATGGAATGGATTGGCCGTTTCATCAGAAGCTGCATTCATGCATTCTCGTTTAAAGTGCCCCTTTTACTTGCACTTAAAACATGTAACCTTCGATTTATCAAAGCCTAATTTCGTTGAAGGTCCACCAATGGAGTGTCTATGGGTTATCTCCATGAAGCTCTGAGCCCTTCCAACAACACTCGCCATACACCATATAATGTCAATCAACTCCATTTCTTCAGGGTTGATTTGATCATAGTCTTCTTTGGTAAGGTTAGTGTTCCTAATCTTTCCGGCTACTAAACTTTCATAGGATTCCAAGATTGAAGCCAGAAACACCATCTGCTGCTTGGTTGCTTCTTCGCTGAAGTTTTGTGCATTGTTGAGATTTACAACAATGTTGCACTGGAAGATTTTTTTTGAAACAGATTGTTGTTGTTGACTTGGATTAGATGAAGACGGTCCTCCATGATATCCACTACTTGGAACAGAACTGTTGTTTTGATTCTCTTGATTCGGCATGCTTGAGTTTTCTGTTGAGAACGCAGCCTTTGGTGACACAGTCTTTGGAATCATGCTTCCCCGATAGTACAGATCAATGTTTTGTTGATACGGGGTGTTGTTGACTTGTTTGTCTTTCTAATCTCAAGCTCGTGGCTTTCAAATCTCTCAATCAGCAAATCAACTGTCAACTCATCTTTCTTCACTGTGTTCCTCAACAGCAGAGCAAAACACAACCAATCTTTTTCGTCGGGCAATGAATCCAACAACTTTTCCACTAATTCTTCCTCAGTAAAAGTAATCCCATGTCTAGAAAGCTCGATCTTTAAGTGACAAAACCATTCTATCATCTTTGAAACTGATTCATTCTTCATACAGCCGAACAAATCAAATTCCTTTTTTAACATGTTTTTCTTGTTCTTAACAATTTATGCTCCTCCTACACACTTCATCTTTAATTTTCCCCACAAATCTCTTGAATCTTTGTAATCAATTAGGGAAATGATATCATCCCTCACTGACTGGTGTAATAAAGCAATACATTTATGTTCTGCAATAAAGCTTTCTTGCTCAGTATCGATCAAATTTTCATAATCACTCCTTCCAATATCGAAACCATTTCTTAAACACTTCCAACTTTGGTAGGCGAATGCCTTCAACCAGTCCTCAAACCTATTCGCCCATCTATTTTTATCTTCTATGGCCATAAGCTTAGGCGGCTTATTGTAGGTCCCATAAGCATTGTCCACGCTTAATGAGTCAGCAATAGCTTTCTTAGGATTCGGGTTTGGAGCAATGTTGTTTGTGTTGCTTGTCGTGGCATCTCCCGTGTTGCTGGTGTAAACAAATACGTCACTAAATGGGTTTAGAAAATCGTCTCCCATTATACAATACCTGAAATAATTTTCAAACACTTAGTCAAATTTTTTAGAAATTTCAAAAGATTCACACTGATGTGCTTCAATCAGATGGTGATCCGAACGAGTAACACAATCAGATAACAAAGGATGCTTACGAATCGGATTGCAACTCAATCGGGTGGTAGTCCGATCGAGTAGTTTTCCGAACGAGTAACACAAAATCTTTTGATAGAGTTTTGACTTTCAACCTTTCACCGATCGGGTGGTAGTCCGATCGAGTGACAGGATGACGTAAGAAGATGATAATAAGAACAACAATGTTGTCCGATTAGGTGATGATCCGATCGGGTAACACTGATGACGTTAGCAACAAGTATCCAATAACAATCTAAGCCAAATCGATCGAACAGCTGTCCGAGCGAGTAAATGACGTCAGCATGCACGAACAGTTCAACATAGTTTTTGATGATTTTGATTCAGTTTTTGAAGGAATTTTCTTATGAAATCTTGAAGGATTGTACTACGATTGATTGCGAACAGATTGATAACAAATTCGTCAAATTTTAACCGTAATTTCCTGTTCAATTTTACGTTTTTCTGGTTTTTAAGGTATAAAAGTGAAAAAACTTTGAAAGAAATGAGTAGAAAGTGAGAGAATTTGTCAAATTTTTGGTGAAATTTGACTCTAATCGGCAAGAATAGCTGGAATTCTGGTGAATTCGCTGTCGTAGATCTCGATTCAGCCTCCTGGAAGCTCTGATACCACTTGTTGAGGTCCTTTTGTACAGGATCTGATTGTCACACACGTTGGATGAATCGACCTTGATCAATGTGCGGAATCCATTGGATCAAGTCACAGAAGTACGACAAAGTATTCAACGTTTAACACCGTCTGATCTTTCTATTCAGATGATATGAAAGTACACAAGTGCCAGAAGAAAGTCTGACTAGACAGAGACTTCTAAAGTTGCAAAAGTTCTAAATGACATACCCTGGTCGGGTATTTATAGGCAACTCAGGGATCTAGGTAAGTGCTGTCCGATCGGATAACAGTGTTATCCGATCGGGTGACTGTCCGATCGGATGGCCATCTGATCGGGTGACACAAGTTAACCTTTGGTCAACACTTTTACATACAAGTGCCATTCCCTGAGCTGTCTTTCTACGCATATACATACAAAAACATAATTGTTCACAAAAGACGTAAACAAACAAAATACGACTCATTGCTGACGGAAGCTACAGATGCATGAACTAACACAATTTAGTTACAATCTAGTTGAAAACCAAGTGTTAGTTACATGTCTTGGTTATTAGATATTTTGTATGGGGTGTTATGATGTTCGGGGACCATGACTAGCTTGGAAACATTAAAACAATGCTTCTAGTGTAATTTTGATGTTTCGGGTAGTGTCCGGTTGTTTGGTTAGATACTGGTTCGTTAAAGTGCTAAACTATACAGTTTAGTGTTCTTTATGTACCCTTTTGTGACACTTTTAATTCCCGACACTTAGGAAAGCATTCAGTACTATTTTACCATGTTTCTACATAAAATAAGTTTGTTAAAATGCTGATTTATGCTGAATTCTGCTTAATTCAGCACTTTGGGTGAGTTTTAGGCACTTTCCGGCACATAAACTGTCACTTAGAAAGACAGTTTTGTGATCCTTACTTCCCTACACTCTATACTAGTGTAGTGCTTAGTTTCTGGTCCACACTGGGTCTTAAAAACACTTGTCTGTCTATGTACTGAACTTCGTCAGCATATTTCTGATTTATCGGATAACTGTGCTAACTGTATTTAATGCATCATTTGAGGCAATATAGCTTTCATGCAATATTGATATGACATTAAACAATGTATGATGCACATGTTTGTGTATGGCAGTAATCAAAATGCAGTTAATTGTAATTTCAGCACAGTCGTTAATCATTAATCAAGATTAATTAATTGTACGGATACCTGGATTTTTGACAGTTGTCACAGTTCAATAACAAACTCGGACAATAGAGACAACTTATATATAAAGTCAGACAACATGGGTTACTTGTATGTAAACTCTGACAACTAGTTTCACTCGAATTCAACCTTAACCTCGGACCCTCATATAAGTGCGGACAAAAGAGTAAGCTTGGATACACACAACAACTCAGAAATCCCTTAATCAATTAAACAAACTCTGAAATCAATTGCATATAAACCCGGACATCCCCATATCTTTTTAAACTCAGACCTCAGGGTTATTACACAATAGTTCGAACATACTCTATCTAGTAAACTCGGACCTCAGGCTTATTATACAATAGTTTGGACATACTCTATCTAGTAAACTCGGGCACCTAGTCCCAACATAAGTTCGGGTTCCTCCTAAACTCAAACACAAACCCTGACTACAACTTTAATAACCCGACCCATACCAAATTCGGACCCCTCCTTTGTTTTACAACTAAGTTCAGACACCTTAAATAATGTACAAACTTGGAGACTTCAGCATAACAAACTCGGACCCCTGACATTTTAGTATAAACGCTCGGACTATAACATAAACCCTGACACATGTAAGATCGGACACATGGTTATTGCCATAAACTCGGACACTTAGAAAACTCGAATAAACATAACTTCCAAAAACCCTGACTTTGTGACTTCACAGTCGACCAAACCTTAATTGCACAGAAACACTAATCACAGTTTTCTTTTTAACAAAACGTCAAGCATCAACAATATTATGAATTAGATTCAACAGTTTGGCAATTCTACATGTTATAACATCACTATTATCTAACAAGCAACTACACAATCATTCACCAACGATTACACATTCTTCAGGCATGATGACTAAACATAATTCAATTGTTTGGATTTCTAGGGTTTGCATATAATCAAAAGAACAAAGATACAACGTGCAACAGTAACACTTACCTTGGATTGATTTAGAGTCTATTCTTGGTGAATTGAAAGATCAAGGATTAGAGAACTTGATGTAGCCAAAAGATTAGAAAAATGATTGGTGATGGTGATTAGAGAGATGATAGAAAACTGCCATATGATGGAATTATGAGAGGTTTAGGGTTATGAGGAGTTTTATTAAAGTTTCTAACTTATCCAAAAAGCACCCCTAACTATGTAGCTTTCACACCAAGCACACAATAACTTGTAATTTACAGTCAACGCATATAATTCACGTGTTTTTCATGCAACACATAAGTTTCGTATAAACCTATTGGTGCATATTTGTGAGAACAGCTTTTAGATTTGGTCTTTGGATATCTTGTAATTAGTAAAATGATAAACGGTTAGCGGGTTTAGCTTTTTATTAGGCAATTAATAGTGTTTGGGCTAAACTAAACCCACTTAGGGTGATGGGGGACGAATTGGGCCTAGCCCATGTAGGAAACCCTAGCCCAAGTTGCAACCTTGTGTTATATAAACAAGGCTTTGCATTAGGGTTTAGGGTAATCAGCCAAAATAATTTGTGAGAGAGAATTCATCAAGGCATTAGAGCTTGGCCGAATTTAGGGTTTTGATTGATTGTAATTGTTGTGATAGATAATCAATAAAAACCCCTTTGATAGTAATTTCTGTTTCTACTCGTTTCTGTGCTAATCTGGTCTAGAGGATTCCGCACTCTAGGTTGGATTGACAATTCTGTGACGATCTATATGAACCAGGGGACCTACAAAACCATCCGTTTATAATTATTATTCGCGTTGATCACCAACGTTCAAGAATTATCATGTGTGTGTGTTCTGGTAATTACCCCAATTTACCAAAGTAGACTCATTTTACTAACCCTAGTTAAATGCAGTGCTATGAATGTATGTCTAAATTAATTGTAGTTAGGTTAAAGTAGTAACCTTAAGTTGCGGGTTGTCACAAAAAAGATGCCCAAGTTAGTGCAGCTCAGAAAGCTCATGAGGAAGCATTGACGTGCATTGTTGAGTTGGAGAAAGTTGTTGAGAACCACAAGGCTCAAGCTAAAGCTTCAGATATGGTGTCGCATGAGTTGGGTGAAGATTACGCAAGGAGTTTGGTATTCTGGAATTTGGAGTCCTGAGGGCCATTGATAAATTATCGTGAAAAGGAGTAGCTGTGGATGTCTTACGCTCCGTGTTAGAAGGTAGAGGTATAAGTGCTGGGGCCACAGGTGAGGATGGTGTAGGTACCAGCGGGCAGCCTGACCCTTAGGAGTCAAACTAGCTTGCATGCTGTGAAATGGTCATGTGGCCTTGTAACACGTCTTAAAACAATTTATGCTTTATGTCTTGTGAACATGTTTTTATTCGTACTTATGTTTGTTTAAAAAAAATTTGAGGGTACAACCTCCTGGAGGTTGAGTACCTGGTTTTGATGTTAATCTAATTAGCCTTGGGCCGTTTTCTTGAATTTTACTTGTTTTACAATTTGTGCATATGTGAACTGCTTTGTACAGGTAACACGAATAAATATTGGCTAAGATAAATAGGTGAATAAGGTGGACGCGGCTGTGCACTTGATCATGACGAGCCTTGGAGGTCCATAGCCCATATACTTTCGTTGTAAGCCAAGGATGTTTTTGTGTATACCCAGAGTGGTATATGCATTTGTAAATAAAATTCGTAAAGGTAATGTAAACAACACTTCTTTTATTTAATATAATGTGTTGGGCCTGGGCCATTCATATAGAGATAGTTGTGAGTTACATGTAACACCTTCTTAATTGCTAGGCAATTCAGGTCCGGGGGACTGACGGGTGGTCCGTAGGACAACCCTTAAGTGCTATAAACGATGTTATAACCATACACTTAATCGGGTAATTGTTTAGAATTAAATAACTACGGTTGCTTGTGTTTCAGGTACTAAGGAGGTTTAAAAGAACGGGAATGAAGCTTAGGAGAAAGCTCGGCTGGAAAGGAGATTGAAGGTTGAAGATTGAAGAAAAAAAATAAAATTCTGCCAACGTCTACCGTAGCTTACAGTGGCTACCGTAAGCTACGGTAGCCCCATGACAAAAATAAACCATCGTAAGACAGAAGTTTCCCAGCGTAGCAACCTTAGAAGCCACCGTAAGCTACGGTGGCCACCGTAGCTTACGGTGGAGCCCAGTTCCGAAATGTAACTTCCACATTTAAAGATAATGATGTTGTGACTTTTGGTATCCTTTTCATTATCTCCGTTTGGAAACTTGTTGAGGGCGAATTTTAGGTGCTCTAGGGTATTTTTGGGAGTTCGAAACAATATACTTTGTGTTTGATTTCAATGAACCAAGGATTGAATGTTATAATGATTCACCGAACTATGAGTGGCTAGTTTGCTTGGTGATCATCCCGGATGTAAGGTTTGCTCTTGACGATTATGTTTTGCTCTTTCATTTATGGAATAATAGACTTTGCATATGATGTTTAGTTTTATTATGGTGTTTGAGTGATTATTTGTAAATTGTTACTTGTGTTTAATCATAGTTTTAAACCATACGCTCTTGGTGCCGTTGGCAATCGAGATATCGTGGGAGTAGGGCTGCAAACAAACCAAATGAACACGAACAAGACCTTGTTCGTGTTCGTTTGTTAAGAAATATATGTGTTCGCGAATTGTTCACGAACACTTATCGAATGAGATTTTATGTTTGTGTTCGTTTGTTAAGGAAATGAACTTGTTCGTGTTCGTTTGTGTTTGTTTGTTAATTTTAGACAATGGACAAAAACGAACGTTGACGAACACAAATGAGCAGAAAATAATGTTCATGTACACAAATAGAAACAGACGAACACAAACAATCGTTCATAAACAGAATATATAATACACTGACAATTATTAGATATTTAATTTGTCGGAATTTTGAAGTATTTAAATAAATACAAAAATTTAAAACACTAATGAACTATCGAACACAAACGAACATGTTACCGAACGTTCACGAACATAAACAAACGAACACGACCTCTGTTCATGTTTATTCATTTAACTAAACGAATGAAATTTCTTGTTCGTGCTCGTTTGTTTAATAAACGAACGAACACAAACAAACTTCCCGCCGAACGATTCACGAACTGTTCGCCAAACGTTTGGTTCATTTGCAGCCCTACGTAGGAGGGATTAGGGTTGGATATATGTTAATTGATCATCGGGTAACAACCTCACGTTTTATGAATCCGAGTACTTAGTTCCCTTTTATCTCAAACAATTGCACACACACGAGCCATGTCTATGTGGTTCTTTCCAGTAGAGCATTAACATTAATCATCACTTAAAACCTGAAAACTGGGATGATCGCTATCTCTTTTACTTGTTTAAAAACTTGCTAGTGATTTACGATTTACCTTAGTTAAACAAACCAAACATCCAAACAACTTTGAGATTCATTTTCTGCACTTTAGTTTTAATCTAGTAATTTACAAGCTACTTAGTAAACACGCATTCCACAAACTCCCTATGTTCGATACCCACTTATCACTATCTATTTAGTGTAATTGGATTATTTTTGAGTGATTCTTCTACCTCACGTCAGGGACCATTTTGTCATTTAGGGTATGCAACTGGTACGCACCTTTCCCTAAGACCATGTCGACGACATAGGGTCCTTCCCACTTTGGGGAAAGCTGGCATGGGCGCTCCGCGTTGGAGGCTTCATTGTCTCTAAAGATGTAATCGTTGGGATTGAAGGTGCATATGCGCACCTTACTGTTATAGTACTTTCTAGCTTTGTCTTGTACTTTACCTCATTGATGGCTGCCATCTCCCTTCTTTCCTCTAATAGGTCCAAGTCTATGCGGCACTCTTCTTCATTGTCAATGGTGGTGATGGAAAGCATCCGTGGAGATGGAAGGCCAATCTCAGCTGGAATGACTACCTCTGATCCATACACCAGAGTAAAAGGAGTTTTCCATGGCTATTTTATGGCATGGTTCTATGGGCCCATAAGAAACTAGGGAGTTCGTCCACCCAACCCCTCCTTTAAGTCCCGAGTCTCACTTTGACTCCATCCATGATGCTCTTTTTACACTTTCGACCTGGCAATTGCCTTGTGGATGTGCCACCGACGAGAAGATGTGCTCTATATGCAGCTCTTTGAACCAGTCTTGTAGATCTTCTACTGTGAAGTTGGTACCGTTGTCTGTGACTATGCGTAGGGGTAGGCTAAATTTGCATATGATATGTTCTCAAATGAACTTTCGTACCACCATCGCCGGTGTAGAAGCTAGGGCCTTGGCCTCCACCCACTTGGTAAAATAGTCTACCGTGGCTATTATGAACTTGACTGCGCCGGGGGCGTCCGAGAATGGACCAACCATGTTAATCCCCCATTGTTGGAATGGCAATGCAGTCGTGACTGGAACTAAGGCATTCTTGGGGTACAATGTTTTTGGTGCATGGCGTTGACACGCATCACACTTCCTCAGGATTTTCACTACAACTAAATGCATCCCTACACAGTAATAACTTGCGTTCTTACTTTTGTCACAACCATGTGCGGGCCTACATGGATTCCACAGATGCCTTCGTGAATTTCTCTGATGAGGTAGCTTGCATCTTCTGGGTCTATGCATCGCAATAAGGGTCCCAAGTATGATCGCCTGTACAAGATGCCATCAGACATCTGGTAATGTAAGGCTTTGTGTTGAACTTTCCTAGCCTCTGCCTTGTTTGTCGGTAGTGTCCCAGATTATAGGTACATGATAACTGGTGACATCTATGAAGAACAACCCATTTGTATAACGTTAACTTGTCTCAATAGGACACATGGATTCTTCAATACCTCAATGCGTACGTCTTTGGCCAGATGTTGGAAACTTGTCGAGGCAAGCTTACTTAATGCATCTGCTGGCTTGTTATCACTCCTGTTGATGTAAGTGATATTGAACGATTGAAACTATTGGATCAGCGACTTAACTTGCTCCAGATAGAGTGCCATGATTTCTCCTTTTGCATCGTATAATCTGTTAATCTGGCTTGCAACTAATAAGGAGTCTACATGCGCTTCGAGATTCTTGACTCCTATTTTGATCGCTAAACGTAGGCCAACCAAGAATGCTTCGTATTCTGCCTCATTGTTGGTATTCTTGAAGTCAAGTCGTATGGCATAGGTAAATTCATGTTTGTCTGGGCTTACCAACCGTAGACCTGCCCCTGCTTCGTCGTCGTTGGATAAGCATTCGGTATATAACAACCAAACATCAGATCTGTGGCTATCTGCACAGGTTTTTCCATCGCTTTGCATTCTCTGTCTTTCTCATCCGAAACTTCTGTGATGAAGTCTGTGAGTACTTGCCCTTTGATTGCTAGCCTTGGCTTATAAATCACATTATGTCCTCCAAGTTCAATGGCCCACTTAGCTAATCTACCTAAGATTTTTGGGTTTGCTAAGATGTGGCCGATGTTGTAATTAGTGAGGACGTTTATAACATGGCCCGAAAAATATCTGCGCAGCCGCCTAGAAGCATCGACGAGAGTCAGGACCAATTTTTCCATCATTGAGTACCAGGTTTCTTGGTCGTTCAGTGTGCGACTGACGTAATAAACTGATCCACCAGAAGAACTGCCTTCATATTTGGCTTCAACAAGTTGTGTTGTATCTAAACATTTTGACAATCTTCCATCCATACTTTTAACTTGTCTCTTCAAAGTTTCATAAGCTTCTTTTATGTTATGATTTGCAAATTTCATTCCATAATACTCTTTCTGTAATTCTTGAATGATTTTATCCTTTTGTAAGCATTCATTACAATCTGCTGAACACTTTTGTTTTAAAATCTCATTTTCTTTTTCAAAATTTTGACATTTTAGTGTTAGCTTTTCTAATTTTTGTTTCAAAACTTCTTCATTTTCGAACATTTCTTTACATTTTGTTTTGAAAACTGTTTCAATTTTAGTAAACTCAATATCTCTTGATTTTAAGTTTTCAGCTTTCTCAGTACAGGCTCTGCATGTTTCCATGCATTTCCTGCACTGTTCTTCAGTTTTATCATATTTATCCACTGATTTGACCTGACTTGACGACTCATTAGATTTAGATTGAGTATTTACCTCATTTTGATATGCCACTGTCGTATCATCATCAGTCGTCTACTTCAGCTCTTCAACCAGCTTCTCAACATTTTCTTCAACAGTTTCCTGTTTCTTCTTCTTCATCTCTATCACCTTCTTTAGACTTGCGTACAATAACTCTTTTATACGCTTCTCCAGATTTTCTTCATAATCTTCCTCCTCTTTCCTCCTTCT
This sequence comes from Helianthus tuberosus, assembly GCA_030545235.1. Taxonomy (NCBI): domain Eukaryota; kingdom Viridiplantae; phylum Streptophyta; class Magnoliopsida; order Asterales; family Asteraceae; genus Helianthus; species Helianthus tuberosus. The sequence continues at coordinate 74,712,327 of CM060359.1, forward strand.
ATCAAACTTTCCACAGCTTGGAATGGCAGCTACCAGTGCATCAAAATCCACTTTCCTGGGATGGACCACAGGATTTCCTTGAGGATCTAAGTAGCATTCTCTTTCAGCATCCTTTCTCTTTGCTTCCTTTGCTTCATCAAACGGATTATATAACTCATTTATTCTCTCTCGAGCAATCTCTCTCTGTCATGACAAATCTATCGTAGCAACCAACACATGTTTTTCTCTTGAAATGAATTTATTCTAATTGAAGCCCTCGTTTTCTTGAGTTACCACCATAGCTTGTATTCTATCTTTTGATGAACCTTCACCAATCTGTTTTTGATTCGTCTTTGATGGCTCATTAATGCGATGATAGATTGTTTTCTAATAGTATCTTTCTGATTTACACTTTCATCTGTGTCACACCCCGACCACGTTAAAACAACGAAACCGCGGCAGAAACGTCGGGGAGTGTCGTGGCAGAATTATTGTTTCACAACCATGGATACAAAAGTTTTGTTTTATTGATTCATTAGAAAAATTTACATTGTCTTAAAATCAAACAAACAAGTTACACATCGACTATCATTGTTATTATGTCACTAAGGCCTCGTCCAGATCCTATGTGAACATGCATCCTATCCATCAACATCATGCAACACCACCTGAAACATATGTAAAAACAAAGTCAGCAAAGAAATGCTGGCAAGCACATAGGTTTTATGAGAGTATCGGATTCATGGCTCGTTTACATGTTGCAGTACCTCATTAGACTACAAGAGTCAAAAGGTTTCAAACCTTGTTCTGAAAAGTATATAGTATTGCAACATATTTAACCAACTCAAATCAAGTTAGTTATAGTTTATAAAATCTCATAGCCATGATTCTTAACCCAAAACATTTGTTTAAGTAAACCAAATCGTAAATTGTTCTCGTTACAAAACTCATATGGTTTATATCATTTAGAAAACCTCGTTGTGTGACATCGTTTCAAAATCGTTTATCCAAGTGAACTAAATAATGCCACGGAATATAATATGATAAAAGCACTTATATATAAGAAGTACCAGCGGGTATCTACCATGCTTTTATCATGTTACACCCGTACCATTATCTAATCACAACCCAAAACAATCGTTTGTTTAAATCGTTTCAAATCGTTTCAAATCGTTTAACTCGTTTAAGTCGTTTCAAATCATTTAACTTGTCCCAAAATCATTTTTGTTTTAATTGTGAAACTACTTTTGGTCGCCTCGTTAATAACATTCAAACCTTCACAACTTTACTAAAAATCACAGATTCGGTCGTTACCCACATAACCCCCACACATAACCATGGGTGTAGTCCTATAACGGGATTTGTAAGATCCTATGGTACCATAACCTAATACTGGTCGGCTTGATCAATGCTAATGAATGTTATTCGTTATGTAAATACGCCCAACAAGTTTGTTCACATTATCGAAATCATTATTAGTTTAATATAAACCATTTTAATCGTTTTTTAAACCATCGTTTAAACCTCGAAATCATTTAACACATATGAATCACCCCAAAACAATTGAAAACAGTAAAATAGGGGAACTATGTACTCACATTGAAGTGCAAATATCCTTGATCTAAAGAACTCAACAAGCTCAGGCAAACCAAGGAAATTCAAGTAGCACCTAGTAATCGAATCACTAGTAAATAAATCGACACCTAAATCGGAAGATCGGATAAAATGTGGTATTGCAAACCAAATGAGTATTGGAACTCATGTGATATGGTTTAACAAAGCCTACATTCTAAATCGGAACCTATCCTAAGTGCTTTCGACCCGTTATGACCCATTAAGGTAGCTTATGCTACTTTAACGCGTCGTTCGCGCAAACGCGCGTTCAAGACGTCTAACTAGTCCTATGACAAGTATTATATGCCCTAACATGTTTAGATATGTTGCATAATCAGTTAAATGACAAAAGTTTAAGTTACATATGCTTAAAATCCAATTATGCATGAAAAGGGCATTTTGGTCATTTTCCTAAGGCATATAAACTACCTATAATACAACTACTTAAACTATGTGACCATAAGGTATAACCTCGGAAGGTTATTCCCTATAAAACTATGGTCACTAAACATGCTTGGTCGGATCCTAAAGATCTACCAAACGGGTCGAGTTCGAAAGTCTAAGCGGTGGTTTAGACCGCTTGACTTACGACTCTACACAAGCACTAAACTAAAAGTGACGAGCTAAACATGTTGATACATGTTTAACTAAGTTAGAAAACAGGTTTTGATATCAAAACAAATTGTTTTGATACCCAAGGATAGTTTGGTTGCAAAATACACATAAATCCGTATTTTGACCGAAACTATGACTCGTCACTATGCCTAGTCAACGTGGTAATCAGTAGGTATAGTCACAAGGGACTATAACCATCGTGATTACGCTCACGTTGCAAAGTTCAAACGAACTTTGTGTTGACCAAAGACTGGTCAAAGCAGAAAGTCAAACACTATTTGACTTTCACGCTTAAAAAGCAAAAAAAGCACGAAAGAAGCTTACAAAGGGTCCAAGTTAGGAAGAACTTGATCTATAACACTCAGGTATGAAGCAAAGGCTTCAACTTAGAGCATTAATCAGATCAAGGGTGCAGAAAATGGAATGAGGGGATGGGTATATATAGTTTTCAGTAAACCGTTAGGATCATTTCTTGCTAAAGGGGGTTCGATCCTGGCCATCCAAGTGGGCACATGGTTTTAAAAACCAATGGGACATGAAAAACAAGCAAAATCAAGCAGATGGTATCCAAATCAGGGGTTTAAAACCAGCAAAACATCAAAAATGGACTAGATTCAAAGTTTCTGTCTGATTGTCTGCCGCGCCCGCGAGAGCCCAGTTTCCAGAAATGTCAAAATTGGTCCCTGCACTAGAAAAACTTGGATTTCGATGCATATTTGACACGTTTAAGCCCCGTTAACCCCTTTCAAAGCTCTAAAATGAAGTTAAAGTATTGGGAACTAAAATATGCTCAAAAACATCTCGGATGCCGGTTCGTTTGGTCGTACGGTTGCGTTATTCGGTTAATTACGATTCGGTTAATTACGACGGAAGTCGTAACGAACGCAAAAACGATCCAAATTACACGACGAATGGTATTTTTTCATTCCAATCACTAAAATAAATTATTTTAATGATTACAAAAAATTTTGGGTGTCCGGATATATTCAGAACGCAAGATATGCGCGAAAATGCAAACTTATGCACTTTTTGATGCTTTTAGTCCCTATTGATCAAATAAGTTTATTTTAGCATACCAAACCCCTCAAAGCCTATTTCTAAGCTACGTAAAGGATATTTAAGGTATGTTTAACTTATGATCAAGTTCCGGAATGTTCGTTACTATACAAATCAATATAGTTTCGCAGTTTGATACAAATAGTCCCTGCGATCGAACAAACTTGTTTTTGACACACCAACCCATCCAAAACTTATTTCTAAGTTATTTGAAGGTTATTTAAGGTATGTTAAGCCTATGTCACTATTCCGGAGTTTTTTTCGCATTAAACTGACTATGTTTACACACCAGTTTGCGTATAACTTTCTAGAAAGCGATTTAAAGCTTGAAATCGAACTCGAATCAAATCGTAAAATCATCAAACACAAATACACACATAATAACACAAAAACACATTTTTTTATTAATAATTAAAATTGTTTTACATTGTACATCGATTACAGAGCACAGTTATTACAGTCTCCCCTACTTTAGGAAATTTCGTCCCGAAATTTTAACTGGAGGAAACTTGTGAAAACAAATGCGGATATTTCGCCTTCATTTGGTCCTCACGTTCCCAAGTAAACTCTGGGCCACGTTTGGATTCCCAGCGAACTTTGACCAATCGAATCCATTTGTTCTTCAACTGTTTCACCACACGGTCCATTATCTCCACAGGTTTCTCGACAAAGTGCATCGTTTCATCAACTTTGATTTCGTCATGTGGAATGTGAAGATCAGCATCAGCTAAACACTTTCGCAAATTGGACACGTGAAAAGTCGGATGAATATTTCCAAGCTCTGGAGGTAGCTCTAGTCGATAGGCAACCTTTCCAATTCTTTCAACAATCTTAAATGGTCCAACATATCGAGGTGCAAGTTTTCCTTTCTTTCCAAATCTCACCACTCCCTTCCAAGGTGACACCTTGAGTAGGACATGGTCTCCGACTTGAAATTCTAAGGGCTTGCGTCGCATATCCGCATAACTCTTTTGACGGCTTCTAGCTGTCACAAGATTATCGCGAATTTTCTTGATTTTGTCTGTCGTTTCTAGAATGAGCTCAGGTCCAGTAAGCTGAGCTTCACCGATCTCATTCCAACAGACAGGTGAAAGACATTTTCAACCGTATAAAGCTTTGAACGGTGCCATATTGATGCTAGAATGATAACTATTTTTGTAAGAGAACTCGATCAACGGCAGATGAGAATCCCAATTACCACCAAAGTCTATCACGCATGCTCCAAGCATATCCTCCAAAGTTTGAATCGTCCTCTCAGATTGTCCATCTGATTGGGGATGATAAGTAGTGCTTAGATTTAGTTGGGTTCCCATAGCAGATTGCATGGTCTTCCAAAAATGAGATGAAAATCGAGCATCACGATCTGATATGATATCCAAAGGGACACCATGTCGAGACACAATTTCATCAACATAAATCTTAGCAAGTTTATCAGCAGACAGATCCTCGCGAATTGGAATAAAATGAGCTGACTTCATTAATCGATCGATGACAACCCAAATAGCATCGTGACCTTTAGAAGTACGCGGTAATTTAGTGATGAGATCCATCGCAATGTTCTCCCACTTCCAAACCGGTATCTCTGGTTGTACAAGCAAACCAGATGGTCGTTGATGTTCAGCCTTGACTTTGAGACAAGTTAGGCATTTCGATACATACAAGGCAATATCTTTCTTCATACCAGGCCACCAGTACTGAGTACGAAGATCCTTGTACATTTTATCAGCACCAGGATGGATAGAATATCGAGACTTATGAGATCCGTCCATCACTAAAGTGCGGAGATCGTCTTGTTTCGGAATCCACAAACGATCCTTGAAATAGAGCAACCCATCTCCCTTCGCTTTGAGTTTAAGCTCAAGTTGACATGGTAATTCCTTACCCATCAAATTTTGTGAAACACAAGATTGTTGAGCTTGAGAGACACGAGTTTGAATATCAGATAGAGTTCAAATAGAATGAAGCTTGACTCGCTCCTTTCAACTAAGCGCATTGGCTACGACATTCTCCTTACTAGGATGGTAGCGAATTTTGCAATCATAATCGTTTAGAAGTTCAACCCATCGTCGTTGCCTCATGTTCAACTCCTTCTGATTAAGAATGTGCTGGAGACTTTTGTGGTCTGTGAAAACCACACACTTCGTGCCATAAAGATAGTGTCTCCAGATTTTTAGAGCAAAAACTACGGCACCCAATTCAAGATCATGAGTGGTGTAGTTCTTCTCGTGAACTTTCAGTTATCTTGACGCATATGCAATAACTTTACCTCGTTGCAAAGGACACAACCAAGGCCTAGATTTGACGCGTCACAATAGACAACGAAATCATCGTTTCCATCGGGCAAAGACAAAACAGGAGCATCATATAGCTTCTGTTTTAGCGTTTGGAATGCTTCTTCTTATTTGGGTCAAAGCAGTGAGTGGAACCGCGATCTTCGAGAAGTTTGAAATGAAACGACGATAATATCCAGCGAGACCAAGAGAAGAGCGAATTTATGTGGGTGTCGTTGGTGTATTCCAATCCTTAATTGCATCAATTTTGGATGGATCCACATGAATACCCTGCTCGTTGACTATGTGACCCAAAAACTGAACTTCTTTAAGCCAAAATTCACACTTGGAGAATTTAGCAAAAAGTTGTTCCTTCTTCAGAAGTTCCAGTGTCAAACAAAGGTGTTGCTCGTGATCGGATCGAGACTTCGAATAAATGAGAACATCGTCAATGAACACAATGATGAACTTGTCTAAATAAGGTTTATAGACCCTATTCATTAAGTCCATGAAGATAGCTAGGGCATTCGTCAAACCAAAAGGCATGACTGTGAACTCGTAATGCCCATATCTCGTGCGGAAAGCAGTTTTGGGAATATCTTCTTCGAGTACACGAAGTTGATAATACCCAGAACGCAGATCGATCTTGGAAAAACAGGTAGCACCTTGCAGCTGATCAAAGAGATCATCGATTCGAGGTAGGGGATATCGATTCTTGATGGTAAGCTTATTAAGCTCACGATAATCGATGCACATACGAAAAGATCCATCTTTCTTTTTAACAAAGAGGACAGGAGCACCCCAGGGCGAAAAGCTCGGACGGATGAATCCTTTATCAGACAACTCTTGAAGCTGTTTCAATAACTCTTGCATCTCTGATGGTGCAAGACGATAAGGTGCTTTCGCAATCGGGTTAGCATTGGGTACAAGATCAATATGAAACTCGACTTGATGAACTGGAGGCAAACCAAGCAGTTCATCAGGAAACACCTCTGGAAAATCCAGAACAATCAGGATATCCTGAATACTCTTGCTCTTGCCTTTCTCCTCGGTGACATGTGCCAGAAAAGCAACATATCCTTTTCGTAAATAACCTTGGGCTTTCGTACACGACATGAGTTTCAAACCAACTAATGGTTTCTCGCCACGAACTTCCAGAACATCGCCAGACGAAAGAGGAATACGAACGATCTTATCGAAACAAACCACCTCAGCATGATGTTTGGTTAACCAATCCATCCCTACGATAATGTCGAAACTCCCAAGTTGTATCGGTGTGAGGTCAATAGGAAAAAGATGGTTATCGAGGTTCAATTGACAACCACGAATAACAGAATCAAGTACGAGTGGTTTACCTATAGAAACTTCAACAGATAAGGGTTTCCTCTGTTTAGTTCTAGGTATCGCAAGTAAAGGCTCAAAAGATAACGAAACAAAACTCCTATCGGCACCAGAATAGAAAAGAACAGATGCAGGTTGATTGTTAACAAGGAACGTACCGTTAACAACCTCGTTGTCAGCTCTCGCCTCATTTGCATTTAGATTGTATGCTCGTCCTAGAGCGGGATTCACATTGGCGTTTGCGTTGGCATTCGCGTTCTGATTTGCGTTCGCATTCACCAACCTCGGGCAGTTGTTGCGGAAATGACCCATTTCTCCGCAATTGTAACACGAACCTGGTGGGAATCTAGCAGCATTCCCTTGAGCTTGTGCTGGAACCTGAGCAGCTTGATTCTGACCCAAACGACAAATGTTGGCCAGATGCCCAAGTTTACCACACGTAGTGCACTGTTTGCAAGCCTGTTGGGCAACATGGTGACCATTGCATTGAGCACAGTGAGGTGCATTACCAGCATATTGCTTCTTTGCGGGAGGTAATGCTGGTGGGTTCTGAGGGTTCTGTGCAGTGACTGCAAAGTTCTGGGAAGCCTTGCACTTCCTCGACTTCTTAGAAGACTCACCCTTCTTCTTACCCTTACCCTTATCTTGTGCAGAATCAGCTGACTTCTTCTTGTCACCCTTATGGGTAAGTTTACCTTTTCGGACCCGAGACTCGGTCAGAGTAGCAGCCAATTCGATCGCTTGACGGACAGTAGTAGGATTACTGCCAGTCACAATATCTTGCACAGAATCGGGCAAACCATCGATATACCTCTCTATCGCTTTCTCTAACGGGGTAACCATAGTAGGACACAACAAGTTGAGCTCCTCATAACGATCCTTATACGCACGGTGTTCTCCCCATCTTGTTTCAAATCATCGAATTCTCATTCCAAAGCTCGAATCTCGTGACGGGGACAGAACTCTCTCATCATGAGAACCCGAAGCTCTTCCCATGTTTGTGTCATCGCCACATCGGCACCCCTATCACGCATCACACCGTTCCACCATGTAAGAGCACGCTTCTCGAACACACTGGATGCAAACTCAACCTTACGCTCATTCAGACATTGCACGTGTCTAAATGTGCTTTCCAAACTTTCAAACCATTGCAGGAGCGCGGTTGCTCATTGAGACCCATAAAACTTCAATGGTTTAGCCGAATTGAAATTCTTGAAACTACACTGAGCATTATTGTTATTATTGTTGTTCTATAATTGATGGATCTGGGTTACTATGTTCGGAAGCACAGCAGCCATTTGCTGAGCGACAAGGGCTGCAACTTCTTCGTTGGTTAAAGGTTGTGCATCGCGTCGAGGAGGCATTGTCTAAAAAGAACAAGGAAACATGGGAAACGAGTGAGATTGACAATTGGAAAAACAAAAGAGGTATTGAAAACATCGACAAAACACAAGGAAGGCGATCATTCATTTGTTACCTCGAACAAACAAACGACACGCAGTGACTAATCAAAGTGAATGGGTCAATATAATGTATCGTGAAGACATGATTTAGCTTATAAGTGAACACTCATCCCAAGAGTTCCCAGGTAAGAGTGACTGGTCCGATTATGTGGATTTGTACGAACACTCTAGCCTTAGATAGAAAACTCAGGATACAGCCGTTCACCCTCCCAGATTGCACGTGTTCACATTATAAGACCCAAACTTTGACGAGATTTTGAAAACTTAGAGGGTTCAAAACCTTATAAGAAATCATCCTAGAACAGATGATTGGTTTTCAAAGCAGATTTGAAATTTGTGTTCTCGTTGTGGTTATCACCTAAGGATAGGTGACGGTATTGTTTTAAAATCTAAACGCAAGAAGAATCGCGTTAGGGTCCTAGAAAGTTATAGTCTAGGTTAAAGCATTACTAATAACCTAATTCCCTATAACCATTGGCTCTGATACCAACTCTCCTGTCACACCCCGACCGCGTTAAAACAACGAAACCGCGGTGGAAACGTAGGGGAGTGTCGGGGCGGAATTATTGTTTCACAACCATGGATACAAAAGTTTCGTTTTATTGATTCATTATATAAATTTACATTGTCTTAAAATCAAACAAACAAGTTACACATCGACTATCGTTGTTATTATGTCACTAAGGCCTCGTCCAGATCCTATGTGAACATGCATCCTATCAATCAACATCATGCAACACCACCTGAAACATATGTAAAAACAAAGTCAGCAAAGAAATGTTGGCGAGCACATAGGTTTTATGAGAGTATCGGATTCATGGCTCGTTTACATGTTGCAGTACCTCATTAGACTACAAGAGTCAAAAGGTTACAAACCTTGTTTTGAAAAGTATATAGTATTGCAACATAATTAACCAACTCAAATCAAGTTAGTTATAGTTTATAAAATCTCGTAGCCATGATTCTTAACCCAAAACATTTGTTTAAGTAAACCAAATCGTATATTGTTCTCGTTACAAAACTCGTACGGTTTATATCATTTAGAAAACCTCGTTGTGTGACATCGTTTCAAAATTGTTTATCCAAGTGAACTAAATAAGGCCACGTAATATAATATGATGAAAGCACTTATATATAAGAAGTACCAGCGGCGTATCTACCATGCTTTTATCATGTTACACCCGTACCATTATCTAATCACAACACAAAACCAATCGATTGTTCAAATCGTTTATCTCGTTTAAATCGTTTCAAATCGTTTAAGTCGTTTCAAATCATTTAACTCGTTCCAAAATCGTTTTTGTTTTAATTTTGAAACTACTTTTAGTCGCCTCGTTAATAACATTCAAACATTCGCAAGTCGACTATCTCAAAACTCGTATTAACAAACCACCAAAGGGTAAGTTAACAATCACAGATTCGGTCGTTACCCACATAACCCCCACACATAACCATGGGTGTAGTCCGATAACGGGATTTGTAAGATCCTATGGTACCATAACCTAATACTGGTCGGCTTGATCAATGCTAATGAATGTTATTCGTTATGTAAATACGTCCAACAAGTTTGTTCACATTATCGAAATCATTATTAGTTTAATATAAACCATTTTAATCGTTTTTGAAACCATCGTTTAAACCTCGAAATCATTTAACACATATGAATCACCCCAAAACAATTGAAAACAGTAAAATAGGGGAACTATGTACTCACATTGAAGTGCAAATATCCTTGATCTAAAGAACTCAACAAGCTCAGGCAAACCAAGGAAATTCAAGTAGCACCTAGTAATCGAATCACTTGTAAATAAATGGACACCTAAATCGGAAGATCGGATAGAATGAGGTCTTGAAAACCAAATGAGTATTGGAACTCATGTGATATGGTTTAACAAAGCCTACATTCTAAATTGGAACCTATCCTAAGTGCTTTCGACCCGTTACGACCCATTAACGTAGCTTACGCTACTTTAACGCGTCGTTCGCGCAAACGCGTGTTCGAGACGTCTAACTAGTCCTATGACAAGTATTATATGCCCTAACATGTCTAGATATGTTGCATAATCAGTTAAATGACAAAAGTTTACGTTACATATGCTTAAAATCCAATTATGCATGAAAAGGGCATTTTGGTCATTTTCCTAAGGCATATAAACTACCTATCATACAACTACTTAAACTATGTGACCATAAGGTATAACCTCGGAAGGTTATTCCCTATACAACTATGGTCACTAAACATGCTTGGTCGGATCCTAATGATCTACCAAACGGGTTGAGTTCGAAAGTCTAAGCGGTGGTTTAGACCGCTTGACTTACGACTCTACACAAGCACTAAACTAAAAGTGACGAGCTAAACAAGTTGAAACATGTTTAACTAAGTTAGAAAACGGGTTTTTATATCAAAACAAAGTGTTTTGATACCCAAGGATAGTTTGGTTGCAAAATACACATAAATACGTATTTTGACCGAAACTATGACTCGTCACTACGCCTAGTCAACGTGGTAATCAGTAGGTATAGTCACAAGGGACTATAACCATCGTGATTACACTCACGTTGCAAAGTTCAAACGAACTTTGTGTTGACCAAAGACTCGTCAAAGCAGAAAGTCAAACACTGTTTGACTTTCACGCTCGAAAAGCAATAAAAGCACGAAAGAAGCTTACAAAGGGTCCAAGCTAGGAAGAACTTGATCTATAACACTCAGGTATGAAGCAAAGGCTTCAACTTAGAGCATTAATCAGATCAAGGGTGCAAAAAATGGAATGAGGGCATGGGTATATATAGTTTTTTGGTAAACCGTTAGGATCATTTTTTGCTAAAGGGGGTTCGATCTTGGCCATCCAAGTAGGCACATGGTTTTAAAAACCAATGGGACATGAAAAACAAGCAAAATCAAGTAGATGGTATCCAAATCAGGGGTTTAAAACCATCAAAACATCAAAAATGGACCAGATTCAAAGTTTCTATCTGATTGTCTGCCGCGCCCGCGAGAGAGAGAGACCTCTCTTATTCGACACGTCTCGAATCCCCAAATCTTGATTTTTTTTTTGTTTTGTTTCAGCTAAAATGCCTTTTTCAAAGTCTTCATGTTCCTAAATTTCGGGACAAAATTTCCTAAATGAGGGGAGACTGTAACGCCTCGCTTTTTGAAACCCACTTTAATTAGAAAAGTTATTCATGTACCTAAATTGGGAAACTGGCATCCGTATCGTATTCGTATTTCGCTTTCGTTTTGTGATTCGTAACTTCGATCGTAATAGAATTGAGTATTTCTTACAAATTATACCTTGATTATTTATTCCTGCTTGTACATTTAAATCCATTTATACATTTGATACATACATTCATTCGATACATATTCGTGCTTTTCGTAAAGAAATACATAACTTTAGATATACAAACGCTTGATTATACGTTCACAATACACAGCCTATAGTTTATTTTATGCGAACCTATTTAAATTTCATAGGTAAATTAAGCATTAATATACGTAAACTATATTCATATGCTAAATAAAATATTTAATCATATAGTAATATTATATAATATACATATTACTATGTCAATAACCAAACAAATGCCAAAACTTGAAAAATTGTAAGATGGCCTTGTAGCCAGTCGCATATCACAGCCAAAAACATGGTTAGATTAGCTTGTTTTGAATGATTCCTTATTACCCTATTATTATGTTAAGTAAATTAGTGACTATTATATCTTATATATCTAAAACAAAAGAACCAAAAAAAAAACCAAAAGTTGGCTGAATTTGAGCTGGTCTCGGCCAGCATCAGACACTCAATAGGGCTGCACATTGGGTTGTTGTGACCCATTTTCATTCCTAAAATATTAAATATCTTATAATATGTTTAGAGACTTTTAATGGATGAATTAAAAGGAAGAGGTAATAATATGTTAGGGACTTTAATGGATGAATTAAAAAGAAAAGATAAACAGTTGAATGTGGCCAACTTGCGCCAATCTTCACATCAGTCATTGGCTGATTCCTTTTTGGCTCCATTTTTATTATTCAAACTCCCACCTAATTACATTAATACTAAACCAACTTTAACCCTAATCCTTCCCTATAAATACCACTCTAATCCCAGCCACTTTTCCACTATTACAACCCTTAAACACACTCAAAAACCTCTCAAAACTCAGCTGGAAATACAAGTTCGAGCAGATTCAACAAGCTTCACTAAAGTGAGCGTAACTCACTCGTTTCTTGTCCGATTTACTCCATTATTTTTCCTATGTGCTTGGATTGACCTTAGCTTCGATTCCATGGGTTTTTCACAGCAAACCAGTCCTTGGAACGTCGCCAAAATGGCTCCAAAGTTCACTGTTTATTTTTGTTTTGATTCAGACTTTACTAAACTTGAGTCTAACTCATCTCAAACCTATGTCCTTATGCTTATAACCACTTCTATGGTTAGTTAGGCTTAAAAACAAGGTTGAGACATTCAAAATCAGAGGATTAATCCTCACAAACTTTCTGTTTTGTCAAGGGTTTAACCCACAAGTGTTGTTCAAGTCCAAGACTTGATGTATGTGTGATTAGGGATTAACTTGGGTTGTCCTACATAAAATCCACACATTGCTTGATGATTTCTTATAGATTAGTGTTTAATATTCTTGTATTACTTGTAGTTCATGACCCTCCTTGAAAGTTTTTACATCAAATGTAGTGGTGAACACTTAAAGGTGCCTAAATGGAATACTTGCTCTTCCTACCTCCTACTTGATTTCTATGACATTTAGAGGTACCTAAATGAAGATCTTAATCTTCTACCTCATGCTTGAACTATTAAACTATTGGACATATTATATAACCTATATAATACATAAACATATTACCCTAATAATCAAATCTTTGATGATGAACTAGTGTTCATATGTCAAGGTACTAGATTATATCATCCTAGACTTTGATAACTTGTCACGATTCTAATGGAACCTTGTTCCATGAAAAGATTTAAACTCCTTAGAGTTCCCTAGTGTCAAGAACAAGTATCACATGTACTAGGTGATTATTTTCATATTTTATTTTCATGTTATTTAAATTCCGAATCTCGACTCTAAACCTACCTTGATCCTTAACCCTTATACATCCGATCTCCTAATCTCATTGCTCGTCAACAATTGGATAATCGGAAAGCATATGCAAACTTTGTGAGTATACTTGACCCATTTTACCGTTTTCACACTTTTGGGTGTAATATGTTATTATATAAAAAACACACTTACTATACATATTCTTATGCAAATGTACAAACAAACAATTCAATACATGCTTACTATTTGTTATGCTTGATTCGTGTGTTTCTGGACCATACTTATGTGATGAACTTGTCATTAGCTTCGTACGAGCCTCCATTTAACATGTATAGCGCTATAGGAGTAACGCACCGCCCGTAGACTAGTGGTCATGTTAAATTTCATTCATACTTGCGTAAACAGAGGGTTGACTTGTAAATCGCATGCCAGTTTATACGTTAATCTTGATAACTAGGTTTGTCATGTGGATTGTTCCTTATCATTTTTATACTTATATAGTACTCACCAAACTTGTATGCTCGCCAATACTTTTTGTATTGAACTACACTTTTAAAACATGTTGCAGGTTTAGTGATGACGTTCGTGATGCATGGAAACTAGTAGGATGCTTAGATACACACTTTAAATTTGTATTCTTATTGTATTGTATTGTATTTCGTTACTCATGATGTATTTATTTCAAATCTTTGTAATTGACTCTTTAGAAATGAAATGGAAATTTATTATTTAAATACTTGTCACAAATAGTGTTATGAAGTCTCTTACAATATCGAACTAGTCCCACTCCGATGATTCCGCCATTGGTTGGGGTGTGACAGATTGGTATCAGAGCCATAACTATAGAGAATTAGGAAAAATTGCCATGCTTTTTACCCAGTCTATAGTTCTAGAGCTTTATTCTTATGTTTTGCTTGAACCACTTGCATGATACTTTATTTGCTCCTTATTTATTTGATTTTGGCCTTTTAAACATATATGTCACTTTTGTGTTAATACTTGCTTTATTATTTGTTAATACTTGTTGTATTATTCCATCCTTTATGTGCTATCCTTGAAATGTATTTTATGTATTATTTCTTGAGATGCTTATTGTGCTTATACTTGTTATTATTATTTTGAACATACGTCTTTTTACTCGCTTATACTAAAATCAAAACCACTCGTAATACACAAACGAGACAACTTCACCAAAATAGGCGTGAAACCCACAATTTGGTGAACAACTCTCAATCCATCTACTTTTCCTTTTTACATGAAATTCACCATCAAGATAGGAGTGAAATCCTCACCTTGATGGAGAAATTCAAATTTCAAATTCTAGTGGACCCTCGTCAAAGTGTTGAAATTAAATTTTGACCCGACGAGTACCAACCACACTTAGGATACGAAATCGTCAAGTTAGGGGTGAAACCCGCACCTTGTCGACTAGTTCCACTCCTTGATTTTTTTCATATATCCCGCCAAGTCTCGAAATTTCGATTGATTTGGGACATGTAGTAACCGGAAGGGTAATTACCGTTAACCGATTTGTCGGCGAGAGTATTTTACCTATTAGGCCAAAGCATGCTCCTCAAATTCAAAAGACTTTTCGACCACTCTGGTTAGTCAAAGTTCCGCTTTGAAACCATCCAAAATTTAATCAAACATGTGTTTCTATTATTTATCTTATACGATGCCATTTTTTTTTCAAATTTAAATTTACTTCCGATATTCTCTTTTCACACACACAACATATTGAATCTTTTCCATACATTTATACATATGCATGATTTCATGTAATTTAAATTCATATTCCTTGTAACGACAAGTGGAGACATATCATCGAGATAGGAGTGATTTCCTTACCTTGACGATTAACTCCACTCCCTTTTTCTTAAAACGACCTCACCAACGAGTTAGGGGTGATTCCCTTACCTTGGTGATCGTTGCCAAAACGTCTCTTCAAAATATCTTATTATGCAAACTCGATCATATTTTATACCTAAATTGTTTATCATTATTCAAAATACCTACTCATACCGATTTCAAAATACATTGTTTTATCAAGCGTACTTCCTATCCTACAACCTATTTTCACTCAACTCATATACACGAGATTCTTAATCATGTCTTAAAACGTTTTATTACCCAAATTTCAAAACCTTACGAAATGCTACATATCAATTTAATTGGTCCAATTAACCTCTTGCCAAAGAACTTCATATCCGACTTAACCACTAAAACACACACTCACGTTATACCACCATACTAAGGACTTTCATTCTCAGACGGAATTCAAACCAACCTTCTCACATACTTGTAGGATACTATAGATATTATACGACCGTTTTACCAAAGACGCTTTTCCAACATCAATAAATCCTTTGTTAAAATTATTTTTTTTTAAACAATCACTAAGTCCTTTTACTAAATTTCCTTTCTAAGGATCGGCGTTTCACAAGAACCTTCAAATTTTAAAATTTCTTGTTTTGATCAAATGAAACAAACCCGTTATTTAAAAAAAAAACCTTTTCTATACCGCTTAATTCGTCATTCAAATTTCAAAACACGTGGGTTAGAAGACTTCATGGGGACCGACAATCTTCAACATACGTAAACTCCCTTTTTAAACAAAAGTAGCATTTCAATCATTAGAAAATACATTATGCCTAACCAATGAGTACTTTATATCCTCTTACATATACAAACTATATTCTACCCTTCAAATCAAGCTCAACCTAATTTTTGATTCGATAAACTCAATGTTTCATTTAAACAACTATACATGCATATCATCATACACATTTTGGTCGATACCTCGCGATAACATCATTTATATCATTCGTATTTACATACTCGACCTTTTGAATGCTTTTATACACTTAAATCCGTGATGTCCCAACATACACTATATACGTAATTTTTATTATTCATACCTACACTTATATTCATACGTTTTATGCTTATGCTTATACACATACTACTTATACGTTTTATGGTTATGCTCATACATACAGTGGCGAAGCTTGACCATGAAAACGGGGGGGGGGGGTCAAAAACGTATATACCCAAAATTTTCTATAGAACCGGGGGGTCGAAAACGTATATACCCAAAAATTTCTATACGAAAACTACATATATAACACTACTGAGCGAAAAGTTCGGGGGGGTTGGGCGCCCCTCCCGGCCCCTCTTAAGCTACGCCCTTGCATACATACACGCATATTCATACTTAAACTTATGCTCATACTTTCATTCATACTCATGACTCATACATTCATACCCGTACGCAAGCATAATCCGAGGGATTTGTTTACGTGGGTCCCATACATACTTAACCATGGACTTGCTTACATACTACATTCTTACACGTACGGATTCTTAATTTTTAAATTATGTATACCCTAATTCATACACAACTAGTACAAGCTATGCGGATCATGCGACGATCAATATAATCGCGGGTGCACACGGGATTATAGTGATAGGCGTATGAGAACCATAGACTGTACTACTGTGTATGGTAAGACACAGAACGTAACATGACACTGAATACGAAACGGATGTAACGTGGTCAAAACATGGTGGATACGCCGCTGGTACTTCCTATATATAAGTGTTTTCACCATGTTACCAAACTTTCGTAAAACGTGCCATGAGAAATTCAGTGTTTTGCAGACCTATTTAGACATATACGAACTTTAAACAACTCACAAACGCATTATATCCAATTACCCACGACGAGACTCCATTATTAGCATGCTACATTCGTCTCTCCTATACTCATACCATTCTTATACTCGCCTCCATCTACTAGATCGATCTTTCCCTCTCATATGTCTATGATTCCTAATTTTCCTTTTGACTTTTTATACAAACCTTATTTACAATTATTTACTAACCTTCTCATTTCCCCTCAATAAACAAATATTCTACAAACGTGTTATGGATGCTCTTTAAAACCGATAAAACTTTTCATGCAAACTATTGTACGACCACACTTTTCATCAAAATACAAACCGTATTGTACAAAAAAATTCCTTCTTGGGAAACATGTTTTAAAATACCTCTCCATTCGAGTTATTTAAACTTGTTTAAGCTCACTTTGCTTATACACACATGCACGTTTAACTTATGCTTAATGCCTCAAGTCAATTTGGGGAAAAAAAACTTTTTACAAACCTACACTGTCATTCCTCAACGATTTAGTACATATTTGACACGTCTCGAATCCCCAAATCTTGATTTTTTTTTGTTTTGTTTCAGCCAAAATGCCTTTTTCAAAGTCTTCATGTTCCTAAATTTCGGGACGAAATTTCCTAAAGGAGGGGAGACTTTAACGCCTTGCTTTTTGAAACCCATTTTAATTAGAAAAGTTATTCATGTACCTAAATTGGGAAACTTTCATCCGTATCGTATTCGTATTTCGCTTTCGTTTTGTGATTCGTAACTTCGATCGTAATAGAATTGAGTATTTCTTACAAATTATACCTTGATTATTTATTCCTGCTTGTACATTTAAATCCATTTATACATTTGATACATACATTCATTCGATACATATTCGTGCTTTTCGTAAAGAAATACATGACTTTAGATATACAAACGCTTGATTATACGTTCACAATACACAACCTACAATTTATTTTATGCGAACCTATTTAAATTTCATAGGTAAATTAAGCATTAATATATGTAAACTATATTCATATGCTAAATAAAATATTTAATCATATAGTAATATTATATAATATACATATTACTATGTCAATAACCAAATAAATGGCAAAACTTGAAAAATTGTAAGATGGCCTTGTAGCTAGTCGCATATCACAGCCAAAAACATGGTTAGATTAGCTTGTTTTGAATGATTCCTTATTACCCTATTATTATGTTAAGTAAATTAGTGACTATTATATCTTATATATCTAAAACAAAGTGTAACACCTCGAAAATTCACGTCCTATAATGTGTTGACACGTGTCATAAGTTTGAACGTGTGAAAGAATACTCTAGAGGGACTAAAGTTGACAAACATGAAAAGTATATGAATATACGGGTTCAAAACGTCAACAGTGAATAAATATACTTTAGAGTAACCCTACATGATGTTCATACCTTCAAACGAATAAATCATGGATCATACGAAGCTAAATATGAAAGAAAGTGAAAGATTACAAACTACAGGGGTTTAAAGAAAGTGAAGCTTTGTAATGATTAATTATGCTCACTAGAATGCACGATATAAATTTCATAAGGTTTCGTTACCGTATGAGAAAGTTATGATCAAATTCCTATACGAGGGGTTAAAAGCGTCAACGATGAAGTTTATGACTTTTCGGGTGACAATAAAGTTAACCGAGGACTTAACAAAGTGGGTATATATCTTGAAGCCCTTATAAATCAAATTGGAGGGTTCAAAATGCAATAAATAAAGTCAAAACAAAGTTTTTATGGACCAAGGGCCTAAACACAAAAAATCAAAAATTTGATTTGATGCAGATGGGGCGTCGCGCCACGTGAGGGGTCTTCAGACTCCGAAAACTTTGCTAGGTGTCTGCCATTTCCATTCTAACCGACTTATCTTGCCTTTTATCACCACCAAGGGTTGCCTAGGCTTGCTTAGGGACATTAGGGAAACTTGTTGATGATCAAGGATCAGTGGTAGCATGATTTGTCCACAATCTATGAGGTTTTGAACACTATATAAAGGCCCTTGTTGCAACCATTTTGATCACACCTCACTTCTGCATTTCTGATCATTTCTGGAGCTCCAAAGCAAACTCAAGTGATCACTAATCGTGCATAGGACTTCAGTAAGTATGCTTAACCTTTCTTAGTTAAGTTTTTGCTTAGTTTTAGCTTAAAAGTCAAACCGTCGTAATTACCGTTTGACTTAACGATTAATCATTGATGGTCCAGTGATTAGTCGAATTGAAAGTACTAATAAGTTGGTAATTATGTGAGCATTAAACCCTTAAAAGGGCTCCCTCTGATTCCCACTCTAACTAGGCCACTCGTCGGATCAAACTTGTGATTAAAAAGTCAACAGGATGCTTAATTTCAAATTAATACATAATTAGCAATGTAGAACCCATACAACCTGTTTGATCATTAATATAACTTAGTAATTAATGTAAGAACATGTCTAAACATGTTCAACCCGACAATTTTCAGTAGAGACCCGGTTCGGAACCAAAAGTCGCATAATTTGACTTTTGCTTTGACTTCCAGTTCTGACCCGTTTAAGCATGTTTTAGAAATGCCTTAGAGCTTTAATTGGACCAGGTTACATGCTAGTATAACCCTCTGTGATTATACACCTTGGTTCAATAGTTATCCAATTAATATGCATGATTCTGTTAATTGCTCATATGTTGACCATTATGCCCTTTTCACCATAAAATGTGATTTTTGAAAATGTAAAAGATTAGAAACCTTAGTTACTGATATATAAACTTGTACCCAAAATTTGACATCAGTTTGAGGTGTAGACTGAGAGTTATGCTCATTAGCGTAATTAGAAAGCTTTTTAGCGATGAAACGACATAATTAGCGTATAGCCTATTTAAACCTACTTTTTGATATCAAACTTTATACCCACTGATGTAATATATTATTTTGGGATTTTTGAAGATTTTTAATTAATTTTCGGCTGAGCATAACTTAGAGTATTAAGCTTAAGTCGGTAATTGTCGGTTTTGCCCTTTTGGGCCATAAAATGAGTTCTACATATCTTTATGACCCCAAACCTTTTGCTACTAAATTTATATGATAAATAAATTATTTTAAACCTTCTGAAATAATAAAAATATAAGCTTTCTATATAGAACCCGGAAACGGCTTCTAATCGCCTTTTAAGCGTTTTTAACGCATAGTATGTGCTAAAACTATTTTAAACATACAAGGGTTGATACCTACTGATATTTTAGGTAAATTATAATATTTTAACAGTAAGCAAAAGTTGTTTAACTCAGACTTCAGATTTGAGTTTTTCGGCTTATGTGAAATTACCCTACTGTTATAACTTATCAAATTAAGTACTTTTGCTGATTATATCAGACCTGTAACTCAGGTTAATACTTGAACTCTTTTATAACCTTATAAATGACCAAAATACCCATACGGGGCATAGTTTGAGTTTAAATTCGTTTCGGGCATAATAAAAGATATCTTACTGATGTCACAACATAATTAAGGCATATTAACTTAGGAAACCTGTATATGGCTCTTATGGTTACCCGCTACGCCTCTTGCGCGTTCGGTTCGGTTTATGTAACTAGTTTACATAAATTGGACGAAACGAGTCAAACCTTATCGGTTTTATCTCAAAATCCAGAATGTGTTTAGATTACCCATATAAGACAAGTCCTTAAACTTGTCAGGTCTAAATCACATTCTATTCCGGTCTTCGCTTAATCGTGCGTACGAACCGTATCTTTAAAAACTAACCGGTCTAAGTTTAGGCTTAATTAAAGACCCGTTAGGATTCTAATAGGTTATTATAAACCTTCGTTCCAGAATAGGAGGACCAGTAAAAGCTACGTGCATTTGCTGTTTGTGAATTATACTTGCAAAGGTAAATACTTTTAACTTATTTTCCCTATACGGGCTTGGGGTACGGTATATAGAATACCGCTTGGTAGGGCATTAAATCTTCCATCGTATGGTGGTTAATTGATATTGATCGGCCCGTTTAAATTGTTTTGTTTGCTTAAAGCCTTTGGGAGGTTAATGACCATGTCCCGGACATCATTGGCATCATTTTACGAAATAGCCACGACCTAAGCGCGGGGTGTAGGCGTACACCCGTCAGTGCCAAAACAAATAATGTGGTGTGTCTATTGATCTTTAACCCGGCACGATCCGGGCTACTGAACGCATAAGGAACATGTAATTCTTTTACAAGATTATATATTTAAATAATGATCCCCAGTTATAAAATGTTTGTGCCATGTGCATCCAAATCAATTTTTAATCATTTTAAAAATGAGTCGGTTAATTGTATTTACCAGTGTAAACTGACGTATTTTCCCAAAAAGATTAAGTGCAGGTATTACTCGTAATAGGCTGGATTTCTCCTTAGCATCAAAAGAGTCTCGCAAGCTTAAGATGCCTAAAGTCTGTTGAACTACTGTTTCCTATTTTTATTTTTATCCACCTGTGGATTAATTTCAACTATTTGTGATACTGATATTACAATATTACATTCGGTTGAAATATATCTTTCATTTGCTTCCGCTGTGCATATTAAATATTGTGTTGTTTGACTGTAATGTTGCCAACCACGTCACGATTCTCCCCCACCGGGCCCACCGGTCAAACGTGGAAATATCGGGGTGTGACAGGTTGGTATAAGAGCCAACGCTGAGTGAATTAAACACTAGCCTTTTGTGTTTAATCTCAGTTACACAATTGCACATTCCAAAATTTTTGAGTCTAGACAAAGAACAAAGGAACAATCCAAATTTGTTTCAATTTATTTTTAACTTTGTCTTTTATTTTATATATTCTTGTTGTTATCTTGTGTTATATCGACAGGTCTAAATATGCCGCCAAGATTTTTCAGACGAAGAGGAAGAGGCAAGGGGCCAATCACCGCCCCCAATGATCATGAAGCCGGGCCTTCGCACAGGCGAGCTCCATCTGTCACTGCGAGTGCTGATCCTCGAGAGAACTGGAGGACCAATTTGGAGCCCGCTAGACGGTCTGTTTCACACAGTTCAACGCCTCCCTTTCATAACTCCTATGGGCCACAGTCTGAAAACAAGCCCAATAACCCACAACCTTCTTATA